>CP099840.1:28151005-28751005 GCA_030062745.1 Capitulum mitella | reverse complement strand
ATTTAGATGGGATACACGCAGTTTTCTTATTTGGCAAGTAGTAGCAAAAAAACTTATAAATTTCCGTTGGTCAAAATGAAGTGAGGTAAATCTGTTGAGAAATCCACATTTCGGGGGAGGTTAAGTTGAAGGGTTCTCGGCTCGGCCCTCTTCACAAATCGTTTGCAAAAATTGATGGCTCTGGTTCCGGCCTTCGGTGCAGCCTGTCATCCGCCGAAAGATGTCAAATATATGTTACATCATAGACTTAAAATACATGTCCCAAACTCTGATGAAATAAAAATGAATGACATGTCACCTAAGGCATTACTTGGAACGAAACACCGTAAAAATTCCATCTTCCTAGCCGTTGTGTGACGACGTAGATAGCCTGCAATGAAATACGTCTCGTGTTAAATCTTCAGAAGATACCATAACAATTCAATTTGTACCAAGAAATCGGAAAGTGCGGGAAATGATAGAAGGGCCCCTGCTGGCATGTAAAGAGTGCGCCCCGGGACTTGTAAATGGCAAGATGGGAATCAAGAATCGAACATCAAGAACCCCTCAAGGTTGCAAAAAGGCCAGTGTAGCCCATTTGTGGCTTCTTTCGAGGTTGAGAAGGTCACCGATGAATCCCCGTTCAGAGGACCCGTCTGGCTGGCCAGGGTCTCCTTATGTCATGCTAGGCACCCTCTTAAGTTTTTTTCCGTCTTAGGTGCCTCTCTGTCAATTTTAGCGGTCTCATGGACCCTGTGCCGTGTTGGGGTCCCTTGTGGTCCCAAGGGTCCTTGAAGAGTTTCGAGGGCCCTTCTTTCCATCTTAGGGGCCATCTTACCATGTCAGGGTCTCATTAACTTTCCCGGAGGCCCTCTGAATACATCAAGAACCTTCAGCTTTTCATTCACAGGGGCCCCCTAGGGACTCAGTCCTCGTCTTGGCCGTCTAAGGGGCCCTATGAGCCATCTGGCGGTCTCAGGGACACTCTGCCGTGTTGGTACGTTATTGTGGTCTCATGGGTCCCTTGGGAGCTTCAGGGGCCGTCTTTGCGTTTCAGAGGTCATGTAACCCTCCAGGAGCCCTCCCTGACTGCATCAAGAGCCCGTCAGGTTCTTATAGAGGCCCCGTAAAGCTCATACGGGGCTCCTTCGGGGCTTCTTTTAAGTTTGAGAAGGGTCCCTTCTCAGGCCTCGGGGGGAAGGGGAAGGGGCCCAATTGCCCCCTCCCCCCTTGGATCCACGCCTGGCCCTCGTAATCATTGGGGTCCCATGTGGTTAAAATTATTGTCGGTTTGTAAAGGGGCCCCGCTAAAGATGAAGGGGCCATGCTCGCCTGTAAAGACGTTCCTGCCGACCTGGTGGGCGTCTCTTACAGGTCGGCAGGGACATCTTTACAGGAAAGCAGGGGGCACCTGAATGATCGTTTAGGGGCCCCGGTTGGCCAGGGGGGTCACTGTCTGTCTGTAGAGGGCACCCCATCCGCCTGTGAAGGACCCTTGTCGACCTCTGGAGGAAGGGGCAGGGACCTTCTTCCAGACCGGAAGGATGTCCCTTCAGAGGCTGACAGGGGCCCTTTGTGGGCCGACAGGGAACCCTCCCCAGACATGCAGTGAACTCCCCTACAAGCTAGCAGGAGCCCCTAAACGCTCATTCAGACCACGGGCCTCTTTTGATAGCACACAAAGCCTTCTTATATATTCGCAGTCCGTTTTCTTGAGATTTATGAGCCTTCTTTCATACTTAATATGTTCTTATTTTGCTTTAATTGTTCGTCTCGGACAGTGTAAGACGCCCTGCGGGCGCCTCATGCTATCCAAGCTATCCACTCCTTCGGCCCTTCGGTCCCAGGGGAGCCCGCTCTGCCGCCAGGGGGCCCCGTTTGGCCTGGGGGGGGGGGCATAGCCCCTTTGGCCTATCCCCTTGGCTACGCCACTGTGTTATAGGTACTCTGTGGTGGGGTAGCTCCACCGTTTCGGGAATTCGGACCGGTAGACCGATAGTGGCCACTACCGGTCCGAATCCTCGAAGCTATGCCGCTAAAAATGGGTACACAGTGGCAGTAATATTGCAGTTGATTCAGTGGTCATTACGATGTTCTATAAAGATAGCACTGTAGCAGACATCCGTGTCATTTCATGCATGGGGTGCCCTAAACGTCTTTAGCGATGTTACGCCACGTTCGGGCAAATACTTTTACGCCTGGTCTGGTACAGCCTAAAACATGTTCCTACGAACACAAATCAAGGTTTTTCAAATCTTCTCAGAGCAGTAAGCTGCGGAGCGCTTTCCGCTAACGACAGGACAGCATTTAATTGGGCACAAAATAGCTGGCTGAAGAAAAACGATGACATTTGACTTTGCGCTCCAGTGGTGTGATGTTTGGATGGATGAATTGAGGCTGTACAAAACTTCTGAGGCATACATAGCGCTTATGCGCCAAATGTCGGCTTTTTAGAAGCAAACCCGTATGTAGTAGCAACCGTAAGGACGAGGCTAAAGCTCCGAGCGTTGGAAGCTTACCGAGGTTTGGAAGATAGCACTAGTAATTAGCGCCCCACAAGATTCCTTTAATTACGAGTGCCCAAGGCTGTATCAGCGATCGAAGTTGACAAATACTGTGAAAAGAGTAAGGCATCGCAGGGTAATCACCTGAGCTCGTAACTTGGTAAGGGGCAATTTGCGCAGCTGGAGGCAGAAACAAAATTTCATTGTTTTAGAGTTGATTGGATTCTAATACTACTTAAGATTATTGTACTCCTAACGATGAAGCTGTAGCTCAGGAGGAATATCACATTGTGACCTGGCCAGTGTTATCTAATCATCTTTTATCCAAGATGAGAAAATTGGAATGATTTAAGTATGAAAGTTCAATGTGGCTCAGCAAATTTTAGTCCAGGATATACAGTTTTGGTATGAAGCAGTCTGAGAGAATACAAGGCTTAACGTAGGCAATCTTCTGTCAGAGGAAAACAGAATGGAGTCATGAAGTCATGGATATGCCCTGGTGGTGAAACATCATGTTTGGATTAATGCCTGGTTTTATGTACTGTTTGTTTTGTTGTTTGCCATGAGTTTGGATGTACAACCTCTTGTGCTCAAGCATCTGTGTCTGGAGTCAAGTTTTATGTCTTCTTGGTCACCAGTCAGTCATCTGATTTAATGTGCCATTTTTGTTTGTTTATATTGTTTTTATGTGTTCCTCTCCCAGAAAAAAACTTTCTTTCTTTTAAAACTGTGCAAAACATGTAGGAATCTTTTTAAAACCAGTTTCATGTTCCTAATAGTTTGTTGATGTGATGCACAAAATGTGACCAGTGTGTATATTTTGATCTACAAAACCTGGTAGTGTCAGTTGTATGCCATTGGGACAGAGTTAGTAAAGTAAAATTTTCTGAGCAGATTTCTTTTTTGCATTGGAGCAATGCAGGAATGTAGGAACTGGGGTCAGGGGAGAAAACAGCTGCACTCCCACTTTGGGCAGCATTTAACATCTGTAAGGCGGTGCATGGACAGAAACAAATTAAAAATCATGTTGGTCCCCTGTCTTTATACAGGCTCTGCCATTATTGGAGCAGTCTAGCTGAACACGAACAGTTGAAAATGTTTGGAGCAGCTGGCTATCACTTTGACCAGAGTCAAAGCTGCTGATCCCAGAAACAATAGAAAAGACCTCAGAAATGCCCTCCTAACACTGCTGCCAGAAATATGCTCCTTTCAAAAAAAAATGGCAAAAATCAGCAGCAGAGTTTCAACAAATTTGTTTGTATTACATCATGACCCATCAGAGAATGATAATGGGAAATTAGAACATTTTTAGGCATGGCTTTTTTACTGACAAACAGTGGCATTTACCTGGAAGAAGCTGTAAATCTTCCACCCAAACTATGTTCCAGGAGTAACTCAGGTTCATATGTCAAGCCCCAGTTGGGACAGTACATTGCCCCATTTGGGAAAAATTAGACTACTCCAAGTGTCTCATTGTGGTCTGAAAACAGTAGTTAAATTTGATGTGTTGAAGGAGAGATTGGAGTGATATTTCGATGAAACCACACAAACAGTTTTGTAGTAGATGGCATCAGGTATTCTCCAAAATCTGCCACATCAGTTTGGATTTACACTGCTAGCTCTTGACCTAATTGCAACATCATTGAAATGATATTTTGTGGTGTTGGTGTAGGTCCAAAATCACGCCCAGAGTGTCGGCCTCGTTGGTACTCAGGGAAACCATAAAACACCAGCCCTGCTTCTCAACATCATTTGGATTTACCAGGGCTCTGCTCTTAGCCTCCTGCTGTACCGCATCTTCACCAATGACCAAGGTCTATTCACTGAGGGCACTGTAGTCATCTTGTATGCTGAAAACACTCCAATTTTGGTCAGTGGTAAAACACCTGAATTTCAAAATGTTGTTGCTTTGATGGAAGAGGTCCTGGCTTCTTTTGACATTTGACTTTTAGCAAACAGTTTGAAAGTACATGCTAGGGAGTATCGACAGGTGCTGCTGGGTGATGCATTAAGTCTGCGCATCTTCCCCGATTTCACGGAGAAATTTTGCCATCACCATCTTTTCTCCGAAGCAAAAAATAAAATATAAATATATATATATAACGGACGAACTTTGGGTTGCTGTATCAATTGGGACTCCCACGTAACCTCCGTTACTAGGCACTGCTTCAGAACTGTAAGTGGTCTGTCACGTCTGACTTGGTCTGTCGCGTCCATGACGTTTGTCTCGCCTTCAGAAAGTCACTAACTATGCAGCATTCAGAAAATCACTAACTATGCAGCAAGTCATTTTCGGCTGAAGAAAATTTGGTCATGTATTGGATCTGCTATGGAGACGGGCTGGCTGCGCGCGGATAACCTGGTCTTGTGCCGTAAACTGTGCCTGGCGCACCACGCGCTCTGCCTGATCGAGCCTGAGGCTCTGGCCACTGAGTTCTCATGTGTGGCGGAATATCGCGACCGACACACCAGGCTGGATGGCAATCTGGATGGACTGAGACCTCGCAGCGAGATGGGCCGGAAACATTTTCTAGCCGTGCGGCGCGTCAGGTCACCTCTTTATCACCCGATCTGTTGCGGCTCTCCGCCTCCCTGTTTGGTCGCCACCTGAGACGCCACCTGAGCTGTTATGCTGGGTAATGCGCTGTCCAACAGTATGTGTTATTGCGTTTTGTAATGTATACTTGTGATGACCATCAGCTTCTTGTTTTATCTTGAGGCCGTAGTAGCCGGATCCATCGCGGATGGCTTTAATATATGTAAATAAATAATTTAATTATGCTATGTTTTTGCACTAAGAATGATCTTTGTGTTGATTGTGTAATATATTTGATAAGCAGGCATATTTTGTTTTTTTTCATGTATCTGCCTTACTTGTGCATTATGCACTTCAGCCTAAATGTACCAAATTTGGGAAAGAAAGCAGTACCTGGATGAAAAAATTGGCATACTTACTATGCAACATATTCCACGCAGGGAGTTCAGAGTATTGCATGTATTTAAAAGATATGTTCCTTGCCTATTATTACAGCTCATGGATCTAAAATTGTTTTGCCTGTAAGTTAGCCAAATTTTAACAGTGTTGTCTGTATAACTTGCATTCGTCATGTGCACGGGCCTTCCATTTGCAGGTGCATTTGGAAAGTCATGAAGTGGCTTGGAATTTGTATGTGGATCCTGTTTTTATGTTATTTTCAGCTCTGCATTATCAGTAGCATTTCATTATTTTTATGGACTGTAGGAAGGTTATCCAGGCCTCAAATATTTATTGTGCTAGGTCGGATTGTCAACATCATTGCCACAATAACAATGTTTGTTCTAATAAGGACTTATCCTTGCCAGACAGGCCATGCCATTTTGTTATCCTAATTAAATGCACTATTAATCACCTTTTTAATCTTGCCACTTGACATTTACAGAGGCCTTAGTGAAAACATCAGTTTCAACATGCAAAAGAGTGGTGGAAAAAGGAGAAAACATGTGCCTCTGCATTCTCAGGAAGGACATGACATGACCAATATCAAGTTGCCAGGTTAGTAGTGGTAGTATGTGTAGTAGTGGTGAGTAAGGTTGGGGGTTTCTTTCTGTATTTATGCCATTGCTGTCACTTTATTCTAGCAGTGCTGCCGTTCGCCACCAGTTTGTGCCATACCATTCTAAAATGTAGCTTATGCTGTTAATGTAAAAATAATCCATCAAGCATTTGACATTTGAGAGGCTTTGTATATATAACTGCAAGTGGCTTACCCATCTGTGCCATTCTGGAACCAGTATGGTATCTGCTTTAGAGTGTCATCATGATGCCAGAAGTCAGGATCCTGTGTGTAAAATCGTAGCGGATTGTTCCATTCCAGTGGACTAGGAAGTGCGTGGTCTGCATGCATTTTTTTGAGGACTGGTTGTTTGATGACGTTTCCTCTCTGCTCCAGGTCGACGTCTCTGCAACTGTCAGGCTTCCAAACATGGTTTGGTCACTAATTGCCTGTCCTGCGGTCGCATTGTGTGCGAGCAGGAGGGTGCTGGCCCTTGCCTGTTCTGTGGTGCCCTGGTGAGCTTGACTGGTTACTGCAGCTGGCTGTTTTCAGTCTCTGAGCATGGTTCTAGAGTTTAAATGGAGCTATCAGGGGAGTGAGTTTTGACTCCAGGGTGCGTGTCATTGAAGCAGATTTGAACCTTGTTGATTAAAGAGCTAAAAGATTTCACGGGCTATATCATAATGCAGTTGGCTGTGTAATAAGTTGGCATTAGCACGCACTATATGCTGTGTATTGTTGTAGTAGACATTTATGCCAATTTTTCACTGCCTCTCAGCCTAGTTGCTGTTACAGTTTTGCGTTTATTTGTTCCGTGAGGCGATTGTTTGCCAGCTGCCGCCTCTGCTGTCTAGCGGTCGTCTGATTCGTTCACTGCAGGTCGGCACGGACGCGGACTCAAGCACGCCGGGCGACGTTGGTGAGAAGGGCACCTCGGACGCCCTGCGGCGCGCCACAGAGCACAAGGACATGCTGCTGGAGCGAGACAAGGACGGGTACGGTGACCGCGCGCGCCGCCGCCCCGCCGCCGGGTGGCGCGTCGCGGATACTGATCGCAGGCCCTCGAACGGCGAGGGCGTCAGATGCCGGCCGTGTGGTGGCTCTAGCGTGGTGGACATGGATTTGATTGGTCGGTTAATGAGCTGCTGTTCTGCAGCGTCGGTGGTCGAGCGTGCCACAAGATCCGGATGACTTGCCCGATTTTCAGCGCCACCGTTTCCCCCGGTGACCCGCGGAAACATTCGGCCGTTTCCCCCACTTCCTCGCCTGAGGCCGCCCGTGTGTCCGCCCGCAGGAAGCAGCGCGGCCACGTGATCGACGACGAGAGCGACTACTTCCAGACGAGCTCGAGCTGGCTGAGCCCGCGGCAGCGGCAGGCCGTGGACCAGTACCGCGCCCAGCTGGAGCGCGCCAGGGCCGAGCGGGCTCGCACCTTCACGCTCGACTTCGCAGGTGGGCGCCGGACGGCGGCGACGAGTGCTGCGGCCGGGCGCCGGATGGTGGCAGCACCTGTCGTGCCGAGGTCTCGGGCTGTTCCGGTTCTTACGGGGGGAGGTGGGGTCAGTTGGTGTGCCTGTGCTGTGTGCTTTCGGTGGCTTGCGAGGATTTTTTGCTGAAACGCGTGTTGCAGTTAATGCACGCGGGTTAGCGAAACCAGCAGCTTTTTTTTACTGTGAGGAACTGGGGATGCATTGAGGGGCAAATGGCTCCTTCGTGGTACCAATCTCCCCGGCAGTTGTGTCCTCAGATAAATCTGGTGTGGTCCGGTCATGATTTGGTTGCTGCATTACTATTCGTGATCACACATGTGCCACGCAACACCTTGTCTTGTTTCCATTTGGCGCAGCCGAACGTCCTTTATCTGACCTGGGGCAATCTCACCTGATCTGACTGTGCGTGACTAGTTGGTTATGTCGCTCTGATGCCGACGTCTGAGCTGACCTGACCTTGCCCCCAGGTCGTCAGGTGACCGGGACGGACGCGGCCGTGGCGGTAGACCCGGCTCACATCGACAGCCTGATCCGGGAGCTGGCCGCCACCGACTTCGGCCAGGCGCCGCCCACCGTCAGCCGGCCCGGGGAGGAGACATTCAGACCGCAGGTCAGTGGCGTGCACCCTCGCGTAGGGCCGCACCCAGTGGTGGGACGTCATGAGAGGTGACGTTCAGACCCGGTCATTCACTGGGGTAAACCCTCACATGGAGCCGAACCCAGTGGCGGAAGGTCCGACAGTGCTCCTTCAGTTTCCGGGTCGGGGTAACCTCTCGTACATGAAGATTACAAGCGCTTACTGTCTGACTACCTGGCTACGGTGTGGTGTAGATTGTCACTATGCTATCTACACTGTCTGATTTTGTGTGTACAAAAATCCTGAGTGTAATATTCTATATTCGTTATTCAGAATCAAAGGAGCTGAGAGCGTGCCTCTTGCGCGCTTTTAGCGAACGAGATTTCAGACATGGCGGTCCCTCGGAAAAATTCAGATCGAGGGTTTTCTCATTCATTCATTCAGTCGATCGGTCAGCCCGTCAGTCAGTCATTCATTCATTCATTCATTCATTCATTCATTCATTCATTCATTCATTCATTCATTCAGTCAATATGTCCAAGCTTCCCAGCGTTTAGCTTCCGAACGCGCCAGCCGATCGCGACACTAGGGACACTGTCGGGCGCTCCGACTCGGCGGATAAATTGTGGTGCAGGTTTTGAAGCGATTCGTGGCTTGTGGCACGTGCCATGTGCCGCGAGTCGGACCTCTGCAGGATTCAACTGATCACGGGTACAGGTCAAACGGCGGGGCTGTTGACTGAAGACTAGGTGGAAACATGGGCCCCACTTGCGGGTACTCGTTTTTGTGGTCGGCTCCCGCTTGCGATCCACCTGACGATCCACAGGCTGGTGTTTCGATTTAAACTCGGGGGTCTCTGAATACCGTCATTAGTGACCTATGCGGCTGAAATTTGGTGAGTAGATTGACCAGCGCTAGGGATATTCAGCGATACTCCACATGACGGGTATGGTCCGACTGATCACGTAGAGCGCACGTGCGCCTCTTTTAAACCCCTAAACCTTCTTACGGGCCAATTTCCGAGACGCAGACGGCGCAGTTCGATGCGAAGATGGCTTGGAAAGGCGGACGGGCAGCTGACGATCAGTTTCGAAGGATTCAGGTCGAAACGGGGGTGCAGCTTGCACATGAAGCGCGTGGTGCCCAGGAATAGCACCCGTTCTTTATTGCCGCTAAAGTGCTTCCTCTGGGAATCTGAAAATTGGCGAGCAGGAGCACGTGATACGTGGCAGTCGATACAATTGGCTATCTTGCATGTCAATAGCTGCAGCCTGGTGTGTACGGGACGCACGTTTGGAGGTGTACTCCTTTGCCATTCAGACCTTTGGTTTGAGAACTGCTGATGCTGGAGTTTTTTTTGTGTCGGATTTTGTGATGGCCTGCAAAGTCACAAACGCCATCCAGGACAAGCAAGATTCAGGACATCAGTGGCCAGATGCCATCCATGTGAGCATGCAACTTGTTGGCCTTGGGATCCTTCGTTTGCGGGAAGTGTATGATACCTTCCTGGTACCTTTGTTTAGATAAAGGCACTAAGCGGGTGCGCAGGTCTGCATGCGAAAAAAAGCTTCGATTTTGACCCCGAAACCAACTGTGTAACGTGTTGGTTTGCCTCTAGTTATATTTCGATCATTTCTCAGATCACCATTTAGTTTCCAGCTGGTAGCCGTATTGTGTTTTGCGCACATTTATACCACAAATCGCTCCGAAATGGCTCCGGAGAACGCCAGCTGTCCAGCTGACTGCAGCCTTTGCTGTGATTTCCCGCTGTCCCAGTCCGTCACACCACAGTCTCAGGCTGGCCTCCCGACTCCAGTGCTGACTGTGCTGACTGCTGTCTCTGCTTCGTGCCGCAGTACCAGGCGGACCCACGCCGGGAGATGGACGTGGACAAGCTGTTCCGCGGCCCGACCAGCAGCCAGCTGCAGCGGGTGCAGGACGACCAGCTGCAGCTGCTGTCGGACGACGGCATGTGCCTGAGCATGCACCAGCCGTGGGCGTCACTGCTGGTAGCCGGCATCAAGCGGTGGGAACCGTTGGCGGCCGAGCGGGACGTGCTCTGTGGCTTCGGAAAATTGCGCCTGAAGTCACTGTGTCAGGTTATTCAAATAGACTCACTTGCTCTTAAAGCTAGTGTTGTTGTATGGTTATATTACTTGCACATTCGTATTCGTTGACGTGGTATGGTGAGTAATTCTGTCTTACCTGCCTGCCCAGAAATTCATTCCCTCAACTTGACCCAGTCTGGCCTGCCCTGAACAGTCATGACCTTGCCTTTGTGCCGCGAAGGCCGCTCCTGGCACACCCGAGATCTGACCTTTGAACCACCGACATTGAGGCCGCTCCTGGTACACGCCTGATATAACCTGTGTACCGCGGACATTAAGGCCGCTCCTGGTACACTCCTGATCTGACCTGTGCACTGCGGACATGAGGACCGCTCCTGTTACATGCCTGACTTGACCAGTGTATCGCGGACATGAAGGCCGCTCCTGGTACACGCCTGCACTGACCTGTGTACGGCAGACATGAGGGCCGTTCCTGGTACACGCCGTACCGCGGTCGGCTGTGGATCGCTGCCGCCGCCAAGGTGCCCACCCGGGATGAGATCAAAGAACTGGAGGACTTCTACACCTATCGGGCAGGTGAGTAGGGCTGTGCAGAAGCCGACGGATTCGTGGGCGGCCGGGGCCGCGGCCCCTGATCTCCTGTTCTGTTCCTCCTGTCTGCTTGCGGCTGCTCGTGCTTTTTAGTAGAAAGCTGCCGGTGTCAGACGCGTGTAGTTATATCAGTAGCTACGTGTGATTGATCGTATGGTCTCGAGATAGCTCTTCAGTTGAGTGTTGTTTTGCCGGTCGAAAACCTCGAAATGACGTTCGGTATTGGTTATGTTATTCCTCTGTGGTAGGTGAATGACGTGAAATCATTATGTGAAATGTGGAGGCACCTTCCTCATGTAGCAATTATTGTTTGCGGCTACCCTGGGTGGTGGGTCTTTTTGCCGTCCGTTGTTCACACGAGGACCCGCGTCTGTAATGCGCCTGTTGCCCAGGCCTCGGATCACCAGTGCTATTGGTCAGGTTGCCGTCCGCAGGCAAGGAGCTGGCGTTTCCCGAGTTCTACCCGTCCGGCTGTCTGCTGGGCAGGGTGAACGTGCTGGACTGCATGCCGCAGGAGGTCTACCAGTGAGTGCTCTGGCAGTCACAGATATTCTGAGAAATGGAGTTCGGCGTTAGGACTCGGGCGTTAGGTGGAAATGCGGTATGGTGTCTGGTTACGGTGGTAATAGGTACTCCCAGTGTGACTGAACATGAAAATATCACTGTTTTTTCTGGAAGCTGAGCTGTTCACAGCATCATTCGGTCGATGCTGGTCTTCATTCTTCGCTGCCAGCCAGAGTCTTTTTCAGCATAATGTCAGCAGTAATATCACAGTAACCTCTCCGCAAAGCGTAATTATCTTTTGTTTGACGAACGTTTTTTGCAGCTTTTTCCTTTCGTTGTGGGTGCGCGAACCGCATTATTGCAAAGTGAAAACGTGACTTATCAAGGTCTCTCTGAGGATTGTAAAAACAAAGAACCTTTTGTATGCCAGAGGAAGGTGGGTTTTACACGTAAAAGATATGTATTAATATTTGATTCTGCACTAGGCACACTAGTCCATCTTCAGTAGAAGACCTTAGTGCCGAAACATCTTGAGAATTTCGTGTAGTGCCTAAGTGGTGGAGTCAGATATTGATATATTTCTGTTACATGTAAAAGCCAGCTTTTTCTATTATAAAGTAGGTTGTTTATTTCCATAATCATGCCAAAAACCCGGGGCCGGTGAAGACCATTTTTCACCTCATCAGGTCTCTGGGAAGGTTTGGTTGTAATACTCATCTGTGGTCCAAACGTGGTAATCGCTTTCAGGAGTCGTGTCCGTGTGCAGAGATCAGGTAAAGGCGTGTTCGCAACTTGGAGGGTTAACGACCTCTACACAGCTGTCCAAAGCCCCAGAACCATTTTATCCCGTGGTTATCACGCGTGACCTTAGGAGGATGTATTTCCCGCGGCCAGTGGATCTTCGGTATGATATTTTGTAACAGAAGCACGAAGAGGCTTACTGTCCGTTAGACAGTTGTTCATCATTACTGATATGCTGTATTTGATGACACAGAAATGTTTCAGTGAACATTCGTTTTTGAAAACCAAATATTTCGACGTATACTGGTAGGTCTGGATCGCTGGTATTTGTTTTTGTTTGTATTGGCTGCCAATATTTAGCAAAATAGGTCGGAGTATATCGTCTTAAGACCCATTGTACTCAGAGGAGTCCAAATATTCTACGAACGAAGTACTTCGTGAAAATCGGCTTTGTGGGGCAACTGATTCACCCATATTAACCAGGACTTGCCATCTGGCATTTGGTGGGCTCCACTGGCTGTTGACCGCCATTTCGAGCTGTTTTGCCGGTGCGTCATGCAATTTCAGCGCCGTAGCTCCCTGCAACAGCTTGGGGCACAATTTATGTCCCGTTAACTGGGTGCCCAGTTTCATTTGGCCAAAGGCCAGGAGCGGCCAATTTATCGCCCTCATCTCCAGCCGGCCAGGGTCGGGCTGTGACCTACAGAGACCGCTGTGACCGGGGTGGGGGTGGGATCTGCAGAGGTCGCTGTGACCAGGGTCAGGGTGTGACCTGCAGAGGTCGCTGTGACCTGGGTCAGGGTGTGACCTGCAGAGGTCGCTGTGACCGAGGTCGGGGTGTGACCTGCAGAGGCCGCTGTGACCGAGGTCAGGGTGTGACCTGCAGAGGCCGCTGTGACCAGGGTCAGGGTGTTACCTGCAGAGGTCGCTGTGACCGAGGTCAGGGTGGGACCTGCAGAGGTCGCTGTGACCAGGGTTAGGGTGTGACCTGCAGAGGCCGCTGTGACCAGGGTTAGGGTGTGACCTGCAGAGGTCGCTGTGACCGGGGTCAAGGGGTGACCTGCAGAGGTCGCTGTGACCAGGGTCAGGGTGTGATCTGACCTGCAGAGGTCGCTGTGACCAGGGTTAAGGTGTGACCTGCAGAGGTCGCTGTGACCAGGGTTAGGGTGTGATCTGCAGAGGTTGCTGTGACCGGGGTTAGGGTGTGACCTGGCCTGCAGAGGTCGCTGTGACCAGGGTTAGGATGTGACCTGCAGAGGTCGCTGTGACCGGGGTCGGGGTATGACCTGACCTGCAGAGGTCGCTGTGACCGGAGTCAGTCAGTCGGAATGTGATCTGCAGAGGTCGCTGTGACCGGGGCCAGGTTGTGGCTTGCGGAGGTCGCTGTGACCGGGGTCAGCCAGTCGGAATGTGACCTGCAGAGGCCGCTGCTATCGTATGACGGGCGGGGCCGGAAATACGCCGTCCCGGCCGGCGGCCCTGAGAGGTGGGGCTCTCCTCGGTCGGACTGCTCGAAGCCCAGATTACTGGCTCGTCATCGACGCTCCGTGCTGACGTTACGAGCCGTCACAAACTGCCACGGACTGTTACTGCGTGTTAACAAGCTGTCGCAGACTGTCGCAGGCCGCCACGGACTGTCACGGACCGCTGCCGTCCTCAGGGACCAGTTTCCCGACGGCGAGAGCGACTCGCCGTACGTGCTGATCTGCAGTGACCCGGAGCAGCTGCTGGTCAAGTTCCCCATGAAGGGCAAGCACAAGATCTGTGAGTGTGGCCTGGACCCGGGGCCGTGTGCGGGCGGTGCTCGGCTGCGTGGGGTCGCAAGAACAGGCACGGCCGTTCAGAGCATTCGGAGGGGGTGCGGAGAAATGGGACACACGCGCAGTATGTCGAGAGCGGCTGGAGTGGTAATCGTGTGCATAATGTAATGCCCGTTGGCTGTTACTGATAAATTGATACAGTGAGTGCGCAGTATCTGCCGAAATCTTGTAACTCGTGCTGGGTCATCGATGGGTAAAGCTGCTGGCTATCATGAATCTGTAATATGTTTTGTTTTGGTCGTTTTACCTACTCTTTGTAACGCAGTTTGATCCAAAATATCTCCCCGTCATTAACCGAGGTTACGCAGTGCATGTTAAACATGCGTGGAACACTGGAGTTGCTTTGGTGTCTTTTTTGTTTTATAAGATTATCCCGGCCAATTAATTAGATTCATGCAGTTGTTGATTGTTACGACGATGAAATGGCGACATTGGTTTAATGTAGAAAACATATTAGTACGGGCATGCTGCTGTCACTGCCCTTTGTTGCTGCTTAGCTCGCGATAGCACGTTAACTGGGGCCCGGTCAGATCCTGGCCTGGAGTTTCAGCTTCCTGTCGCTGCAGATTGCAACTCATCCGTTGTTTGTAGACCTTAATTAGTTCACAGTTTTATTTCTGGAGAACTTGGAACTAATTAAAAACTGGAGAAAATGTGCTGCGTGCCGAAAACGGTAGCCGTACACGGAATATGATGTATTTCTGTTGTTTTGCAACTATTTTTGCGGGATATCAGACAGACATCATCTTCGAAGAGCCAGTAAACTGGTGTGTTATTGTGCCAGGACCCGTGACGTGATTGCGTCACTGTTTGGTCGCGATTAACAGTTTTTCATCTTATCCCCGCAGTGGGCGAACTTTGCGAGCTCATCGTCATTTAGGGCGTTTTCATTGGTGGCGCCTTCGTTGCTCGGTTTTTCTCACTCGGGGCAGATCCCGAATCGATTTTGGCGCCTGGTGGGCCGCCCATTTTCGCCGAGTCCCGGCGGAACCGAACCCGATGATGTATCTGTGTTGCCAGAAGGTGTCGCCTGTGTTATTGGGAGGCGGTGTCGGCGAAGTTCATTATCTGTGAGAAACGGGCGGTGTCCGCGCCCGTTTGTGCGGTCGCCGCGCTGGCCGTGTCCCGGCTGTCGGTGAGCCGCAGGGTCTGCGGGGGGGGGGGGATGATGGCTGAGCTCTCTGTCTGGCCGCTGCGGCGCACCCCAGTAAGAGCGTTGTGACAGATCGCGGTGCGATTGATGTATCACTGCGGTAATTTCTCACCGGGCCGGAGCGGGCGCGGCAGAAGTTCGTCCCGCCATAACTCAACACGTGCCTGCTTGAAATGGGAGAGCCGGGCTGAGCCTGGTCGGTCTCGCAGTACGGGCCACCAATACGGAATTCTTTGTTGGAACATCTGGCGTGTAGCATGGGGTGCCATACGTTATGGGTGCACTCGTCATTTTCGTCCACCACAGGTCGGTGGAAAGTCCTCCAAGGTTTCTTCATTAACCCTATTCCCAGCAGGGGGGGGCTGAATCCGCCCCCCTTGGGGTTTTTGCTCGTCAATTCCAGGGTTTTTAACGCAGTTCCACGAAATTTGGTCAGTTTTCCTAGCTATTCCTTCTACGTACTGTGACAAAACTTCGAAATTCTGTCTTGCTCAGGGGCGGAGCCAGACAACGTTTTTGGGAGGCACCTCAAGCCCATTTTTGCCTTGTTGAGGGTAAAAGAAAAATGACTGCCAAAAATAGCGTTTTTCAGATAAAACGTAAAGCTTTATATGGGTGTATAGCTAAATAGTTGGGCAACGTGTGGACACAGTGTTGTTGAACTGAGGTCACTTTTCAAAGTCAGGTGAAGGTCAGAGTCAAAATTTGGTTTTATAGTAATAATTTTGGGGTTATTTTTCAATGCCAAACCCGGAATGTGTATAACGTAGAAGGGTACCCTCTACTTGTGTAGTAAGTTTCAGCGTGATATCAGGTCGGGTCACGGAGCTATGACCAAAAATGTCAATGCGCGTGCCCTATATCACCATGGCCGTAAAACGGAATTTTTCATATGGAGTGAATTCAAATGATTGAAAACGTGTACAGATAATATTAAATGCATACGAGATTATTCCAAGTGACTCCAAGGTCAGTGGAGGTCATTTAAGGTCAAAGGTCACAAGTTGGTCTGAAGAGCATGTGACCATGACAGTTCCCCCTTTTTCTTGTCCCTGGCACCGCGTATGCAAACATTATACAAACATTGTAATGCGATTTGTACTTGTTTAGCATGACATGACTAGCAGAAGTCAAAAAAGTGTTTTTATCTTTTTTCTTCATTCAGTTTTTGGAAAACTAATCCTTGTATTTTTGAAACCCTCTGAACGCGTGTGAATTTTCCCAAATTTTATATGTGTGTATCAAGGATAAAAGTCCTATCCATAATCTCTCGATTCATGTCAGTTTCATTGAAATCGGTCCATAAAGCACATAGTTATAAGAAGTCCAAAAGTGCCCCCCATTCCGATATTTTTGCCCCTCTGTATCCACCCCTTTCGAAATTTTGAAAGTTTCTTTTTTAAATGTAGTTCACGTCATGGCAAATCGATTGCCGTTTGTTACGATAAAATCGGATGTGTGGTTCTCGAGATCTCAGGGGGGCCGGATCCGCCCCCCCCCTTGCCGGGAATCGGCCATACCGCCTAGCCCTCCGGGAATAGGGTTAAAGCATAGCGTTCTAGGTTTCGGGGGTTGTGGGGCTGTGCTGTACGGATATTGTTGCATGCAAAAGAACGGCGACCTTTCGGGTGATGGCCCCTATGCAGGTAAATGTCACGTCGTTTGCGGGCTCTGACGCGTCTTGGCAAACAGTTTTGTCTTGAAATTTAATGTCAGGACGTAATTGTGAATTGTGGGTTACGTTGTGTGGTGTGAACCCGTCCCTCACCTTCACTGGGCTGCGCTTTGTTCGCAGTCAAAATGGACACCACCATCCATCAAGCGGCGAAGAAGATGCTTTCGGCGTGCTGACATCCGTCCCGTGACGTTACGGCAGTAGGTGTTTCCGTGCTCTGTGATTGAATGGCGTGCGAGACTGTCAGCGGTGCGTTTTCTTCGTCGTTCCGTGTAGCTGGTCAGGAGTTAGCCGGGAACCGCTGGTTTGCCGTCGTGCTGGAATTACTTTAGCGGGTTGTGCACTGTTCACGGCCCGGAAATGATGCCACGTGCAAAAGTGGCCGCAGTGCCACTTTTGCACGTGGCACTGCGGCCACAAATGGGCAGATCAGATGTCTTAACTGTGAAGTGTAACTTAACACCAGGCGTTCGAAAGGACTGTCTTTGCAAACAAAGACATCGGATGTCTTTGCGTTTGCAAAGTTGTCCGATTTTTGGAAGGCATCGGAATCCTGGTGTCATGGTGAAATGGCGTTAGCTGTGTTGATAGGTACCAGTTTTCGTTTGTTACGGAATACTGAGCAGTTAAGAAATATAATTTTGCTATTCCTACCCCCGGTTTTTATGGTGCGTTAAGTTGGCATGCGATGTGGGGCTGCCATGCGCGGAAACGTTTCGCTTGTGTTCCAAAAACGTTAAGCTTGTAGCCATCATAGCCATTAATTAAGTCAGTTTGTAGCCATCATTTGACAAGGTATAGTCAGACTGGTGGGAATCTTGCTTGCGTCTTTCCTGTTTCAACCAGTTCGTCTGAGGACTTTCAGGAGCCTTCAGACGACTTAAAAGAGCTGACTCAATGAAGCCTGCAACTTCAAAGAATCGTCTTCATGTCTTCCAACACTTCGGTAAGACTGATTACAACTTCAGAATGTGTAGCATCAGCCCGAGACGTACAACTGGCAATGACAGTAACCCCTCAGAGTATCACAATAACTCAGAGCAGACTGTTGTAAGATCTGCATTGCCAGGCGCCTTCAGCACATTTTGCAAGCAGAAATGATTCAAGGGAAGGACACTGAAGGATGAGGCCAGCAAAAAGGAACCTGCGTATCAGTCAAAGCCCCATTGTTACTACCAATGAGCAGTCTGGGAAGACGCGGGAACAGTTCATGCCTAACACGTGGAGCCTTGCTTTCTTGAAATAGTGTGGCCTCTGCATGATGGCCGCAAATTGCTAAATGGGAAAACTGACGGCCTAGCATATCTGCTATGAGTTGCGACCATTCGCTGGAACTATCCTTTTTCGTCTCAGCAGCCGCAGACTGCAAGAAAAAAGACTCCAGGCACCTACGAGCATCGATGGTGTGGTTTCAAGGTGGTTGGGCCAGAACTGTTGTCATGCAATCTCTGTAAGTGGAGCATCATAGGATTAATCTTAGAACTGACCAAGGCTGGTAGGGCCGCAGCCATGTTGACAAGGTCGGCGCCTTGCGTGTCGTACAGGCTCCTGCACATATGCTTACGAATATGCTATTTAATAATTCAATTCACGCAACACCCTGAACATTGCTGCCTTCACGCCTGGTCATCGCCGGGCGCGTACCTTGGTGTATCTTTTCTACTCACGGGGAAAATTGCGAGGCACTGGGGAATAGCTTCGCGTGCATTATTAAGTAGCCATTTGCTCGTCTGTGCCGGTGTGTAATCTAATTTCGTTTTGCGCTTCCTGCGGTGCCTAACTTGGCGCTCACTACATAAATAATGAGAGTCGTTTTCTGATTCCCCTCTGCAGGAACACATCGAGCCGCCTGCTCAGCGCGGGCTCCGCCGAAGGTTCATTGCAATCTAAACTTGGTTCGGGGCATAGTTGATGGCGACATCAATGTTTCCATGGGGGAGGGCTGGACCGCATGTTCTGATGGGAGCTGTTTCGTGTAGTTCTCAGTGGAAATGCGACCCCATTGCATCTCTCGCGATCAGAAATCTGACGACTATTTAACTGCATCGCTGCAGCGGAATACGTCTTAACATCGGCGTTACTCCGCGTGGTTTGTTTCGAACCTGAAAGAAATGGACTGAATGACGTCTTTCGTTTGATGTGGTTTTTGGTGGAACTTCAGAAGTCGTTGCTGAATAGGGACCGTATTGATGCCAATTTATATTGCGTCTATTGCTGCGTCATTGGCGTGGTTTTTCGAGCCATCTGCAGCACACAGACGACGAAAAATACTGAAAGGTGCGCTTCCCCGCACCCTGCCCTCATATTGCCAACTGGTGTCTCGCTTTGTTCTCTTTCCTCTGAAGTTTAAATTTCACCCACGTCTTCCGTCTAAGGGACCTTCTGTTCGCTCAGAAACTTTTAGAAAAGAATGACCTGAGATTCAAACTGTGTTGCTCCGTTTTCCAATCCCAAACTTTTATAATTAGGCGTTCTGGGAAGGGTAGTTTTACCATCACGTCCCTTTGAAGTGTATTACGCTCTTCAAGTTTGCAGTCCTCCCCGTGGCTTGGACGTCCCCATGGGGCTGATCACACTATTGTGGCCTTGCTTGGTGTGGTCCGACCTAGGAGTTATCGCTCCCTATGAGCGTGGGCCTCTGTCTTTGTAGTTTCTAACGTGTTTGTAGCCTGGATATGGTTGGGCGAACAGGTCCTCTTTCTGCCAGCGTCTTCTGTGGTGCTCACCAAACCGTCGATGACAGGAGGCGGCCCATCACGTTGTTTTTGAAGCCGCCCCAGACGAGCTCAGCCTTCTCTGTCAGAGCTGGCCCGCTGGCTCCCGGTGAGTGCGAGCTGTGTCAGCCTCGTGAGTCACCGTCCTTGGATCGAAGGCTATTTTTCTCTGAGTCCATCTCACTCCAGCAACCCGTCCTTTTCATTATGAAAAATGAAGAGTATCTTGCGGCCGTGATAGCTGCATTCAAATAATAATCAGTCTCAGTTTTGTTGTCGTTTGCCGTGTTGGTCTTCTCATAGCTGGCCCTGACTTGTGAGAATTTCTGCGCCTTTGATACGTTGAATTATTCATTGATTTGGAAATCATGTGATCGGTTGATTTTTCCCATTCTTCCCGCCTTTCGCAAGGTCATGTGATCGGTAGTCCTATGGTAGCTCTATTGCCACACGTCTAACAAACGCTAAGCCTTGCATCACGGCCCAGCACCCAAGATAGATAGAGAGACCCGCACCCACTTATCCTCCGTTTCAAGTCGTAATCAAGAACGTCAGTAACATCCTGTTTCTGACCATCAGCAGCAGTTCCTCTTCTCTGTGCGCAGTGTTTGTTTAAGTTTGTCGAGATGACTCGTCACGTCTCACCCTTGACTGAACCGCAGTCACTGTCCATCGGCTTCCGTCGCTCGCCTTCTGTTTTTGTCGCCACACAACGATTGCTCTCGCTGTTGGCGGACGAAAGTAGATGCTGTCCACGTAAAAAAAAGAAATAGTCTCAGGCTAGCCTGAATGCCTGGTTCGTCTCCGTCTAAAGGCACGTTCCACCAAACTTGAACAGCGTGTCGTCTTTGGTTATCGCCCATTTTGCCATGGATTGATCACAGCCATGCTTAGCGCGCGACTGAATACCGTCATGGGAACATTTCTGTGTTGTTTTAAATAAAATCGTCACGCATTATTATGTGCTCTGGGCTTCCCTTGTGTCAGCAGAGTCCATCCAGCCTCTTTTTCGCCGTTTCAATGCTCAAGTCGTCTTTCATGTTCACTGTTTGCCAGTCTTTGATGATGGGCTCCCAAACAGTGCCAGCGAAAAAAAGAGAAAGACGCCACACCCGGCCTCATTTTCTGGCAGACGCAGGTCCAGTCGCATCTCCGGTGAGCGAGCCGGTCGGCTAATCATGCAACAGCTGCGAATGCGCTCTTTCAATGCCCTTCACAACCCAGTTGCACCCGATAACCGCACGCTCTTACCTCCAGTCTCTCGCCTTGCGTTCCCGCGACAGCTGGCCTGATCTTGAGCTGTCGTGCGGGAGAACGGGGCTTGACGGACATGGCCTGGGCGGTGGCGACCGTTGTAATACTTGACGAATAAGATATATAACCCTTTCTTCTATCAGACGCAAACTTATTTCAGGTCAGACGTATGGGTGTTCCTATCTGGGCGTTTTTCCCATTTTCTGTCTTCCCTTTCACAATGTTGATTCGGCCGTTGGAAAAGCTTTTCATGCTGTAAAGGGTTTCATTTGCTCAACAAAGGAATATGTAAATTAGTTTCGTCGCTTAGTGGATGCATTCGCAGCTGACCGCATCGTTTCGTTGATGACATCGTTATCCAACGTTCCGTGTCTTGCAATTGCCACGTACGTACAGCCTGGTTGCTGCGTCGACCGTTGCTCGTAAGAAACTGGCACAATCCTCCTCATGCCGAGAAAAGTTTGTTTTAGTTAGGAAAACGTAAAAAAACGACAGTGTCGCTGTCAGGCTAACGCCTGGGGTCTGCGGCCTAAAATCTGAATTTTTGACGTAGATATTGTCCCCTCTAAAACAAGATTCTCCGCCGCAGCGATGGTTCTTTCATCGTTTTTTTTTTTATCATGTCGAAAGGGCGGCAACTGTTAAAATATACATATTTTCCGATCCGAACGCTATTACCAGTCTTTCATCCTGCCTTCCCGACGTTTACGGAGTTTAAAACGTTCACCCTTGAAAGTATGTTCGTCAGCTACTTTCGTCGGCGGTTGAGGTCTTTTCATTTTCTCGGCCAGCTTATTGCATTCGGCATCAAACTTTTTGCTTTTGCTTCATTTCCAGAAAACCCGCCTCAAGTTAAGAAGGTTTTTTTATAAATCTCCCAAGGCATTGGAACTTCGTCACATTAATTTGAATGTCGACGACAGCACTGATGTAGATGCGATGATATTCGTTTAGCAAAGTCAAGAACTGTAAACCTGATTTGGCGATTCAAGTGTTTGGATTGCTCGATCGAAAGGCGTGGCTAGAACTAGTGACTGGTGGTCTCTTTTTGAACCATATGCAAACCTCCGAAAGTGAAGATTCAGGTTTTGGCAAATGTTATCGGCGTCAGGCAAGACAGACGACGCTAAAAACACTGGAGCTGGCCAAAAGTTGGAATCCATTGCTACGATTCCGAAAACGCCCAAATCGTCATTAACTTGGGTTTTTCTCATGCATGTTCCCTTTTGATTTACTCTACCCATCTGTGAAAAATTAATCGACAACTATCTTGAGCCTTTCCTCTGGAGTGTTTATTTCTCTTCACCCCGCAGAAAGTCTGGGAACTTTGTTAGTTAATAACAGGCGCAGCTCATCGTTAAAAAGCCCATATTTTTGTTAGCCGCCCCGAGCGTAGCGAAAAGCCAGGCTGAGTTGGCAAGAAATACCGTATGTCGGAACCTTATCCCGGTAAGCAAAGCTAGTTTGCGACGCACTTTCGAGGTCTTCATCGGGTTTGTAGCTTCGCCATGGAACAATAACTCCATAGGATTTCCCCAGCTTCTCCTGGAAACACATGAGGCATGTGCTGCTACTATATAAAATTATAATTTCGCTTCACCAAGGTTGTTTTGCGTGAGTGCTTATGGCAGCAAAGCCGCCGCTCGGAAGTTGGGAAAAACGTGTACTTTGCCACACATAACACAGGTATCTGCGGCTGCCTCCGACTCCCATCCATGGCTGTATATCGCCACCTACGTTCATCGGTTTGGGGATATGACATGTGCCTTTATCATCCGTATGGCTCCTCTGCAGCCTTCCCGGTTAGGAGGCGTCACTCGGTCGGCCTGGTTACTGCTGTACCGCTGAACTGTCGTCACTGCGGTACAGCCTACAGATGCAGGCCGCAAAACCAGAACGAAACGGGGAGAACGAGACGGAACTTTATTTTTGACGTCAAAAAAGAACAGACATCTGAGCAGTCCTTTATGACAGGCACGTAGTCAGGATTTTCCTCGGGGGAAGGGGCAAATGTTAGTTTTTTCATATACCGCTCGCATATGACGAAGTTTATAGGACAGAGCAGCAATGTTACGTAATTGGCCTCATATTTAACCAACAGGGTTATATATAATGCTTGTTTTTGCAACATATTTATGACCACTACCCCGTATTCGTGCAGGATAACTATATATCTAGTGTAGACTGCTTGACTCGAGGGGGCATGGCCCCCATGCCCTCCCTGGCTACGCCCCTGTCTTTATGTCCATCCCTTGGACAGTCTTCATCGATGTGTATCATTCTGATTATCTTCCAACATTCTGATTCTCTGGTTTTCCTTCTGCTCCGGTATTGTGTAGGCCTGTTACGACGAGTCCTGCGCCCATGAAAAATGAGAAAGCCTAACACATCTTTACAACGTGCGTCGCCGGTGCACGCAGTCTGCGGGCCCCTCAGACGGGCAACAGCTGGTCTGTCGGGAGGAGCGGTGACCGGCCGCCGGCAGGCGCGCCCCATTTACGTCCAACGGCGCCGCTGCCGCTGCCGTCGGCCTGCCGCGCCGTGTCGCGGTAAATCGTCAGGATTCTACTCGGCGAAAGCGAAACCAGACGGCTGGGGAGGCCGCGCGCGTTGTGACGAGATGCCGGCCCCCGCTGGCGGCCGGAGGACGGGCAGGCCTGAGCCGGCTGACTTGCCGGCTGACTTTCCCCGCCGTCAGGTGATGGGACGGAGGGGCCGCCGCGCTCTGACGGGACCCGGCGCAACGGACAGCCCGGGACTTCCCCGTGGCGCAGTCAGGAGTGCTGAGTGTTTTTTTGAGTCTTCTGACGGCGCTGCATCTTGTCTTCTGGTATTGATTTACAGCCGGACTGGGGCTTTCGGCCGCCCACGGTTCGCGGAAGCTGAAAGGCTCTGCATTCCGGCCCGGAGAAATGCCCTACGAACAGGTGGCTTCTCCACCATTGGATTCCGGATGAAAGCGAAAGAAAACCTCGCGCTGCCTTGGCCACGGGACGCAACTTGGCGACGGCGGGACGGATTGCGGATAATGATTCCCGAGAGTTACTGCTGCAACGGCCCTGGGTTCCGTGCCCGATGGTAACGAAGGATTGTGTGTGTTCACCACGCCTCCCGTATGATATTTTCATCCGTATGTAACTTAACAGCTGGCAGATTTTGTGAACGGATTTTACCCGTATTTGCTGATGTTTTCTGCTTTGATTACTGCTCTTTGTGACGCGGAAAAAAAGCGACCAAACTGCCAAGGATAAGAAAGAATTCATTGAGGAAGCCAGGATAGTTCGTATACATCATGACCAACATTGCTGAATGCAGTAGACATAGCCCGATTATTATCTGCTGCTTCCCAGAACATGGCGTTTGGGGTGCATAGTTATGGTGCATGATACGTTTCAGCCGAATTTATTCCCATGAGTAGAATGGTTTGCACAGAAAGGTTTCCGCAGGCAACCAGACTTGGGAAAATTAAAGGAAACCTGATATCGCATAGCCGCAATGACTAAAATGAAAGGTTTCGTGAATGCTGTTCATCCTCAGGTGAGCAGGCGTGTTCTCACCTCACGAATGTAACCTGCGCGCCGGGAACGTCGAACTGCGGACTTCCTCGCGTGACTTTTCCGGCGGCGGCACTTCCGGGGCGGCGGTCGGCAGCGGCCCCATTTCGTGACGGCCGCGGACGAGCCTCGTCTGCGACAGGTGGCGGCGAGCGGCGCGTCCAGCGCGATTCCTTCTCGTCGCCCCACGGACGGCTTAATCTGGGCGGCCGCGCTCTCGGCTGATTAATGGCGCCGGCCACAATGGCCCGGCGGCGGCGGCCGGCTGCCGGACCGTCCGGCCGGTGGGACCGCGCGGACCGGGACCGTCTCGGACCGCGGAGGCCGGCTCGGCCGCCGGACCGGCTGAAGAGTAGGCCCACGCCGAGGCCCGGCGCTGACCGGATTCAGTGGCGTCGAAATCCCCTGGAGACACGGTGTCAAATCGACCGTGAAACGCCATTGGAACAAAAGTTAGGCCGTTCTGTTTGCTGGGCTGGGTGATCTATTTCCACATTTGTATTTGATTTCTATTTCTGAAGCGGTCAAAGTATGTCAAAGTAAGCGGTCAATGGGATCAGTGATGCACCCAACCAAGGACAAAAAAATGGGATTTTCGTTATCAGTGCAGAGACGTGATTTGTTGTAACCCATACATGACATTACGTACTTGGAGGCTAATCCAGATAATCCAAGTCACATACTCACTTAGGCATATTCGGACTCTGCCTTGAACTCGGAAACGTGAAGAAAGCTTTCTTGTCATTCACGCGGTGTGACCCATTCCAGGATCCGGTGCAGCACCGTCGGTCGGCGCTGTGGCTGCAGGCGGTGGGCGCGGCCGCCAGTGGGCGTCTCGCGGCAGCGGCACGTCGCGTGACGTCACGGCAGCGACACGCCACGCGGCACGGCTATCAGCGGGCGCCATGCAGCGGCGACAGTATCGTGACTCGCGCCCGCGATAAATCACCGGACGGCGACGGCCTAGCGCGCCACAGAAGAGCAATGATCAGCTCCACACTTTGCGTGAACAAAGCCCGCGCAGGCCGCGACCCGTGACGTGAAAAGCCGGCGACGCGCTGAGGTTCAGCCAATACGGAGCGGCGATGTGCAATGTCGGTCGACGGTACACGTCGACTGAAAATCGTGTCGTAAAGTGGGTCGATGTGACGCTTATTGTGTCCTCCACGGGTCCAGAACGATCCAGGCAGGGGCGGCCAGTTCTCGCATGGTGCTCGAGTACGCGACGAACAAAGGCGGCTCGATTAGACCTTCAGCCTTTTTTTGCACCCAGTCATTTTCCTCTGCGATTGGTAGGAAAAATATTTCACAGCTGGCAGTCTGAGGTAAACTGTATCAAATTGTGCTGTGTGCAATACATGTTATCTTCCGCATTAGTTTCACACATTTTATGCGATGAAATCTGTTCATACTTGGGCATTGTATGAAAGTCTTGGCCGGGACCGTCCGAGTCAAACGGAAGTCAACCGGCAGGCGGGGACGGACGCCGCCGAGACCGAGCCCGTGTGCGATGCCGGCCCCGCCAAATAGGCCGCGCCCCCGGCCACGCGGTCCGGGTCGCATCGCAGTTCACAGACCGTCTTGCGGGCACCGACCCGGCCTAGCTGCGCAGGACGGGCGGAAACCCCACATTATCGTGCTGTGATCCTGGCAGTACCGTAATTACGCTTGCTTTATGGGGTCGTGAGGCGTCTGCAACAAGTGTGCCTCGAAGACGACGACATCGTCAAAAGCGTCTCGTGGTGACCGCCTAGCGACCTCACCGTTCATACCCTCCCCTCCTGTAATCCAGCCCCTCGAGCCTTCATCTCGAAGCCGAGTTCATCTCAACCGACGCAGCGGCCACGAAACTCGGCAGCTGGATAGCCGACGGCGTGATCAAAGTTGGACTGCTCGCCGGCGGTAAGTGTGCCCATCCAATAGAAACCTAGTTAAGGCCCAGTTTGCATTGGCGTCAGAGGTCGATTGGCATTAGCCGGCCGCTGGCCGGGCCGGAGACGGTCCCGCTGAGCTCTCGACGGTCCCAGCTCGGGTGACGATCCTGGCAAGGCTTCGGCACGAACTGGCTCAGCATTGCGCACTCCCTTTCCGTACGAGCAGGACCTGGGGACGGGTGCAAAACCGTAGGTAGGATTTTCTTGAAAGGACCAAGAGGTCTTTGCGCACTGAAGAATTTAAGGTAGTGGCCATCAAACCTAACAAATCGAATAATAGTAACAAATATGTGTCAGACGGGAAATCAATATGTCCATCTTACCGTTCCCTATACGCACTGGAGAGATATAGACCTCCCTCTCTTGGTTAGCCGGAGGCTTCTGGGAACATAAAATTCCCCATCTTGGCCATTATACTCATCAGTCAACAAATGAAGCGTTTTAAACCTTTAGCCATTATTTTGCCAGGGCGCGTCGGAATGGAATCTAACTTTATGAAATTCGTAAATTGGTTTTGAAATAAAGCACATGACAGAGTTTTCAGACCTTCAGCCACCTGCTGTACTACAGTTTGTTCGTGCGGAAGGAGAGCCTGTCCATGCCTTTGACATTCCGGGGACGTTTCTGGAACTGTCTGACCGCGTGCCGTATCGAGTCGTCCTGATAGGCTTCTCAGAACTCGGCGAATAAAACTGTGATTCTGACCAGCATTTTTTTTTACCAGTAAGAGTGGAATAATGTAGAATCGGATATACAAGAGTGCGTTGTGTGGGGCGTGTTTTTTCTTCCCAGTTCAAACTTTCCCATGATTATCGCTGCGGTCGTGCATGGAAACAACAACACACCGACAGTGAGCCACGTACGTCATGAAAATGACGCTTTGTACGAATCAAACCGCCAATATAGTCCACAATGTCATCGTAGCAATAGGTATGTAGTCGCGTATTGGGAGAACGGTTAGTACCACTGTAACCCGAAATCCAGCTGTGGATGACATTACCAACCCCCAGAACATGGTTTGGGCACTAGCGGATCTAGGTGGCCGGTTTGGGGAACAGAACTGGTGTGGTTAGAGGTGAAGTGGGCTCGAAAGTCAAAATGGAGCCAGTTGTGTCATAAATGTTGCATCTTAAAAGATTCTGAGCACTGCTTGATAAGCAGCCCTCTTATGTAACATCCAGCTTACCTCAAGAAAGCACCGCCTCTTTTAACCCTATTCCCGGAGGGCTAGACGGTATGGCCGATTCCCGGCAGGGGGGGGCGGATTCGGCCCCCCCCTGAGATCTCGAGAACTACTTATCCGATTTCATCGCAACAAACGGCAATCGATTTGCCGTGACGTGAACTACATTTTTATAAAGAGAAATTTTCAAAATTTTGAAATTTGTGGATACAGGGGGGCAAAAATGTCAAAATGGGGGGTACTTTTTGACTTCTTATAACTCCGTTGTTTATGGACCGATTTCGATGAAACTGGCATCAATCGAGAGATTACGGATAGGGCTTTTACCATGGGTATGCAAATTTGAAATTTTGAGAAAATTCATGGGCGTTCACAGGATTTCAAAAATAGGGGGATTAGTTTTCTAATAACGGAATGAACAAAAGAGGCCAAAACACTTTTTTAGCTTCTGCTAGTCATGTTATGCTAAAGAAGTACAAATCGCATTACAATGTTTGTATAATGTTAGCATAGGCGGTGCCAGGAACATAAAAAAGGGGGAACTGTCATGGTCACACGTTCTTCAGATCAACTTGTGACCTTTGACCTTAAATGACCTCCAGTGACCTTGGGGTCACCTGGAATGATATCGTGTGCATTCAATATTATCTGTAAACGTTTTTAATCGATTAAATTCACTCTATTCCAAAAAATTCATTTTTTGGCTTTTGCGATATAGGTACGCGCACTGACATTTTAGGTCATAGCTCCGTGACCCGACCTGATATCAAGCTGAAACTTGGTACACAAGTAGAGGGCATCTTTCTACGTCATATATATTCCGGGTTTGGCATTTTAAAAAACGGCGTCGAAATTATTGCGAAAAAACAAATTTTGACTTTTGACCTTGATCTGACCTTGTAAAGTGACCTCAGATAAACAAAATTACATATGCACATTGCCCAACTATTTAGCCATGCATTCATATAAAATTTTAAGTTCTATCTTAAAAACTCTGTTTTTGGCAGACATTTTCCTTTTACCCTCAACATGGCCAAAAATGACCTGAGGTGCCTCCCAAAAACGTTGCCTGGCTCCGCCCCTGAGCAAAATAGAATTTGGAAATTTTGTCACGGCGCGTAGAAGGAATAGCTAGGAAAAGTGACCAAGTTTCGTGAAGCTGCGTTAAAAAGCCTGGAATTGGCAAGCGAAAAACCTGAGGGGGGGGGGCGGATTCCGCCCCCCCCCTGCCGGGAATAGGGTTAATACGTTGCATATTGGGGCAATGCCGGTCATTTGTATTCCACCCTGTGGATATTCAAGCGGAAGTCGGATTATTGGCCTAGGCGGTCGTTAGTCCGGCAGTGAGACAACTTTCCTCTCACTTCCATCTTCTTCCATATACGTCAAAATGGGTCTTGCTGAGATGAGCAGCTTTTGCGTGGGCTCACGTTATTATTTTTTTCTATTCGTGTAACGCTTGTCACAGCTGATCCATTTCCTCCAACAGCTCTTCGATTTCTTACGGAGAAGCATGACACGAGGTGGTCGGCATTCGCTTCAGCTCTGTGTATTAATTATACAGGCATTTGCGCGTAAAATACATCTGACACCAAAAAATGTGGAAAGTAACTGCTGCATGGGACATTTTTGGAATGCAGCCGAAGCCAGCTTCAAGCCTTCCTTCCACGGACTGCTGATTATCTGTCTGTGCATCTGCCAGCGGAACAGCTGGATCAGTCCCGTCTTCTCGCACTCGGTGGGGCGGCACTGAAGTACACGAGAGAAATAGAGAGAGAGGGGGGAAAGAGGGAGAAAGGAGAATAAATGCCCGCTGCCGGCTCTATCGCCTGCACGTCTGCAGTTCCTCACACCCCAATGCCTGGTCGCCGGCTGGCAGCTTCGAGTGCTGGGCGGTGCGCAGTGTGTGGGATAAACTCCGCGTCAGTTTTTCAGAGCCACGATCCGTTTTCCGCTGTGAGAGCTTAGTAAGCGAAGATCGGAAGGATGTTCTGCGTACTAAAGCCATTAGTCAAACATGGCCGCGTGCTCTGGCCCGCGAAACTCGGCGTAAACAGGCGTCAATGGTGTTTACCACCTTTCCAGAAGCATCGGCAGTCGGGAACTCGGCTTTACATTTGGAACCACCTCGCCGACGACCCAGTGGCGTTGAAATAGGGTGAACCTGAAGCGGAATTCGGTAGTTTCGTTGCTTCTGCTCTTTCTGCTATTCCCGTGCGGCGAACGCTACCGGACACGTGCTTTTGTTTCGCGTTTGATTAAATACTGGCAGCATCACCTCCGTGCCTCGCTGGTGTAAGTACTGTGGACGGTGCTAGCAAATTAATGCTGGGATATCAGTGCTATTTCCAATGGCGTTCCCACGAATTAAAACCAGGAGGGGCCAAGTCAAGGCCAATGGGACAAGCAGTGGCGTAGTCAGGTTTTTTTTCGGCTGGGGGTCCTAGAGGATGAGGGGGCCTCCAACGCTGAGGGGGCCACTTGAACACTACGGGAAGCCCCATGACCAGGGATGTCGTTTTGTGTAAATGATTTGGGGGAGGAGACAGATCGAGGTGCCTCACAGCCTAACCTCCTCCCAATGTGTTTCTCAACGGATTTAGGGCGTTTTGTTTTGACCGACGGAAGTTGATCTGGAAAAAAATTGGAAGATTTTGGTCCGTTTTCATGATTATACATGAATATATAATATATAACATATATATAATCACACACACACACACACACACATATATATATATATATATATATATATATATATATATATATATATTAGTAAAGCTAGGAAGCAGATGGTTCAAGATTGGGAGGGGGTGAGGCTGAAATCATCATGGGGAGGCTGAAGTGAACAATGAGGGGAGGTGCGCGCACCCCGCAAAAGGATTTAAAACGAAGTCCCTTTCCATGGTTAGAACACTAGAGATACTTGGTAAGAACCTGTCTTCTTTCCCATAATAACCAAGCTTTCTATTGAGAAAGGTGGCCTTGATTATCCGTATTTACTGCTCTGGCCACTGGGACCCCATTAACGGTAGGGCTTCCACTTTTTCTGGATTTGAATGGCCAGGCAGTCTGCCAGGCGCCAGCTTGCTTACATTTCCATTGAATTGCTTTAATGATCGCCTAGTTACGCCGGTTGGATGCCCGGCTCTGGCATCCAGCAGCCATTCTAGGGCAGAGATACCTTTCCTGTCAGGAGATGCCCGGCAGGAATTTTGGTCCGTTATCATGGAAAGGCCCCAATGCCCACTGACCTAGAGAGGTCAGTGGACATTGGGGCTCTTTAGGATATTCCAGGGGCCCGGCCCAGGGCCCCTGGCATGTCCAGGATTCCCTTTCCCTCCCAAGAATTTCTACAGTTGGGATGATAAGACCCCTAGGTCCTTTGGCTTACGTTACGTCACTGGGGCTCCCTTCCCGACACACTTACACCATCCATGGCAGGAGGACCTTTGCTAGCTGGCGGCTCCTTTGTAGAGCATCCTTTCCTGTCCTCGCATATGTCTTTTAGTAGGTATATGCCAGTTACCTTTACCAATTTCCCCAATGTCCAGGGAGTTGCCTTTACCAGGGACATCTTTCAGGGGGCACCCCGCTACCTGCCAGAGAGGTCTTTGCCTAGGGTCTGGGAGCCCTTTACAGTGGAGTGGATTTGCCTTTCCCAGCCGGGGGAGCCCTTTAGGCAAATGCCAGGGGGCCCCTGGCGGGCCCTTCCCCTACACACCGACACCATTCCGTGGCAGGAGGACCTTTCCTGGCTGGCGGCTCCTTTGCAGAGGAGCATCCTGTCCGTTAATCGCCATTTGATAGGTGCAGGTCTCCAAAAAAGTCATGGTAGGTATTAGGGCTTTTGTGGTAAACCGGCGATAGCTCCCGTGTTTTTGGTGCTAATGTAATGTCGTTTGAGCAGCTATTTGCCGCGACGTAGGATGACCCGTAATAACTTCAAACCTGTATTTCGTATTTCAATTTCATGCCGAAAAACAAGAAAACCTCATTTATGCTCGACAGGCGGGATGTTAGGCAGGTTTCTTAGTTTCGCCACTGCGCTAACCCTCTGGGCTCTCAAACTGATAAGATCAGTTGCGTTGTGAATGGGATACTGGGTAAGACTATGAGGAGCAAGCACGTCTTGATCACGTGACAAGTTCTGCCGGAGGACTGTGAGGGCGTCGTGGAGACCGACCAGGCCGTGTCCGACCCGCAGTCCTTTCCAAACAGGTACTTTGTCGCCTGACGGCTTCTGAGCAATGGTTTTGATTTCTGAGCAATGGCGTTGGAAATAACCTATACACGAGTGAATGGCTAATATTGTGTACACAAGAAGCATTTACGTTAATTATATCGTGAATGCCATTGCCAGGGCAGATTAATGGTAATGACTCGAGGTTAAACGGACATGTATTGCGTTCATTTACCCGGGAGCACTTAACGCACCCGAATATATTTGCATCCCCCAATGTTCAGCTGACCTCCCAATGTTGAGTTCTCCCTTCCCCCAATGCTGGGGGCTGGTCCCCCTCACACTGTGGAACTTGACCCCCAATATTTTATCAGTTCGCAATGATAATAATTTAACCCTCGCCGGATGAGGGGGCGGATGCCATCCCCAAGCATTGTGTCCGGGACCACGGCAAAACGGTGTACGACAGCGCCGTGAAGTTTGCCATAGCTGACGACGCATTAATTGCACATGTTTTGAGAAAAGAGCGACCCCATCTTGTCTCAGGGCACCGAGTCATGACATTACTGAAAGCATGCAGAACGATTTTTGCGCCCAATGTCGGTTTCTTTACTGTTTTGGGGCAATAGACATGCATGAACGGCAGATGACGGACATGGAATCGGTTCAGGATGGTAGTCCACATGACAGCAGGTCATTTTAGATAGCCCAATCACCTTTTAAAGGTCAAACGAGGTCAATGACCTTAGGTGAAGTTTTCTGGCCTTTAAATGTTCCTACGCAATTCTTTTTGGGGTGTGGGACAGTTTTAGGCCTATTTGGCCCCAAATGTGTCGTGTTTAACTGGGGAAAATCAATTTGTAGCTCCCAAACATAAAGTCTGACCTGACCTGGGAGGTCACTGGCTGACCTGATGAGTTGACACGGTTACCATTGGATTCCTTGGGCATACGGCTATCGATTCTTCTTGTCCCGAGGCGTTAGCTCAGTTAGGGGCAAAATGACGAGGAGGATGCCTACCCCTCCCCTGGTCATCGGTGCGAACGAAAATCCTCCCCGTCCGGCGAGGGTTAAACCAGCGTAAGCATTAGTGCTGTGAACGTTGGAAAACACGGATATACCCATATTAGACATTCCAAGTGGCGTCAACATAATGCACACAGAAAAGAGCAAATGTTAGGTCAGTTATCCGTCCCCGGTCCGATGAGCCTGGGATGACCAGTCGGAGCGTAACTTGTCCCTAACACGAATCCACCCACGTCACCGATCTTCCATTGGATGGCTTTGCATAACTGCAACTTCTGTTTAACTCGGCTAGGCCTCAACCGTTCGCGCAGATTACCAATGGTGCATGATATGCATGCCTTTGCATACGGATCATTTCAACTAAACGAATGAAACCGTGACCGTGTAAAACTGTCGTGAGATACCCTTACAGTAGTAGTATATGGTATCACCGCAGAGACGTAGGAACGTTTCATAAAGGGGCAGGGGACATGGCCAAATTATTTTTGCTGACCGAGTACGGAGGGAAGAAAATGATTAGGTTCGACAAAAAGTTTCGTTTGATATAGCATAAATATATATATCTGGTATGGTGTAAAACATTAATCATTCTTTAGAATAGCGACAAAGTAAAATGTTCTTGCAGGGGCTTCCCTGAAATGAGGCTTGCTTCTGAAAGGGCTTCACGTTGGAAATCCCCGGCCAATCCAGTGGAGGGGGCGAAATCCATCCCCGTCTACGACCTCAGTTTGCCGCGCATTGCCCATTTTTGCGCACTAAACTGATATCTAGTGTGTTGTCAAAACGAAAAAAATGAGATGGGCATTTTTGGAGGCATCGTCCCGCATAGTCAACCGTAGAGCGGCAAAGCCAACCGATCGCCCCCCCCCTCCGGTCATCCGTTAACAACGGCGATATTAGGTGACATACGAGCGATCTGAAATTAAATGCTGTAATTTGTTTGCTAGCCATCGTGGATCTCCCTCGAAAAAAGGATAAGTCTGACTTTGGCATACTTTCGATCAACTATGGTAATTCATCCGGGAAAAAGACACAGAAGCTGCCAAATCGACGGAATTTTGAACATCTGATCCGATTTGACCTCGAAGATGTTGCCCTAGGGTGGCGAAATTTGGACAAATGTAGTTGCCCACAGTTTTCCACTCACTTTGAAAGTTTCATGTCATTAACTGGTTTCTGAGGTAGGGGGTTTAGGGGGAGGGAGACGATGGAGGAATTCGGCGCCTTTCCTCCACTGCGTGTAATTTTCAGAGGCCCTCCACTGCGCGTGTCAAAAGCATAAAACAAGTTGCTTATCAAGCAAAGTTACTCATAAAGTAATACCAAAATAGATGTCGGATGTGTCCAGCATCCTTAACTTTACGGACATTTCGCAAGACAGGAGTTAAGTATTTTTCGCCGCCTAGTAGGAATTACAGTTCTGTCTCCCCGACGGAGCCTAAATGCCGTTTAACCCTATTCCCGGAGGGCTAAACGGTATGGTCGATTCTCGGCAGGGAGGGGCGGATTCGGCCCCCCCTGAGATCTCGAGAACTACTCGTCCGATTTCATCGCAACAAACGGCAATCGATTTGCCGTCACGTGAACTACATTTTTATAAAACAAATTCAAAATTCCGAAATTTGCGGATACAGGGGGCAAAAATGTCAAAATGGGGGGTACTTTTAGCTCTCTTATAACTCCGTTGTTTATGGACCGATTTCAATGAAACTGGCATGAATCGAGAGATTATAGATAGGGACTTTTACCATGGGTCCACAAATCTAAAATTTTGTGAAAATTCATGGGCGTTCACAGGGTTTCAAAAATAGGAGGGTAAGTTTTCTAACAACTGAATGAACAAAAAAGGTAAAAACACTTTTTTTTTGGCTTCTGCTAGTCATGCTATGCTAAAGAAGTAAAAATCGCATTACAGTGTTTGTATAATGTTAGCATAGACGGTGTCAGGGACACGAAAAAGGGGGAACTGTCATGGTCACACGTTCTTCAGATCAACTTGTGACCTTTGACCTGAAATGACCTCCAGTGACCCTGGGGTCACCTGGAATGATCTCATGTGCATTTAATATTATCTGTAAGCGTTTTCGATCATTTGAATTCACTCTATTCCAAAAATTTCATTTTATGGCTATTGCGATATAGGGTACGCGCACTGACATTTTAGGTCATAGCTCCGTGACCCAACCTGATATCAAGCTGAAACTTAGTACACAAGTAGAGGGCATCCTTTTACGTCATATGTATTCCGGGTTTGACATTTGAAAAAACGGCGTTGAAATTATTGCAAAAAAACAATTTTGACTTTTGACCTTGACCTGACCTTGTAAAGTGATCTCAGATAAACAAAATTTTTTTATGCACATTTCCCAAGTATTTAGCTATATATCCATGTAAATTTTTAAGTTGTATCTTAAAACGCTATTTTTGGCAGACATTTTTCTTTTACCCTCAACATGGCCAAAAATGGCCTGTGGTGCCTCCCAAAAACGTTGCCTGGCTCCGCTCCTGAGCAAAGTAGAATTGTGAAATTTTGTCACAGCATGTAGAAAGAATAGCTAGGAAAAGTCACCAAGTTTCGTGAAGCTACGTTAAAAAGCCTGGAATTGGGAATCAAAAAACCTGAGGTGGGGCGGATTCAGCCCCCCCCCCCTGCCGGGAATAGGGTTAATGACATCTTAAAGATGTCGCTTGCTGCCGGTTTAGGTTAGGATGGGCTTTATGCCTTCCCCAAGGTGGACATCACTGTTTATAGCTGATGGGTTATCTCCAGTCGCTTGATATTTTCACGTTGTGCAACGCATGTATTCCCGACAAAGTCTGCATCTCAATGTTCCCATGCAACCTATGTGCTCAGAAATGAAAACAGAAAAAAAGAAACAGAACGGCTATCCAGGGGCGCGAACTCGCGATTCCGCATCACCCATTTCAGGTTAAACGATAATACCACTCGGCCAACCAAGAACGCTGCACAGTGTGCGACTGTGTTGGTCAAGTTGCTCGGAACCTAGGCACTACGCCAATGAATGGGAAGCTGGTCCTCTCCTCCCTCTTACGGCGCACGAAACACATATGTTCATTGGTCGGCTTGTTAACAGCTGTCCGATCTACTACGAAAGGCAGCTGCTAAACATATCCCTGACACAACCGGCCGCCTGTCAGCAAAGGGTCGTAACTGGCAGGGATTCACCCAGCAGGAGACGGTGAAAGCTCTGGCGAGTGAAGTAAAAAACATTATTTTGGAAAATTTAGCGATACTAAGACAATGCAGATGAGCGCATCTGTTTAGAATGATGCAAAGCATTGTCACCTACCATGCTGTGTACTTGTGACAATTTATAGTTTGGGGAAAACGCTCCATATTGTCGAGGAGCCTAATACCGACCATTAGTTTTGTAGAGAACTGTACATCCCGGGGTATCCATCTACCTTTCCCGGTCAGAAGGCATCTTGCTATCTGCCAGATAGCAAGATGAGGCGTCTTTGCCTGGGTCTGGGGTCCCTTTGCAGAGGAGTGGGTTTGTCTTTCCCGGCCAGGGGGGCCCTTTGAGGCCAATGTCACGGGCCCTCGAAAAATTTCAAGGGGTCCCAGGACCCCTAGGACCTCTTCTGAATACGCTACTGGGGGAGAGGCTTTTGAGTCGTTTCTTTTCGCTCGTTGCCATAGGGATAATATTACCATTCTCCGAGCAAGAGAGAAGTATGCCTTTCTTGCCCCTTCCCCGCCGTGGCGCTGCCTCTGGCTGTAACCAGTGCTGGGATATGAATTCGAGGTTTGCAGGCTCGTCCTTACCACCAGCCTCTGTCTGAAAAACCGGCTCATCGATGAAATTCGCTTCACGATAGAACGCAGCCCTCCTGGGGACTGACTTCGGTCGGCCAGGATGGCGCAGACTCGGCCTCTGCCTCCTGCCGCCAGCGTGGTGCCGCAGTTCCCAGGGCCTGGGGCGCTCCTTTTGTGCTGCACGATGCCCAGGAGGGCCACTCGGCTCCCATCCATCACATCCAGCCGGCCGATAGTTAGCGCCGGCTAACTACGGCGCGGCTGGCGCCGCCCCCGGCTCCCCCGAGGCCCCAACTTCAGCGACCCGGGACCGGTCCTGGGGGCGGACGGGAGGCACTATTCGGCCTGGAATCCCTCTCCCTTCCGCTGTCGGCAGCAGTAGAGATGGACTCAGTAGGGGGCTGCTGCGTTTTCAACGGCCGATGGGGAGTGTTTACAGTGCACTCGAGACTGCAGAAAGGTCATTCAAAAGCGATGCCTAGAAGAGGATGGATGAATAATCACTGCATTATTTCTGTTAAGTGTCAACACCGCGGGGAGGTTCCTTAGAAAAGTGTCGAGTAAGGTAAACGATGGTGGAAGATGGCAATGGTTGGTGGAACAGCCTGTCCTTGGGCTTCGTAAACCTTTACCTTCAGGGTAGCATTTTGCCTTAAACTTCATATAAACAGCTTGCGTAGAAAACAGCAACTTATGAAATCAATCCGTGACAACGTTTACCTTGCACAGGCTTAAGTTTCAACGAAACTATGTCCGTTGATCCGGAATATTTGGGACTAAGAATGCTTCGTAACAGAAATATTTCTCGAACAGTTTTCCCCTTCGGAAAAGCGATGTCCTCGTCACTGATTACATTGCGTTTCGAGGGGATCGTAAAGATCCTTCTGCCTGAAACTTCTGCCGTACCGTTACAAATAACACTCCTGACGAGGACAAAAGACCAAAAATACTAATGCAATGAAAACGTGTGCACCGAGTACTAGTTGGACTTTAAATATTGGCATGAGCAGATTAGTGATCGAGTTAACCAGAATAGGTTCAGCATACCATTTCATCGTCACGTGGTATTGTAATCGTGGTCATTTCGGCGTCGCCAGGGGTCCATTTACGCCAGAGTTCTTGGAATGAAACCTCCCACGTAAACTGGGAGTAATAGTTCCCTTGATGAGGAAAAATGGATCCATCGCTATTGATGCGGGCAGCAAAGTAAGCAGAAAGTGCTAGTTCGTCACGTTATGCAAAGATGCTATTTAGCCCAAATACGTCATGTGACGCAACGCCAAATATCGCCTGACACCAAGTACGTAGCCTTTTCAGGTGGATCACAAGGCACTGGCCCATGCCTTATCTTAGGAACTCCAAATCATTGTCGGCGACGATTCAAAGCGTCCTTAGTTAAAATCAGAAATATCTGGGGTCCCCAGTAACATTTCCAGTGCCGAAGCATCCGCACAAAAGAATATAAAATTACACCCATGACTGACGCCGTTTCTCAACTGGCGTCGTTCATTTTCATCAAGGCATCCGGTTCTTTTGTACCTCTTTAGTAGAATTTTTAATGTCGTTTTCCAAAGCGACCTTCTTCGCCCTGAACCCCTTCCTTTACAGCGATTTTCATCGTCCCGAACCCCTTTCTTTACAACGATCTTCATCGTCCCGAACCCCTTTCTTTACAGCGATCATCGTCCCGAACCCCTTTCTTTACAGCGATCTTCATCGTCCCAAACCCCTTCCTTTACAGCGATCTTCACCGTCTCGAACTCTTCCTTTACAGCGATCTTCATCGTCCCGAACCCCTTCCTTTACAGCAAACACCGTCCCGAACCCCTTCCTTTACAGCGGTCATCCTCCCGAACCCCTTCCTTTACAACGATCTTCATCCTCTCGAACCCCTGCCTTTACAGCGATCTTCATTCTCGCGAAGGCCTTCCCTCACAACGGTCTTATTGGCTCATGGGGCGCCATCCGCGTTACTCAAAATCTCCCGACCACCCCTGACGTGCATACTCTATGTATCACCCTGTACCAATATTTCAATGAAGTATGCTGCAGCTATGCCCTAAAACGTTTTCGTTTCGTGCCCGTGAGTTACAGCCGATTTAATTTCTGCGAAGCCCGTGCATGGTTGAGTTATTTTCTCGGATTCTGTCATGCCAAAGCTTAATGATATGCCTAGAATGCGCAATGTCATGTACTGTCAGTGCGGAATGGAATGCACTGAAATTGGCTCACAACCCAGAAATTTTGTAGTGATACTGCAAAGAAAAAAGCTGAAACCTTGGATAGAAAAACTGGTCACTGTGCAGTAGAATGGATTGCACGGAGATGTTTTTTTTTATCGTTGCACAAGACCGCGTTTTAAGATTAAAGGAATCGGACACTACATTACGTGAGTTCTATTTGACCAAAACGTCGCCTTGTTTTTATTGCTTTAGAAGCCGTCCTTAAGTCGCGGTACGCATTTTTGTCGTTTCTTATCCCCATCCCCTGCAACTCTTCGTAACGGTCAGTTAATCCTATTCCCGGAGGGCGAGACGGTATGACCAGTTCCCGGCAGGGGGGGGGGAACGGACTCGGCCCGCTGAGATCTCGAGAACTATTCATTTGATTTCGTCACAACCAACGGCACACGGTTTGCCCTGGCTTAAACTGCATTTTTCTAAAAATAGGCTTTCGAAATTTGGAAAGGGGTTGGTACAGGGGGCAAAAAAGTCGCATGAAGGATATTTTTGGACCTCTTATAACTGCGTTCTTTATGGGCTGATTTTGCTGACACTGGTATGAATCGAGAGATTATGGATGGGACTTCTACCATTGGTACACATATTTCAAATTTTGAGAAAATTCATAGACGTTCACAGGGTTTCAAAAATTGAAGGATTAGTTTTTCAAAACTGAATTAACAAAAAAAAAAATTAAAAGCACTTTCTTGGATTCTGCTAGTCGTGTTATGCTGAAGAAGTACAAACTGTATTACAACGTTTGCAAAATATTAGCATAGGCGGTACCAGGGACATGAAAAAGGGAGAACTGCCATGGCCACGTGTTCTTCAGATCAACTTATGACCTTTGACCTTAAATGGCCTCCAGTAACCTAAGAGTAACTTTGAATGGTCTCGTGTGTATTTAATATTATCTGGAAACGTTTCCAGTCACTTGAATTCACTCTTTCTGAAATTCCATTTTACGGCTGTTGTGATATAGGGCACGCGCAGTGACATTTTAGGTCATAGCTCCGTAATCCGATCTGATATCAAGATGAAACTTGTTACGAAAGTAGAAGGCACCCTTCTACGTCACATATGTTCCTAGTTTGACATTTGAAAAAAATAGCACCAAAGTTATTGCTAAAAAACAAATGTTGGTTTTTTACCTTGACCTGCCCTTGTGAAGGGATTTTAAATGAACAAAGTTGTATTGGTAGCTGCCCAGCTATTTGTCTACACATCCATATAAAGTCTTAAGCTCTATCTTAAAAAACAGTACTTTTGGCAGTCATGTTACCGTCAACAGGGCCGAAAATGGCATGAGGTGCCCCCAAAAACGCTGCCTGGCCCCACCCCTGAGCAAAACAGAATAACGAAATTTTGTCACAGTACGTAGAAAGAATAGCTAGGAAAAGTCGCCAAGTGTCGTGAAGCTGCGTCAAAACCCCTGGAATCAACAAGCAAAAAACCCGAGGGGAGGGCGGTTTCAGCCCCCCTGCCGGGAGTAGGATTAAACCCCCAACCTAACGTTACGTAACGCCCAGCCACCACCACCCCTCGCACTCGGCCGGTTCCGGCATTTTGAATGGTGCACCACTTATTTTAGTTTATTTACGTATATTAACAGAAACTAGAGTAACAAGATTGTCTGGAGATAATTTAGTTTAGTCTTTTTATGTAACAAGTCTCATTCCTTTGATGTGGTCACGTTTCATAGCGCCCTGCCAAACCTCCACCCTCTCCGTTGTAGCACTTTGTCACATGTTGGCCAAACTCTCTATCCCTTATGCCTCTCCCGGCCTGCATAGTATATGGATGACCCCTTATTGCTGCAAGAGTCGAAACGTTCAGAAGCGCATGAATCAATATTTTACGATAATACGTTGATACAAACCGCGCCCAGTTGTCACAATTTTTGTGCACTCTTTCAGAACTTCTAGACATTAAAAACGTGTTTCATGTGACGTTCATGCCTCTTCCAAACTTCGTACGAAACCAACAACAACGGTGTTTTTTCAGGCTTGTCGGTAATGGAATCACCTAATTGTGCACTGTGCTTCTGTTCTTTTTAGTGTACAGAGAAGAACTGGGAAGTGTGCAGTTCCAGTTAGCCTGAACGAGCTAGTGTCTCAAAGAAATCCTTGAGGTAAAGAGACAAAGAATTCACTTGAACAGTTTCGTACTACATTTATCCAACTGCATTTATAAAAATACATTTGTCACTTTTAAGATTATGCCTTAATCAGAAACGTTTTCTGTTACGAAAATGAAGTTAAGGTAAACCATTCTGTGTAAGATATTACCGTTTGGTGTATTTAAAGAGAAAACATGCTTAATATAAACTACTAAGCCGCTTTAGAAACAATAATAGTGGGTTTCAGTTCGCCAGGAGGCACCGTATTGTTTTATAAATCAGTTACAAATCTAAATTGTATCTGATTTTACGTTTTAGCCGGGGCCATCATCAGGAGAATCGAGGTAACAGAGCTTGAAGACAAAATTGAAATGCACATGTAAAAAACGCGCGTGACAAACCGAAAAGCTACCTCAACACTACAGTTAATCAGTAACAACGAATACCATATCACAAAGCAAGGCACCGCAAGCCAGAAACACTCAACTTTATTTATGCCTGAAATAATGAGGGGACGCTTCCTCCCAAAGAGAAAGTCCGTGAGAGTCACGAAGAAACAGATATACTATCGTACAGCTTTCCTGAATGACACTTAGTGTCACTCTCTCCTCCGTCACGAAAGAGCTGCGTGCAAAAGAAAGCTAGTCAAGAAGCATGTATGTCTTCAGAAATTTAGTCCGGAGGAAAGGGGCGACCTTGGTAGCTTCGACCGTGACTTAGCACCAGTGAACCGGACTCGGCCTAGAGCCAGTCTAGTGGAGTCTGAGTCTTTACCAGAGTCTTATCCCAGTCACATGTTGGGACATGGGAAGATTCAGGTTCGAGTTCGTCCAACAGATGCAGCAGCGGAGAACAAGACCTCCGGCTCTACAACTCACTCACCACCACCACAGTCTTCTACGCAGAGCATCACTGAACTTGAGCTTGAGCGTTAACACTCGCACTGGAAAGGTTTTCTTTTGTGCCCCCTACCCCCCGCCTGTTTTTCTTGAATATATCAGAAACGGATCGAAGCCGGTTGCTGTTACTTGATGGTATTTATGGAAATTGAGTAATTCGTCGATTGACGTGGAAAAATCGGAAATCGGCCTGAAATTTTTGAAGTTTCAAGCATTTGAAGTCAGACAAACATAACGTAAACGATGGTTGTCGCTGACAGATGCGAACTTTGTGAAAAAAGCAGTGTTCCACCTAAGATCACCGTTTGAACACAATCACGCAACGTCATTTGGGCATAAGTGATGGATGTACTAAGACCAAAGTCAAGACCAGTAAGGGTCAAGGTCACCAAAGGTCAATGTTAACCAACTTGTGAACTGATCCAGATTTGCTTTGCAGCATGTCGGTTTGAATGAAATATGCATTGAAAGACCCTAATAAAAAGACGTCTGCGCACACTGGTACACTTACTTATACCAGGATCAGTTAAAACCAAGGTCATCAAAGGTCAAGGGCAAATATCTTGCTGCCTGGCCCAGATTTGCTTTGCATCAAGTCGATTTGTATGAAATATGCATTCAAAGACCCTAATAAAAACACGTGTGCACACATGGATGCGCTTATACTTACCAGGGGTATTTCAGGTCAAAGTCATCAAAGGTCAAGGGCAAGTATTTCGTGACCTAGTTCAGATTTGTTCTGCAACATGTCAATTTGTATGAAATATGCATTCAAAGACGCTACTAAAAACACGTTTGGCACATTGTCACTCACATGTATGTACATATATATGCGTAAATATAAACTCTAGAAGTGACCAAATGTACCGATGTTGACTACCTTCACTGAAAATACACCAAAAGATACGCATAGCGCCTTTATTTATACTCAAGCTATCCCGTGTTGCTCGAAATCTGATCTGCGAAAGATGAAAAAATGACGTCATAGGTCAATGACCTGAAATAAACTCGACCCAAAATCCTCACTGAAGACTCCAAATGAATGAAAATTGTCGTATTCCATGTTTTAACGGCCAAACAAACGCCCTTTTTTCCGTTTCGTTCGAAAAGTCGTACGGAATGGCCTGTACGGGTTGAGAAAGTGACAAAATTTGACCCTTTCCACCCCATTTGACCTTAAAGATATTGACCTAGGACCATGAAAATTGCACACGATGTAAATATTTATAGTCTTACTCTGTCCATTAAATTTCATGTCTCTAGCTTGCTCAGTTCCCGAGATCGGAGGCGGGCACTTTTGTGCCCCTCCGTCGAGTGCGCGTCAGTGCAAAACCCCCTCCCACTGCGCGGGTTAACATACGGAACAAAAACCAGTGCTGCTTTTATACTACCTACAGACGGAAATGGCTGCGGGATATGATGCAATCATGATATCGTAATGATATCATATGTAACCAATCGCAACACGGGGCTTATTCTAAACATTCTAGGACAAAATTTATTCAATGAGAGAGTGTGGGAACGCCTTGCAATTCCCAAAGATAGCCGATGAAATGATTTTTTTGTTTTGAAAAATTTTGAGACTTCGAACTATGACAGCGCTGCTTGCTTCAGCAGAAAGGAAGTATCGCTTTACATTGCGGAGACGAATCACTTAGAGGCACTGCGGCACGATTGATCTACTTAAGACATGAATGGGTTGTCAGTCGTCTTTGTCAGACTCCTTTCGATGACGACTCTGAGAACTAGAGCTGAAGGCCTTTGGTAGCTCTAGAAAGTTTTCAGAAACAAATGGTTTTTAGATAACTTCCTAAATGCTGAGAAACTCTGAAAACATTGAAATATGAAGGTTTTCAGATAAGGGACCTCTAAAGCATAACGTAAACTTTGTCGCTCGCGCAGCATCATCGTGTAACTCGCACGTTCCTAACTTAAGCACACTATTTCTAGACCTAGATACCCTAGCGTTGCTGGACAAAGGCCCTAACTTCACGTTATCTCAAAAGGTAGACCGCAAGTACTGTAGAATCCGGTGCTGAGAGGGAGAGGGTTTATGGTTTGCGGTAGAAAAATGCAAGGGACTCAAAACAGCAAACGTCGGGCCATGAACTACAGGCAACACATCACGTGGTGCCTCGAACACAGACTCTGGTAAACTTCGTCCAGCGTTCGCCGACACTGCTCCTGTATGCCAATCACCGCATGCCATGGGTCGGGTAGAAGCTACTCTGAAGGAATAATAAACGAAGGCCATAAGAGCATATCGTTGTCATGGCAACAAAGTGTGGAATGATGCGGAACAGAAAAGACTCATCGTGATGTCAAAAACAACGAAGATGTAAAATCTTCGGACAAAGGCATGGAGTTCTCAGTGGTATAGCTAAAACGGATTATATTGAAAAGACTAGAAAAATGGCCGACGACTTTCAGAGCGTTTCTGGTCAATCGAATCCCACCAAACGCATGGAGGTGGAAACATGTGTTGTCATCAAAGGAATTTTGGCGGTGAAGTTACCTTGTCTTGCCTTGTCTTACCGTGTCTTGCCTTCTCCATTCCTGCGGCACTGCGGAGTTATATGGAAGCTGATATTCCCTTGCGCCCAATAGTGTCGATGTGCTGAGGCCCCTATTATCTTGGTTCTTAAGCAGGATACTCGTCCAAATGCCCGCACTGATTCCCGCACATTCGCCTAACACGGAGTCACATGTTAAAAGAGTCCTTATCAAACTGCGAGCGGGCAGCATCGTTTTCACCATGGATACGGCAATTTTTTACGGTAGCATCCCCATACATGAAGGGGTAGCTGTGGTACGTTTGATCAGGAACAATCTATACGCCTTTGGCCTGTTTGGTATCAGTGTAGAGAACTGCGCAAAACTTCTGACACATTTTCAGCAACAGCCTCGTACGTTCCGGAAATTCCATGTACAAACAAACCAAAGAGATGACATGGAGAATTACTACCTCCACTAACGACTGCATTTATGCATTGCCTTCAGTCGATTTTGTTAACCTCGTGCGAGTTAAACTCAGCATTCTACATGTGCTCTGTAGAGGATATTTTCGGGATTTGGATACATGGCTTGGATTCCCAGCTCGAATTTTTTTGGAAAATTAACAATCAACATGCTAGCGTATCGTTTTTATTGGAGCACATCGGGCGTAGGAGATCGGTTCCTTTCCTCGATACCTTGTTCATGGTTCAAGCGCATGGGAGCTACGCCACTGAGCTTTACTTTAAACCCATGGCGGCCCCCACCCTCCTGCATTAACATCGCAAATGAAGAACGCGGCATGAGTTTCGTCCAATGCCAACTCATGTGAGTGGAGCTTAACGAAGATGACTGCTCTTTTCCTACAAAACGGGCGCCCCGCACATCGGGTGCATTGCGCTGCTTGTGTTGCACGTCCTCATGGCAGACGTGGATCTCCCTAGCACAGTCTTCGTAAAAGGGACAGCAAAACCAGTTATGTTTACATGAAACTTCATTTCGTCGATGAGAAACTATGCCGGCAGCTGAATGCGATCGCATGCTTATCCTGTCTTAACGATATTAGGGTAGCGCGATATAGCGCACCCATACTGAAATCATTTTTGTTACGTTCAGCTCTGGAGAATCTCCGTGCTCTGCTGGTAGGAGAACGAGCTACGCTTGCACAAATGGTTCAAAAGGCAGGTGTGCAAGGAAAAACGTCGGATATAAGGTTACATGCAATCGCTGTCCCGGATTTTTTGTGTTGGGGAAACAAAGCGTAGCATCAGAGATCGGCCAGTACCTGGGAGATCCCAGATTTCGGAGGGCACACACATCCTTAGGTGAGCACATGATGGACAAACATCCTAGCATGGAACATAGTGACACGAACACCAACTTCGCAGTCGAATTCTGGCAACAGCAGGAATCAACGCCGACGTGAAAGTAAATCTCCCGCCGCAGCTAGACACACAGACAACATCTTGATATGTATTATGTGTGAATACATATCATGATACAAGTGAATGTGTACATTCACTTGTATCGCTTGGAGCTGGGTTATTCCTTAGTTCGGGGACCATAAATATACATCTGGTTCGTCTTACCACCTAAGATTCTCATGGTTTCTTGTCGTTTGTGGCTTTTGTTTGGGGGGCCTATCATAGTTGGCTTATTCGTTGGTTGCGTAATTCGTGCATCATCATACATCATCATACATACATCATCATCGTATATATATATATATATATACATATATATATATATATATATATATGTATCTACGTGCATATATATAGATATGTATATGCATATATATATATATATATATATATATATGTTTCTTCTTGTCTCTCAAAGGCTTCTCCTTTAGGAAAACCCCTCATTGTTTGGACATGAATGAAGTTGAGCCCTTTTTATTACTCGCAGTGCCTTGTTCTGTCACATTGCATTCGTTGCTTTTGAGAGTCTGCAGTGTTGAGGTAGCTTTTCTGTTTACCATGCGTCCTTTTACATGTGCATTTGAATTTTGTCATGCTCCAGATTAATAATAATCTTGCTAGATTACTCCTGATGATGGCTCCCAGCCGAAAAGTTGAGTTTGATATGCCTTTGATTTGTGACTGTTCGTGTTTACAATATCAACAACACAATGTCTCGTCGCATATTGAAGGTCGTTTATTAATTGAATATATGCAATGTCTAAAAACCAAGAGTATGAAGGCCCTTCTTCGAGATGTTGAACTTTCGCGTAGTTGCCCCAAGAAGCGCCACAAAGTTTTTAGACTCCAAAATTTGGTCACATAGGCGACCCAAGTCACTTCTCTTAAGCGGAAGTGGACGCCATCTTGCTTCGCCAATTCCGCTAAAGTAGTGTGGAAGCTGGCATGAGTTTGGGCACGAGGTGGGGTCAGGTTACTTAGAAAACGACAGGAAACAGATGATTACACTGGACTGTCAACTTAGAAGTAACATGCAAACGTAGAACCATGCAGTTGACTGCAACCAAGGCAACCCCCGCCGAAGTTTTCGGCTGAATTTTTGGTTGATTGTTTTGGCGATGTCACCAGCCAGCTTCTGCCATGTTTTCATGGCAACCGGTTCTTAATCTCGACAAAATGTTTGATGATCATGCTTAATTCTGGTCAACTGTCGCTCCTTTAAAAGTGAAAATAAAATACAATAACTATTGCGATCGTATGAGGAAGCAGACCGGTGAAACGCGAAACAAATCCATGTCATCTCCCATTTTGCTTAAAAAATTAGTTTGTGTCGGGAAATGGCGTCCACAACAGCAAAATGTGCCGGAATTTTGTTAACGCTAAGACATCTTCCTGTTTCTTTTATGGTATTGAACCAAGGCCATAGAAGACCACAGAACCATTTCAAAATGCTACAAAGTTTTGGGTGGATATTTGGTACGAAAGCAGGCTCATCGCATCAAGCAACATCGATGTAATTATTATTGGTATGTAGCCTTCGTGTGATGATGAAGTGGAATGGGCAGGAATGTCGAGAATGAATGCATGATTTCACTCCATGCAGCCTAGCACCCAAACCGTAGGTCGGGCGTTTGTCTCTCGGTACAGACAAAAGGATGTACGTAAAGCTACGCCGTGGCGCTTTATCTTAAGTCCGTTTTACACAAACGGTAGTCCGTCGTTGACTCGACCGGCGCGGACTCGACGGCCGGACGGAATAACGCCATCCAAATTTCGACGTCGCCTTTCGACGGACTCGACCGAGAGTGCAATCAGCTGACGACGTTCAGCTGATAAAAGCCAGTAGTGTAGCTTTGTTTTTCGTCCTCGTTTACCTCTACTTTGAACCACCAGCTTTGTTAAGATTGCCGATTGCCGATGGGGCTGGTTGGCAAGATTTTGCGGTTCGTTTAACACAGCTTTGTTCAGTTCTCTCGTAAGCATACGTTTGATTTGCATGTGAGGCGTTTCCAGCTCATGACACTGGTCTTGCAGCGTCAAAGATGCTGTTGCCGTCTGCCGGGAGAGGATGGAGAATTTCCTCCCTGATGAGCATAGGTTCATCCACCCATGCCTCCAGGACCCATGCCCTTGAAGAATGGTCCCCTTCCTTAAAGATTTGAGTAATTACTTTCTATTTTTTCCCTCGGCGAAAAATGGAGTTAAAAGGACCATATTTCTCAGAGCTTAAGGTTTTTCTAGGAAATGCCGTTCCACGAAGCACGCCTGTCGGTTTCCATAAATGAGCATTGTTTTGCCGTTTCATTAGTAGCATGCTTCACGCGATACATAACATTTCAATTTTCAACAGAGCAATTTGTGAATCCGACCTCAAAGAAAAGAGGCCAAAATGCGGGGAGTTTTTGGAGAGTTCATGATTATCACGAGCCAGCCCTCTCCGATAAGAAAATCTTGGGTGCGGCTCGGGTATTTACGCAAGCCGGAAGAAGCTTTTCATATTGTCCTGAATCAAAAGTTCTCTACATTCCAATCCGTATTGTTTATAGTATTTCCGAGGCAGATATGACCACAGGTGTCAAACTACGGTAATAAACGGTCATCGCATTGCAGCCTATGAAAAATAGTTCAGTGCTGATATGTTGAGCGCGCACAAATTTCGCTCCCATCCGTCTTTGCTCATCATGGTACCCAAGGTAGTTCCACACTATGGGACTTGCCGCACCGCCTGCCGAGTCCGCAACGGAATCGACTAAAAACTTGGGTTTTTCAAGTTTTCGGTTGATTCTATCACAGGCTAACATTGAGCAACGATTGGTGAGGCTTGATCGCAGCGTCACTAATACTTGGATGACGTCACTCAGTCCGTCCGTCGAATCCGTGTTGATCGAGTGCGCGACGGACCAGGCGGAAATTTCGCTCCAGTAAATTGAGGTTAAGTCGCTATGATCTCTGCATTTTCAGCAACACACCCAATCCTTGAAAGCCCTCAGGCAACAGCCTTTTAATATTGCTACTGCTTGGGCATGGCGCGTGACCCGCGCACCGCAGTGACCTGTGCACCACGTAATTATCCGTTCAATTATCTGTCCAAGTTGACGCGTTTCGAGCCGATGGGAACCTCGGTTGCCGAGCAAACTTTCGGGAACCGAGACGATGTTTGACTCTGTTTGCAGTTCTCATTTTACATGTCATATCCCTACGGGCTGAAAGTCCCCCTTCAAGCGTGTAGCACCCACCGACGATGAACCTCAGCGCGATCTGTTTCATTTTACGAAAGCGAGTAATGTCATAGCCAAGCGAACCCATGTCATAGGCCCCATTTTCGTCCGTCTTCACCTATAAGATGGAAATATTTATGATGGTTCTGAAAGGTTTCATGGAAGGTCGGGACGATGTAAGTTGCAATTCTTGCGCGGAATGTCCTTGTCAATTCTTATTTCAGTTGCACCACACTGAGAAACATAAAACACAAATACGCAGAGAAAAGAACAAAGGTGTCCTAGAAGTTGTGTTGAATCATTTATGACTTCAGCGGGAATGAGCAAATCAGACTGACAAAGAAGAAAAATTCAAGACTGACTGAGAAAGCTATAAATGTGATACATCTGTATTTCCATACAAGTACATCCTCCGGATACCGAGACCATTAATGTACCCTTCGCAATGGACACGGTAAGTGGAAGGGATACAGGTTAAGAAGAAATGGGTGATGTGGGTAAAGATGTGGAAGGATGCGATGTTTATTGGACAAAAGGGACGTGGACTTGGTGGGTTGGAACCGCTTCCAGGGGCGCTACAGCCTGAAATGCTGCGCCCAAGAGGACGGAGGAAGAATTAGAAAAGTTAGGTAAGTCTTTGTGAAATTAATGATAAGAGGTTACGTAAGATGGCGAATGGTCGTGGCGCTTCACATGTTCAGTCACCGTTAATTTCAATGCTGCCTAGCAATGCGCTCTTGCATGAATTTGTCACTTCTTACAAACAGACAGTTGAAATATTTTGCATTCTCCATTCTTTTTCAAAATACTATGGCAGTATTGAAAAACTGACTTTTCTGTTCTGGACAGGAAGAGGAAATTATATACCTTCAAAAGCTGTATGGAAATAATAGCACTTCAAGTACTCCTTTCGATGCGTCCAGGAGTTACACATAATGACAGATGAAAATAAAGTAACTTAAAAGCTTTAATACACATATGTTTAACTATCTGCATTTACAAGTCATTGTAGATACATCAATAGGAGGGCACATGCGCTTTAGTGCTATGATTTGTTTTCTCTTTCTTGTTACGTCACGCCAAAACTTTGCACAGAAACTCATCAGATGTGGTGGAATGTGCATTAAAAACCACATAGTCTTGACGCCACATTCATATATGTCCACGTACATATACTACATGTCCACCCAAGCCTAATGTGTGGTTTATTTGAGCCACGCCCTTGACATAATGGCATTTTTTGATTCAGATGGCAAGATGCAACAAGAAGGTGCCAGCCACATGCGCATGGGGCCGAATGCGCAGGCCCGCGCGTCCCCGGTAACGCCATTGTCCAAATAAACATCGAGCACGCATTACCTGCTTGGCGGCAAAGACGAACAAACAGGGCCGGTTTAAAGACCATCTCCGTCCCGCGCAAATGGCCATCAGCGTCCGCCTGTCGAGAGCACGTACGCCTCTCAGCTCTGTTTGCCAACAAGATCCCGCCAGCCGACTCTGCGCGTCGCGCCCGTTCAGGTACTGTCGGACCTTGACGGACTTCCGCCGGGTCTCGGCCGGATCTTGCCGGGTCCCCGTTGCGGGAGGCGGCCGAGGAGCTGGCTATCTCGAGCTTGCGTCCGCCGCCGAACCGCTGCAGAATTCCGCCGCCCGCGAAGGCTGAGACGAAAATCTGATCAGAATGGCGAAAATAATGGCGGATCCGGCCTCGGCTGCTGAGGATTAGAATAGCGGGGCGATTGCCGGAGTGAGTTTATCCATTAGACGCGGCGGCGCTGCCGGCGGAAGGCTTGGGAATTGCCGGCATAACGTCCTCGTAATGGCTGCTTGCCTCCGTTTATTACGGCTCGACGCCACAGGAATCGTGCGGGCCGTTGTAAGTTTGGGATCAATGGCGGCGCTAAATGACAACAGAACGCCATTATTCCACCGTCCAGTGGCAACCATCATTTGAGTTACTTGACATATCTGTTGGTTACTTAACCCTTCAGACAGGCACGGTCTGGTCGCCTCGTTTTCATCGGTTACAGGACACGTATTTTATACCCCGGTCCTTGTCTGACTCCTATAATTGTGCGTAGAACTACGTGAAACGATGTTTGGTGTGGGGCCGGTTGCTCATTCACGTTGTTTTTAGCTTCCACGTTCGCTGTAAATTGTTATTTTCTCCTCGTTGTCGTCGTGTTTTATTTGGTAATCCCCGAGGACGTTGTTGCGTTTGATATACACCATGTTTACTTCAGGAATCACAAAGCGATAATTTACAATCCCGTGTCTATTGTGGACAAAATATGTAAAGCCCCGGTCGTCATCTTGGCACACCTAAAATATGTCATTCTTGTTTTATTATGAAGAGCGGGCAGGGGTGTGCCGTGGCGAAGCGTTGTGGCGAAAACGAATGCATGTAAATTTATGGTATTGATCAAAACGATGGTACTTATGAAAATCTCGGACCACAACTCACTGACTTCGACAATCCAACCACAAAAGCGTCCCTGCTCCCTCGCTGAAGAACGTGGCAGCATTTCATCATGTCCTACAGTAAAACCTGAAAATTCCCTTCCCGGCGCCTTTCAGACCTCAGCCCGATCGCCGTGTGCGCGGCGGCATCGTGCCAGCCAGTGGCCGCCGCCCGGGCCGACTCCGCCAAGTGCGGCCGCGGCCTCCGCCGTCACCGGAGCCAGTTCTCACCTCCTGCCGGCGATCGCCACTCGCCGCCGCTGTCGGCTCGCGTTAGCCGACAGCGGCCAGCGTCGCCGCCGACGCGCCGGCCGGCCGGCCTGTCGGCCCTGACGGAGCGGCCCGAGACGGGAGGAGCCGCCGCCGCCGCCGCCGCCGCCGCGATAAAGTGCTGATGGTATGGCGCCGATGCCGGGCTTGATTCAGTATTCTAAGCAGCGCTATCGTAGATCGCCGGCTCGGAAGCCGGCGGCGTGGTCGGAGGCCGGGACGATTGCAGCTTGCTTTACGGCCGAACGCCCGCGGCTGGCTACACGGTCACTGATGTTGGAGGCATATATATACTTGCCTGATTTTGTTGGTGGTGGTGATGTAAATAAACTACCTGATGATGATAGAGCTTGGGACGGTCATACATATGTTACGCATGGTATCGAGCCATGTTATGAGTTCTTAATGCCATTTTTACTCGAGTATGTGATGATTAAGTTGTTTTGTTCTGAGTATACGTGATTGTAAAGGTTCGATCCTATAAGAAACCCAGATATTTCGGCACGACTTGAGATGCCCTTCTCACTGGCGAAGTCATCTCAAGTCGTGCTGAAATATTTGGTCTTATAAGATAACAAACACTCATATAATACATCAGTATACTCCGCATTAGGATTTACATATAATTATACTTCAAAACAGCACAATCATTGAGTCATGTTGTAAATTTGGGTTCGATACAGAGACAAGTGACATTACCTTTACGTACGATTCAGACGGCATCCAATACTGTCAATGCCTGTGATGCACCGTCCGGCTTTACTTGTGCTATGACATCTTGCAATATCTATTTGGAAGGTTATCTTCACGTTACGGCATACCAACCTACACGCCAAATCATCCAAATTATCAAGTCAACTGCCCCCCCCCTGACTGGGGGGCTGTTGACTGCCCCCTGAGGTTTTTCTACGGTTGCGAGAGAAAACAAACGAACGCAGCGCCACGAAATCTTGCATACCTTTTGTTTTATCATTTTTAAACCTTGTGTCAAAATTTTGGCCCCAGGTCAAGCCAGATGTCTGACCTACGTCAGGTTAAGTGGATCTATGTCCAAAAAGTTTCAGCGTCCTGAAACTTTTTCGAAAAACATATCACAGGAAAAATTTCAGGATTCTGAGATCTTGATAAATGCAGCACATCTGCCACTTCATATTTGTTCGGAATTTTCTGGGTCATTGACCAAGGTCAACTTCATTTTCAAGACATGTGGTCCGTTTTTTGGAATTTGACGGTTTTTTTGCAACCTTTTTAATGTGAGGTGATGCAGACATCCCTTTATTGTCGATGAAAAAGTATCAAATGGCTTCAGCCATTGACCTGAGGTCAGGTCACGAATAACTGTTCAAAGCCAAATTTATCACCGACAAAATCGGCGATGAATTGTTCCAAACCTGTAGAAAATGGCAGAACTGGTTCGCACAATTACAAGAAATACCAAGAGGTCCAAAAAGTTAAAAAGATTGCATATTTTAGAAATTAACAGACTTTCGTGAGTAAAGCTCCGCCAGTTGTGTAGATTGATAACTACTGAATTTTTCGAAAATTTAAGCATGAGAAACCATCACAAGAATCTCTAGGATTAAGAAATGTGACATGGAAGGCCTATTTAGCGCAAATAAAGATACGCCAAAACTATTCCCGTTATGTAATAACGTTAATGTTATCCGTTAATGTCATAACGTATTCGGCTACGGCGTCCGTCGGCAGTTGGCGCGAAAATCGCCGTGTCTTTAACTCAACGCTTCGACATATACATTAAACAATGCGTATAATAATCGTAAAAAATCATATTCGTACATAATAAGCAACCATATAATTAAATAAATTCAACAACTCAGAGAAATTAGCCGTATATCTGGGGATTTTTACCTGTTAATTGATGCCTTTTCTTAGATTTTATTAATCACAGCCTTTGAGATCCAGGCCGTTTCTCGGTTTCATGCAGTCGGCAAAGGGAAAACATGGATAGGGCGTAAATGACTTACATATTATCCAAAACTAACAATGAGACCAATTTCGAGCTCTGCTTGTCACGAGCTTTCCAACGGTGTGCTTATTTTTATCGTGCGACCTGCCGTTCGTGAGGGAGAGGGGGCGGTCAACCGTCCCCACCCCTCACCCCCTAGTCGAGTGTGATCGACGCCGACTGCCAGTGAGGCGCGGGTTAACAACGCCGAGGGGGGGGGGCAAGACCCGAGATGGCTAACCCCAGGTCAGGTGTCCAAAGCCGCCGACCATCCGCCGGGCCTGGCCAGCTCCGGCATCTGGTGAGCATGGCGGGACAGCCTATAGCGCCAGGCGCCCGCTCTACTCGTATCTCCGGTACCAACGGCATCTGCCGCTCTCTATACGTACGATCAGTGGCGTAGCTGGGATTTGGGAGGTTCTAGAGAATGAGGTGCCCCATTGCTGAGGGGGCCCCTTAAAGACTACGCTGTCCCCATGACCAGGGGTGTCGTTTTGTATAATGATTTTAGGGGGGGGGGGACAGATCGAGATCACAACCTAACCTCCTTCAAGCTTTCTTGGACGGGCCTTTGGTTTTTCTAGAGGAGACCATAAACGTTTCCTCGTCCGGCTTAAAATTCCGTCCCTGAATGTGAAACCTCTGAAGGTACTAAAGGTCCCCTAAAAGGTTCAAGGGGTCCACAGACATTTCAATGGCTCCTCTAGATGAATTCAAGTAGACTTCCGGGATTGTCTCTCTTTGAATTTGTTTACAGCGTCCATTAAAGTTTTGTGAGGTCCTAAGCGTTTCAGGAGTGCCCTTGATATTTTCAGAGGGCCTTTGAAACATTTACTCGTTTAGTTCACCCTTTCCCGAGGTGTTCCTGAAAATATCAAGGGCATTTGAAATAATTCTAAGGAAGGCCCCTCGAATGCCACAGAGGTCTCTTCTTTTTTTCAGATCCATCGAGTTTGTGAGGAATCTCAAGCCTTTTGAGAAGCCCCTTCATGTTTTCGCAGGGTGCCTCAGACATTTCCTCATCGGGTTAAAAACTCCCATCCCGAATGTTTTTTTTTCTCCCGAATTGTTTTGTTCAAATGTTTGGGGAGGGCCCCACAGACCAGAAGAATTCCCATTGGATTCCTCTAGATGATACCCTTGAATCCATCTAGAGGGCCCATTGGAGTATCCTGTGGGACCTGAAGCTTTTGAGGGTGCCCTTACTATTTTTAGAGAGCCCTCAAACTTTCAGGATAGGGTTTTCTAAGCAGACGAAGAAATCGTTCTACCACTTGAATTTGCACACTGACTTGTGCCGCCGTTTGAAAGGGTTGCAAAATGCTTCAACAGATTGAAATGCCCTTTGAACCATGGGCCCCAGCGTAGCATCGTGGGACCCACTTCAGCAATGAGAGAAATAAAATCACCATGGGGGGCTGAAATCAACATTGAGGGGCGCGCGCCAACTCAAAAGAATACAGAATGAAAGTCCCTGCCCATGGCTAGAGCACCAAGGGTATTTGGCAAGAACCTGTTTTCTTTCCCATAATAACCAAGCTTTCTATTGAGAAAGCTGGCCTGGATTATCTATATTTGCTGCTCCGGCCACTGGGGCCCCATTAACGGAAGAGCTCCCACTTTTTCTGGATCTAAATGGTCAGGCAGCCCGCCTAAACTGATTTGATGATCGCCTAGTTGCGTCACTACGATGCCCGGCACTGACATCCGGCAGCCATTCCAGGACAGACATATCTTTCCTGCCAGGATCTGCCTTCGCTTAACCGGATCCCGACCTTGCCAGGTCAGGGGACATTGGAGCTCTTTAGGACATGCCAGGGACCCGGCCCAGGGAATTCCCCTCCCGTGCCAAAAATTTCTTGAATTGGGATGATAAGACCTCTAGGGCCCTTGACTTACGTTACGTCACTGAGGATCCTTTCCTGACACAACTAGACCATCCATGGCAGGAGGACCTTTCCTGGCCGGCGGTTCCTTTGCAGAGGAGCGTCTTCCCCGGTACTCGCTTCTTGTTAGGTACATGCCGGGGGCCCGCTTACCTTTCCCGGCCAGGGGCACCCCGCTATCTGCCAGAACGGTCTTTGCCTGGGGTCTGGGGCCCCTTTGCGGAGGAGTGGGTCTGCCTTTCCCGGCCATGGGGCCCCTTTAAGGCAAATGCCAGGGGGCCCCTTCGTGGGCCTTTCCGAGACGCCGACACCATCTCATAGCAGGAGAACCTTTCCTGGCTGGCGTCTTCTCTGCAGAGGAGCATTCTTTCCGGTACTCGCCTTTTGGTAGGTACATGCCAGGGGCCCCACTTATCTTTCCCGGTCAGGGGCACCCCGCTACCTGCCAGAGCGGTCTTTGCCTGGGGTCTGGGGACCCTTTGTGGAGGAGTGGGTTTGCTCTTCCTGGCAAGGGGGCCCTTTTAGGCAAATGCCAGAGCAGCCCTTCGTGGGCCGAAAAATTTCGGGTTCCCTGGACCCCTAAGACCCCTGGCTACGCTACTGCGCGCGACACAGACGGCATCTGACTCCTGCGTCTCCGGTGCAGCCGATACGGCTCCGTACTGCTGCAGGCGAGGGTGCGAGCCGGGCCGATACAGCTGATGACCGGGCAGTGACAGCCAATACTCGATAGGACTGCAGCCGGCAGGCGGAGCACAACAGACCGGCCCCTGCCCCGGGGCGTGCGGTCCGGTCAGTGGCCTGTCCCCGCGGAGGAACCGCCGACTGCTCGGACGACTGCCGCCGCCGCCCGTGCCGCCAAACGGAGCAGGAAGGCGCCGGCCGGGAATACTGATGCGTCGGATCCACACGGGAAATGCATCTGGCAAGCTTAAAACGCTACCTTTAGGTCAGAAATTTTGCAATTTCAATTTAGCAGTCGGCGAGGTGGGTATTGGGCTCTGCAGAATGCCTCGGCTGCCCGCGATATGCCCGCATCTCACGCTCGAGTGCCCCCGGACCGTCATCAGTCAGGCCGCCTTAATTAATTTCTCACCGTCCGGAAAATCCGATCAGACCGCGCCTCGCCCTCTGGTCGCCGAGGTTGGCGCGCGGAGCGATCGTCACCACCACCGGCCGCCAGCTGGGCCGAGTCACCGCCATGTAGGTCCGACTCGTGTTTGCCACGCTGTCCTCGGCGTTCGCACCGGAAGCGTTGGTCCGTCCCGCCGCTCTTTAGCGAGGGTTCTGGTTTGTTTGCGGGATGCATCTGATCCTGCTGCCTCGCTACCGTCCTCCCACAACACAAGTCGACGGCAACAGTCATCCTCAGACACTAGTCGGAGTCACTGTTTGCCCCAAACACCATTGTGTGTCGCTGTCCGTCCAGACACTTGTCTGGTTCACTATCCGCTCAGACACCATGCCTGGGTGTTTCCGAAAATTATTGGGGGGGGAGTCACACAGGATTTCATCCGTTTCCTTCCAGTCATTGTCATATGCCTAATACTGGGGGTCCGCACCCTTCCCCCAAACTCTCCGGGATCACTATCCATGCCAGACACGTGCCTCTGCGGCAACCGTCACATGGCACCTCCAGCACGCCACTCTCCCCGGTCCCTGCCCAGTCTGCCCCACTGCGCTGACGAATGTGACGCGTGCGCCAAGTCCGCCCCGCTGAGCCGCCGTGACAAACGAGGCGAATTCCCGCCCTGCCCCGGTCGTCGTGCAGTCCCTGCGTATATATGCGCTCTGGTCTATTGCGTCCGGGTCCAATAACACTGCCAGTCATCCTTCACGGCATTAGCCCGGCGGCGTGAGGTGGCCGCGGCCGGGTCGGCCGACCAAGCGGAAACGGCACCAGATTCGCCTCAGGCGGTTCATGACAGGCGCGGTCGTGAACAAAGGCGCAGGGGATTCCGGCTGGAGACGCCGAGAACATGGCCTGAGAGATAAGGGGACGTGATTGCGGCAAGGCACGTGGCGACGTCAGGCTCTGTTGTCGATCCCGCCGGACGGTTCAGTTCAGTTCAGTTCAGTTCAGTTTAATTTATTTGCGAATACAGATAAAACTAGGCAGTCAGACACGTCAAGCTGTAGGTGAAAGAAAGAAAGTCAGGTTTGAAGTACAAGCTCTCCACGGGTTCGAGAGGCGGTGATGTCCGGCGGCAGGCGGTTCCAGGACGAGGCCGCGCGATACGAAGAAGCCCTGCGGGCCACAGACACACGGAAAGTCGGCGGCTCTAAGGCGCCGGTCGCCGACGCCCGGGTGGCACGCTGGGATACAGCGGTACACAGAATGAACACGGACCGGACCTCCACCGGAACACGCGAGTCGTTCAGGGCTCGGAAGGCACCAATGCTGTCGGTGTCCACCATGACCACCATACATGCGGTGCGGACCGATGCTGGTGGTCGCCTGTCGTGTCTGGCAGAACGTCGCATGGGAGGACCGGCGCTGTTCCAAACTTTGATTAACAATCCAACTGCGCCAAACTGTCGCCGCCAAAACATGAAACTAGTTCGTCCCTCGATGCCTGCAAAAGAACCGTGGACCCACTGGGGACCGCAGCCCTGGCTGAGGACGCATTTCTCATCCGAATCGCTGACCAGTCCCCACGCGCTCCCCCCCCACACACACTCCGCACGGACACCCTCACCCTCGGCCGGCGCCGCGACACTTCCTCCCGCGCCCATTACCTGCACTTATCATCACATTCGTCATCAGATTAGCGCGGCGCGAGGGCGGCCGCCATCAGATGCACATCGCGCCATCACGGCGTCCGTTTCGGCGGGCCCGCCGGCCGCTAATTAAGACTAACGGCATGCAGGGGAAATAAGGCGGCCGAGACGAGCAAATGGCGCTGCCCGCGCCCGGTCGGCGAGCGCGGCGGTCGCGCCAGATACCGGCAGCGGATTCTCGATCTGATGCACGTGTGCGTGCAGGTACGCGAAGTTTGTTGCATGGCTGTATTAGTATGGCATGTTTATATATATAATATATATATATATATATATATATATATATATATATTGCGAGGCGAATTCTGTTCGAGTTTTAGTTATATTCGCTAATTCCATATATATATATATATATATATATGTCTGATGTGCAAAAAGTATGTGTGTGCACTCGTGGGCTTACACGTTTCTGTGACAACATACATTTGTGCACATCTGAATGCGACAGATTGCATTTGTGTGCTTATGTGCATATGCATATGGGTGCACGCTGTTTGGTACGCTCGCATGCAGTAGGATTATGGTACATTGCGTACATAAAGGCAACATTTTGACATTTGGCACTGGCGTTAATACAGAATCTGCAGGGAATAAAGGAAAGGAGAAGAGCTGCATTACCCTAAGGCGCAGCATTCTGCTTTCGACAGCAGGAATATAATGCCGAATATGTTACGCAACCTGCCCAGGCCAAATAGGTTGACATCCCCTGGAGATTTCAACATCAGCACAACGCGGCATAAGAGCACGTCTCGTGCTGCTACGGCACGCCAAACCTGTCTCGTAAATGCGGCCTAAAGGTCCCGTAGAGGGCATACGGAGTGGAAGCATCATCACGGTCGTCGCGGACTTTGTGTTTCTGTGAATGTAGAGCGTGTGTTGGAAGAGTTCTCTCACTGCCACCCCGTCTGTCGGCCCGCAACACGGCCGTCTTTTAGAACCATCGACAGGGGCGCAGCCAGGGGGCGTGCGTGGGGAGCAAGGGCCTATAGCTCATTTTAGGGTTTACAATATGACGTTTCTTTACATATCGAAAAAGAAAACATAAAAATTTCCGGATCAAAAGTGAAACAGACGAAACCCGAGAAAATTTTAGTTTTGAGGGAGGTAAGCTTTGTCCTAGCCCCCTCCTTGGCGAAATCCTGGTTACATCTCTGACCCATAGTTACTCCCTGATCAAGTTCCTGTGCAGGCCGCGGTGTCTACGGAAAACATTTGCACCCGTAAAACAATTGTCACATACGAAAACAATTGATATATTGACAACATTTGCTTGTAGTAGTCTTGAGTTACATTTTTCATGTACCTTAGGTGCTTGCTGTATTAGAGCTTTGCAGTCATAGGTGGAAGTAACATATGGTCTCCGGAGCTAGGTCATTCAGTGTCCATTGTTTCGATGTTCCACACCTGGCGTCGTTAGAATGCATTAGAAGGTGCGAGTAAGCGCAAGGTTAGAACTATCAACAAAAATGTGAGTCTCTCGTGTCCTGTCTACCAGACGGTATCTGAGTTCATGATGAACACCGCATCGTTCTTGCTGTGGTTCGTGAAAAGACAGGCAGTTTTACGGACGGCCGTGTTTTTTGGGGGGTGGATGTAGCTGTTTGAAGAATGAAAAAAGATAAAAAGCTTCGCTCTCACTGAAGATATCTGCTGTGGCTATAGAGGTGTTGACTACTACTGAGACTACAAGAGAGACTTCAGTTTTGTATGATCGGGTTAATATTTAAGTCGCCAGAGGTCATCTTATGTCAAAGTCCGTGACGTGGGCAGAAAACTTTGATGTAGTCAGACCTTGTATGTGGCTTCAAAAGATAGTCAACAGAAGGATCTATTTACACATTCATTGCGTTTGGCGATGAAAACGAAAGAAGAATCTCGTCTTCTTGTGTAGTCACCTTTTTCCTGAACACACAAAAATATGTTCTGGCTGTAACGCGCCGTAAATGTGCCTGACATGTATATGTGTCTGCATTACCTTAAAAAAAAACACAGGGAGCTTCTTATCAACTCCCTGCTCGGTGAGGATTAAGGTTATTGCGCGCTCACAGAAGACGGAAAAGAATGATAACAGAACAACGTACATCCACATTAATGTTTTTCTTGCCTTTGAGTCGCATCGCCAAATAAGCTCACGACTCCTGACTTCTAAGCAATGCGCGTGTCTCGTTTTTCTCTGGAAATCATAAACGGCCTGTGCGTTATATTCCTAAAGGAGCTTTGATATCAGTCCCGACGAGTGGAAGGTACTTCTTTGCAAACAAACGTACTCAAAATGAAGAAAAAATAAAACAAATGGAAATATGCTTTTGGAAGACATTTCAGTTTCCAAGTGTGGTCCAAAATGTCCTAGTTTTCCTGTCTATTCGAAGGGAACGCCGAGGAATCGGTATTATCATTCCTTTTTAGTATTTCGCATACCAAACGTCGTTCGTTTCGACAGCTGCTGATTTCGGGTTCCTGCCGGGAACTGTCAACTGACCTATTTCAAATGGTCAGCGGATACGTGCCAGGGTTGTCTGTGGTCTGTCTGAGTTCTCGAATTGTCTCAATTCGGAGCTGCGCGCAGACCAGTGAAGGCAGAGCTGGACTATCAGTGCCGGGAGGTCGGACCATTGGGTGAGTGCACAGAGTCGTGTGGAATATCGAAATGGTCGGTCGCATTTAGAGACAGCGCAAATATAAATGTGTCCCGAATACTGAGTTCAGTCAGAGCCGCCTGTTCTCGGAAGCGCTGATGTGGAATGGTGATCGATTAGGAACCTAGGATCTGAGACATTAGGCACTGCGCACTAACTACTGAAACGTTACAAAAAGAACACCGATAGCGGCAAATACCGACGACTCATTGCCGTCGTAATAACGTTTCTGCTTTTAGCTGTTGCCAATTCTGTTCAAAATACAGGTCACGCCGTCAGGCAGCGTGCCCCCAGCAAGCCACCACAAACTGGCGTATCGGCGCTGCGGCCTGCATCTGCGGCTGAGGCTGCCAGGGTGGGCTCCATTAGTTCGGGAAATGCGTCGTTCCCGTGGGTACGCAGTGTCTCCGCACCGACGGACTGGGCACAGGGCTGCGGCTCCCAGCTGAGGAGCGCACCAGCTGCGGCTTCCTCACCCGTAACGAGCTCCAGACCCGGCATCGTCGGCGGGCAGCTGTCCCGAGGGGGGGATGGGGGCTGAAAGGCGGGCAGCGTGGTCCATTCGGCGAGTACTGCTAGAAGTAGCAAACTCCGATGACGCATAGAAGCAGTCTTCGAGGAAAATTGTTTGCAAATACTTGAACGTTCACGTAGCTCAGATTTTCCACGTCCCACCGTTAAAGTTTTTTTCGGCACTTTTGTTCGACCAACGCATTTCATAAAGCATGATGCGTGCAAAGAAGTTGGAAGTGCTACGGTATTGGAAAAGTAAGAAGCCTTGGTGCTGCACAGACGAACATCCATTTTCGGATCTTGCTTCCTATGTCACATTTTTCGAGGCCGTGCCATGTTAAAAAACTGCTGGGGTTTATACATAAACCAAGGCATAAAAGTAAACAAGAACGGACAACAGCGTAAAAATAAACAGCAACGGAAGGAAGAGACCATCAATAGGAATCCGCATCTTTCAACAATGCAAACCACGCCGACTTCAAGAGCACATTATCCGGGAAGAATGCTTCGGTTGAGCTGACGAAAATTCGGAAAAATACCTATACGAAAGCCGGCGTTACGCAAAAGCGGCGTTACGGCCGTTACAGCGTGACGCCGCTTTTGCGGCGTTACGCTAAAGTGGCGTTACGGCGTGACGTGTCTGGAGACACGGCGGCTGTTTTGTGACGACAGGCTTGTCTCTGTCGATGGCTCCACAAGGCGCCCGAGTGGCGGCCTGGTGGTCGATGTCGACGGTCAGGGTGTCCGACTCCGTCAGCTGCGGGCACGCCGAGCCGCCGGCCACACGATACCGCGACCCCGTCTCCTGGCGGCCCGCAGGCGGTGGACCGCGGTGTAATCGGCCGACACTCGGGCAGTGGACTGCGGTGTAAGTGACCGCCGCCCTCAGCTGCTGGCCGCCATGGCGCCGAGGTAATGCGTTTACGGCGGGCGTCGTCCCGACGCCTCGGGGGACTCACGTGTTGCATGCAAATTGCGATCCCTGGGAGGCGTGTGAACGAAGTGCTGGGGTGGGAGGAGCGTAGCTGAGCGACTCTCTCCTGCCATTCAACCGCGAGGTTCTCTTACTCAATGAAGACACCAGCGATGTGGCAGGTGCTTGGCCGTTCGCCCGCAAGCTGCTTCAAAGTACATGGCCGGCTACGAGCTGCCTAAAACCGAGACGACTGAGTACTTACGAAATGTGCGAAACCGGCAACCAAGGGGGTCAATTTCTTTTCTTTTGTGGGATCCATGCCCCTTCCCCAAAGTGGGTCTTAGCCAGGGGTGTATGACCGCAAAATCAGTTGGGGAGCTCATCCCTGGGCCCATCAACCTCGTGAGCCCCCCAAGGATCGATATCTGCCCGGATTTCGGTCATTTCGTTTTGCTATTTTGAAAACGTGGGGGCTGGCTACCAGGTTTTGGGCCGAGCTGCAAGTTGGGGGGGAGGGGGCGGAGTCCCCAAACTGTATAGGGTCTTACACCCCTGATCTCGACCTCTCCAAAACTGACTCTGACTCTCCCAGCAGTTTCTGCCGTTTTAGAAAAGGAAATAGCCAATAATTACGTAAATAGTGATCGCCATAGGTAACACTCAGGAAGAAAGTATAAAATACGGCATAAATTAACTCAAAACGTTTAGAAAAGAAAAAGTGACAGGTTTTGTGGCCAAACAGATACGTTGATCTGAGGTGTCGTTTTCTATAGGCCTGGTGATGTCAAGGCCCTCTCCAGTAAAATGGGTTAAATTCGTTGAGAAACTTACTTTTAGGGACAAGTTAGTTGTCGCGCTCTTGGCTGTCCCCCCCCCAATCATTTACACAAAGTGACAACCCGTCTGGCAATTCACTCCAGCAATTTTTTCTACAGACGAGCAATTTGTTACGTTTTCATTTAGTTAAATTACATTGTTGGGTCCTTTCTTTCATTCCTGTTATCACGTTCTTTTCAGTAGCACTATGGAGCTTGCCTTCAGACCACTGCATGTTCGCATTCCCTTTCCAGTTTTGAACAACCTTTTCTCTTGAGAACAAATTTTCTGAACAGGAAAAGAAAGATATCTTCCCACCCCTTTATTCTCGTCTTGACGCACAATATGTCATTTGAGGCTGTTCCGCACTTAACTTTCTATCCTTCTCCATTTCAGCCAACATGCGTCCAACCGACTAAGCCAGATCAAGGCGAGTCACGTTTATGTGTCGCGAGTCAGCCGAGCCAACCTCGAGTGCGTGAGCGACTCAGTCGAGTCATTAACTCCACACAAGTCGAGTCGTGAGCCCCGCGCGAGAACGGATCGAGTCACGAGCTTCACACGAGAGTTGGCCGGGTCAGCCGTGACTCACGGGCCGGAGTCACGGCTGAGTCACTGGCCGGCGTCAGGGGCCGGTCCGAGCCGCGTGGAGTCTGACCTACTCCTCCACCGTCAGTCGGGCTCACGGCCAGGGCCGGTGTCGTGTGTCACGCGAGCCAGGCTCGGGGGGTCTGTCGTGCACGGCGCCATCGGCCGGCGGCCGTCGTGAATAATTGACCGGACGTGACCCCCGCAGAGGGGCCGTCAGTGAAATGGCGCCGACGAGCGCCGGGGCACCGCCCGTCCGCCGCCGGCCGTGCCGTGGCGTCCGCTGGCGGTGGACCGGCCGCCCAGGCCAGCTATCGGCCGGACCTCGCTCTGCGCGTCTGCTAGGACTGCACGGAATAGCCCCGCTGAACTGAGGTCCACAGAAGGCTGACATAACATGATGCTCAACTCCCGGGCTCCAGTAGCTTCAATTTGGATTACCCGCGTGACACTTCAGTAGTTTATTGGTATTTCTCCTCAGTAGTTTATTGGTATTTTCGTATCCAACGCAGATATTGATATCCAAATCGGTTAAGACTAACTGAAATGCATGCAACATACATCTTGAGACATAACTTTGCAAAACATCCAGAAGCAAAGGAAGTAAAGCAATCGATCAGACTGCCGATTTATGCTGTAACACTCATTTACATAAGCTCGTTGGGCTTCAGTTTTAGAATTTATGCATAATCAAGCAATTGTGATCGGAAAATTGGCTCCAGTTGCAGACATTGATTCCAGTTCAGCGTCCCGCAGCACACCAGACATAATCAAATCTTACAAGCGCCGCACGGGTACTAAGAAGCGGTGCGCCTTGAGGGTACAGCTTGATATGGTTAACGGCACAGTTACCGTTCCCCGATAACCCGACCATCGCTCGCACGTCTCCAGAGGGCCCGGTACCGGACTTCATCACGGTCCACGGCTGTCCCGCGCGTATTTCACCCGATACCATCGAAACGGCCAGTGTCACCCGGCCTCGGCCTGGTGTCCTGCGGGCTTCGCCGCGGGGGTCACACCTGCTCACTGCTGGCGGCCACGGCCGAGCCGTCCCCGCCGACACTGCCGCAGGGGTCGGGGCCGCCTGATGTCTGCTGCGGACATTAGGGCCGCCTGATGTCTGGTGCTGACGCATGACGACGTTGACCTGGCCTGACCCGACACAGCCGTATCGGACCTCCTGCTTTGCGGGCTGTCAGGCTCATCGAACCGTCTCCTGCGAGACGGCAGCTTCACCTGTCGAAAGACGAACAGCCGGTGAGGAGATTCCCTGCCTGGCAGGCGACGCAGTTCGCGCAGCTTTGGCCGGCGTTTCCCGTGTTTACAGCAGATGAGTCGTATTTGTGTTTTTATCGTCTCTGCCCGTCAGGGGTATGGGAAATCCTCTTCGGTTGAGGGGCCCAGAAGCATTTTGGGTGATTCCTTTCAAGCAGAAGCCCATAGGGTCAATATTCGTTTCAAAAAAGTCGGGGGCTGAAGCCCCCTGGCCCCATGGGTCCTGTGCCTATGCTGCCCGTAGTAACATTTTGCTTGGATAAGTCTCTTTGCAAGGTACCATCGTGCATCTGGATGATGAACGGTGGATCGCCGAAACATGTACTATTGCTAGGTGTGCTGAAAGTCCAATACTTTAACGTAAAGGCCATTTGCCTTTGCAGCACCAGCCCGTTAGCCTTTCAACAGACTGATGTATTGTAATCTGAGTCACCAGGCCTGGCATTGATCCGACCGCACAGTCAAACATCGTCACCTCGGGCCTGCGTGGCCCTCGTCGTTCGAGCATTTTCGCCAGCGCCGTGCCTAGCGATCGAGCAGGCAGCTCATCAGTCTGATGGTCCTCAGTTCAACCCAATCTAATTAAGATCCGGTTAGTTCGGCTGTGATTCGTTCGTTTCCAATATCCCACTGTTCGATTCTTCGGAAGCAATTACGTCTCCTCAGTTCGGTCGGTAATGACCAGAAGTCGCCGGAAAACAAAACGCCGAGATCACGGTCCTAGGGCGACGTTCTGAACTGCGCCCTTCACAGCGCCTGGCTGTTAACACGCTGCCTGTAAGTGCGGCTCGTTAGCGCATAATGCGTTTCAACGCCGCGGCTCCGCATTGCCGGCTCCTCGCCGACTTTCTTTTGGCCGCGATCCTCCGTTTCAGAAGAGCAGATCGGCCGACGCGTCCTGGCGTGATGGGACGGCCGTCGAGACGTGGGTGGGCGGGTGGTTCCTGAACACTCTGCCGTGAGCGCCGGCCTGGTGAGGGTCAATGCCGCCACGCCTGGGACGTCGCACCCCGCGCCGTACTGCAGAGCTAGGGCGAGACACTGCAGCCGACGGCGGGACACTGCAGCCGACGACCGCACCCTCGTCACATGATGGTCTGCGGTCCGTTAATGGACGGACAGGGACAACGCCTGGGAAATTTAGTGAAAGCCCGCTCCAGCCAAAGCATATGGTAGCAAGCAGCTCGAGACAGAAACAGTAAAATCACCTCACTAGAGACGCCTGCTCTGTTCCCATTCTTTCCCTTTTCTGCAGGTCATATTGATTGACCAGTTTCTTGCCAACTCAACAAAATGTATTTCACCACCATGCTGAGCGTTTGTCACGTAAGATGCAATTTAGAAAACAGGCGCACAATAAATAATCCACTTCTTCAATTCAACGAAAGTTGATAGTTATATGTATTGAAACACATGAACGGAACTGGCTCTACTGACCATTAGCGTGTGCTGAAAAGGGACTGGGCATATCTGAATCCATATCAAAAATAAAACTCATCATCGAAATCTGAGCACAATTTCATTTGTTCTGAAGATAAAATAATAATCGCGGCCAGAAACCCAGAAAAGGGACATGCAAATACAACACATAACAATGCGAAACATGCACTGCATTCCTCTGTTTCGGACACTCGTCAAACATTGTCCACTCTGGCGTATCAGTTATCTCGAGATAAAATGTCAGTGGCTACTTCAGCTGTTTGAGCAGGACGCAAAGGCTTTGCGCAGTTGTGCTTTTAAATTCCAAATGTTTTGCGTCCGGACATCTGACGAAGGCCTTTCCAGAACGTGTGTCTATTATTCCAGTAGAGTAAGCTTCAGGAATGCGCACATTCCAGGACCGCCAGGCCATCGGAACTCATTAATGCAGCACGACTTTGAGACCATTGCCACCGAGCCTCGAGCTGGAGGCGTCGATCGCCGCCCGAGGCCTTTTTTGAAGCCCTGGTCGAGGTCCGGTCGCAGACAATCTCTGCCGTAAGCCCGGCAGCGTCGGAGGCCTTCAAAACGCTCTGGAGTCAAATGCCTGGATTTGGAGCTTGAGGACGTTGGCTCGTAATGCTGCGCAGTTCATTCCCGGCTGAGACCAGCAGCGGACCCGACTGGCTGCTTCGCTGACCTATTCGGTCTGGTCTGTCCCGATCTAGTCCCGTTTGGCCCGGCCGGTCCAGTTCGGCCCGGTTTGGTCCGGGCCGATCACGGCCAACGTGTCGCCGCCACTGCTGGTCTGCCAGCTGCTTCCGCGCGCAAGAAAAATCCAGCTCCTGTCTTTCCCGCCAGCCGCTTCCGCCATAAAACCCTGATGAAGCCACACGCCACGATCCAAACGGTCGATTTCGGCCCGGCTGATTGGACAATTTAGCTCTCCGGCTCTGTTAGCGACGAGCAAACACAGGCTGCGGCACACCAATGCGGCGCGATAAAGAAAAAGGGTGTCTTCCCCTGGTCTGCAGGTCATTCTGGATGATGTGCGTAACATCCGGTAACGGGCAAAATGCCAACGTTAGAGGAAAGCTGGCCAACGCTTAATTTCCATCTGTCCGTTCTTTAATGACACCATCCATGCTTTTTTTTTTTTTAAATCTGGTTACGAAAACCTTCGCAGCCTCGATACAGATTAAAAGAAAACGTGAATCAAAAACGCTTTTGCGCTTCGGGCCCACATACATCGCCCGGAAGCACATCCCAAGCACCGCTGCTGTCGGTGACGAACCCTCGAGTCACTAAACTGATCAAATCATCCGTGGCTAAGCGCAACAACGTCGCAGGAATATTCTTCCGACAAGGATGCGATACCGGACATAATAAGTACGTGAGCGCGGATAAAAGTGAGCAGCTCGTCTCAGCGTGCGGTCAAAGGGAATGAGTCTGTTCAGGCCTCATAAGTCTGCGGGGTTCTCCCCATGGTGGAGACTACAGACCAGTCAGTGTCGGGCGGCTCCCGCAGCCGACCAGTTTCGGCGTCGCGGCGACGCTCCGCCGGCCGATTTCTACGGCCGAGCCATTAGTGTGGCGCAGCCGGCGGCGGCGGCCGCCGCCGCGATGGCGGCACGTCCCGGCCGTTCTCGCGGCACGTTCTGCCGATTCCCAATGGCGCGCTGGCGGCCGGACGCGTCGCCGGACGGCCGGTGCTTCCGGCGCCGGCAGGCCGAGGGCCGCCGCCGGCCGCTGCTCATTTGTGGCCCGTAATGGTGTCGGCCGGCGTCGGCGCCGCCGCCGGCGACACTCTCAGTTGTTTTGGCGAGGAGGGCTATTGGACCCGCGGCGGCAACAGAAAGAAGGCGGCTGACGTGTGAGAGCGTCATTAGACCCTGAAGGGTCATTTCTCGCATCGATAAAGTCCATTTGGGATGTCAGCGTGGACTTACGGGAACTCTTAACAGAAAGTAGGCTGACTGGAGGTGGGAACTCCGATGACTGGCGAGGGACCTGTGGGGTGGTTTTATGGCGCGGCGCAAGAAAAGCGTGCATGCTTAATTCTATAGAATATTTAGTTGCTATTAATTCATTATCGCGGTGCGATGAAGTGAGGAGCAAACATTTGGGAAGAACTTTCCACATAAACTTTAAAACGCGAGATTCATCCGAATGACACGCGCGATCGGTCACAATGCACACACAGGGAAGCATCCCAGACGACCTTTACTGCTATTGCCGGGGAAGCCCTGAAAAGCATCGCACAGCGGTTGGCACACTGCGGGAGTTAGGCGTCAAATTCGAGCCCGGGTTTCCTGGTTACCCAATGGCGACCAGTGTCCCGCGTGCCGGACCCAACATTCCGTCTGATTCAAGCAATTCGCGGGTTTTGGATCTGTTCCCAAACCCGGACAGCCGTTTGGCTTTCTTATTTCCAGGCTTGAGCTCCCGGCACACCGGAAAAAAAAACTCCACTTTGCCGGAAAATGCGTCTCCGGCAGCGCGCCACTCGGGCAAAACCAATATGAGACGGTTTAATTTCACACTGGGACAGCAGCTGTCACATTCATTTTTAAGAATTGTCTTGCCACAACCTCCGGAGTTGTAATGGCGGCCGTGCTTTCTCCGCTGACCAGCAAAGGACGGCAAAGTTAAGCAGCAGACATCAGACTGATGAGACTGCTCAAGACACTACCGACATTTTAAGACAAGACATCGGGCGTTTCTGCTCACACTTAAGGGGTGCAAAAGGTTGTGTAAGGACACCCCACGCAGGAATGGGGAGTTACGTCTTTCGCGCACTCGGAAGAAGACCGAGCAGGGAGTGGAAGAGCGGCCGGTTGGCCGGACGTCCTCTGAAGGTCAGACGACGCCGTCCGGCGGCCAACGCTGGGCCTGCAGTAAATGTTTAACACATAGCCGGCCGATTTCGGAAGTTAAAAATGAAGAAGGCTGGAAAAGAATGTTCGGGAATTGGCGCGGATTAATTTATGATCTTTACAGCGAGGTTATCTGCCGATGTGGTATGTGGCCGTAAACCTCTTGGAACCGTCAGGCCAAGTGCTATTTTCCCTTAACCTTAATTCTGAGGCGTCGCGAGGAAAAATATGGAGTTCTGTTAAAAAATGCCACAAAATCTCTTTGCCCCATACGCGTTTTTTTTTAAGTCATCATGCATATGTGCGGCAGTAATACAAATAATATGAGGCGGAAACCCCCGCCCTTCCATTTTGAAACAAATACCAACAAAGTTCCATCAATAGAGAGACACATTAGCGCTTCACGTTGAGAAAGGCAGCTCACGAGAAATGATAACTAGAGTGTCCTGAAACAAAAGAGTAAATCCGCGCCCTGACGATACATCTAAGACAACGACAGCTTCCTGGAAGGTGGTCACCGACGACGTCGAGGTAGAGTTGATCCGAAAATCCGAGGAGCGGTTTGCATCACACGTTACCAACCCACCCTCAAAACTTAGACAGAGTCTGTCCGGCTGGCTGATTATACATGCTGTTCATATCGAGTCTATAGTCTTCACCGTGGGGAGAACCCCGCAAACTTATGAGGCCTCAGCAGACTCATTCACTTTGACCACACGCTGAGACAGGCTGCTCACTTTTATCCATGCTCACGTACTTATAATCTGGCATCACATCCTTGTCTGATAAATATTCCTGCGGTGTTGTTGCTCTCAGCCACGAATGATCAGTTTCAACGTCTTTCCTTTTTTTCACAAATTGTGACTTCTTCCCAACGCAGACGTATCTACGTGGCGTATCTTTCCGCACTGCTAGAACTGTCGTGAAAGAGCAAAGTGGTAGGTTTGTAAATGGTGATTTTAGAGCGTGAGGAAGGCTACACAAGCAAATTAGCAATGCCAATTCCACAAAAATCAGACACCAAACGCGCGAAAAGCAGCATGGCCCTTCCGAAAAAAGCGAACATCAAAAACCTAACTATACCGCCGCCAAACCCTTTTTTGACACGATCAGGAGTCCCTTAAGCTGCCAATCACCCGGCTGGCCGGATCAAAGGCGTTCGTCGGCTGTCGGAGCGGCGGCGGATACCTGGGGCGGACCGCCGCCGGGCCGCTGCCGCCACAATATTTGTCCGGTCCGGGGCGGCGGCGGCGGCGGCGGCGACGACAGGCCGCGTCCTGCGCAACACTGCCGGCGGAGGCGGCACGCGCACTGCTTCGACGGGCCCGTGAAGGTCGGCGCGTGGCGCCGTGGCGGTCAGCACGTCACGCTGTGACGCCGTGATGCAACGCCTCGTCGGCGTGGAGTGGTACCGGGTCGGCACGGGGGACGAACTGTCGGTGTTTTCGGGCGGCCCCTCAGCTCGGGGTGCGGTGAAGCGGTGGTACAGTGCTGCGCGGTACTGGAGCTGACTCTCCCGAGTCCGTGTCAGCTCGGTCGGCGCGGTGAGAGCGCCGCCCGCGGCTGGCTTGTCCCAGCCGCATTATGCGCATTGCTCCGCGATGGTACGTCCTTTTTCGCCACCGTCTCGCGTGTCCGTAATTTTGCGGCGTCACCGACCAGTTCCACATGGGATACTGTGATTGGATGGAAACAGGCGCGAAGCCTTTCTGCGGTGCCATGCTTTCCTGGTGAATGTTTGATGGAGAAATATGTAATTGGGTCAGATGCCGACGCATTGTCAGACATGCTTTGTTCTCAGCTCTTGTTTCCTAACATTGGAGCTCTATGTTATTAAATTAGGAATGAGTAAAGACGACCAGACTTCCAGATGATGCCGTTTCTGGCAATTTCCTTCCAACGAGCCATTATCCAGAAAAGTTCTTGATAACATCATAGTGTTAGAATTCAGCCGGTAACATCTTACGTCACAAAGAGGTAGTATCACTTGTAAACTAACAGACCGTTACACTTTGTTCGATGCTAAAACACTGATCGGGACTCGTCCATCGGATATTAAGGCTGCCGCTCATCGGAAGAACTGTTGGAAGCCACAAACCGCCTCTCGATCTGCCTGAAAGCAATTGTTCCGAGTACCAAAACTATCTGCATCGCCCCTTTGAGAGTTGTGAACGAAATTGAAACTTGGGATGTGATCATGGTGCAGCCGCTTGCACGCCAAGTTGGTTTCCTGGTGTGCTTGTTCGTCCTATTGGCCGCATAAGCTTCCTGGAAGCTGTGATTGGCCAGGCGCCGTTGGAACATCGGAACACGAGGTCAAGCCGGAAGGTTCATAAGATGTTGTCGCGTCCAATAAAGTCTTGGTCAGCAAAGGAGCCACTCCACCAAAGTGCTCGTCCACGAGACCGGGATGGTTCTTTTCAGTAGCAGCAGCTTCTCTGGGCGTTCTCCTTACGTTCAGGGCCGGTCCCAAAGACCGCGCTTCGACGGCGGTGCCCGACTGAGTTATGACCGGGCCTTGTCATGAGGCTTCGGCCGCAAACCAAACAGATTCCTCCCAAAACAGACCGCGCTGTCGGGGAGAATCGGCTGGCCGGCAGACGCTGCTCCTTTCAACCCCGGCCCGTCGACGGCAGTGATCCCAGAGGACGACATGACGACCCCACTGAACGCCGGCCCTCGAAGCACTCGACCCCTGCGACAACAGCAGCCGAGTGCCGCTCGAGTGACAAGCACGAGTGGCGCAGGAGTGTGTGCCGAGCGCCGGATGCATCGGCCGTCCGTTGCCCACGTCAGCGGCCTCGCCCGCCGGCCGCGCGCCGGCCGCGGCCGGCCGAGCGCCGCGAAATATGGCGTCGCGTGTGGAGGCCGCGCCGGCCGGGGCATATCAATATCCGTCCGGCCGAAATTACGTCGTGGCCGGCACGCTACCGGCGACGCCGGTAATTTGGGCCGGGGCAAGAAGCCGGCGGCGGCCGGGCCCGAAATCCAATAACCGCCGGCAGGACGCACTGTTGCGGCGCTCGACCGCGCCGACTTCGCCGCACTCATGAAGAGTCCCGCTGCTGCGCGCCGTCCGCGGGCCCGGCCGGCCGATTCGGCGTCAAGCCGCGGGAGGCGGAGGAGGCCGGAAAACGCCGCTCCGCTCGCAGCCAGGACGAGCTCCTGACCTTGCCGGGATCGATGCCGGAGGAGACGTGGAGCCGACTTTCAAGGCAAATTTGAAAACATGTTACGAGCTCGATGGCATCGGCCGAGAACCTTGCGTCGCTCTTGGTGACGTTGATGAAGACTTACAGTCCGGCGTGTTTGTGGAGAAAGTGAGCCAATATCAGCTACGGCACAGAACTGACGGGAACGAAGGAATGCTGTTGGGAGGTGAAGCTTTCTAAGCGCCGATAGCTTTAGCTATAGATGTGAGAATTACGTCGGTGGTAGCGTTTGAAAAATTATTGTGGGGGGAAATTTCCCGTTGGATTAAAAAATTAAGAGAGGATAATCCTTGATGTTATGCAATGTGTGAGGTGATCACATTGAAATGCAATTATAATATAAGCGAATAACGGTGACCAGGAAAGCAAAGTAATCTCCAGTCCATTGTAACATCTTTCGTGGAAAAGTTTCCCGCATAAAGGTCGTCGTCCCGGATTCTTCCTTTATAACAAATTATATAACCAGCTAGGATTTGAGCAGAAAAACATTTCAATACATAACGAACGATGCTCACAGGAACCCCGCCTGATGGGAATGAAAGGAAGCGGGACTCACGATTCCGAGAATTTCGCGGAGTGACGCATTGCGCCCGTTTGCCGCACTACGTGTTACCATCGGAACAAGAAGAAGCTTTGCGCCTCCAGGCTGCACTGCCGAAAGCAAAACAGATTTCGCAAGGCCGCTTGGAATCACAAAACCAACTCGTCAGGGGCCAAACATACAGGGTTTGAAGTGGCCTGAGTTGGCTGTGCCGAGTCAGAGGTCAAAAGCTAGAGCTGGTCCAGTGACGGGAGCTGCACTTTGTGCCGTGTTAACCGACACCGAGCCATCAGCAGCTCCATTAGTGGGAGCCACAACAGACCGACTTCCCCAAACGACCGCTTACTTAGACAGTTTAGAGACCAACCTTTGCCCATTTCCAGAGTAAACACGTGATTCAAGGCTTAACTCATGTTTCCGCAGGCTGTTGGAATATGTTGATAGAGGACAGTGGCCAGCATTGTCGACGAAATGGACCTCTGAATGGAACCAAAGTCTGTTCTGACGCACATTTTCCTGGTTTGGCCAAGATAATGAGTTCAGACAGACAATTACTATGGCAACATATTTTCTGTCGAATGGCATCAATTCCTAACCATTAAGTAATCATGATTATTAATACGCAAAACGGTTTCAGCTCATTTCATTCAGTTCATTCAGCTCAACAATGATTCATCCACTTCCATTATTTGAAGACGTTCTATCGGTCATTTAACCAACATAAATCTTCGAGGCTGCGCGGCCCGTACCGATAATAAAACCATGTCGATCGTTTCAAAGCAAGGCATAGCAGACGCTCGATTAAGGCAATCACAGTTAACTGACTTTCGGTCATGATGCCACGTCCAAATGATCAGCCACTTGATGGCTCATAAGCATGAGTCGTAAGGTACGAAACGACCGCTGTCGCAAAATTATTTCACATTGCAAAGCTTTGTGGGCCGCTCGATTTAAAGGGAATGCTACGTCAACTTTTCGGAAGCAGGTTAGAGTGGCTCAAAAATGACGCTGACTTTGCTGTTAGCACTCATTTTTTTCAGCGGCATACCTGGAAGCGCCAAAAATGCGACCGATCAAACATTTTTTCCGACTTTTCCCCTGGACGCTGACGTAATACTGATGTTCTGTTAGCGTTCACTACAGTGCGCCGGCTCGTGACGTCACGCAAAGAGCGGTAATACAACACTTTTGAATACGACACAGGAAAATTCGATCGAAACAGTTTTGAAAGCCCGTGAATTGTAGACCTTTGAGGAATTCTGTGTGTTGTAAATTGAGCTATTACCTTTCATGTTGCGAATTAGAAATCTCCGCTCAAAACACGGTTCAAAGGGAAACGTTCAATTTGCTCGTCATCCATAACTGCGCTACGGAGGAACTCTTGCGAATTTCCGCCATGTTGACTCGGTGAATTCCACAAGTAGCTGGTGCTATTCTACATATGTGTGCACGAAAGTAATATATATATATATATATATATATATATATATATATATATATATATATATATATAACATACATATATATGGATACAAGCAAATATATATATATATATATATATATATATATATATATATACAATATACACAATATACATATATATGGATACAAGCAAATATATATATATATATATATATATATATATATATAGCTATTGCATCCAAAACTGTTTTCACCAATCTATTGCGCTGCATGATTGCGTCACGAACGCGTCGCAAAACTGTGAGGCGCACGCACAAAAATAATGTAATGAACACACATATTCCTAACGTAAATATGAGTCTGTAGGGTACTGATCCAGGTTAAAAGCAAAACCCTGGTAGTCCTGCCTCGTGATTGCCGGTACCTCAGGAGGCCGACGCGCAGTCAGAGAAGGCTGTCTGCTGTCTCAGCGCTGCGCCAGGGCTGGCCGCGAGGGGGCCAGTCGGACGCCGTTCTGCCTGCCTTCCGGAGGAGGTCACTTGCCGGCTGGGATTACGGTCGGACCTGCTGCAACAGGCGGGCCGTTGCCATCTGTTACGAAGCAGCGCTGGGAACTTTCCTCAACATTCACTCCGGTGGGTTGACGACCTTCTGACCCGCTGTCCGTGTGCGTGTGTGTTACTTACCGAAGGCGGCTATCTGTGACTAAACGCAGCAACTTTCTACAGGCTTTCATACGAGATTAACAAATTGCTGAGTCTTTCAGGCTGCGTGTATCGGATGGCGATAGCCGAATTCAGAGACAATCAAGCTGGGCATATTTTGGACGGCTGTTTCTTGGGTGGCTTTGACCGGGCAGATGCTGAAGTATGTCGCCACATTACATTTGCCGGGGTGGGGCACCAGATGTCCCCATTCAATAATATCGCTATCAGTTGGCCGATTCGGCTGATTCAAGCCGCAGAGTGACTCAGGTTATACTACATCTCTGGACCTCAGGATGATATTCCAGAAAACGAGTCACGTCAAAGATCAATATTTGACAAACCTGGGGTTCGACGTTTTTGCGTGTAAAGCGGACGCTACAGCCATCCCTAGCCCCAAAAAATGCGAAAAGATATGCCTGGGATGCTAATGCACAACCATTTCATAAAAATAGTGACGCATGTCAACCTAAGTTACGCGGTACTAAGCGATCAATTATTTGATAGCTAAGTTTGTCTAATATACCCCATACATGACCATGAACATCACCCTGTTGCATAAAATGCCTGTAAATGCTCTTTTTAAATTCAGAAAACCTCATTTGATTGTCGCATTTGGTTTTATGACTTACATTGACGCTATATTTATTTACGCACATTTCAAGAATGATGATTTTGTGTAAGGTCATACGTGGTCTGTACTAACCACTCATGAGAAATAATACTGCACGCCATCAGCCATCCACCACGACCAAGGTACCGAAAAAGATCAAGCATACTTGACAAATGGCAAATGGTCAAGCATCATCGTCTGTATGACGTCATGATGGCGTGATTTTGGATGACCTCGACACAAGCATTTTACCCAGAGCTTGCAGAACTGCGGTACCAAGGGGTACTGGCAATTTGATAAAACTGCGGCGTCCGGTTACAGAGTTATAAGGCGGAGAAAAAAGTGGGGTGTGCAACGTCCTCCGCCCTCCCAAGGGGGTCGTGGGTCAACGCGGTTTTCCCCTACCTATCGAAACAAATAACGATTCTCTAGGATCGAATCCTGGAAAACATCCCAGGTTACACCCATGAGACCGTCTGACCCGAGACCGAAAGGATCAGCCGGTCACGGGGCGGCCGTGTCGTGGAGTTGACCTTAGGATTAACACTTTTCGTCACCCTTTGGTTCGATGCCTATGGCAAACTTACTTTATCATTTCGAGCACTTGGGTGGCGGGGTCACGATCCGAGAGTAAGCTCAGCTTGGCAAGGACTATGATCCCAAAGTTACCCGTTTAACACGATCGGGCCAAATTCAAAAAAATAATATATATAAAAAATACATAGTAGTAGATATACAAAAATATACAATAATAAAAAAACATACGGTGTACAGTGAACGTTGTCGCTTTAAAGAAACGGCATGCTGAGATCTGCAGAGAGAAGTACTTGTATTTATTTTCTCTTACAGTCCCGCCTAACGCCAACCTGAGCTCTGCGATGTAAAATATGGCGCTGGTCCGAATGGCTGACAAGTGACATGCGACGCCATATTGAACTTAAATTGCTTGAACATCCCCAAATTACGCGAGCAACACGAACTTCTCCGAACCGTTACCCCATGATGACATCTGAAACGCAAATGTTGAAAGTGATGCTAATTTATCTGAGGGTTCTGGTGATTTAGAGAACAGTTCTAACTCCACTCTTGCAGTGCTTTAAAGAGTGCGTCTTTATGACGTGAGCCTCCAGTCCGGTGTTCCGCATTCCAATTTTAAACAGAAACTTTTGTTCGTCCTTCCGGCTGCCGATCCCAGGCTTCAGTCGTGCCTGGAGCCGGAATGACTCTAGAACTCTAGAACGTCACACTAGCCCTCCTCTCCCTCTGGCAGTCAGTCCTCCGGCCGGTGTCACCGACGGCAAACATACGGCCATTCGCGGCGAGCCATTAGTACCGAGCAGGCCTGCATCCCGGCCATCCGTTAGGCGCCGTCCGGCCGACTGTTTCCAGATTGGTTTAGCGCCGCGCCGCCGCCGCCGCCGCCGCCGGACCCGGCGCCGTCCGCCGCCAGCGAATCCCATCAGCCGGGGTCACTCTCGTTAATGGGCGGCCACTCCGGACGGTGACGAGCGCGGGCGGCGTCCGCGCGTGCCCCGCCCGCCGGCGCCCGCCGGTTCCTGCGGCTCTTTCGCCGGCTTCTGCCGCGGCGGCCGACGATGTAAAGCGCCGCCTCGGAAACCATCCCGCCAAATCCCCCCAGATGCGCCCAAATCTCGCCGGACGCTTAGGAGCGCAGCGGCACATCCAAAACACTTTCGGCGCCCGGTCATAATGGGGCGCCGGCCGGAGAAGCCGCCGCGGACTGAGCGGGATTTCCCTTACCTCGAGTCGGTGTCCGATTCCGGCAGGCGGAGGGCGTCGTCTCCTGAGCCCGGAGCTGCAAGGTGAGATGGCACGGCGGCGGGAGAGGTTCCGACCGCGCTCCGGGCCCCACAGGGAGGCGGACGGAGAGCAGCGGCGTGCGTCCGGCGGCCGTGCGGGTCCGGTACAGCTCCAGTGCCTGCTTGTCGTCTCGGGGCGAGCGGTGCCGCCCTGTCGGACTCAGGCTGAGCGTGCGCGGGCGGGAGCCGATTATCTGTACCTTCCCGGCTACGTCTCGAAGTCAGCTGGCTCTCTGTAGGCTCCTGTTCGTTCCTGAACAGGACAACGGTGGCTGCGCCCTTCTGATATGCCCCAGGCAGAGACGAATAAGCGGAGTTGTCCAGTGCGCGCTGCGACGGCAAGACATCCCCGGAGGCATCCGGGTCGTGTTGCGACACCGGCGGACTCTCTGAGTTCATCAGGTCGCGTTTCGAGATCAGCGGGTCATCCGAGCTCATCAGGTCACGTTTCGACACCAGCGGAGTCCCTGAGCTCATCAGGTCACGCTTCGAGAGCAGAGGACTCTCGGCCCACTCCAGGCTGCGTTTCGAGAGCAGGGGACTCTCGGCCCACTCCAGGCTGCGTTTCGAGAGCAGGGGACTCTCGGCCCACTCCAGGCTGCGTTTCGAGAGCAGGGGACTCTCGGAGCGCTCCCTCAGCTCGATGCCGGCCGTGCCGCCGCCGCCGTGCCGCCACCGGCCGAGCCGCGCCCGCGGCCGAGACCGCTGCGGCCGGTCCGGCGCCGCCCGCCGGTACACCAGCTCGAGCGCCTGCCCGGTGGCGCGGCCGCCGCGGAAGCAGCAGTAGCCGAGCGCCACCGCCGTCACCAGGAAACAGGGTGGCCGCCATGCCCAGCGCGATCGCGGCCGGCGACGACGCTGCAACGGAGGCAACGGTCACGCACAGCTGACGGCGGCCGCTGGTGGCGGCAGGTGCGGCGCGGCGACGAGTAGCGGCGCAGCGGGAGGGTAAACAGGGCGCCGGCGTGATGGGAGGGGCGCCAGCTGCCGACACGGCCGTTGCCGGCACGGCAGGTGTGCCAATACTGCTCCGAGGCAGCAACATACGGCAAATACCTCTGGCAGCAACAGACAGAAAATGGAAACTGCGGCAGATTGAGACGGCAGCAACAGGCGGTAATTGGGGACCGCGGCAACAGACGATAAATAGAGGCAGCGTCAACACGCGGAAACCAGAGACGGCAGTAAGAGATGGATTACAGACACTGCGGCCATAGACGGCGAATAGAGGCCGTGGTAACAGAACGGTTAAAAGAGGTACATTTATCGTCCTGGCGACAGGACGGTAAACAGCGACGACGGTAACCGACGGTAGTAGAGGTTGCAGCAACAGGACGGCAAACATGGACGGTGGCAACAGGACGGTAAACAGAGACTGTGCCAAGAGAAGCATGGGAAACAGGAACGACAGCAACAGAGGGATGGGGAACAGGGACGGCAGCAACAGAGGGACGAGAAACAGGGACGGCTGAAGCAGAGGGATGGGAAACAGGGACAGCAGCAACAGACAGATGAGGAAGAGGGACGGCAAAAGGGACAGAAGCAACAGAGGGGCAGGGAACAGGGAAGTTAGCAACAGAGGGACAGAAAACAGGGAAGATAGCAACAGAGGGACGGGAAACAGGGACGGCAGCAGCAGAGGGACGGAAAATAGAGATAGCAGCAGCAGACGGATTGGGAACAGGGAAGACAGAAAACAAGCAACAGAGAGACGGAGAACAGAGATGATAACAACAGAGGGACGGGAAACAAAGTGGCAGCAACAGAGAGATAGGAAACAGGGATTTAAGGAAAAGAGTGACGATAAACAGGAGAGGTAAATGGGATGGCAAGCCGGAACGACGGGAAAGAGGACAGACATGATGGAAGTGGCACTGGAAGAGTCACAGTAAACTGGTGAACGAAACATTTGCAGGGAAGAGAATAAGACTGGCATGTTCTGGGAGCTTTGCAAATGACTACTCAAGCGCAGCAGGCTTGCGTAAAGGATAGGTAAAACCGTACGAAAACTGCAGAAAGGGAAAAACATAGTTACTCGTGGCAAAAAATGACCTTGGTACTTTCACATCCATTCATTGATCGACTTCGCTTTTAACCACAAACATAGTTAACCTTTAAGGCAAGTTATTAAATAAGCGTCAGACTGCCCTGTTGCCTATGCGGCCGAAAACCCAGCTACTTAAGAGCCGTAAAATACTGGAGCGGTACTGGGCTACGACAAAAACAAAGCTTAACGCTAGACCACCGAAAGCTAGGCAATTTCTGGAAACGTTCCTTTTACGAATAGAGCGCCCTAAAGTTACCGCATATCGCACTCTCACTTAAAGCAACTGCCCGATTATTGACTAATGTCTCATGCAAGCTGTTCACATAGCAACCGTTAAAACACTGCAGCGTCTGGTATGACCGTCACGCACCCGTAGTACATATCATCTACCACAGCACCGTCAAAAGGAAAGAGTGATCCGCAGATAATATCGCAGGCTAAGCACCAGCGGACATGCGATTTCGCACAGCTTACCTGCGAAGTGTGATATGCTGGACAAAACCTCCAGGACCATCGCTGGCTGACCGTCTGTCTGTCGAAAAAGAAACACCCACTCGCATTCCCCGCCAGCTCCTGGAGCAAACGGCTCGTGACCACACAGCAGCCACACACTGATTCAGTTCCGACCCGCGGACTTGAAATACCCTGTCGATGTCCGGTTCTTCGGCAGCGCCGCTCTCCCGGGCTGCAGCTCTGCCGCGCCGCGCGGCTGCGGTCCCTCACTGTCGGGCCGAACGGGCCGCCCTACCGCTGCTGCATGTAGTCGGCCACGTAGTCGTTGACCCACTCCAGCTTGAGGATCTTGTAGCGGACGTACTGGGTGAAGTAGGCCGTCGAGAAGCGGACGGCCGACCGCAGGCGGCGGTTGATGTTGCGCCGCGTCCGCCGCTGCGCCAGCTGGCGCGACAGGTCGCGGAACACGTACTGCGCCGAGTCGGCCGCGTCCACACCGGGCTCCTCCTCCGGCGGCTCCTCCTGCCCCATGCCGGAGCGCCGCCCTAGGCGCGCGGCCGCATGGTGGCCCCGCCGGCTGCGGCGGCCTGCAACGGCGCCGCGGCTCCGTCAATGTTGCCAGGGTGACGCTGGATCGGACGCACATGCCGGTGGAACGGGTGGGCGCCGATTAACGAACTGGTCGCGGACAACAGCGCGGTACCGGGAAACGGGCGGTGCGTCGTGAGTTTGTTGGTTGTTATGTACGGTTACCTAGCATGTGGTGTTTGCAGTAATTAAAGTTTACCAAATGATTCCAGGTAATTAAAGTTTTCAAATGACTCCACGCAGTGATCGGGTCGCGAAACACCTGATCTGTTAATGGGGAAAAAGCCAGAAGCTTCCCAAGAGGAGCTGAGGCAATGGGATGGCAGAGGCATATCCGGCGTTGACATTGCCCATGTGAGTATATGTATAAGGGGGACTGAGGGATTCAAAGCGCATTATTCACGCCTGATCTGACAACTTATGGGTAAAAAAGCACCATGTTTTCATAATCGTATTTTCCAGATGAGTTCCGCCCTTCCTGATCATTTGCATTAGCCATATGAACATACCGGGAAAGAAGTGCTTGATGACTGTCCTGTTTACCAGGAACCCCTCTGTCCCGCATTACGCGCACATGCGTCAAATATGGTGTCCTTTCACGAATATCTGAGTGGCATACTTTAATATCCGATGTTAGGTGCGGTGCTGGGGACGGGAGGGAGGCGTGAGAGTGTGATTCAAAACTCATGGTTATCACCTCATGTAATAACTCATGGTTAGAAAAGCATCATATTTCCATAGCCATATTTTCCAAATGAGTTTTGCTTTCCCTATATTGCATTAACTTCAGCTTGAAATATCATAGTGAATGTGACTGGAAGGTTGCATTTTATTGCTATGTTTTGCATTCTATTCGTATATGATATTTACTTATTTATGTCTTTATGTTCTTTTAACTGGCAATGCAGGATGAGGGGATAGAACTTTATTTATTTTTGATAGGGTGGCAGTCACACCAGCCACAATCATCTGCGAACGTTTTATGTTGGCAGCAGATATGTCTGGCATGTTGCTTTTGTTAGAGCTTAATGACGCGCCGACTACTTGGTCGTGTGTCGCATGGAACTTCTTCGTTGTGGTCCGTAAAATTTGCAGTGAATGAATTAACGACTGATTCTCTGGGCCACTGCAAGCGATTCCGTGACGATCCTGATTCACTGCAGCTTTCGGCCGAAGCAATGCTAATGCTGATTCACGACAAAAGTGCAAGTCCCACATCGATTGCAAATCGATTTAAGCTTGTTCAGAATAGAGTGCAGGCCTGTGGTTACCTCTCAGATAATAAAACAATATTCTGCAAGGGTATATATGATCCATGCATTTACATATCGCTTCAAAATACTAACTGGTTGAGAACTTTGTGAATTGTTTCGAGGATAAGTGATCTACAAGCCCACAGCTTTGCGACGCACGAAATTCTGAGTCCATCAAGTGTCCGCAAAGGACCGTCGGCACAACTGAAATACTGCGAGGAGAAGAAACCAAAATGCCTCCCTTGAGAATTGTGAATAGGCTACAATCTGGACTGAAATTGAGAAGGATTATGGGGAAAAAAGGTTGCAATCAAAGAAGCATTCAAGGCTCTGTGTGGTATTTTCGGCAATCAACTTTTCAGAGATGCTTTGGGAATATATATCTCCTGCGACGAAACAGTTATTGAATGCGAGATCAAAGCACTGTAGAATAACATCATACCAGGACGCACTCCTATGCTTTGAAATTGCCGCATCTGCAGGAGATGGAAAGCTGCTCATCAAATCTCACCGACGCATTTGGGTTCTGGTAAAAAATCTTTCTATAAGCCTGGAAACTGTTGGGATCTACTTCCGAGGATTTTTAGCTAAAGCTCTATCGGGCATACTGAGCTTTTAGTTATCGTATAGTTACCACTGCATTAATATGCTTCTGTTAAATATATAACTTTCTCTTTCGTTCATGTGAACATTAACAAGCATACATGACATGTAAAGAACAAAATTTTGAAGCCATAGAATTACATCCAAATTGCATAAATACAGCAGAATACTCCTCGTTCTAGAAAACAATCATTAGGTAATTGTCCCTAAACAGAACGAGTAGCGCATAACCAAGTAACATCGCATTGGTTTCTGATGCTGGGATTCAGGTACGAATGCAAGCGACAGAGCAACTCAGCCACTAGCTATGTCTGATGACAGGTAAGTCATGCGTGTTTCCGGTGGGTATGTAGAAGGCATCAGTAATAAACCGGAAATTAAACCCAGATTACTCCCGTGCTTTGTAATGTAAGAGAACATCAGTACAATCATCAGTACAGTACCATTTCGGATTTCCAGGAGTCAAACATATCCATACATGTGAAGCGGAGTTTGTAACTCCGTAAGCCCCTTCCTTTCCAGTGTATCATTAACCCAGAGGCTTCTTAAAGTCGGGGCCAGAGTTTACTTAATTCGCATGCTTCATCCTCCTGACGCTTTACGGACACGGTCAGAAAAGACCGGAAACATGAATTCCCAGAGGCTATCCATATGAAATTTTACGGAGATGGTCAAAGTTGTTGTCGTTATCCTTATTGGATTCGACACGTTCGCCTCGTGCGCCTCACACTCCATATGCACTACGACAAAAAAACCGCGCATCGTGTCTCTGGGGCAATCAGAAAAATCTCAGTACGACGTGCACAGTTATATCTGGTGGTCTCGGAGCACCATTCTGGGATGCAGCGATGCGACCGAAAGCCGACCGACAATGCAGCCAAGCGTTTTTCACGTCACTGCGTCGGCAGGAACGGGTCCGCTCTCTTGTACCGGGAACGTCACGGCTCGGCGTCCCTGGAGCAGACTGCTCGTGGCGTCTCTGGGACTACGACGTTGAGCAAACGTGTTCATTAATTATTACCCACACGCAGCTGGGCTGTCTCTGGGGAAATCAGTCCGAAAATGTGATGTATTTCAACGGCTGTCTCATGTTTCTAATAGCACGAAAGCTTGTCGAAACGCAATGTTGACGTTACCTCGCGACTGAATAGTCACTTGACCTCTTTAAAACGGCATTTTTACAGCAATCTACCGTCATTTTGTCTCTCAGACAGACGGCCGCCCGACTCCAGTCGAGCTAGCTGTCCTATCCATGAATTCAGTTAAGTCACGGGATATCCGCATAGATTACGTTCGACATAGATGAATCTAAACTGGCATTGAGAGACACAGCTCGTATTTGGAACAGAACACGGCTACTTGGTACCAGACGGGAATACATTAAACCATTTCTTGGCTCAATCGAAATGTCGGACATATATCGTTGGACAGTTACGTGATGCTAGGTTGAACTCCTAGCAAATGAGAATCTCTGCCTACAGTAATTCAACGTTGAGATTGAAATTTCGAAAAACGAGAAAAAGGTAAAAATGTCCAAAACCATAAATACCAAACCAAACAAAACAACCCCCCAGAAAATAAAAACCAAAATAACACTATTTGACATGGAAAGCCACATGACCTCATGCCATCTTGTCGTGAAAACATTCACATTTATGAGAGGAAGGTGTTAATGGCCATGGCTCATTATCCGAAGGCAGTGTTGAGACCAACAGAAATCATATGCTACGACTTTACATGCTGAAACATGTCATGTCCAGTGTTTGACCCGTAAGGTGTATGACCCAACCCGAATGATACGTATATTATGGCTCGGATGGAATGGTTCATCAGTTGAATTGTTGCACCAGCTGAGTACATTCAGGCCACAATGTAACATCACGAAATACCTAAACAACGTCTTTTATAAATTCACCGCAGTTCCACTAGTTCCTACGTGACATCAGCGATGGATACCCCCTACGGGTACTGATGTTACCAGAAACGGGTTCAGGTGTACTCTTCACAACTCCACCGCAACAAAACGATAATTTTCTTTTAATTATTAACGCCGCATTGCCATTACCAAAATGAGCCCATCTCACCGGTGTATGAAATTTAAATATGCGGAACCCCCAAACCCCAAAACCATCAAAACCCCCTCTAATCGACGGCTATTCCGGAATCCACGTCACCCCGCCACAGACAGGACAGAACCACTCCTCAACAGGCTACTGTCTATCGGAGGACGTCCCACCGGGCGGTCCGCACCTCACGCGTCGTCCCCCGGTCCGCCGAACGCCGACCGGCGCCGGTGTCGCGTCGTCGGCGACGAACTCCGCCGGCCGCAGCACGCGCCGCCGCCGCCGCCGGGCGTCGGCGTGTAGTCTCCGTCCGGCTATCCGACGCACTGACGCGCCGTCCGCACGCCGGGCCGCGTCGAGGCCGACGCGTCGGCCGGCGCGCGCTGCTGCCCGGAAGGCCGGTACGCGCGTGTCGACGGCGAGGGACGGAGGGAGGAGGATATGTGTCATAGGAACGGAGGAGGCCAATGCTTGGGGATGATTTTCGCCTTCCTGCATGTCGCTGTGTGCGTAACTGTCTGATCTGTTACATCTGTGTGCGGAGGGTTTTACTTTGCTGTTTCGTTTCGGAAGTTTTTAGTAACTGTTTCCTGTATCTGTGCATTCCTTCCTTTGTTCCCTGTGCAAACGGGGTGGGGGTGGGAGAATAAAAACTGAATATACCCTAGATCAGACATTTTCAGCATTTGTGGCAAAGACTTGAGAGCCATGAGACAGCCACAGACATCTTATGAGCATGAAAGATCAGGCTAAAAGCTTTGCGAGTTATTGTGCATGAATTGATGACCATAGACATGACAATCGTCCGTTGTAAATGGCGAAGAAAACTGCAGTTCCATTTATTCATAATAATGAAAAGATGTTTTCCTGGTCACGGGAAGTTATCAGCGCTGGAGCATTTCCTTTGCCTGTCCTCATATGTCTGTCTGTCTGTCCACAGTCGTTTTTATCAGAGCCACACTAGGAAAGGGAAAAAGTTCGTTATGGTGCTCTGAGAGCACGTTGAAAATGGAAACTGAAGCGCCTCGGCATTGGAATAAATAAGCATACATAAATAAATAAATAAATAAATAAATAAGCATAAATAAATAAATAAGCATAAATAAATAAATAAAATAAATAAATAAATAAATAAATAAATAAGAATAAATAAGCATAAATAAGCATAGGCATAATAACCTCCTGTGCATTCGGCAGATTCTTAAATGGGCCCAAAATCATTTTCGAGAAGCCCAAGCTTGGGTCAGACATTTTGACCTTAGACCTATAACAATGACTGGAAAGAACGGGTCTGAAAACCAAACAGGCACGTAACCAGGGTTTTCCTCAGGGGAGGCAAATGCCATGTTTTGTCATATGGCATTGACCCATGGCGAGATTTATATTATATGCGACAGTTTTATGTAACTTACCCCATATATGACTCACAGAAAAAACTACGTTTGCTTTATACATATATATATATATATATATATATATATATATATATATATGAATCAGTATATATATGTATATATGTGCGTTTGCTATATACGCATATATATATATACCACAAAAGCAAACATGTTTTTATATATAATTTATACAAATTCATATATAATCTATATATAACATACATTATATGATCATTATTCCTCTTGGCCCAGGGGGAGCATGAGCCCATGTCCCTCCCGACTACGTCGCTGAATCCAAGTCAGACAATAATCCCCACACAATAGTTTTCGTAAACTTTCAGCCATTGTCCCAAGCCATCATGGAAACTCGCAACGTTCAACAACTTGCCCTTTACGGAGTGGAGCCGATATCCGTCGTCCTGGGAGCACCTGTCTGTTAACTGTCTATCTGGGAACAACTATTTGTCTGATTTGTTGTCTGACAAAAAAAATGACAAAAAACATCTGATTGTCTGACTGTCTGGCAACAACTGTCTCATAACGAGCACACCTCATGGCAGATAAAATTATTGGACCACATACGATGTACAACAGCAGCATGCGTGATCCGCATTTGAAACTGCCTGAATTTTCTGCTGACTGCCAAGACGTACTGCGTCAAAAATAGCTCACCCGGCTGCGACCTTTTCCTTGCATATCAGGTGAAAGCCTCCTTAAGTACATTTGGCACTAATGATGCCACCAGCAAAACAGAGGCCTCATTAGGCTTGGAAAAACTGTCAAACGAAGATATTCGTTTTGTAAGACGGTTATCTTAATTGGCACGGCGTTGATTGGCAAACCTGCGTTAGCAAAGGCGAGGAACAGCGTGGGAACAAAGGCCGGGGACAGAGCGGGCCGGCCCGACTTAGCCAGCTTTGTGCGGCCCAGCCGGCCGGAGGCTGCGATGGACAATTCCAGCGCGGACGAGCGGCCGCCGCATTGGCTTCGATCGACGGTCGTCGGCGGCGACGATCGACGCCGGCCGTAATTGGGTCCGTCCGGCAGCCGGCCAGTGTACACTCCGTTCGCCGGCCCCGACGTGGCCGGTCTGCGATACGGGTACGTTCTGCGTGCAGGGGTCAGTCGGGGGTACGGCGGCGCACGTGGCTGCACACAGTCTCGCGCTGTGCCAGGGCGCGTACGCAGGACTTCGGCATAGCAAAAGCAGAACAATGGCCTGCCGGGGGGAAGGGGGGGGAGGTGGAGGCTGGGGGATGCGACTGCCCACAGTCGCGGGGTGTTTTGTCAGTGTCTATGGTCCAGTGCTGTGTGTAATTTCGGTACTTTGAACGTGGCGTGGAGAAAACATTCAGAGATGGTGTCATTTCTGCAGGCTTGACGCAGGCGACCTTTTACGGGGGAACAAACTGTTGTCTCGCTTTTTGGGTTTAGCCAGAGGCTTTCACGAGGAACGAAAGCTACCGATGTTTGCTTTCAGGACGTGGACAGATTTCCCAAGGCCCACAGTGCACGGGCATAGAGATGAACTGAACAATATGGGAGGCGTTCCTTTTTTCGAAGCGGTTGTTCTGTCTTCAGACATTCGAGATAATTATTACATGCGTCTTGCCAATTTCACAGAGGCGTTACACCAACGGCTATCACGTGGTCCTAGACGTGCATGAATAAACGATGGCGAAATGATATACCGATATTTTCCTTTTAGAAAAATACGTATCCCTTAAATCTGACAACATACTAGCCGTTTTTACGTGCAAATTCCACTACTAAAATTTCCATTTTAGTGGTATTGGGAGCTGTAGTAGTAAAGTGGAAATTTTGGTACAAATATTTCAAATGAGATCTTTTGTAAACAGCTACTTAACAGAATAAGAAATATAACATCTTTGTGCACAAATAAAAATAAACATTTCTTCAAAACAAGACCTACTTTACTTTATCCACAAAACCTACTTATTGCCAGATGTAGAATAAACTGTTGACACTCAGATTTAGCATCACAACATCACCAAAACCGGTTGCTTTGACGGGTGTTTGTAGTGATACATTTGTGTGTAACGTGTAATTATTTGTTCTTTGATTGAGTTGTTTCGTAATATACGTGGGCATAACAGTTTGATGTAGATGATGTAGCCAGTTTCCAGTTTAGTAGTTAGGCATAACAGTTTGATGTAGATGATGTAGCCAGTTTTCCAAGTAAAAATGTCGCGGCAGACTCATCCATGGTTTGTTCTTTGTCAAACTGTACACGGATCACACAAGTATTCATTTTATTTCGTCTCCGTCAACATTTGTCCTGTTTCTATTTATTATACATTGTGGTTGTCATTCAATAACTGTTTATACGTACACTACTTTATTGCCGCTGTTAATGTTGGTGTTGCCATATGAACTGTTAATGTTGGTATTACCATCTGCTTGAGCTTACTTGTACAAAGACACGAGGTCCAATTTGTATATGGAAATACTTAGGTAGTATGGCTCAGGTATATGTAGCAATCCCGGATTTATTCTGCACACTATTTTCACCTTACTAGATACGTCCAAGGATAAGAGCTAAATTTATGAAAGCCCAAAAATACTCGCAAAGACATGAAAACAGTTAACATTTCTTGTTCCTAATCAGCTCCGGAGCAACCTCTAAAAAGGAGAATTAATTGTTGTACACCAATGCTTGAACCCAATGCATGCAACACAAAAGCATAGCACAATTAGAAGGCACATGTCTTTTGCCTGTATAGCTATGCTTTAGATGTCATGGGTGGTGTGCATTGTTATTGTATGAGTATGCCTGCAGCAGCATGCAATTTTTCTCCTGAGTATAGGCACGCATTTCTTGGAAGGAAAAATATGGTATTTGCAGCATATAATTTCTACAAGCAACGCATTTTTAACACGGGAATAGGAAGTATACTGCTAACAAAACACAAGGCTATGCATTATTACATGTCAGCATATAGAAGCAAACTTAAGTGTTGCATTTAATATTTCCTGCTAATTTGTTAGTTACCTTTGGACTGCTCCATAATTCAGTCTGCATTTCGCCATTGCTGTGGTCCACCCACGTTAGCCACAGATGGGGCTATCCCAACATCATTCTGCTTGTCGTGACAGCGGCTAAAGATATTTTGTGACACTTTTTCCAAAATAAATCCATATTTTGGAAATAAACAGACTCTCTCGAGCAAAGCTCCGCCAGTTGTGTAGATTAATAACTATTGAATTCTTTCCAAAATTTAAACATGAGGAACCATTCACAAGAACCACCTTGAATAAGAAATGTTACACGGAAAGGCCTATATCGAACAAATAAAGATATGCCAAAATTGGTTCCCGTTAATTTCATGGCGTCTTCGTTTGCGGCGCCCGCCTTGGAGCGTTGCGAAAATCGTCGTGTCTTTAACTCAACGTTTCTGCGTATGTACCAAATAAATCAGAGAAATTAGATGTGTATCGACATCTGCGGACTTTTACGTGTCCGCTGGTGCCTTTATCTAGACTTTATTTGTCACAGCCCTTCAGATCAAGGCCGTTTCTCGGTGTCATGCAGTCGGCTATGAGAAAACATATATAGGGTGTGAATGGTTTACATATTATCCGAAAGTGAAAATGAGGATCATTGTCGAGCTGTCCTCGTTACGAGCTTTTCAACGGTGTGTTTATTTTTATCGTGCGACCAACCGTTCGTGAGTTAGAGGGGACGGTTAACCGCTCCCCAGTCGGGCGTGCATGGCGCCGACACAGTCAGGCGCGGGTTAACAGCCAGCTTCAAAGATAACTTTATGCTGACAAAGATCATATAAGCGGAGAGAACTGGGATTAGGCATGATGCTGGGAAGTATTTAACAGGGGGTAAATGTGCACAGTCAGACGCACCAAATGTTAAATTTCCCCAATTTAGGTCTGGCAGAGGACGAGCATGTCCTGGAATCACCTCCATCGTATCGTGATCCATGAAATCCGAAGGCAGCAACGGTGCGCATTATTATGACTTCAACACCAGCAGATGGACACGGCGCACGAGACATTATTGACTAGCGATCAGCTGTGAACGCAACAGCCAATCAGATGCGTCCGTCCGTGGTCGCCCGCGACATTCAAGAGCGCCCGAGCCTGTGGAAATTTTAGTCGGAGAGTCCTACAAGGAAAATTCCGATGCGACGGGTCGGAAATTTCCATTTCTTCCTCCGAGATTTTCATTTCAGAAGTGTCGACTTTGGTAGTTTCGAATCCGCTGTATCCAATGGTGCTACTCGTTTGTAGCAAACCTCGATACTTTTCTTGTTCCAGGTGTTTAAACATTGGACATTTCGCGCATTTCCACGTTGTAAAAACAGCTGCTGCGACGGCTCAGTTTGAGATATTCTTGTAACTGACCTCACGACTGACAAAGGAAGGAGGGACTTAACCTGGTGCCCGGATAAAGATGACCCCAACAATAACTCCCGAAGGACTCGGCCGACGACGGCATATCACGGGCTCCAGTTGTTCATGACCACTCATCCGATCTTTCGCGAACTACGGCATTATCCTTACCCCGAGACACGAGACATCATGATCTTCCAAAGAGAGACTCCTCCTACACTGCAGAATCGGCAGCTCCCCAGAGAGCACCATGCAAAACCGGGAGCCAGTCCCCCAGAGAGCATCCACCTCGCCACGGCCATGTGCCGGGAGAATACCCACCTCACCTCTGCCGCGGCCGCGTGGCGCCGGACTGACCATCGGAGCCAATGACGGGCTACGCTCCTCCGCTCGGCGTGCAGCCGGCCTGCGCCGAGCCGAGAGCACCTGCCGCCTGCAGCCGGTCCCGTGAGACGAGCCAGACGAGCGGCGGCCGCGCCCCCGTCGGCGATGAGCACCGGACGCGATAAAACTATCTGTTAAAGGATGCATCGGCCGAATACAAATGGCGGCGGCGGAAGCCAAGTGGCCTCCGGGGTCCACTCGAGTCGGCAGACTCGGCAGGATCGCGCGCGCTATCGCTCCCGCCGCGAGAACCGTCCATTTTGACGATCAACCGCCCGGCCCTCGAAGGCAAGATCTGATATCGCGACGGATGCTGCCTTTTATGCGTTGGCTGTGAATTTTCAGCTGTCAGGGGAATATCGATTTCACGCGGCAGTGTGCTTGAATTCCAGGTCGATGATACAGATACTTTTCAAAAGAGCGGACTTCAGCCTAAATTGCTGTCCGGGTTTTGGTGTCCTGTTCGGGCTGCGTATTACCATGACAATAATTGAATGTTGCGAGTGACGAAATTATATGGAATATTAATAGCCAAATTATATAGACGGGGTATGGAACCATTCCATTCCAACCATTGTGTCCATTCCTTATTTTTTGAGGAGGTTAACATTTTGAGCATTGGCGGCAGAACGTCCGAATCTGGGCGGGGGGGGCATGACATTTTTAAGGCATTTCTTTGCGGTTCATGCCTTGGTTTTTTTATAAAAGTCTAGTGCTCGAGGGGGCGGAGTGCAGTGCCTCGGTTGTTCCGCCGCCCGTGATTTTGAGCATGGGCGCTGCATGGAAATCGCCGTAAAACCCTCGGTGCTTCTGCAATGTAGTGCCACAAGCTTATGTTGTATGCACGCCACACAATATTCATGGGTTCTGGCAGAGAAAATTACGGTGTCAGATGTGGCATCCATTCTCTGTAGACTCAGGCATCGCGCTGTGCATGGAAACGCTACATGGAAAGCAACGCCTTTAGATATCGCGGAGCCTTTTTATAAAGAAAATGCAAAGTGGCTAAGGGACGTGAAAGACAGTCATTTTGGAGACGACGCTCTTAACGTCTTGTTCTAAGCCATATCAGAAATTGTAATGTGTTCGATTTGTTCAAACATTCTGAAAATCAACGCGCTATACGAAACATGGCCGGCGATGCCGGGGGATGGGAGTCCGAACCCCTTCAGTATTCACGGATTTTAACATTGGACCTATGCCATGACTGGAAAAAGCGGTCTGAAATCTTATGTAGACCTCCCAATCTTTTCGGAACTTTCCAACCATGCAGGAATCTAATCCAAAAAACGGGACGGGATAGCGACTGAATGACAATATCACAGTGTCTGCGGTTCTGAATGGTGTGAATTATGGAAAAGGGCATCATTGACGAGCGAGGTCCATTACAATGACTGGATCATTGCGTCCTGGAACGGGCATGTAAGAGGACACAGCCGTCCCTTACGAAACTTAACGACGATCTTATGCAATCCTCAGCTGCTTCCCGCCGCGCCAGAGCTTCTGTAAGGACATCATTATGAGTCCCAGCTCCATACCAATGTCGCTAATGGGATCTAAGCATCTGACGGATTGCGATGCGGCGTTACTGATCAGAATAAATCAGTTCGTATCACGCGCAGAATCTCTCATGCCAGTGGATGCGTTGGGAATATCGTGAGAGCCAGAAACAAAAACCGACCACGTGACCACCAAGGGTAACTAACTACCTCTCAGCCACGTCGTTCCTGTGGGCACCTTCGACTTTACACGGCATCAGTCACTGACCTGAAATTGCGCGATTAAATGTAGGAGGCTGATTCTGAGTCTTTGCAACAAGCTTTGGACACCTCGGAATGAGATCCCAGGCACCCAGATATTTTTTTCTGGTCACCTTTTTCTGGTCACTAACTTCTAACCAAGAAGAAAAGCCGTCCAAGGTAAATATAAGAGGATGGGAACTCCTTTCAACTTTATTGCGTCATACTGCTCTTCCGTTCCTTTTAGTTGCCATTGCGAAGTCCCTGAAGTTAGCGATTTATTTAGAGCTTCACTTAGCGACAAGCTCCGATTTCAATGAAAACATCACTTAGGGACCACTTCACCATAAAATTAACGAATCTGACGTTTGTTTTTCAATATCTGGTGACCGAGGTCAAAGTCGAGGTCAAACGAAGGGAAACGCTAGAACGCCTAAATTAAACCGGCAGAAATGGCAAAAAATGGCACCAGAAGATAGTCGGTGCGAAGATTTAACGCCGGTCTTGAGTTGGAGGTCGGCAGCGGTTGGCCTTGGAGGTCAAGTTTGAGGTCAAACGAAGGGGAACGCTAGAACGCCCAAAATTAACCACAAAAGTTAGCAAAAATGACGCCAAAAGATAGCCAGTGCCACGATCTGACGTCACTTTCAGGTCTGAGGCCGGTAGTGGTTGCACTTCGGGATCAAATTCCAAGCCAAACGAAGGGAAACGCTCTAGTTTACCGCTAAAATGCCCAAACTTGTTGGTAAAAATTGTCAGTTATGGCACAAAAAGAGAGCTAGTATCAATACATAACGTCAGTCTACGGTATGAGACTGGTAGTGGTTGACCTTTGAGGTGAAATTTCAGGCCAAACGAAGCGGAGCGCTAGAACGCCCAAACTTAACCGCAGAATTTGTCAAACATGACCCCAAAAGGAATTTGACGTTGACCTGGCATTTGAGCCCGGAAGGCAACCGCTACTGGGACGTTATATCTTGACACCGGCTAACCTTTGGTGTCATTTTCGGCAACTTTTTCCGGTACATTTGGGGTTCTAACGTTCCCCTGAATGTCGTATCGAATATGGCCTTGACGGTCAACTGCTACCGGGCTGGAACCCGAGACTGATAATACATCTTGACACTGGCATCTTCTGTAGTCATATTTAGCATTTCTGCCGGTAAGTTTGGGCGTTCTAGCGTTCCCCCTTTGGTAAACCTGGAATTTTACCGGTCAGATCAATCGCCGACGGACTCGAACTCACGACAGATGTTCGACTTTGATACTGACTACCTTTGGTGCCTTCTTGGCATCTTCTCTCGGTACGTTTGGGCGTTGTAGCGCCCCCCTTCGTTTGACCCGGAATTTGACCTCGAAGGTCACCTGATATAAAACAGACATCGATTCGTCAATCTCATGGCAAAACTGACTATATGTGATATGGCAACTTTTCCCGCCAAATTTGGACATTCTAGTATTTATTTCGTTTGACCTCGAATCTGACCTCGACGCATGGTTGTCGATCTGTATTCTTTTAAGAGGGCCCTGGCCTACCCAATGCTAATTTGGACCCATCCAATTTTGGTTTGGGCCCCACCAATATTTTCTGCCGGTTCTTAAAGGGAAGTGAGTAATGATAACGAAAAGAACGGCAGCAATAGATAAGAGATTGGCAGAAAGTAAAGAATAAAGTCAAAAGCAATATGTCTATATTTCCATCCCCTAATATATATATATATATTTGGCCCATGTATACAGCGATATATATATATATATATATATATATATATATATATATATATCGCTGTATACATGGGCTACATATATGTATCGCAAAAACTGCCTTTAGCCCATGTATACAGCGATATATATATATATATATATATATATATATATATATATATATATATATATATACTGCTGTATACATGGGCTAAAGGCAGTTTTTCGTTTGATAAGTTGTAACAAGAAAATTTATAAATTTCCGTTGGTCAAAATAAAGTGGGTTAAATCCGTTGTGAAACCCACATTTGGGGGGAGAGGGTTAGATTGGCGGGCCCTCGGCTCGGCCCCCCAATGATTTACAGAAACCGTCACCCCTGCCTCGAAGGTTACCTGATATTGAAAAGCAAACATCGGATTCGTTAATCTTGTCGTGAAATTGGCCATGTAAATGTCGCAATTTTATTAAAATCGGAGTTCGCCACTAACTAAATCGCTAAATAGATTGTTAACTTCACCGACATTTTTAATTTGTGTTTCCACCAGACATTTGACGGAAGCCATTCGTAGGATAGCAGCCTTTATTTTCAGAGCTTCGAACGTCAGGCTATCGATGGTCACCTTGTCTTCTGTTTGTCAAAGAATTATGATTTATTGTCATAAGAAATACTGTGCAGTGTTATTAGGTGATGCAGTTAACATTTTCTCACATATTTGTTATGTTGTGCCTAACAGAGAGTTCTTTGGCCAGACTTTAGCTTCTGAACACATACCCCCAGAACCTGTGCCTTTATTGTCATGAAATCTGCAAAACTCAACTTCATTTTTATAAATACTCGTACAGCCAACTTTTAACATATTGCCACATATTTTACTTCAATTACCAAACATTGCGTTGGGCAGGATTTCGCTGGTCTGACGTTGTCCTTCACGTTTACATGCAAAACACGACGTTTGACGAAATATGTCCTTGTTCACCTGCCCCCCCCCCCCCTACACGCGAGATAATCTTTCTTAGTATCCGTATGGCGCTGTAAAACTGAACTATGGACATCAGCCAACGGAAGGCCCTCGTGCACAAGTCGACCACAATGCAGGACTTCATATCTGCCGGCAGGGAGCTGGCTTCCGGGCTCTTTGGGAACGATTGTGTCTCTCAACTCACCAGGGATGCCTGTGACAACTGGGGCCGCATGACCCAGTCCCGAAACCAGCGTTCAGGTACGAAAGGGAAACTGGTATCGAGAACTCCACGGGAGTCTGCAAAAAGCTCTTGTCGGCGCTGCTCTGTGTGGCACCGCACACCATGGGAACGGAGCGTGCGGTGTCTCACTGAAACTCTGCGCACCAGTCACCGCCTAACTATGCAACTGGCAACAGTAAACAACCGGCTATTGCTCAGCGTGAACGGCCCTGGCACCGTCAGCTACGACCATCGCCCGGCAGTGCTGGCATTTCTGATGGAGAGGGACCGGCGCAAACCCCACCCAGATCCAGTGAAGTTTTGCCAGCGAAACTTCGTTCGGAAGTTCTTTCGCACGGAAGGAGCGCTGTAAGCCGACAAGGGCTGCCTCGCTGACGGCAGCGTCATCGTGACTAAACTTTCCGTTCGAACTGAAGGCATTCCCCACCAACGCGCCTCTGGCCACTCAAGAGCGATCTCCCAGCTTGTGCTGGCACCGTAACAGAGCCACTGCGGGACTTGTGATTTATGATTGTGACTGCGTGCTCGTCTCCTTGATCAGGTGCCCACGGCGGACGAAGAGCTTCCGCCCCATTGGAATATATCCCGTGAATTTACGTGATATTTTCTATTGCATTGCAGTCGGTTACGTAGCTTGCTTTCGCCACAAACTAGACCACAGTTATTTGGTAAGCATTTTGTACATGTGTAACAGGTCATGGAAGGTTGTAAAAAACGGTGAGCTCAGAATAATTAGTCAGTAATGCACTGTTATTAATCCGTCGCACAGGGTTCCTGGCTGTCATCATGAGTATTGTAATGGATAAAACAATGTCTTTTTATAACTTGGCTTGTATTTTATTTCATTTTTGTTAAAGTGAATCCTACTTCAACAAGCAAAACCATAACGACCTGAGCGGCCTGACCCGGCCCGGCCGTAAACGCTTTCTGGAGGCTAGTAGCTTTCCGATCACTTATCCTAGAACCATGCGGTCAGCATGAGCGTATAGGTCCGTACTGTAAGAGGTTTGCATTTGGTCACTTTTCAATCACTTTTTATGGCAAAAATTCGAAAATTTGTCAAAAAGACAGAGGGAACGGCCACCCCCTGAATTCACACCTGGCTATCAGTTACATTTCATTCCGAAATGTAGGCAAAATCCAGTGTGAACCGCTGTTCATAGGGTGGTACTTACCTACGTACGGCTCAGATTGCCCCCCCCGTCCCCAGTGAAAAGTCCTTATCCGAGTCCCTGATTGGCCTCATATTTAATCACAGGAAAACATATAATGTTTGTGTTTGGATGATGTATATGATCACTATTCGGTGTGGCTGAGGCTGACGACGTCGGCGATGCGTGCCTTCTACCTGTGATGTCACAGCATTTTGCGCCCCAAGAGCATTTTTAAATGTATTGGCTTCAATATTTTGTTCTACGCTAATGCAGAGTATTCTGGCAAAAATATGGGAAAAATCATCTACAATACAAAACCAGATAAATATTTTTTGCAGATAAAACCTCACAACGTGAAACGTTGCCATCAGTTGATGTGGCGAATGAGCGTAATTGACGCGCTTGTGACAAACCGGTGACAGACTTCGTCTATTGCACTCAGACGACTGAATGATGTTCGACGAGGCACAAGACTTGACCCAAAACATGAACGCTTGAGCCTAAGAGGCTGTGCGTCGTGCATCCTGACCCACAACAAACAATACACTCAAGACTCATACTGTAACCGCTACAACTATACACACGTACGCCCGAGACACGACTTGACGCAGGACTCAGGACGCATGACCCTAGGAGGCTCCGCGTTTTAATTCACAAACAGTGGCATCAATTTACATTAAAACACAACGTGAAGAGCGGGAAGAGGAGGATTGGGAGCGACTACGCGCGTTCGGCTGCAGAGGTGATTATAAACACCCAGTGGTAGCAAATGATGCTCAAGAGTGAATATTTTGCATTCAAATATGGGTCCACAAAGAAATGTGTTTTTTTTAAGTCAGCCACTTTGTCAGGTATTTGGTTTGTGCAAGACATCTCTGGGACTGGTTTTTTAATTTAAAATTTAAAAATAATTGTCATAGTTTGAATGTGTAGTGGTTGATGCCCAGGAGCATCAATTTCTGTAAATGATTGGGTGGGCTGAGCTGTCAACCTAACCTTGCCCAAATGTGGGTTTTTGAATGGATTTGACCCTTTTTATTCTGATCAATGGGAATTTTTGAGTTTTTGTTAGTATTTTCCAAATAAAAACTGGGCATACTGCATGTATATAGTATATATATACTGAAGATAGAAAGATAGATAGATACAATACTTTATGCCCTATTTTGTACTTTCTGCCTGTCTTTTGTGTGTTGTGGCCATTTTTTATCACTTTTGCCCAATTTCCCTCAAAACTGGCAGACAGTACTTCAGGGGCCAAACCAACATTGGAGGGGCCCAAATCAACATTGGGTGGGCCATTTCCTCCTCGAAGGAATACGAATTGACACCCCTGTTGATGCCATATAGCAAATATTGGTTGATACCATGACTTGATAGGTGTTCTGCTGCATCCTTCCTGCTCTGTTCTTTTTCTTTGTTTTGACCAGTAAGGAGTTTCAGTGGATACTGAAGAGTTAAGAGCTAAAATTTGGCAATATTTTTATTGCTGGTACTAAAATGGAATGATATTTTCCATTTGTTTGCATCATAAATATGTAACTTTGGAACTTTTTCAGATAGATATGGAAGAAAAACCTGCAATTTTACAAGCTCTTGGGGAAGATGGTAAGTTTGTGTCCATGTGATAAAATCAGCTTATTCATATGCATCCAATATTTCATTTATCTCACTGTCTTCATTTACCAAATTGAATCCTTTCTGTTTTGCAACATTTAACATGGAAAGATTTCATGTCAGATCCTGTATACAGAGATAAAGCTCTGGAGCTCTGCAAAGGCATAGGCTCCTTCAGACTTATAAATTGTACATGATGTCTGTGAATGTTTGCTACTTAAACAGATGTTTTAATGCTAAAATGTCATCATGGTTCCCCTTCATGACATATTATGCTCTTCCGGAAGTCATTCTCATTCTCCTGAAAATTTAGATGTTGCCAGTATTTTATCATGCATTTTTGTACAGTAATTTTTGGGTGCTGTCTCTTTGTGCTGGGATACATATTCAAAAGCTGTTCAAGAGAAATACTTGCTTCTGGTCTTTTGTGTATTTCTATTTTTAACAGATAAAATCACACAAAATGTATCTATGGTGCAGCTTGAGAGAGAGTTGTGTTACCACCCTGCTTCAACAAGTTTCTCTGTGACTATTTGTACTTGTCATTGCAGACACATACAGCAAGTTTTTGGCAAATGAATTTGATGTTAACCAACAAGCAAGCACCTTACTACAGTCAGCAGCTCTATCTGAACAACTTGCACACATTACCAAAGGTATGTCCAAGACCCCAGAATGATTATAATGTAAACATGACATAACTAGGCCAAATTTTAATGCACCAAGCATAATTTAACATGTATGACTATCATGATAGGAGCTATCTTGTTTACCATTTTGCTTAAATAGCCTGTTTTCTGCATATGAACCAAGGTTCTGAAGTAAATGTCAAGTCTGGGCCCAACTTCTGCAAATCCTGACCTCTTTGCCCACTTGCCCCTCCCCCCCCACTCATATCTCCCCAGCTGTATGGATAACCTTTTACATGGCAGGCTAAATGGTATGTATATATAAGTGCAAAAGTGGCTCTGTCTAGGTGATCATGGTGTCTGCCTGCCTCATATGGGCTGAAGATGACATGTTGGAAAACCTTGTGGCAGATAACAGTTATTCTTAACACTTGGTAAAAATGTTTTACCTTTATTAAAAAAATAAGAATAGTAATATTTTGACTGAGCATGAGGATTCTGCAGCCAAGAAATGTAGATGCAGTAGTGTTTTGCCTAATGGTATCTCACCTTAAATTGTTCCTGCAGGCATTGCTATGCTGGATGCAGAGATCTCTGACCAGGTTAGCCAGCACTATGAAGACTTGCTGTCACAAGCCACAGGCACTGAGACACTGGATGAGGTGCTCCAGTCCATGCTGACCAGGATACAGGTGGGTGTTTTGTGGATGTTGTTCCTTTCAGAATATATATGTACGTTGTTTACGGTGATTCTGAAAAAAAAACTAGCATTGGTGATGTGTGACCACAGCAGCTTGTCGTACAAGTGCAAGCTTACCTACCTGTACTTATACTGTTGAACTGAAAAACACCTGGACTATTTGGGATGCATTCAGTTCACATTTAACATCATTATTTTGTTGCATGTATATATATGTATATATATATATATATACACATACACATACATACATACATACACATATTGTTCCTGTTCAGGCTGTGTGTCTGTGCCCCTCTCATATGCTGCTGCCATTTTTAATTGGCATGCATTACAATACAGTACATACATTGACATCAGCTTAGTGTAATCCATTTATTTTTGGCCAGTGTTCCTGCCATGAAATGAAATATGTGCATAAATTATCTTTGAGTGCAGCTATGTATGTTTATACATGCAGCTGGCCCTTTTTCCATTTTGGCATATTCCATTGGTTGGATCTTTTTCCCCTTGTATGATGAGATGCCCTGAAGAACTACCTACCACATTCCTGGGCTCGATAAACAGGCAGACAAATAAATACAGGTTGCCGGACTGGGCTGTGTCTCGACATCACTGCGGGCGGCGTTCCCGCTACCGCTCCGCCTCTGACGGCACCGGCGCCTCTCGCGCCAGACCCTGCTGGCGGCCGTGGAGCGGCTCCGCTCGCGCGTGGAGGAGCCGTACCTGAAGATCGAGTCGCAGAGCCTGATGCTGTCGCGACTGCACGCCGCCTGCGATATGCTGCGCCGCCTGATCCGGCTGCAGTACCTGTCGCGCCGGCTGCAGGCCCAGCTCAAGGGTGGCGTCAGGGACATCACCAAGGCGGCCAAGAGCCTCAGCGAACTAGGTGAGATGGAGCGCTGTGGCGGCCCGGCCCCGGCCGGGTGTTGGTGCGGGTCAACGGAGTGACGCTGTCCTGCGGCAGCAGACTGGCTGGGGAACAGTACAGAGCAGGGTTGTAGGGCACTGATGGTGGTGTTGGAGCAGATGGTTATTAATTGACAGCTGGGACATACCAGTGGCTGTTGGAGGTTTTTAGTCGGTTTTGGGACTTTCCATGCTGCACCAAAGAGACGTTTACTATTTTTTATCTATTTATCCCGAGTGTGCTGAGGTAGTGGTACTGAGCGACCAGTGTCCGGTGTGGACCGGCCCTGCCCTGAGCCCCGTTCCCTGGCGGCCGACACTGCTGCGTCTCCGGCCGCAGACGAGACAGTCTCGGACGTGGACCTCAGCGGGCTGGAGGTGTTCGAGCGGGAGCAGCGCCAGATCCGCGCCGGCCGCCAGCTGGTGGAGAAACAGGCGGCCGGCCTGCTGCAGCGCGGCATGGAGGCACTCAACCAGTCCCAGGTCAGGCCGGCTCGGCCACGGCAGGCCGGCAGCCGAACTGAGACGCGTGCGGCACCGTCAGCGGAGTGCTGCTTCTCAGTCCTGTCTTTCCCATGTATACTCAGTGATTCGTGTAACTACGAAGGAGAAGTCTATTCTCTGACGTGTTTTACTTGCACTGATCTCATTCGGAACGAACACGTTTTCATATGATTACGGTTCGGAGTGCAGTTTCCTTTTATCTCGTTTGTCTTCAAGAATCCCGATCAGCTCCTGACCTCACCCGCCATCTGACATCCCGCCCGCCACTCACAGTTGACGCGCCCGCCGCCAGGTGGCCACGGCGCTGCAGGTGTGTCACAGCCTGGGCACGCTGCAACCGACCGTAGACGGCCTGCTAGCCAGCACGCGCGCCCAGCTGGAGACGCGCCTGAAGGAGGCGCTGCGGCTCGAGTCGGTGCTGGCCTCGTCGGCGGCGCAGGGCGCCGGCCAGGGCCGGCCGGGCGCCGCCGCCCTGCCGAGCAACACGGTGGCGTTCCGGGCGGCGCTCTGGAACAGCCTGGAGCGGCTGGCCGACCACATCTACGGCGCCTGCGCACAGATCCAGCACATACACAAGGTGCTGCCACGCCGTGTTGCCGCCCGAGGGGTGGTCGTGCAGGGTGTTGAGTTGAACTAAATTTGCGCTCATAGCTCACGGGACCTTTGGTTCATTGATGTCGGCTGCCACTGGAACTCAGAAACTGACATGTCTTTAATGCGGCATAAGTAGCGCTGATTTTACCTCTGTCGACGCTGTTTTCACATTTGTTCAAGTGCGAAGCCACTGTGCAGGCGGGCCGTCAGAGGCGTTGATACTATGTACGTCGTCTGGATCTGTGCCGGAACGTGGACATGCGTCGCCTGTACCATTGCGTCCGGCATTAATGACCTCCGGCGTCCGGTCTCAGGTGCTGAGCAAGAAGCGGGACCCGGTGACGCAGGTGTGCTTCATCGACGAGGTGCGGTCGGCCCACCTGATGCCGATCTTCTGGGAGGAGGTGACCGGCATGATTCCGGACGGAGTTCGTCCGAGCCGCCGACGGTGGGTCCGGCGCCGTCCGCCGCCGGCCCGGGCTGTCCAGCTGGCGGGGGGGAACTCTGGCCGTGCAGCTGGGAGGGAGGGAGCCGGTGTCGGGAGCGGCTTGTGATGGGTGGTGGGCGGCGCGCTGGCCGTGGGCCACGCGGTCAGGATTAATGTCGGAGCCGGGTATGCGGTCATCGACCACCGGAACGATTGGAAGAAACTGTCGCTGGGTGGTTTGGGGGGGGAAGAGGACAAAACGTTTGATCTTGAGAAATCTGGTGGAAGTTGGAAATCGCCTGTAAATGACTAGAATAGTGTGTTCTTGGTGCCAGCAGACTCGCGCCATTTGGCTGTACCACGTTTGGCTTGAAATACCAGGTGCCGCACCAGATGTGACCGAATATACACTAAGTCTGATCATAACTATTTTTTAGCGATCTAAATGTTTTACTGCAGTAAGCGCTTGTATGCCCCACCTTCTGTTCATGCTCCGAAACCGAAGCTTACACCATCTCGATGGCTTTGTTCCAAATGGCTTTCTGTCACATGCACCAGACGCACCTTTATCACCGTCCCCGTTTTGCTTGCCTTTGTTTGGCACCAGCGTTGGACTCCAGACTCGGATTACGCGGTTGGCAACATTGCTGTGGGCCATCAGCAACATTTGACGTCTTGTTCTCGCCCCGCAGAGCAAACGTTCATCAAGCAGGCGTTCGAGGGCGAGTACCCGAAGCTGGTGCGGCTCAACTACGACCTGTGGACGCGGCTGCAGCAGTTCGCCACGCCGGCGGCCGCCGACGGCCAGCCGCAGTTCAAGTGAGCCGGCGGGACGGCGCCGTGAGGGGGGCCCGGCGGACGGTCGGCGCAGAGGCCCGCTCAGGCCGGCCCGGCCTCCCTCCAGTGCCGACCGCGGTCCGATCGCGTGTATGCCGTTAGGCCAGGCGCTCGTGCGGCGTTGTGGTTCAGCCCTGTCTCTGCGGGTTCCTTCGCGAGCGTTTCATTTACGTTCAGTGTTTTGACTGTTTCCTTGTGGTTAGCGTTCTGTTTCTGAGCAGCATTTCAAGTTGTAAGAATGGGATAGTTCTTTTCCCTGTCCTGTCGGTACGCCCCTGCTGTCCTTCGCGCTGGTTCGAAGCTCAGTTCGTTTGAAACTCAGCTTGCACCTTCGGCGTGTTTTTTTTTCTCGTCGAAATCCCTGCCGTCCCTGTTCAGCCCAGTCCAGTGACCTCCAGTCTATTCCTCCGTTCGCCTGACCCGTGCACGCGCCGCTCTGTCCGCCGCCGCCAGCGGCGTGGCGCCGCTGCGTGACCTTCAAGCTGACCTGACCTGACCTGACCTGACCTGACCTGACCTGACCGCCAGCCCGGAGGCCAGTCTGCGGGAGGCGCTGGCGCCATTCGAGCGCGCCTACCTGTCCCGCTCGCTGAGCCGGCTGTTCGACCCCGTGAACCTGATGTTCTCGGCCGAGACGGTGCCGGCCAGGGAGGAGGCCGACGCCGTGGTCCGCACCATCGCCAAGTGAGTGGCTCTGCGTCGCCTTTACCGCGCCTGGCTTGTAGTTGTGCCAGGCTTGTTTCACTCGTGGTTCTAGTGCATTATTGAGTGACACATTTACCGATTGTAATGCGGGGTGGGAATGCCAGGGGCCCAGAGGCCATTGTCAAAATGCAGTACTCTATCGTATAAGGAGAAGGGAGGTGCCGACACTCGTATCCCCGCCCTTACGTTGAGCCCGTGTGCGGTGAGTTGCCTGTGTATGGTCAGTCTCGTGTCCGGTCGTGGCGTCTCTCTCGGCTGACCTGTCCCCTGCCGCAGCGAGCTGAACGTGTCCGGGGTGGACGCCGCGCTCAGTCAGATGGTGGCGCGCAACGTGGCCAAGACGGTGCAGCTGTTCTGCGTCAAGTGCGAGCAGTTGCTGGTCACGGACGGAGACGCCAGCCAGGTGATCGGTACGTCCCGCCCGTTGTGGCCTCCTCGGCCTCTGTCAGAAGACGGCTGAGACAGGTGGCCGTGTTCAGACGTTGGCCTGTTCCGTCCTGTTTGGCCTCTGTAGATGGCTGCGGTATGTGATGCTATTTAAACGTCGGCCTGCTGTCCTCTGTGGCCTGTAGATGGCTGCGATATGTGGTGCTGTTGAAATATCGGCCTGCTGTGCCTTGTGCGGCCTGTGTATACGGCTGCGGTATGTGGTGCTGTTCAAACGTCGGCCTGCTCTGTCCTTTGCGACCTCTGTAGGCGGCTGTGGTATGTGATGCTGTTGAAATATCGGCCTGCTCTGTCCTGTGTGGCCTGTGTAAACGGTTGCGGTATGTGATGCTGTTCAGATGGGGGCCTGCTTTGCCTTGTACGGCCTGTGTAGACGGCTGCGGTATGTGATGTTCAAACGTCGGCCTACTCTGTCCTGTGCGGCCTCGGTAGACGGCCGAGACAAGTGACGCTGTTCAGGGATCGGCCGGCCGTCCTTTTCAGCCTCTGTCTGTCGGCAACTGCATCAAGTTGTGATTGGTGGCGCTGCTTATACGTGAACCTGGTGTCGTTTGACCGAATAGTTCTTACTGAAAGTCTGCAGAAATATGAGTAGATTTATATGCGTTATAAGGTCGAGTGGATTGGGGCGTGCTTAATGTTGAGAATTCCGCAGTACGTGAAACGCGGAACTCGAAACGAAAGACATACGTGAAACGCTCTGGCGTTTTTTTCCCGGATGTGTCGCTGCTCCTCACGAAGATTCGCAATTCACTTGCGCCTTCGTCTTGCTCTGACGGTGTTTTTGTTTCGCTGTGGCTGGCCTGCCGCGTGACCGCCGTGTCGCGCCGGCCACGTCCGCCCGTGGTCGAGGCATTAGGCTCGGTGTCCAGAGCAGCTCGTGACCGGCAGCCCATCCCCAGGCCCCATGTCGCCCGGCCAGACGACCAACGTCAGCCTGGTGAACCTGCTGCACGCCTTCCACGGCCAGCTGACGCGCCTGCTGGCCAACCAGACCAGCCTGACGGCCGAGGCGCGCGCGACAGTGGAGACATCTCTGGAGAGCGTCACGAACCTCATGCGGAACGGCATCCAGCCGCTGCTGGCCTCAATAGGCGAGGCGATCGAGGCCATCATTCTGACCATGCACAACGAGGACTTCTCCGGGTGCGTCCCATTGGTGTTGGTCCTCTGCTGAGTTCAGACTGGAGTTATTTGTTGCGTATTGACGATGTACGTCGCTTAGCGTTTGCCTCCCAAAGTAACTTGAACGCCATCCTGGCAGTCCATCCGTGTCGGCCGTGCCGGGTGAGTCACCCCGTGCCGGCCATGTGACGCTCCGCACCGGGCCGCCGACAGGGAGGAGGAGGGGGGTGCCGAGGCCAGCTGCTCGCTCTACATGAAGGAACTGCAGGCGTTCATCGCGCGAGCCACCGACGACTACCTGGCGGCCTTCAACTGCAAACAGCTGCTCACGGTCAGGTGAGTGGGCCATTGGACGGGACCAGGCGAATGAAGAGAGCGGCTCACTCCACATGACTGGGGCAGCCAAGTGAACGGGCCAGACCGGGATGGCCTGTGCATCGTTGAGAAGCTGACTCGGGCATTTAGCTGGTTACTGTGTTGCTCCAAAACATCGGTGGGGGCAAGGCATCCTTTGACAGAAGGAGATGGAAAGGGGCTTTGCTGCCAAAGACGGTTCAGGAGTACGAGGTAATCTGGTCAGTGATGTTCGCCGTTGCCTGAATGAGACCCAGGCGGGTGGTCCTCTGGACCGGACCAGACTGGCCCGGTTCGCTGGTCCGTTACCCACACCTCGTCGAACCCGTGACGGTGGTCACGACTCACCTGCAACACATGCAAGCGTGTCCAGTCCAGAATATCCAACTCTCTACATATGCCACAGGAAGAGAAAAACACCGAGTTTCTTCCGCACTCGAGACTCGACTTTATTTAACATTCAGACGCGCAGCAGAACGAACGCTGACGCCGCCCGCCGTGCCGGCAGCAAACTGGAGCTGGGCCGGCGCGCTGTTGACCTGTTCGTCCGCCACGCGGCGCTAGTGCGACCGATGGGCACCGCCGGCCGGATGAAACTGGCGGCCGACTGCGCGCAGGCCGAGCTGGCGGTGACGCCGCTCTGCGAGCGGTTGGCCGACCTCGGCCAGCCGTACCGCGTGCTGCGCGCCTTCAAGCCGCTCCTGTTCCAGGTGGGTCGCCCACGCCCCGCGTCAGTGGCGTCTGCCTGGGCTGCCGTAGCCAGATGTGCGTATAACGAAAGTTCGATTATGGTGAGTGGTCACAGCGCACGCTTTCCGTTCGTGCCTTGAGCGGCCCGTTCCGTTGCGCAGCTTCTCTGCTCTTCCTCCTCGGCGAGTTCTTCGTTCCCGTTGCCGCTGTGACCGTATCCGTAGCGCGTCATCCTCGCGTGTACCCGACAAAGCCTGCCTGGGAGTCTCCACAGGCGCTCATGCCGCCCCACCCGGCTGTGACCAGCCGCCCGTCCGCCGGCAGACGTCGGAGCACGTGGCGCGCTCGCCAGCTCTGGGCGAGGTGCTGCCCTACAGCCTGGTGCTGCACCTATTGTTCGCGCGCGGGCCCGAGGAGCTGCGCTCGCCGCACCACACGGCCAACTGGTCTGTCAGCCGGTACTCGGCCTGGCTGGACGAACACCGCACGGAGCGCGACCGGCTCCAGCTGCTGGCCGGCGCGCTGGACGCGCACGTGCAGGCGGTGCGCGCCCGCGGCGGCCACAGCTTCGCCGACGTGTACCCTGCCATGCTGGAGCTGCTGCGGCGGGGCACGGCCGCCCTGGCCGCCTGAGGCGCCGCCGCTGCCGGCTGGTGACGTCACGGGCCGCCGGACTTGGGGACGGTAATGTCCAGTTATGGCCTCTCGCTGTTGGTGCCAGACGGAGACGGACTGGCAGCATACAGGGTGCAAGGCCACCCAGCGATACTGGCGAATGCCACACGAAAATTGACACCGTTAAATATCATATGGAGCATAAGGCATGCCTACATAAGGCTTTTGAACGTCAAACTCGGAGATTTTCTGCAGATATATCTTATTGCGCGTCTGGTTTTCAATAACTTCACGAATCGGTACTCATCGGTATCGCAGGCTTCCCTGGGCCTCCTGTATGTTCACTCTGCGTAGGAGTTCTCCAACCAACATCAACGACAAGAGCAGTTTCGGTACGTCATCACCGCTGGACGGCGCCAGTATTCCGGCCGGATGTTCGGGCGCTGAGGACGGTGACGGTAGGCCTCCCTGGCGCAGATGCCGCCGTTCAGTGTTCGGCGTGCTCGCGCTGGCCCTTGAGACGGGCACGGACGGCTGGCCCCTGTTGCTGGTCGCCGTCGGGACCACCGCCGAAAGACGCACCGTGTTTTGTTGCTTTGTTGGCCTGTCGGATAATATATTTGTGGACATTTGTAATCGTGCGCAGACACCGGTAGTCCCAACACTTCCACTCAGCCACACAGTATTGTTTTGGTACGGTGACACTACGCTTGACACTGGTTGTAGCACACATTTCCATGCGTTGCGGTTTGATGCGTTTCTTCCACGAACGCACAGAAATGGGGAAGGAATAAATACATGAGCCAAACGCCCTGTTCTTGGCGAATTCCCGGCAAAAATCGTCCGTCAACAAGTTTAGACAACAGGCTTCACTGACTGCAAGATCCGCACTCCTTTCATCGCATACAGCCGTTTCTCAACGCCTCCCTTTCAATTATTCACATGTGAAATGACGCCTCTGAAGACAAACGCTCACCTCTCCAGGCCAGTGGCGGCGGATCCATATTATCAGTGGGCCCACATCCTAATCCACGGTAATACAAGCGGCCCGGCAGCTTCTGACCAAATCAGCGTGACAACGTGGACATGGAGGAGGGGTCCACACGGATTGAACCACACCTGTAGCAGCAGGTAAAGTATGCAAAACGCCGCTAATATAACCATGTACAGCGGGGTGTAGCACCGAGAACCCCAGGGAAGACCAAAGTACGCTGAACTGTTGGGAACTGATGCAAAGGTTTCACTGTCAGTACCTTCGCCATTGGTGTGTAAAACGGAAACGCATGAACGGCGACTTGACCGTAATGCGAAATATGGCATGCACTTGCTGTTGCCGGACGTTCGTGCAACAGTGCAATATTTCGCAACACGGGAACTCAGGTCTTCTGGTGGATTTCGACTTCGGGAGCACGCTGGCGGTGTCCGTTCGGCGCTCCGGCCGACCGTTGCTGAGATATGGACCCTTGCAACATTGTGCAACATCGTGAAAATTATGCAGCAAGAGCCAGATCGATGCAGGAGGTCGCCGGAGCGCGTCTCCGACCCTGTCAGGTGCGGTCGGGTCCCCCGACGGTACCGCGCCCGCCAGACGCAGCTATGGCCGCCCCGCCCCCCCATTCCCGTCTCAGAGAAGCCGTCGGCTGCGGTGCCTTGGGGGCGTCGCATACCGTCAGTCAGCACATCGTCGATGGGGGCCGTTCACCACCAGAAATTTGTTTGGTGGCCTTGCAAACGCCAGATCGATCATACAAACGGTTCATGCTCACGGAAAGGATTTACCCACGAGGGTGAACATCGGTGAGGTAAGATGGATTGACCGATGTACCTTGCTCTACTCTCCACAGACAGCCGGTTACTTGGGCTGACCAAACAGCAACGGATAAACGGCCTTGCCCACGGTGTTTGTGCGTTATTCAGGCAGTTGGATCACTCCCGTGGCTGGATGAAAATTCATTTGCCTCCGAGGCCATTGCTATTGCTAATTTCTACATAGTACCCATATGCTTCCACTGGCTCCTAATCTGCCTCCCCCTTGTCTTCCGTCATCAGTCACTCTCCCCCCGCGTCATTGGTCAGCTAAATAATCAGTTACGGGCCTCTTTTACCCTCCACTGGTGCAGGATGAACAAAGCACGTGGTCACCTCAAGACAGGGGAGATGCTCAAATCCTAAAATCATGAACAATGCAGAGTTAATTCCAACCGGACGGACCCTGGATCTGCAGACGAAATTGTCTGCATCGAAACCCGACTCCCTATCCCCAGTCCCTGGAGCAACTGGGACGGTTTCTGGCGGTCCTTGGCTCTAATGGAGCCATGCGGCGAGGCGTCTCAGTCGGCATCGGAACGACAGAGACGCTTCTCCAATCTAAGCACACTCATCGGCCCTAGCCCCGATGAAGTGGCTTTATCGAGTTATTGCCCCTTGACCGGCACGGGGCCGTTTGCTCCTTGGTCTGTCCTTGTCCTCTCCTGGCTCCTTCCTCTGCTCCTCTCCTCGCGAGCAGGGGTCCCCAGTCCTCGCTGGGCCCTGGGCCCCCGACCGGGTGTCGCGATATTCTCCACCTTTCCCAACTGCTCTGCTTCCGGCCCACCTGTTCCCCAGGTGATTATTCTCCCTTCCCGCTAGCGGAAACTTCCTCGCCAAGCCGACGCCCCGGCCCACCCGTGCCGCGGGTGATTTCCCTTCCCACAGGCGGAACTCCCGCGCCAAGCCAGAGCCAAGCGCGTACCCGCAACGGTTTTCTACCAACCCGAGGCTATTGCCAAGATGGCGGGCACGCCGCCCCACACTACCGGTGTGTTTACCCAACCCTTCTTTTGCTTGTCCATAGCCAGGTTTCCATGACAGGATTGGATATTGCATGGGTGTGGTTTTTGCAGAATGATTGTGGGTGCCCAAAAGGCATATGGGGGCATCCATACATTGCGTATCGGACAGGGGAGGGGGTTGTAACAGGCGTTTGTGCTTTAAGTCCAGAGCAATAAATTAAAAAACTATTACGGGAGGTAATTAACAGAAGAGTTTGTTACGTAAATCATGGATGGCTTCATGGTGGCGACACTCTAAAAGGGAACATATCCTTTTTCAGTATCCCAAAACACACCCGGGGAATACTTGAAATTGTTTATGGATTTTCATGTGAATGAAAAGTGCATTTTGGTCATCTTAGACCAATATTTCACGCATCTGCCATGACAGCAAATGGCGTCTTGCGCTCAGAGTGGCGCTGGGAGCGCTGCGGTTCGCCGGTTCTCAGCTCGCTCGGCGCCGCGCCGCGGCCAAGCCAAGCAGTGTCGGACGCGCGGGACTCCGGCAGCGAGCCTGCGTCGGCGGCTGATTGTCATGACGAGCTGAGGAACGGTGAGATTTGTGGTATTAGGCGCTGCTTGTCATGGCGAGTTGAGGCACGGTGAGATTTGTGATACCAGGCGCCGCTGAACGCCGCCGTAACTCGTGGCCGGGTTTGTCTAGACCAGCGTGCCAGACCGCAGAGTGACACGGTCTGGAGCCTGGCGACGACGCGAAGACGCATGGTCAAGGCATTCACGACGCCGCAGGTGTCAATGGATGGAATGCTCTCTGCGGAATACTGGCGCAACAGTCACCTGGTGGCGGCGGTGAAACCTGAAGCTACGGGATACTTAGCATAGATGGCGCGGCAGAAGTTACTGAAGCACCTCGGCTCAGTACCCGGCTCTGTCTCACCAAAGAAATCTGCGACACACTTATGATGCCTGAATGTTTGAAAACACAGGTTTGGATTTTTCTAACGAGAGCACATCAAAAAACAAGTTATAGGTGTCTTTGATCGTTGGTTTTTCTCTGCACTGAAGCCTTGAGAAAACCTGATATTTCCGACTTTTGTGCACATTTTCTCGTATTCATTTTTCCACTCCGAGCCACCAGGTTTTCCATAGAAAGAACTTTCAAGACGTTTGAATGGGTCCGGATATCTGTCTGGACACAGCATACTCGGAATTTAAGCCAATGGTTCAATGAAATGACAAAGAGTCCTTGAGCGCCGCTACCGGAGGACATGTAGGTAACCTCTACTCTTCAGAATGGCGCGTACAAACATCATTTATACTCTTTTGCAGCACTGCCCGTGCAAAATTGTTTCACAGCTTTTATTAAGTATGTACTCACTGGTTTCCTCTGCAGACTTGAAGGAAAGTCGACGAAATCCTAATGAAAATAAAGATTTCAGGTTAATCGGATCCACCAGTGTGCGCACTGCAATCAAAATTTTTCAACGAAGTTCTGCGAGGCCCTAAAGTTTTTCAAAACAAAAGTGCGAACAGCACTGAATTTGTTTCTCCCTCTTACCATCTAGGCAACCCCTCTAGGTTCTGTGAAAGATAACGTAACATCATTTGGGGGCCAATAATGCAATTTGTTTCTAATTCTTTCCTTGAGGTAGATTTCTTATAATTCAGCCGTATGGGATTATTTCCAAGCACCTAACCAAGAGTGTTACAAAATGCTTCCGTCAACCGATGAAGCTGCGCTACGAAGAAGCCCCAGTGGCGCTTTACAGCCTGTCTGCGGCAACTTCGAAAGATGGTAGTTTTCAGTCTCCCGCTAGATGGCAATAAGCCACTGAAATAGCACACTGTCTGACCAGCGATGATCGTGTTATTTAACGACACATTAAATTGTGGATGGTCATTTAGTGTCGCAGTACCCCGCGATTGTCCACTTTGTCACTCTGTGGCATATTTGTCCCTGTGGTGATATCAATGAAAACGAACATAGCCAAGATATCAAGCGATGAAATTACAAAATCGTTTAAGATTACGCCAGTCGTGAAGAGTTACGAGCAATGCGTAACAAGCATGCAGAGGGAGCAGGGCCTATTTTAACATGTTAACTGCGGGGGGTAAATGCCCCCCAGTCCTACACTTTCCCCCTCAGTCAAGAGCCTTTGCCCATCCAAAGAAAAAACAGCCAGAAGTAGAGCAACCACTGCGGTCATCGCTGTGTAGCGTAACCAAGAGAGCTTTCCATAAAGCGCTGCGCTCGAAAATCTCTCGAGAGTCTCGCGAAAGACCATCTTATCAACGCAAGACATTTTGAAGCATTTAATTATGTGGGAGCACACTTAGAAGCATCACTGTATAATATGCATTGCAGGCATACCTAGTGACCGTTGGCGGGCGTGTTTGGTAACTGGTATGCCGGTACCGATGCCGCGATTGTCTCATTGTATCGTGGGCGGCCAAGGTGTTTCATTGCATTGTACGCACGTTAAAGATGACGAGGCAGGCGACCATGTTTGACATGTTAAAACGCAAGGAAACTGAAGGGTGAAAATAAAAATAAAAACAAGGTCCAGCAAAAGGACACACAATCTTCTCGCAAAAGTGGTTAAAAGTGTTGTACCAAGGCCACATTTTGCACGCATGATTTCCTCCCAAAGACGAAACGATTAATGAGAGAGCATTCTGGAAAAGTCCTCATCGTAATTCGTCCTTGTATGAAGTGGTTAAAATTCAACAAAGAGAACGCAAATGCCAGGCGGTGGGAGTGGTCTTTGCCAATGCCCCTCGTTTGCAGCGTTGCCCCCGCAGTCGTTTTCCCTTAAAATGGGCCCTGAGAGGGGGATTATTCATATATTATATATATTTCATGTATATATATATATATATGTATTATATTATAATTTATATCATATTATTATATGTTTACAATATTATATTATTATGATTATCGTTACATTATTATTTTTTTATAATATATATATTTATAAATAAATATATATATATATATATATATATATATATATATATATATATATATATATATATATATATTACGTTATTATTATTGTTACAAATATAATATTGTATACAATATTATATTACAATATGTATTCATATATATATATACATATATTTCATACATTAATACTGAAAATGCTTTACGAGGTCTATGGATGGACCCTTGAATCAAACACATGTGCAAAATTATATACACATGCTACCGGGAAAATACAGAACCAACATGGTAAATCACAGGAAGACTAGATTGTTCAGCGAAACGCAGAGCACACAAAATGTGTGGAGGCTTCCATTCCCTTTTATTTCTTGCATTTCAATTCGGTAGCAATTCTCCAGAGAACTGTTTAAGGGTTTTGAACAGGGCTGGACTGCGTAAACGAGGAATTATTTTTTGACGAGCTGCCACATTTCAGTGTTGTGACTAGAGGGCATTCAAAGTCTGCTTGCAAAGCGTTTCCAGCACACAACAGCACGCCGCAGACCGAGCCGCACATGACAGACCAGGCCCGACCGGAGCTGACCGTGAAATCAAATCAAACCACGTACGACCTACGTTCATCGCCTACGCTCAGTCCTCGCACGCATGCTAAGACCGCCTCCGACCTTAACTCGGAAAGACATCGGACAGCCGGCAACCAGCCTCGCCTGCCAAACAAGACCAGATTTCACTTGCGCGTGTAACATTCATCAGGCCGGCGTCCGTGAACTGGCCGCAGCAGCGCGGCTCCCTCCCAAAATTGGCCACACAGGCCCTGCCGCCGCGCCCAGGAAAGCTCGGACCACTTGGTATTCGGCCGGCGCCGGCCCCCTGTGTGCTGCGGCGGTCTCGCTGGCATATCTTGACGCGGCTGAGCGCTCGTCAGACTGCGCCTGACAACCTGCCCTCGCCAGCGCTCGCTAATGAGCACCGCGGCGAGCCATGGGTTCTGTGTGGCAACGGAGTGCTGTATTTGGATATGTTCAAGCATATCTGGAGGAGGCAATGACGCAGGTCATAGAAACACGTGTCTTTTTTAATATCGGAATCCGGGGTCGTCACGTTCAATGCGCAGTGCGAGAATAGGGGATGCAGAGGATTGCCATTGCTGGATGCGACGCTAAATAACCTCACAAATATCAACTGCGTCGGTAGAGCTCAAGCACTAGCTTTGGAACGTCGAAAAACGTGCTGTACTAAGTGCATCAATTGGCAATACCTCGCGGCAATACCTCGTGGCACTACCCGAGTTAAGACCAAAGCATCGCAATGCAGCAGGAGCGCTTGCATTTTCAGTCATGCTCACAGTTGTGTTGGTGTCACCGGTTACTTATCATGATTCATTGGGCGAGTGCTTGATCTCATCCGAATCTCATCTTGTCGGAACCTTCGCTTGTGGCCGCGTGCTAAGGCGCTGGGTCTCCTGGACGTTTCTTTCAGCAGCTGTATTTCTTCTGCTGTCTGCTCCTGTCTGTTCCATATCGTTTCCATTTCTTGCACTTGCTCTTTTCCTCTGCTGTTTTATTCCCCTGTCTTTGAATGTCTCTGATGGATCCTGTTCATAGTTTCATGCACAGTGCCTCCACTGGGTCGCCTGCCGTCCCCCTCAGCGGCGCCCCAAAACCTCCCATGCCATTTCGTTTTACCGCGCCCTCCGTGTGCTTCTACCGCGTCCCTACGCCGCACGTCTACACCGCGACCCTCTGCAACAGTTCTCTGCCGTGCGCTCCTGCCGTGTCCCTCTGCCGCGGGCGCCCGCCGGGCAATGCCCCGCCGCGGTGTCGCCGTTCCTGTTTATGAACGAGCGGTGCGTACTCCGGAGGGCTGTTTTTCAAAGTTGGCCGCCGTAACGGTTGGCGGCGATGGCTCAATCTGGCCGGGTATCGGCGATATTGGCGCTCCGCGGCCGCCCCGGCCGGCGGGGTCGCCGTCCGGCGCCGCCGGCGGCCACCCGTCTCCCCGGCCGTGTCCGGCCCGGCCCGGCCGGCGGAGGGCTTTGAGCTTCGAGTTTCGCTTGCGGTCGGAAGGAGAGTCATCGGCCGTTCCCGTGGCGGGGCGTCGCCAGTTCGACGGGATCGCCGTCGGAACCGCCGAGCCGCCGCTGAGGAGCCGTCGCCAGCTGGCCCGTGACGGTGACGACGCCAGTCTGCTGCGGTCTGATCGTCGCCGCTTCAAAACTCTATCCGGCTGAGCTGGCCGTCCAGGCGGCTGGATTCCGGCCGCACTGACGGGCCAGGTCCAGTCAACCGGTCGAATCTGTCTTCAACTGACAGTTCTGGCACACAGGCTAAAATGTTTTTTTTTCCTGGAGGTGAAGCCCATCGCCGGAGAACATCTGCTAATTCAACTGTTTTTGGTATAAAACTTTCTCTCCGTTCCTCCGAATGACCTTGCATACTCGGCAAATTTTGCTTAAGTATAATTTTGTGGTCCTTGTTTGGTGATTAAGAAGTCAAGGAGAAATTGGTGTCCAGTGCTTCCTCTGGATTCGTCCCTGGGTGAGAAGATTGGGAGCAGAACATAGCAACAAGTGGTAAATAAAGGCGGTAGAATGGACAAAAACAGCCACGTCAGATATCGAGTAGGAATTCTAAGCCACCCTCACAGTTAATTCATTTTTTCACTTTCAATCTGTCCTGCTTGTTTTCTTTACTGGACATTTTTCTCACACGACTTCGTATTTTTGTCCGTCAATAATTATTTCTCTTCACTGATTTTACCTTCCCAAACACAGAAGCGTAATGCCCTGCCTGCTTGTTGTTTGATATGGCGTCGGCTCTGTTTGCCGAATGAGTATGCACGCACGTGTTCGACTGTCGTCTTTCGCCATCCCGCTCCTACGAGTACATCAAACCGCACTTACCGATGGCAAGGGATCCCATTCAAGCTAGGTAGGCTGTGCTGCACTGCTTTAATGAATGGCGGAGCAGACTTCAGTACGGAGGCCAGGCGGGGCGCACAATGGCGTGGGAGTTCGGTTGTAGAAAATGTTGCTCGGGTGTGAATCGTCACCATGGCTTTGTCCGTCTCCCCAAGGGTTGAAACAGGACCAGTTTAGTTCTGATTAGTTCTGAACGGAGTCCTGTACTCGGTCAGGCGGATCTATTTACATGAAAACGGTGTTTCCCACGCGAAAGAAGATGGATTCATTTTGTTCGCCACCCCTTTCTTCCGAGCACCCCAAAAAATACGCGTGTTTCTAGCCCAGCGCCCTTGAGCTCCTGGCCCGCAATTTACATTGAAGTTTGGGCCCCTGAAGCTATGTCATATTCGAAATTCTGACAAATATGACGGGAGGGGCAATAGCCTCCTTACCCGACACTATTAAGATACAGCCTCTCCACGCTGACTACACGACTCAAATGAGAACTGCGACCACGAAATGAATTATCTGTACGTTTTGATGATTCGTGATCAAAGACACGACATTTTTCATTGTTTATGTCCTTTGGCGCATCAAACGAACCGACAGATATTCAAGTAATGAACTTACATTCTGACTCCAAACAGTCTTTACCCTTTCCTCGCATGGAACTTGCCATCGATCTGATTCCTAATTACTAAGAAAAACGCTCCTTGTGAACATCTCCGCGCTTATTTGTAACTATTGTAAACGATGACGAAGACGATTCTGGGATCTAAGCCTTTTGCGCTGCAAAAGCTGCGTGATAACCTGTATGATTATTTTCTGCCCCGTAACCATTTGATCAACACTTAGGATGTTCCGTCAATGATATTAATCTGAAAGTTGATATCCACAAATCAATATGTGTTAGAATTAACGGACTTTTGAAGGCTTCATGCGTTTATCTCCAGTTCAGAAACATTAAGAAATGAAGCAAGCATTAAACTTCCCGCAACACATCTCAAAAACGTCAAGGTTAGGTCACGGATTACATATACCATTCATGTATCTATCATCCATGGTTCGGTGCAGGGGCCACCAATAGCGATACTGCGCCGCAGAGCTATGCCGTTATCAGGATATGTTTTGGGCGCTGTTGCATGGTAAGTGTACGGCGTAAAGGCACGTTTCTCAATTGTCAAAAGAGGCTTTACAGTACTTCAAAACGTGGAGCTGGCTTTCTCCTCTTAACTTCGTTGTTAAATCTCATGTTGAAAGGTCCGATTTTCGGTACTTTGCCGTTTTATTCAACGAAATTTCGGCGATGGTTGTGATGTCTAGGAAGAAAGGTCAAACGACAGACTAATTTGCGTCTAATTTGGGTGTAGTCTGAAATGAGAGCTTACCCATCTGCCTCAATGTGAGATCAACAGAAAACCTTTGACATAACAAATGTTAGCTTCATTGTCGGTGTCAAACAACCACCACAACTTAAACGCTACAGGAGAGGACGGCAGCTGGCTCTTCTGTAACCATGACGACACTCTTTCTCGGAAACCAAATGTAAACAATCAACGCTGATCATTTATCCACGGGAATAAGGTATAAGTTTTAGCGACTGTAAGGTACAAACCTGAAAGAATTTGTAACATGTGTAGTCCAGTACATGCCCTAAACGCCAAAATAAAATGTAATTAACATGATCACTTCACGATAGAAAAGATTTAAGGACTAAATGAGAATATATTTCTAAGGTTTTTCAGACATTTTCTTGGATATTAATTTCAGCAGAATTACTACGTTTTTAAGCAGGGGTGTCGATTTGTATTCTTTCGAGGGGGCCCTGTTGATTTGGGCCCCTCTAATGTTGGTTTGGGTCCCTCCAATACTTTCTGCCAGTTGTGAAGGGAATTGGGCAAAAATAACGAAAGGAACGGCCGCAATAGATAAATGATTGGCGGAAAGTATAGAATAAGGCATAAAGTGATATATCTATCTATCTTTCTATCTTGTATATATATATATATATATATATATACATATATACCTACATACATGGGATATCCGCAACCTTTTAGTTGAAAAATAATAACGAAAAGCTAAAAAATTTCCATTGACCAAAATAAAGTGGACTAAATCCGTTGAGAAGTCCACATTTGGGGGAGGTTAGATTGTCGAACCCATGGCTCGGCCCACCCAATCCTTTACAGAAATTGACGCCGCTGTTTCTAAGTCCAGTTTGGTACACGTATATAGTAGCATGAACCTAGAATTTTTGGGACATTTTTCCTCAAAACGTCCTCCGTTTCTAGCTCCCATCTGTGTTTAGCCTTTTGCCTTCAGTAACCGTAGCTCGCTGGCGCCCGTCTTTGAAGTCAAATAGTCCCTATGAGCATGCATGAGGATCAGCTTAGTATTGCGCAGCCATGCTTAGAGATCCTGCTGAAATGATGCAACAGAGTTGCATTTTCCGAAATGATGCATTTGTTTTCAGTTGGAAATATTGCCTTTTCCATCGCATGCTTAGGTGGCGGCCTATATCACGGCACTGATTTTACCATCAACTTGCACGATATTTTCAATTGACAGACATTGCTTTGAAGCCGTGCGACTGCATTTCAACGAAGTACCAGGTACGGGCGATATTCGTGCATACACAAGATATGTCTGCAAACCAATCACACACCCATGTAATAGAACACGAACATTTTGAATGATATATGTAATCGTGGCAAACTCAATGGACCACAACCTTCTTTCGTTCCATGCTCAATGCCCATCTAGAACACGAACGACCACGTTCATCACAGAACCACCTTGTGCGACACGATGACCCACGGTTCCCTTTGATTGCCATGATTTAAAGGCGCACTCACACACTAGGGCTACATCAGTAACAGGATATCGGTGCTCATATTCCCAAGCGAATGAAGAACACCAGAAATCTTTCGTATAAAACATGATCACTTTCTTTCACTTAGCTAAGACCTTATGAATCTGAGCCCAGGGAGAATATTCACGTAAAAGAGAAAGCCTGTCCGAGCACGTAGACACTTTGCGCACGAGACGCATGCAGTCAGGTTCTCAACGCCGAGGAAAGCTGAGTTAACAATGAGTAAGCTCAAACGGAGGCGAGTTATCAGGCTACTTTCGTTAAGTCTTATACCTCGGAGCGTTGCCTGCAACGCTTCTGTCTTAACCCGTCCAGGACTCATTCAGGCGAGATTACCGACGCAACGCTGCCGTCCGGAAGCTTCAGCCGTCGGCGACGCCGCCATCTTCCGTTCTCCCCGCCCGAGACAGTTATGGAGTCAGGGAGCCCGAAGAGCCCGAACCTCTCGCCCGGCTGGACGCCCGGTCGCCGGCCCGCGCCGCTTTCGTCGCCTGAGACGCCGCTGCAGCGCCGCAGTCCTCGCCCGACCCGACAGCGGCCGACGCCGGCCACCGATATCACCGCCCGCGGCACGCTCAACAACACAATGTACCCGTGCCCGCCGCCACCTCGGGACGACCTTCACAACGCCAGGCGCGCGGCGGCGGCGGCAACGGCGGCGGCGACAGCGACGGCTGCCGGCAGGAGCGTCTCGGGGCGCGCCGCGACCCCTGAGCCCGCGTCGCCGGGTGGCGTCTGCGCGCGCCAGCCGGGCTCGTCCGGCGGCGGGTGAGGGAACTCGCTCGGTCCTGCCGGGCCGTCGCCGCCGACGGGCTCGGGCCCGGGCACCGACCGCAGGACGTCCTCCTCCTCGGCGCTGGTGTAGGTGAAGTCGTCCGGCAGGCCCTCGGCCAGCTGGATACCCGGCTCGGAGGCGACTCGGAATCTCTGCCAGCAGAGGGCGGCGCTGAGGCGGGGAGGTGCGCACTGACGGCGGCCACTGCGCGGGGCTATGTGACGCCACGGCTCAGCTCGTGCGGAGAAGAATCACGACGGTCAGCTCAAACCAAGACGAGTCTTTGTTGATTGATGTTCAACGTACACGCCGACGTCATTTTCTGGACAACGTCATTTTCTGGACAAATATCGAACAACTTATATCATCTTTCATCACATCCGCCAAACCAGTAAACAAATTCATTTCGATTTGGAACGGATTCCATTTTGGGCTTCCGGGTAAGGTAAGGCGTTGCGGTGGTGCATTAAACAAAAAGAAAATCGTCCTTGGATCCGAAGTTTCAATGCACGCATTCTGTACGCTCTTGAACGTACCGTACACTCGTATTTCACTCTGCACGACTCCAATCGAGTTTTTGGCAGTGCAGATGTATTCTCCTGCGTCGGAAGCTTCAAAGTCCTTGATGGTCAACGTCATCCACAGGGAATATTCGGAATCCTTTTCTTCAGCGATGTCTAGCTTTTTGCTCTGGATCAATATGCCACCTGAAACCAGAGCGCAGCGCTGTAAACTACAGCTGCCTTTTTAAAGACATACACTATTTTTTCAGGTTCCCCTATTTTGCTCGCAAAATAAGTTAATGTGCACGGCATCTGTGGTCTATTGCAACTATAAAGTGCACTGACATCAGAAAGAATCATTTAAGTTCTATACTACGTTGGACAAAAATCATACCGCGTGAAAATTGAGGAAAGACAAATGCAGCGAGTCCAAGGGAAGAGCGCAGAAACTCAGTGCTTCTTGTCACTAAAAGCCCCAACCTCTACTGTTCGGAAGCTAAGCCTAAACCTCTCACTTCTCACGCCTCATCAAATGTTTAAAACCTGTCTTCCCTTCAGAACTGCTTTCATCCGGTTGACTGAATTAATGAGCCAGCCTGCCAGCAAAGAGTCGGCGAACTCTCGACGACTCCCCTGAATCAGGAGATCCCGCTCAAGCGACTTGGGATCCGGCTTTGGCTGGCGTCGCAGCTGCGGACCGTCGCACTGACCGGGCTTTTTGTTCCAGTAGTTGATGGATTTGGGTAGCGCCTCCACGTGACACCTCAGGGTGACATCAGAGCCGAGCGGCACCCCGTGCAGCTGGTGCTGCACCTGTACTACCGGGTGAACTGCGAAACACAGAGGTGTTACCAGGGATTCACCTGGCGCTACACCTGCACCACTGCATGGGTGAACTGTAGACCACGCCCAAAAACAAATTCGTTGATTTCGAAAGACGTCCCAGTCGTACCACCGAATAAAACACGGCACTTTGAAACGACTTCAGTTCCATGTTTTGAAACATACGTGAGGAAGAACTGATAGATTCATACATTTTAGAATCGTAGAGAAATTATTTGTTTTAACGCAGGACAACTCAGCTCTGATTACAAATTACTGTAGTCATGAAATTTATTGAAGATGAATAGTAGCGCAACAGACCTCTCTATTAACCACGGCTTTATTTAGGAAGGTTAAGGCACATCATCAGTTTTTTTGGAGACTTCAAGACGAAACGACAAGCACCACAAGCGTTGCGCAGACACTTCAGATCAGATCCGTGGAATATTTACAAAACACTCTTGCCCTTGTTTGGTAGACTGGAACGGATTAGACGGGCCCTGCCTCGTCTGGACACCGTCTCGCCTCGCGGACGAGGCGGCGCCCGAGACGAGGCACTCTCCAGCGATGCAAGATAAATATGAACTTTAAATCCGTATTCCGGCCCTCTGGTAAATTGGTTTAGACCTCAGCGCAGACAAGCGCTCGGAGACTGTCAGAATTTTAAGGCTGTCGACGTGACCGAGCGTCCGCAGCGGGAATTGTCGGGGGCGGGGTGCGGTGGGGGGAGGGGAATGTCGCCGTCACCCGGCCGTCGCCTCGGATGACCTCGTGACCTGTTGCGCGCGCGCGGAGCGCCGCGGGGCGCGCCGGCGTCGGGCCAGCGCCGGCGCCGCATTAAATTGTCTTGTTTTCTGCTCCGGAAGAAGGGTCATCGCCAGAGACAGGGCGAAAGTGTTTGGAAAGAAAACAGATCCGGCGGGGAGCATGGCTGGAATAAAGTCAACAAAGTCGTACCGAAAAGCGGCCGGAGCGAGCTCGCCCACGCCGGCGGGTTTCGCGGGCCGGCCCGTCAGCGATGAAATAGTCGTGCGGAAGGGAGTCGGTCCGACCTGGCCAAACAAACTCGCCGGCCGTTCGAGAGCGGCGCAGAGCGGGCGGACGACGGGGCAACTCACAGTGGACCTCCACCTTGATTTTCTTGGAGACGCTGGGCGGGAACCCGTTGCTGGCGATGCAGAGGTAATAGCCTGTGTCGGATCGCTTCACTTTCGCCAGCGGCAGCACTTCGCCTTCGTATTCGTCGACGCGTTCTGAAAGCCAGCCGCGCGGCACACCGTTAGCAACATCTGCAGACGTCTGATACACTGAAATGCCTTCCGATGTAGGAATATGCCGTGTTTAGTCGTCATTTTGTTGTACTGAAAATGAAAATAACCAGAAGATTCCTTGGGAAGAGACCAGCGCTATGATATTTTCATGTGGACGTTTCAAAAGCTTCCTCTTTAAAACGACAAAAACGAAAACATAGCTGAAGGTTAAAGAGTAACAGCATTTAACAGAATGTATGTGGAAAAAAATTCGACAATTTAAAATCATTGTCATTGCGTGCATGGACATGCTACAGTACAATGTAACATGCATGATATTACCGACGATTTCAGTTATTTCCTGGCAGTTTCGAGTGGCTGTTTTTCTTTGTAATAGCTGCCCCAGCAACCATGTTCTTAGAAAAACAAGACTTCCTCTCAAGATTCTGGAAGATTTTCAAAGACTGCCGATTCGTGACGGTGCCAAACATTTATGCGATCATGTAATCTTACATTCTCCTGCAACTTCTGTATATAAATCACTCTTCTGCGCAGCTAACGTTGAGATGGCTCAGACTAGCACAGCCGGACGCTGAGGTATGAAGATGGAGCTTTTCGAAAGTGATACGGGTGGAGGCAAACGAAGTTTTAGAATCCATCCTTTCCAGTCAACGCCCATAGGACCCTAACTGAATCTCTGTACGGGGCGGGGGGGGGGGAAGGGAAGGCACATGCCCCTCCAACGCATAGTAAATTGAAGTTCCATCCCTGCTGGGGTCAGTCGCACTCGAACGGCCGCATCTGTCTCATGACTGCGAGTATGCCGGCTGTTCACGTTTCATGACGCATTTATGGCATTTACGCCAATAAGCGATCTCTTGGACTACGAGGCCTGCCGCGCGACAAATCAAACAAGGACAGGCCCATTTCACGGAGCGAAACGCAAGATTTTAGTTTACGGAATCGGACTAGAAATTTCGAATTACCGAGCAGGTTTGGAGGGGCCATGGCTATGACGACATATGACGTTACATGACGCAAGCAAGCACGTGACGACCTGCGTCAGCCGTTGCAAGACGCGGTCGCCCTGCCGCTGCGGCAGGCGAAACTGCTCGTGCAAACTGGCCTTCACTCTCTCGCAACTGCCGCCGAAGTCATTCTCATACGGCATCAGCCCCTGAGGCTACTCATTCTCAGGCAGCTGCCATTGGGGAACGTCCGCTCTCCGGAGCGACCGCCGAGGCCACTCACTCTCCCGGAGCTGGTCGGTCTCGTCGCGGACGGTGACGGTCAGCCGGCGGCCGTCCTCCCGCCGCCACAGGATGGTCGGCTTCGGGTAGCCGTGCGCCGTGCAGCGCAGCTCAGCGGAGCCGCCCTCCGGCACGGTCAGGTCGCCCGACGACTCGTCGCTCAGGATGTCCGGCGGCACCACCACGTTCAGGAGGCCGTACTGCGGCGAGACGCGTTCTCAGGGGCGGCCCGCCCCTGGGCAGGCTATTGCGTTCAGGAGGCTGTACTGCGGCGAGACGCGTTCTCAGGAGGCGGCCTTCTCCTGCTCAGGTTATTACGTTCAGGAGGTCGGACTGCGGCGAAACGCGCTCTCAGGGCGCGGTCTCCTCCCGTTCAGACTACGTTCAGGAGGTCTTACGCAGGCGAGCCATCGCCGTATTCTGGCGAACGACTGCGGACGCAATCAGGGTGGATGTGGGGAGGGCAGACGATGCTTCTAGGCCAGGAAGGGTGCATCACCGCCCAGCTGCGGCCAGTGGAAAGTTCCTGCTGGTGTCAGCAAGGGCGGGTTTAAAATACTGTCTTTTGGTGGCCGTCCTCATGTCGACGGCTGACAGTCTGCTGTGGGTTTGCCCTAAACATTGTTTGGAACTCGTTATGCAGTATTGCTTCGAGGGCCAGAACAAGTATTTTGCCAAGTAACTGTAATTCCAAATTGCGTTTTACGTCCTTTAGAATCAATAGCAAAAGGCAGACGTTCTTGAGTAAGGTTTACGAATTTGTAAGTAATGTGATTTATTCATTACCGCGCATGGATAGTTTCACGTACACCAGAGGGAAGGCTCTGGGATAAGGTCATGCATGGAGGGCGCTGTGCCACGCCACTCGCTCTCCAGTCTCTGCAGTGGCCGTTCAGAGCAGGCGACGTCAGAAGCAGTCCCCTGCGGTGACTTGGAGTCACGGTAAGCCCCGTCCAGCGGCGTCGAGCCCGAGAACAGGTCGTCCGGCACGTCAGGAGATGTCACCGTCTAGATTAATGTCCGCTTAGTATTCCAGGCCTTCTGGAGGCAGGGCGGATTTATGACGCAATGCTCAGATCTGGCTCCGTATGAATGCTGAGAGGAAAGCCAATCTCTGCGGAAAGACGGAGCACCAGTCGTGCCGCTAATCAAAGTAACTGTGACAACCTTTCGGCCGGGATGTTTACGGTAGGAGCTGAATTCGAGATCGGAATCTTCGGCAGGATTTGTCGCTTCTTTCCACGGAAAGTTTGGGATGGTGTCCGCGACATTGACGAAAAGGGGAATGGGAGCCAAACCATGAATCGACCAGACAATGGCCGATCAATCATTCAGTTACTGCGGACGCCTCGCATTCATCGGCGTTCGCCAGAGCACGAACCCACCTGACTCATCATGGGGTCGTAGTTGATCTGACACATGTAAGTGCCGCGATCTTCCTCCTGGACGTTGTTGATGTGCAGGTTCCACGTGGTCTGGTCACGGTGCGAGACGCGCACGCGCGGATTGTGCGTGATCACGTGAGTGTGGATCGCCTGGATGGCTTTCGAGTCGGCCTTCACCCAACCGACCTGCGGGCAGAAATGGAACGTCAGCAGCCGTCCAGCTGTGGAACTGGCGTTGCGCCGCGACAGTCGTGATTGTTTTGTTGACGGCAGACAAATCGTCGGGCTCTAACGTTTGCACTTTACCGTTCTCCTCAAAGGCTACAGTAAGAGAAGCTTTCATCAGAGTTACTTGGACAAGCTGTTTGTAATGTTAGGGTTAGGAAAAAGAAAAGGGCACAAAGAAAAAGCACAATAAATTTGTGTGGTGGGTATGAATTTATTCCACCATAATGTTTCTTGAATTTATCTCAGGCCCGATGAGTGTCTTAGTTTTCGTTCCTTCTCTTTGGCACACTGCAAAACTAAGCTTTGTCGCCATGTCAGCATGCCTGAAACAAATTTGGGACGGAAACGATGACTTTGCCCAATTCTAGCCGTCCCCCATCTGGGCCAGGTTTCACTCCCAGGACACCGCTGTTCCACTGAGGTAACTTGGCGAATACGGCCGGGCCGATCGAGTCATCCTTCATACGGCGACGGCAGCCTCAACACGCCTGTAATCCAGCGGCGGCGACCAGAGATGTGCCAAAGTGGGCCCATTGAGCTGATAATGGACCAAGATTGATGAAGCCGGGGCTGAATAATTAATTAATGCCGGCCCACATTGTCCTCAAATCCCGCAGGCCGGCACGGTGCATCAATTGTTAATCAATTTTCCGTCGTTTCATCTCGGCTAGAGGTGCCGCACCATGCTGTGGCAGATTCGTCACCATCGTCGCGACCCAGCAGCAGGCCCTGACGAACTGGGAAGGCTTAAAGCGGAAAATAGAAGAAACCAACCAGATGTACCAGAGATAAGACAGTCGGCAATTTGCATTAAGTTCGGTTCAGTAAATATGATTTTTGCGGAGAAACTCCACTTTCTAGCACTTGCTCCCACTGCCAAAAAACTGGGCCAACATGATTTTTTTTTTAACAAGACTCTATTGCATGCACAATGGCCCTGGAATAAGGTCCATGTAGCTTTCCTCCAAGACTCTTGCAGTGTTTCTTCACCTAAGGTTCTGTTCATTTCAATTCAGTTCATTTCTCGGCATGAAGATACAAAAATATTTCCCCGATGTATGCTCGTGTCATAAGACATAGCTCTATTTTTTCGTCTAATGTACGAAACCCGTGGATGCTTCATTTTCTGAGCCGAACATCCGCTTTCACTTAACGTTTGACTTGCGGCAATTTTAGTTTTTGTTCACTTACTCTTACCCATTTCTTAATACTCATTATGACTGGAAAATGGCTGGCTGGTCAAAGAGGCATGTTCATTTTAGTGTGTAACGAAACAAAGCAAGAAAAGGTAAAAACATCTACAAGTTATGAGAATCCTTGATAGTAAAATGTATATCTGAAAACCATTTAGGGCTGTCACATCGCACGAGCACTTATATACGCCTATTCTGCAACTCAAAACCATCAGTACAGAATCCAGCCCTCCGAAACTTTCCATCATTTGCAAGAGCCCAGGCATAGGCCTTTGCGGTCCCTTGCTGTACACGTCCATATGCATGGGTGTCAGTTCGAATTTTTCTGGAGGGGCCATAGTCCCTCCAATTTGGATCTTGGCCCATCCAAAACTGACATCGGTTTCCCCAATATTTTCTGCTGGTTTTAAGAAGGGAAACAGGCAATAATGGCCAAAAGAACGCAGTAGACAGGAGATGGACAAAAAGCATGGAATGAAACATGAGAACATTTAAAACATCTAGAAAAAGAAAAGTGACAGATTTTGCGATAAAATGAAAAAATTGTTTAGAGGCGTCGCCTTCTAAGTCTGGTGAGGTCTACCAATATTTTTCTAAGCCCTACCAATGTTCCTTCGGGCCTTTTAAATGTTTTTTGTTAGAAAAAACCTTAACACTCGCAGTGAAAGGGAGTTTCGCGCCAACGCAAACTGGAAGGGGAACTTTTCTGCCCCCTCCAATCTCGGAAACGGAAACAGCTAGAGATACAAAAGTTTAAGGATATGTCAGGGTTATATCGGGTTGCATTGTGTCCAATGCTCATGACCCTAGGTCAATATCTCCAAAGAAAAATGAGGCTGTAAAGTCAACTTTGGACACCTTCTCGGCACGTTCAGGCCCTTCCGCACGACTTTTCGGACGAAACGGGGAAAAGGCAAAAAGGAAAAAGGGCGCGTGTTAGAGCGTTAAAACATGATCTTGTGGAAGATTTCGGGTCGAGTTTATGTCAGGTCTTTAACCTATGACGTCACTTTTTATCATTGCTGATCAGATTTCGAGCAACGGCGCTAAACACATCACTTAGCGTGCTTTCAGTGAAGATAGCCAACATCGGTACAATTGGCCACTTTCAGCTTTCAATACTGAAAACGTAAACATTATATATATATATATATATATATATATATATACATGTATGTATTTATGTATGTATATAAACGTATCAATGTGCGCAAGCGTGTTTTCAGTAGGCTTTTTGTATACGCATTTCATGCAAATCGGTATGTTGCAAAGCAGATCTAAATCAGGTTACAAGCTGGTTGACCTTGACCTTTGATGACCTTGACCCTCACTGACCCTGACTTTGCTCTTGGTATATCCATCATCCTCAGTTATCCGCGAATGATGTCGGTTGATAATGTTCAAACGGTAATATTACATACAACGCTTGTCCTCTCGCAAATTTCTCATTTATTCGCGACAAGCATTATTTTCGAAAGTTTGTTTTGCTTGAGATGCTTCGAACTTCAAACAATTTTGGCTACTTTCGATTTTTTTTTTGCGCCGGTTGATGAATTACTAAACGGTTATAAATTGTATACTGAGCAGATCGGAGCAGCGGGCAGCTTCGACGTGTCCTTGAGGTTTTCAAGAAAAACACATGCAGGTGGGGGCACAAAAGCACCCGCTCTTCCAGTACGTTTCTTAAATCATAATTGTACCTAAAAAAGGTAATTGAAATAAACAATAATTGACTATATATATATATATATATAAACAATAATGAATTCCGTACAACAGAGTGATGGTACAAATATATGCGTAACGTGGATATCTATATTTGTATCTATCATTCACCTGTCAATTAATCTACACATACATATATATACATACATATATATATATATATATATACATATATATACATGTATATATACATATATATGTGTGTGTGTGTGTGTGTGTAATATTTTCTTCGGTAATTGATAACAAAAACTTAAAAATCCCCCTTGGTCAAAATGAAGTGAGTTCATTCTTTTGGGAAAACTGTATTTTTGGAAGATTAACTTGCCGGATCCACGGCTCGGCCCCCAATCATTTACACAAAACAATACCCCTGCCCATGTGACGGGTCGATTGGTGTCACACATGGCCCTGCACGTGGTCTCCCACAACACTCACGCGGTAGCCTCCCAGATGGCGGATGACGCAGGTAAATGTTGCATCCCTGCCGACGGGTACCGTCAGGTTCTTCAGCGACTCCACGAACTCAGGCCGGGCGCCACCCACTGTCGACAGGACCGACCGTCACCTCCTGAACGAAATACGTCAGGACTTCACGACACGGCTTCATATGAAACAAAACAAAAACGTTCTAACGGAAGCGTGTTTGACGTGACGTAGTCATACCAGCATTTTTCCATGCCATTTTATGATGATGGTGCCAATGGCAACGAAGGTAGAGACTGCGTAGTACTTCGCACTCCTTTCCTGACGGTTTCAGTTTTATCATCGGAATCGGTGATTTGAAACAACATTTCTCATAATGACTATCAGTAGGGCAAATTTTTGTAGCATGTACTCCAACGTAATGTCGGTTAAAGACATACCTATAAATGCAATGGAATGCTTTGCTGTGGACCATGGCGAATAGTGCTCACAAGAACGCCCGAAATTGACAGTCAACATCCTTGAGGCTTTTGTTCGGGGTACCGCGTTACCGTTAATGTGTCGTGAATGGCATATCGGAATCTTTGTTAAAACAGACGAAACCCTGCTCGTGCTTGATAAAACTTTAACAAACAGCTCCTCTTGTGTATCTGACTGCGCGTCGGCCCTGCTCTGATCAATGTTTGAAAATGCAAAAGGAAAATGTTAAAATATTTCAAAATTTCATTGACATGCAAGTAGTGCTAAGCATGTTGTTGCTCGAAGTAATATCGGGAACAAGTGATCAACCAAAGGCTACAGCGCGGGATATTTTCCCGGCGGTAAATACCTATGTTTTAAACGAGTCGTCTCAAATCCATCACGTCACTGTAATTCCCGCTCTGATGACACTATCGCCCCTAAGATAAACGGCGGCAGCTGTCAAGTCCACGAAAATGGCGCCGTGCTCGCCATTCTGGCAGGAAATCGGCCACTCCTGCTGACAGGTCGCGGCCAGCTGACGACGTCCGACACAAGTTGCCACGTCGTCCAGACGCTGACGAATTTAGGCGCTCAATCAGGATTGCTATTGATGGCCTAAAAGCCCACGGCGATTATTGGGAGCTTGTTGATTTACGGCCTTTAATCTTCTGTCCGGTCGGGCCGCGGCCAACAAACGACCAGATCAGAGCCGAGTGAAATCAAACGGCCTCGTCACCGGTCGGATGGTCTCCTGCGGGAGCCGCGCCCACACGCCTGAGCGCACGGGGAAACGCAGGCGAAATCCGCCGAACTCTCGCTGCGTACGGCACGCGCAACACCGGCAGACGCGCCTCTCGCATGAGAATCGGCGTAGGGATCAGTTAAGCCTTCCAGTCGCTAATGGCATGGTATCCAGGACGCTTGCATAATCTCGACTGGGCGGACGGCTCCAAATCGATTTACGAAGGTTCGGCGCAAGCGACTGGAGGGGCCCGTCGTGCCCCAGCGCTCGACGCCGGACCGTCGGCCGCGCCCGGAGCCGCCGCCGACCAGCATTACCGGCATGAATAAAACTCCTCACGCCGCCGGTAATCCGGGCAGAGGGCGGCGGGCAGGCGCGCGTGGCCCGGCCGACTAACGAGCCGGGGTCGTGCCGTGCTGGCCTCGTTTGGCCGTTTGTCCGGTAATCGGACGGTGGCGCCGGTCCGGTCCGGCTCGCCGCCCCCGGGGAGGCGACCGTCCGCGTCAGCCGTCTGGAGGCGTCTCGCGGGCGCCGGCACCCGGCGACCGGCGTCCGCTCATTAACGGGCCATTACGCCAGCGGCGCGGCATTGTGGCGCGCTCGCCGGCCGCCAAACGTCAGCGGCGCGCCATAATTGTCGCCGGCCGTCGGCGGCGCGCCCGCCATTGACACGCCGTCGCCAAATTGACCAAGCTGACGAGGGATCGGAGGGGAGCGTCTCAGACCGGTCTGACGAGGGATTGGAGGGGAGCGTCTCAGACCGGTCTGACGAGGGATTTCAGGGAAGCGTCTCAGACCGGTTCAGAAAGGGGTTGTAGGTAGAGTGCTAACGTAATTAAATACAGTGGTTTACGTTATAAACAATTCATGCTTTTAAAATCTTATGACATACCAAACATCGTAGAATTTGTTGGCACTAAGCAGTTTACACCCAACAATTATGTCATATGTGTCAAAAACGTACTGGTGGACATCGCCGGATGGATTACAGTGCATTTTACAGGCTGTATGTTTGCAGTCCGTTGCTTTCAAGCCAGTTGTTTTCAAACTCAGCGTCACCAACAACGGAAGGGATTTCCCCATTGCCTTTGGAGAGGGAATCAGATTCGTCGCATCTACTTGCATCATACGAAATATGAGCTTCTCTGCACCCGTCACTCGATGGAAAGTCCTGGTGTTTTCCCGAGTACGAAGTCTGCAAAGGTCTATATTCCAAATTGCAACACCCAATCGGCGGGATTTTACAACGGTGCTTTTTGCAAAAGAAGCAGACTTCACGTCCCTTGCCTGGATGAAACCCTGCCCAGACACCACGTCAGCCACCTTAGCTCATCCATCGATATCGACCGCATTGAACCGTGGCCTACAGCCGTGGCCGTCTCCCCGATGATCGTTCCGGCCTCGGCGTGTACCGACCCTATGGTGGATCAGGCCTGCTCCCGCAGACCACCTTCTTCCCCTCCCCAACAACCCCTGGCCGCAACCGCAGCCAGCAGCTGTACGACACGGAAACCCTTTCTGCGGCGGGCGCGGCGCGCCGCCCGCGGCCTATTTGTCGACGCATTTCGCGCGGGCCGGGCGTCTGCGCCGGCCCCGTCGCCCCGTGTTGAGGGCGGCACTTTAAATCCCATCGATCGGACGGAGTCACCAGCTTCTCCCGCTAAATATTGTCTCAGTTTGGGCTGGTGTGTGCCACGGCATGCCAGAGAGGCAATGGAAAAGGGGATTTGAATCGGATTAGTTAATTCGCGTACTGGGAGTGAACATGTGGTCCACTGGCAGGTACAAGCCCTGCAGTCATGCATGAGCGATGCGGTCATCGCATGTACGCGCCAAAAATTTCGTGTCTGCAATGTTAGGTACGTGGGCGCGCAGTGATGGAGACGAAACGGGGAAATATATACTACTTTTATTACTTTAGCAGAAGTGAGAGAAAACTTTGCGTGAAGCTGTATACTCGTCATAAAGGCCAGGAGCTCATATTTACATGATGAAGCATGTGTTTTTGGCCGTCAGCAGTCCAGGAACACAAAGGCAGAATCTTCCACCGTCCTCGTTTGACGCGGGATCCGTTTGGTCTTCCGCCACCTTCCCGGGGAATATCAGGCAAGTTTTTGTTTCTGAACCGCACGAGTGCAAAGTAAATAGACACCTCGGATCCGGAATAATAAGCCCGTGTCTCGGAGGGGCCGCAGCGCGCCGCGCCGCCGGCCAAAATCAACACAGTCGCTGCGGGGAGGCTGAGCCGGGTATAGTGATATCACCGCTCAGGCCACGATGCTCATACCACACTTCGTGTTCCTAACAAACTCCAAATAAACGCTCTACAAAAAGAGATTGAAAGCCGGGCGATTTACGGTTTGCGACGCATTTTTCGGTGCATTTTGCCAGACTGAATCTGCGCAGTTCTTGTCTTTCAACGTCATTTACAAAACGAAGCAGGCTTTAAGGCAGTATCACTTTAATACTTCTCGTTAGCCTTACTATCTGATTGCTTATCCATGACCAGGCTCTGCTAACAAAGAGACGTGCCTGGGCGGCGGCGCTGATCCAACCCAGACCGCTCCTCGCGCCCACGGCGCCGCCGGGCCACCCCCGCCCCCGGACAGCGGCGGCGCGTCGTCCGACCGGCCCGCCGACCCCCATCAGCCGACTCATCAGCCGTCGGCGCGGAAAATCGCACCTTGCCGCGTGTCGGTGCGTTATTGGCGCTGCAGCCAGCTGCCGCCGGCTAATCAGGCGGCACGCGGCGACACGTGGCAACACGTGGCGCCTCGTGAGGCCCGCCGGCCGCCGACTCGTCCGCGTCCCGCTGATTTGCCGCCCACCCGTCCCAGCTGCTGTGTCCCACTGGCGTGGTCGGAGTCTTCTGAGCGAGATGTCATAAACGCTGGGTCTGCCGGTACGGGTCACGTCTTTTGGTATTGCCCGTTCGCGGCCCTGGCGATCACACACCACTGAATATGCGCTCCGGTATTGTTGTTTGTCTTCACTGTGTGCGTTACCAGCACTTCCGATCGTTGAGATTGACCCAACACTATTTCCTGGATGCTGATAGCCAATGGTGCCGGAAGCGCGAGGAGGATGGCATGGGGCCGCGGCCCGAACTTTTTCGAAGTTTAACATTTTCTCCATGGGCACTGACTAGAAAGAGTTGACCCAAAATGCTTGTTGCCGCCCCAACTGTGGAGGAGTTCCCGCGTCCCTGCTGACCGCTAGCGCTCAATACCACATGTTTGGCATGTCGCGTCCACCAGTTCCTTCTGTACCATGTTACACATGATTGACGTCAACGCGCGACATGCACCACTCAAACATAGTCAGGTCACTGCAAGGTCAGCTCAATGCGCTGTTTTCCGGGCGTCTGTGGACCTCGAAGACCACGACAGACCCAGATGCCGCCCAAACGCTCGGTATTTCGGACAAAACATCGGTCGCGGAGCCGTTGTTTGTGCTGTCGCGGGTCGGGGGCCCTCCGCGTGACGGCGTCTCCGCAGCAGTCTGCCGTCCGCGCCCTGCGGCGCCGGACGGCGCCAGAGGCGCGCCCAGGGAGCCGGGGCACGCCGGCGCCGGCACCGGCCCTACCAGCGCCCGGCCGCGCCGCGGGCCGGCGCCGGCGCCGCGCCTGCCCGTCCGTTCCGAGTGAGTTACGCGCAATACCCCAAGACACTACCCGGCAAATTGGCCTATCATAATCAGCCAAAAAGGGAAGATATTGAATTATGGTCGGCTAACAAGGTAGATATTCATCCGGACGACGGAAGCCAGACCTGCGCGGCCGGCGGGCCGCCTATCACTACAGCCGGTGCCTGACCCGGCTACCCCCGCCGCTGGCTGTTTACACGGGGCGGGGGAGGCACTCTGATGAGGTATCCGCATACTGGACGCATGTATTATTCCTGGTGTATTGCAACAGAGGCCGATAGACGCAGCGTGGCAGCGACGGAATACGCTCCGAATATTAGCAATTCGAATCAACCATGGAATGCCAAATCTACAGAGCGTACGACTCCATGGTGGGCGCCTTACTTAGTTGTAAATGAATAACTTTTATATCATATGAATTATACCGAACGGAAAATACTACTTAATACCATCAACCCAGTGAAAATGCATTTATCTTTACAAATGCATATAACATGCACTTTACGACGCATAATCTTGCCTTACGTACACGTATCCATGAACTTTTCAAGCATTAGCTGGTTTTAATTCCCTTGGTTAAAGGGGATGTTTCGCCTTTAACACATGTTTTGAGCTGTTATGGCGAAGTTGTAGTTTGTAGTCTTAGAAGTCGATTTCTTATATATATTGGTTCTCGAAACTCTTCACTTGCTGGGTTTCAAAGCGATTCCATGCGACTTTCCCCCGACTCCTATTCAGCCGTGTCTCATTTTCAGCTGCTGCTTGATGTCAGGAGCGAGCACAGGACAATAAACGTTTGTAGAGGGCCCGTATTGCGTCATACCAGTGGGGGCTAAAAAAAACAGTTTTAAACTGCTTATATTTTATGTTACTTTTGGAGATTTTTAGAAAGCCGACTGCTGAAAACGCATCAGCGACATTTTTCATATATGCCAAGCCTATTTATGGCAACCGCCGACCAAGGTTCAACATCCCCTTTAATTTAAGGTAAAGCTGGTTGGACCACAGACTCAGTAATTGGCAGCATTTAAAGACATTCGTCACTAATTTGACGTCTCGTACCGGGAACTCCGCAACTGCCATTTTGGCGTTGAGCTCGCCCTGAGATGAAACCACGGGATGCCGAAGGGTTTTGCGGTATGCTGTGCCGCAGTACAGATGAGCACAGCGGCACAGAGCCCCAACTAAAGGAGCACAGAGGCAGTGCCCTGAATAAAACGTTATTTAGGCAGAAAGTGACACCTAACGCTTTTTTTGACCTCGCGAAATATCCCGGTTACTGAGTTTTTACTCGAGGAGACAGGTAATACCTTTTGCCGTTGCTAAATGTATAGGCAAAAAGCTCAGAACAGACAAGCTACAATGTGAGCTGTTCTTACGACATGTTTTTGATTTCATTGATGGGATATGATGGGAGTAAGTTACATTCCAAAAACGAACAAAGACAATCTATTGAAAAAAATAATCACAGTACTCATAACTAAAGTGGCACTGTTTGCATATATGTTCGTTAATGTCACGTTTTTCAATTAGCAGCCTTAGCATCGGGAGGTAGAAACGAGGCAAATTGACACCCTGGAGACACGCTAACCAATCTACGTTAAGTGACAAATTTTAAACAGTTGGCAAAAAATAGAGCGATTGGCATTAAAGAAGGGGCAATTTAGAGTAGTTTTAAGTATTGCTACCACATTTCATCTCTAACTTATTCACCACCATTCAATTTGGTTTCACTGTGTATTTCATCAGCTTCTACACGCCATTGAATTTGGAGCTGGGGTCACGAAGAATCCTTCACACGTCGCCGAATTCGGATCTTAGGTCACGAAGAATCTAAATGTCGTGCAGTTTTCACCACATTGCATCCAGACTGTGTTGCAAAATCTGTCTAACCAAAAATGCTAAAATGACGCGAGGTATTGCACATTTTTGCAAAGCTAACGACAGTATGCCAACTTATTTCTCAGGAAATAGCCCAGACACCCTGAGGCACCCTAAAATTAATTTCAATATTTGCACGGTGAAAAATTTTGAAGGAATGAAGTTCTATAAGTAGTAAAATAAATAATCTTTCTCCGTTGGGATAAATTTCCTGCGGTTTTAAAGCCTGCTCATTCCGAAATTTCACCTTAACTTTATATTGTCCCATCTTTTTATTTCCCAGTGTACCTCTCGATTTTGACATCTCGTGACAGTTACCTGCGTGTTGAATCGAAGGAGAACCGTTAACGGTGAACAGGTGGCGAACATGGCTCGCATTATTTTTAATTTCTATATTTATGTCTTTATTAAATAATTGTCCCTTGGCGTCCCTCATTAGTTTTAACGAACTTTTAGATTTCAGATAACAGATGGCAACATAAGTTCCGTTTACTTACAGAATCAGGAATTTTGGCTTTTACCGGTACACTTTCTCAAAGAACTTCGGCACAAGGAAAGGACACAGAATAAATTGATTATCAGGCAAGGGCGTCGATTTGTGTTTTTTTGAGAGGGCTCTGGCCTCCTGATGTTGATTTGGGCCATTTCAATGTCGGTTTGGACCCCTTCCCCAATATTTTCTGCCGGTTTTAAAAGGAAATGGGCAATCATAACGAAAAGGACGGCCACAACAGATAAGAGATAGGCAAGTAGTATAGAATAAAGCATAAAGTGATGTGCCTATATATCTTTCCATCTATCTATCCATCTATCCATCTATCTGTCTATCTATTTATCAATCCATCTATATATGGTATATATACAATTTTTGTTTGATAAATAGTAGCAAAAAACTTATAAATTTCCGTTGATCAAAGTAAAGTGGGCTAAATCCGTAAAGCAGCCGATATTTGGGGGAGATTAGGTTGTCGGGCCCTCGGTTCGGACCCCATTGATTAACAGAAATCGACACCCCTGTAATAGGGATGCCTAAATGCTTTAAAAAATGCCATCATATGACCTGTGCGAGGGAATGAAATAAATTCACCTACTACTCGCAATTTTCCCTTAACCAAAACATACATACAAAGGAACTGTCAAACGCCATTAGTGTGAGTGTGCGCCGACACCAGACAGCCCGATACGTCATGTAAGTGCCGGTCCGGGATAAGACGGCGAGTCCGTGCCGGCCCACGAGACGGCGACCGGTCTGAGTCGACCGGGCGCCGGCGGACCCATCTGCATCGCCGGCCGGGTCGCGCCCGTCCTAAACTGACCGTCGCGGCCGTCCGCGCCCGTCGCCGCGGCCTAATCCGGTCGGGACTTTGTCGCCTCCGCCCCGGCGGCAATAACTCGTCGGCGCGGACGTGCGTCGGCGACGACGGCGACGCGGACGACGCGGCGGCCGCCCCCGCCGGCTGGCGCAGCGGCGGAGGGCCGCCGGAAGCGGGTGACGGAGTGACGGCTATGGGCGCGTGATGGTCCGGGAGAGGGGTGACCACTGAGGCAGAGTGACGACTGTGAGGAGTGTCAGCGGAGGAAGAGAGAGAGGGCTCTGAGCGCGTGGCAGTCAGGGCGAGAGGAGTAAACACTGCGGCAGAGTGAATGACTATCTGGGGTGAGAGATGGGATACAGTGGTGATTCCGGGATTCTGACAGCTGGAGAAAAGTAGTGACAGCTTTGTGGATGACAGGTGGAGCGGAGACACAGGTCTGACAGGGGTGGTGCTCCAGCAGGGCGGTGACAGTTTGAACATTGGAACTTGCGCGTGAGAATCACGCCCTCCTGAGCTTCTGATCAGGCTGTTCATAAAATCAGGTTCCGCCACCACCGCTGGACACGGCAGAATGCCATCGGAGTGCGCTGTCAGTGATTTAGATTCTGTGCTACGATATAACTATGCTATATTGGAGAAGGCAGTCTGACAGTTATTAATGTCAGACTAACATAGATCTTAATGAGCCCGAATAGCAACTGTTGTCAGTGGAGGAACGTTGAGGCTTCTCTGAGTAAAAACTGAAGAGAATCGTTCAACTATGTGATTAGGGTGGCTTCACATCAATCGCAACGGAACTCCTGTTTTCATTCTCGCTTCCAGTGTTTCGTTTCAAGCGCGCTCTTTTGAATAAACAGACCACTAGTGTGTATCGCAGCTCATCTCCAGCCAAGCCCGCTGGCGGTATCCGCTTTTCACCGCGCAGAAACCGCCGCGCGCTGTTGCACGGAATGAGGCCGCCGCAAGAGCGGCATCGCTTGTTGCATCGCTAGTCGGGAGCACTTGGTGCCCGCTCACGTCAGCCGCATGAGCTATGGCCGGAGTTAAGCGCCGGCCTTGTTTATTTTTCCCGGTCATTGTTGGTGGACAGTTTGGTAAAGTACCGTCCGTCTGCAGCTCGTTTGCTCGGACGTTGGGCGCAGCCGAGTGTGAACTTCCCCAGGCTCACTTGCATGCGTCTTCATCTGATGGCGCTGCTGTCGACGGCCGGAAAATATCGCCATCAGACGAAGGGCCGGCCCGACATTAGACTGTTTCGCGGATGTGAAAATGGCCACGTGGTAGAAGCATTTCGACAGAAGAAAGGACCAGTTGATTGCGTGGCTGCGTCTTGATGTGACAAAGCTGCTGATTAACATAAAAAATAGTTTCATTAAACTGCAAACTGCATCGCGTGAAAAGGGCATTTAACTAAAGAATGGCATACACTTACCTGTCGACCTCATTCATACATACCACGACTGCTTCACTGCACCGTAAAAACATCAAACTCTACATAATTTCGCATATCAATAAGTGCTGGTAGTTTCACAGCGACACCACCTCATGGTCGGCACCAATATCGTCCCGCCCTGGATCCAAGTGGCCCTGTCCCGATGCTGCGGCTCAGAGCAGCCACCGTATCAAACCGGCGAGTGGCGGCGGAGCGATATCGCCGAGCCCATCTGAGGCCATTCCGGCGGGCGCCCCAGGCCGCGCCTCCATTACGGCAAACAATACCTGATAGAGGAATATCGGCGACGGCGCGCGGTCCGATACGGTCTGCCGCCGGTCCGATACGGTCTGCTGCCCGGAGCTGGCTCACGGGCCACTAACGGGACCAACTCACAGCAGTGACGGAGCCCGGTCACAACAGTAACGGAGCTGGCTCATACGACACTAGCGGAGCCGGGTCACAACAGTAACGAAGCTGGCTCACACAACGCTAACAGAACCGGGTCACAACAGTAACGGAACTGGCTCACACAGCACTAACGGAGCCGGCTCACAGCAGTGACGGAGCTAGCTCTCGGGGCGCTAACGGAGCCGGCTCAAACACAATGATTAGTGCTGATAACCTTGTTTTGGTTGGCTTCAATTAACATAAATCAGGCTACCCGTACCGCAGGATTGTAATTTCATCACACAGGCCAATTTTCCTAGAAAATGTTGCAGCTTGCTATGTGGCGGCAGTTGTTCCACGCGCAACGTAATGCTCAGCCTACGGCCCGCCAGGCGTGCGGCCGTCCGCCACCGACGATGGATCGGTGTGCAGTCCGCCTCCAAACTTCGCCGGCCCGTAGTGGATCAAGTTATGGACCCATTTTAAAACGCTGAAGATGCGCTGTGGCTACAGCACAAAATAAGCGAAATAAATTTTAGTGTCCTAACCTGATCATCGCAAAAGATATGTATAAAAAAAGGATGAGGTGGTTTTTGCCCCCCCCCAATGCGCGCATTAATGCATGTACCCATTACTTTTGTACTGACATCTCACGACAGTATGACTGTTAAATTGCCTAATGACGAGCTGACCTTGAATGTGCATTGCGGTGCCTTATATTTTCAATATCCCTACTCGGTTCCAAAGAAAAGCCTCCTTTCCTCCAAGCCCCACAGAAAGCCCCTTTTTAAAAGCACGGAGGGTTTTAACCCAGTCGATGGCGTATAACCCAACTACTTAAACGTCCCTGACTTGCGAAGTTTAACCAGTTATACTTGTCGGCCCTACCCGACTACGCTTGCTGTGCCTTCCACTGACTGCCGCCAAACTCATTAGCATTCGCGTCAAACTTTCCGCGCATCTATTTTTGATCGGACCGTATTATTCTATTAAAATATTTGCATAATTGGATAATGCGTTCACCACATGCCCGGAATCGGGCACGGGCGGCACATCGCCAATATTCGCCCCGGCGCGCCGCAGCGGCGGCGGCGCAGCGGCGGCGAGGGTGCCGCGTCGACCTCCGCAGCCGCCGGCAATCCAATTATTTCGCATACGAAAAAAGGCCGTGCGCTGCGACATCAATCAGCCTCTGACCCCGTTAGACACCACATAGATGTGACATTATTTTATCGGCCCGGATTGCGGCGGGGATTTGTAAGACGGGTCTGTCGCCCCGGACACATGAAGTCGATAGAGGTTATTATATATCGAGATTGGGCGCGGCGGCAGCAGCTGGCGCGCGGATCGCCGCCGACCATCGGCCGACATCGCCCGCGGCAGGAGAGGGTGAGGGAGGGAGGGTGAGAGAGTGTGGGAGAGAGGGGGTTAGAGAGGGGAAGGGGGGAGGGCGAGAGAGGGTCAAAGAAGCGGAGAGAGGGTTGGGAGAGGGGGAAGGAGAGAGAGAGGGGGAGAGATGTTGCAGACAGAGCCGGGGATGAGGGCGGCAGATGCAGTGGGACGACACGCTGCCTGGTCCGGCCAATACTGGGCCAATTGTTAAACTCTAAATGGGGTTTTACGGAATTAAGTGGCTTGTGCGGGTGCGTCGACGCTGAAAGTGCTTCAGAAACGGTGGCATTAGAAGATTTAGAACTTTCTGCCGGCTAGAACAACTATCGTCAACAACAAAATACGTCGAGCCGTAGCTCAACCATTTGATCGATGAAAATCACGCCTCTGAGTAACGGCTCTGTCGCCGTTTGAACGGCTGCGAGGAATCGCCGCTCTCGTTGCTGTAGCACGGTGACACACGAGTGCACGTATCGTGCGAGGTCGGTTCCAGCTTCCCCTCCCCCAACACCCAAACTAACTGCCACTATAGCGTCCCCACTAGACGCCAGGAGCGCGGACCTTTAATAAAACTGTTCGTCGCGCGCGGCCGTTACAACCCACGGAGAAATTGCCGGTCACCGCTAATAATATGCAAAGGAGACGCCGTGGGGGTCCCCTGGTTGCTGTGACAGTAACGGCGCGGCGCCACGAGTCCTGAGGCCTCCCAGGGGCTCAGCAGCCGGCGCGGCGGAACAACAGAGGGGGTATCGCCGCGGACTGCAGGTGGCGGGGGATGCCTGAGTCTCTCCTTATTACAGACAAAAATTGAAGGTGTTTCAGTCTAGGGTATGGGGAAAGGAGCCTTGCATCGATTTTATGAGCGCAGTTTTTGTATATTGGGGACTTTGTCCTGCGATGGTTTAACGTAGCACATACTATAACACAATTTGGCTGGTAACGAGTGACACAAAGGTAAGAATCACTTTTTTGGTGAGGTGTTATATTGATCTGGCCAGGACCGTTTATCCGGGTTGTACATTTTTATTTACACGCATATTTTTGCACATGTATGTAGTCTCTGAATGCACAGCGGTTGCTGCAAGGCCAAAGCCCCAGATATGCAAAAATAAACAAGCAGACTTCAGAGGAGATCCATACAAAATGATGTTTCTAATGCTACTTATTAAGTTCAACAATAATAACAAACCTCATTTCATCCCACAATCATCATCGACCTGTGTGAGACAGATAAGTTATATTTTCAACTAAGAGACATCAGAAACCTGCCACACTGTGTCACACCAAATCCGACTGCACAGACATGCTGTTGCCTCACCTGCAATAAGCAGACTTGCTCCAGTGATTGCAAGCAGCACACACGGTATAGCTGTCGCCATGCTTGACAACAATAGTCTGAAAACGAGGGTCAGCTGTCAAACGCAGATCATACGTTTGCTGCGCAACAAGTCCCGTCAACAGGTGCTTACCATGCGCTCCCAGGCTTGCGTGTGATGCAGGCTATTTGTTGGCTTCTCGCTTCAGTTATCGTAGTTTTTCTACGCACAGAGTTCGTTTCCTACAAAGATGAAGGACATCGGAGGTTATTTATCTTTGCTGGTAGCCGCATGACTGCCCCTCCTACGACCGACTCCACATCGTTTGATGGTGCATGCTTGGGATGTGCTCAATATAAGCGCTTTTGATGTGGGAGCGCCAAACGAGGGCTTCTCCAGATTACGCCGCCCATGAAACCTTTCTCACAGCATCCAGCGGCCGCGGTGGCCGTGCTTCCGTGTTTCGTGCGCCTCCTCTGAGGCCTGCCTTATAGCTCCGTCTCTTCGCAGCCTATTCCCGGCGCCGACGGACGGCGTTATTCAGAGCGGCCGTGTTGTGGTGGCGTCTCATTGTGGGCCGAATTTACTATTCTCATCCGCGCGATGAGCCATCAGACGGACATGCCGACGCAGCGTTTCTGCCTCCGCGGCCGGTCACGTCTGCCGCGGATTCTGCAGCGGATTCTGCCGCTGTCGGCTGCGGCCGTCGCGGCCTACTCGAGGGCATGTCACCCCGGGGCTGACGGGAGCAGGTCTGGTCCTAATTCTTGAGAGGGCTAGACCGGCGACGAGAAATAGACGTATTAAGTGGCTGGGTGATAATGCAGGTTCGCTGGACTTGGTCTTTTCTTACCAGTGACATTATCGCGGTTGTAATGCCCATTTCTGAATTAACTCTATAACATTATGTTAGGTTATGGATGCGGTCTAGCTCGCGGCATAGGGATGGACAAAGGAAAGCGAGTTGATGATGGGAAGAAAATGGCAACTAAGCCAACTGTTTTTTTTTTATTTCATCGATAGATACGTGGGAGCTATAACCCATCGCCTTCAGTGCAGCTTTCGGACCTCGAACGACGACACGCTCAGTACATAAAACCAACACGATGTTCACTGTGCAGGACGCCCAGGAAAATGGACTGCGCCTTAGAGCTCTCTGACCAAACCTTACCCGTCTATCGGAAAGCTCCCAGTTGGTCGGAGCTGACTTTCAGCCACTGATGGATGTGGAGAGATAACCTATTTTTCGATAGCTAGCAGCATCAACTGGAAATGACCAACGGAACGTCAAAGGGCCGGTAATCCGGTTTTGTAACCATCAGTCAGCCGTCTTAAGTCGTTGGACATCTGAAAAGAAACCATTCGCCCGCCCTTTGACTTTACGCGGAGAACGGCGGGCGTCGGAAAACCGAGTCACACAACAGCCGTCTGCTGGGGAACCCCGATCGACAGACCCTCCTTCGGCGAGCCGATGCGCCGTCTCGTCTTTGGTCATGGCCGGGATCACATCAGGCGTCGATCCGCGGCCGTCGCGCACTGGCACTAGCAGCGGATCAGTTTCTTCGCCGAACTCGGCACATCTGCCGCGCGGATCAAGCTCAGATGCCCCCCGGCGCCGCGGGGGCGCCGAGATCGCCGCGGCACGGACGCGGCCTGGAGCAGCGGCGGGACGCAGTGGCCGTCCCGCCGAGACGGCAGTCATCTGGCTCCCTCCGAGGCTGCATTATAGCCGGCTGTATCAATAAAGGGGCTTATGCAATCAATAGCCGAACCTGAAGGCCCAAAATAACGGCCAAATATGGTGGAAAATTGGCTCGTAAACTGTTGGCTCGGCGGACATTATCCCACCGGACAGCGCCGCCGGCGGGCGGACAACAGCACCTCGGCTGCAGCCGCAGACGGCAGGAGCGGAGACGCTTACGGCGGGCCCGTCCGCCGCGCGTCTTGTCTGAACGCCGAGAGAAGCGGCCACCCGTTGAACGTGGAGTCCCCGGCACGGGCGCGGCGGGTCGGATTAACGCTGGCCGGACGATGCGCCACGCCGGCCGCCGGGCGACGTCGGAAATTTGTCATCCGACCGCGCCGAGATGGCCGACGTTCCGGGAAGTGCAGCGCGGCCGCGCGCGACCGCGTCCGGCCCGTGGGCGCGGCCGGTCGCCGCCCGCCGCCCCGGCCCGACCGCAGCGCCGCAGGGCGGCCGCCGGGTCGCCGCCGCCGGCGAGGTGTCTCATCACGTGTCCGGCCCGGTGACGCGCGACGTAAACGGAGAGATTACGCCGGTTTACGAGCGGGCGACAGCGCCGGGCGCGCCGGCCGACCGAGTTATCGGCGGCCCCCTCGGCCTGCACCGTTTGCGGCGGCGCGTCCGGCGGCGGCCACCGCGGCCGGCCGCCGGCCACCCGGCCTGGACATGGGAGCGGCGTGCATAATGCATGCCTCTCGGCCGAGTCTCGGACTTATTGCAGAAGTGTATCATATGGCGGCGCCCGGCGCCGGAAAGTTACAGCGTGTCCCGCGGCCCGCCGCGAACAAAGGAGCGCTGCCGCTGACCGCCCCGGAGGACGCTGCCAGATCGTGAGAGCGCTGCCAGATGAAGGCCGCCTCCCGGGAGCGGGCACTTCCGATTGCAGGGGAATCACGTACGAACGGACCGACGCCACTCTGTGCCTTGAAAATCCTCCCTAACGCAATTGAAACTTTGCGCCTGTGTATTTTTCCAAGTTGCGATCCGGGATGGACAAAGTTATCCTTCCCTGATTGAAAAGTGGACAACGGCAACATGGTAATACGATTGTGAACTTTTCGGTGCCGTTCAGAGATTTTGAGCTTTTCAGGTGGAAAGAAAAATGTTTGTTTGTCTTTGAGCTTATTTTTCTCCAAGCAAACTGAATGTGCCAACAATGTGGGTGCGGTGGCCATTGTTAGAAATAACTGGAAGCTTGCGCGAAAATGGCGATCGGTCTGCGACGCATCGCACGTTCTCAGTGACATCACAGTAATTACGCAGACAAAAAACAGTGATGGAATATGACTGGTAACTTGAATTTAGTTTATTTTTAGCTGAATGCTATGCCCTGACATTTTTATTTCCAAGCATTTATTGCGCATGTACCACGGTTGAATTCATGCTTCGCGTTCGGTTCGGTTCAGTTCGGCGCGTTTTCCCGCGTTGAGTAAAAGGATGAAGGCATAGGCACGCTCACAGAGGCCGCTCACGCATGAGAACGGAGATGCTACCGTCCGCTTGTGAAAGTCGCCTCCAGCAGAGCTGTCCGGCCGTGGCCAGTCGGCCGATCCGTGGCCCGCTGAGACAGACCAGCAGCCCAACTGCTGGGCAGCGGCGAGCGGACTTACCCTGCTCTTAGATTGGCTCTGAATGATGGATACGCCGCCCCTGGCGCGCACTTAAAATATTCAGCATTCGTGATGTCAGAAATCAATCGGATGGCATGCGGGCCGCTTATTATGGAGATGGGCGCACACATGAAGCCTGATCGCGGCCCGAGCGCCTGGCCGTGTCCAATTTCGGCTTTACGGGACGGCCGGACGGCCGGCGGCGGCGCAAACTTTCGCCTGTCTGGCGTCCGTCGGCCGGCGGCCCCTTGTCATGGCATCGATTGGAGGCCGCAGATGGAACCTGCGGCGCCTCTGTCTCCTGTTGTGCGGCCGACCCTCGCAGGCTCTGCGTGGCGCTGGCCGCGTGGGAAAATTAGATTTTTAAGGAAATTTTTCCGGACTGCGTGTCGCGTCAGTTTTTAATGTCTGTAACATGCGTCTGTTTAGTTACCGTCATGGGAGTTAGAAGAAAATGATACTGCACTTGGGGACTATATAACGCGAAAGGGTTGAGTTCATAATGTATGTCCTATGTATATACCTGGTGCACATACAAAAACCCTGGGATTCTTGTCGAGGACTTCCAGCACTTGTTTTTTACATTAATTATTGTAATATTACTTTTGGCCAATTTGTCTAGTATATCCCAAAACCAATTGGACTGATGTAAGTCAAGAACGCATCATTTCAAACAGCTGTTCACTAGCAATGACTGGCCGTACTTTGTTGTAAAACAGCAGCTGAAGGTTGCACCTGGAACCCTCTCTCCATCATGCCGTTGACATTAACCCGGCACCGCCTGGGGGTGTCAAATAGCGCACCCCTCGGTTTTTCGTGAATAGCTTCTAAAACGTTAGAGCCAGCCAAACCAAATTCCTAGTACCTAGTCATCGACCAATTTTACAGATTTTGACTTTAAAACCATTTCCATGCTAGGTCAGGTCATGGAGATATGACGTCATAAATGAACCCTTTCATGAATGTTGCCTCTTCGGGCGGTGGCGCATTGTTCGAGCACTGTTTTCTTGTAGTGTTCGTGAATATAATGCATGTATCATTTGGTTTTACATAGGGCACGGTCCCCAAAGGGATATACAGCTGTGGCACGTCAAAATTAAAGGTCATGCTAGGTCATATGCATGATGACAACTGGACTGTTCCATTGTGGATGATAGAAGTGGTTGCCGCTGGCCTTCCCCATCGTTCAAGCCAGACAAGCAAATCCATATTCGCCTCTTAGCAAGGTTCACCAAATGCAACGTGAGGTCATGTCAGGTCACGTCGTAGGTAGATGTCAAAACTGAATAGAATACATGATTGCCTGTGGATGTGCGTTTAGTAGCAACAACGCGCAATTATTATTCGTAGTCAGAGAAAGAAAAATGATTCTCTATAATGTCCTGGCTTGTTCTTGACCCGATAAAGAGCAGAGAAGATTTAATTATCACAAGACGTCATTTCAGTTCTGTATTTGACGTAGTCTAGAATTCAAGCGAGCAGTTATTGCTCTTTGGCAGGAAAAGTAATGCAACTTTATCTGTCCTGACCTAGAATGACCATGACTAGATGAAAAGCAGATAATGCAGGACTGATCATTAAAAGGTTTCACTTGAGTCCTGTATGTCACGCAGATCAAAACGGCTGCGAGTAAGTATCCTTGACACGTAAAGTACGACCAATATATCACCTGACCTAGGCTGGCCTTGCCCCAACATTTTTTAACATTTCGGGATGTTTCTGCTGCAGAAGATCCTAACCTTTCATCCGATACACAGCTGAAGGTTCTAAGACCAAAATTGCCGATGATATGATGTACGAACCGGTCGTAGTTTTTCCGACGCTATGATACGTGCCTTTACGTAACCTGTGACGTCATCAAGGCCTGACATAGCATTTTCTGAATCGCAGGAATCAGGGCTATCGATCGGCGGTGGATCGGCTCAGATCCGATAGTTAGATCCTGAGATAACAGGGATGCCCTTTTTGACACCCCTTCAGGAGGTCGCGGTGTAAAAACGTGCCAGGCGGTGCCGGGTTAAAAGCAGGTCAAACTAATGGCACCCGTGATGTCGCATTGACAGAATAAACGGGAATTCTCATATTTTGTGACATTAGTGCTCGCCATCTGGCAACGTCTATACCCTGTTGCGCCTCATGTAGGCGCGCAGTTATAAAACACACGAGCAGCATTATTGCTCCAGTTATGAACTCTCTGTGTTGCATGTTACATTACTGTATTGTATTGCAATGCATTTTTCGCGTGAGGCCAACTGTGTCCAAAAACAACATATATACCAGACGTGCTCGATTAATTCAAAATATCAGCCTTTGCAACGTGTTTTTTTTTTGCCGAAGCGCCACGCAAAGGTACAGAGAAATGCTTAAGACAATAAAAAAATTTTAACGCCTTTTTATTATGAAATATGGAACATGACACTGTTCTTTTGTGTTTCCAAGGGAAACATGTTAACCAATCAGGAGGTTATTGACAACGGAAATAATGCCCATAACTTGAAACCTAAATGTTGTGGGAACATTCCATTTCATTTCCAAATGCATTTCGTGGAGGATTTTGGAAATGCCGACTTTCTAGATACATTGGCATTTAGACCAGAAACAGACAGAGATACCGGTCTGTCATGACGCAGCAGATATCTTAGTGCAGCAGTGTGCTGAGGTTTAGTGACGGAAGATAAGTTAAACTTTTCAGCAATGGTCACGGACCAGGCCAGTAGAGAACTAAATACACAGACCCTCAAAAAGAAATCACAACACTGGATAACGCCTATTTTAACTTCTCCAAGAACCCTGGCACCAGTACTCATGTCATGAACTAATCAACAAACAGCTAAGTGCCATGCAGAGTGTAAACACACACCATAAGACGCCTTGACGGGGACGTAACGCCATTGGCAGAACAGGGACAAAAAGACGCCCTGCCCCAGTTATTTTCGAAGTAATGAACAGATTTGAACGGTTCGTATGCCAGTCAATAGCTCTGTATCGGTCAGCCTCAGGTCCTTAAAGTAATTAACCTCGAGGCAATAATAACGTCACCGGCCAAGGTCAAGTTAAAAGTTGTTACAGACTGTTCAATGATCGCTCAGGCAATTCAGCATACCGTAACGTTTCATTCACACTCGACGACAAAGAAATCAGATGCTTCAGACGAACAATGCACATCCACAGTGTTAGCATTTTTCCACAATCACATTACAGGTCACAACCCTGGACCAATTTGGTCAAATTGAATGCCAAAATGTGAAGCAATCAAGGTTTCTTCGAACAGTACAGCATGCCTTGAGCAATGACACCTTCATCAGAAAAAATGGACATTTCTTAGATCCGTGCTTTGAGCTCTGTAACGGGCGACAAATTCTTCCGACTTTGTCATAAAGCCAATTAAAGCCAAGACGCTTAAGCGCCGATTTAAACCGTTCTATACATATTACCGAGGTGCGGTTTTCTGGCAATTTGGGAACACCCCTGAAACTGAAACAAGCTACGTTGGCCATCTCGGTTCCAGCCTCATTCATTCCACCACCAAAAAACAAGACACTGCTTCATAAACGGCTGCAGCCATACAAAGGTGGACAAATGGCCCCGCCAAATCTGCATAACGCGAACGGCCTCCGAGCGGCGTCGTTTCCAGCTGAAATAGCGGCCAGCCGCGGCCGCCCGCCAAACAAAGACATCGCCGCGAAAACAGGCCGCGGCGGTGCGACGCGTGAAAACGGCCGGCCGCGGACAATGCAGATCGCTGGTATATCTCCGAGACGGCGCGCGCCGAACGCAGCCCGATGAATCGGCCAGGCTTCGGGCGGCGACGCTCTTGTTTTCGCCGCCTGCCATGGATCCCTCCATAAAGGCCGTAAAACTCTCGTCCGGCGGAATCGAATCGCGCCGACGGTGGCAACTTCCTGATGGGATTAGAGCCGGCGGCCAGTGCTAAACGTCGTAACACCCGCCCGGGGAGGCGTCGCCGGCCCCGAAATGGAGCTAATCGCTCCCGCAGGTGACCTCTGGACGCCGACATAATTCCTCCGGAAAATGGCGCCGGCCGCCACAAATGAAAAATGAAAATTGCATGGCACCCCCACCTGGAGTCCGCTCCGAAAGAACGAGGGGTGCTCGGCTTGTGGGATTCGCGTTTTTTGGACTGGTGGTTGTCCAATCGCTCGTATTTTTTCCCCTCTGGTTACTGAAAGAATTATAAAATTTCGTGTTTTGGGATACTTTGATACCATTGCTGCTTATTGTTTATATATCAAACCATTTTTTTGTGAAGTAAAATGTAGCTTTTTGTGATACCCTGCAAATAAATCAATTCCACAAACAAGGATCTGAACCTGACTGTCTGCTTCAAAATGCGCTCATCACCAAGTACGGATGTACAAACGTCACCGTCCTCAGCAGTTGTATGGTTCCCATTATCTAGTTTATATTGTTAGAGCATGGCCTCGCCTGTCAAGCACCAGCGCATCGGGTGCACATAGCTGTAGGTAAATATGTTCAATGGACATTTATCGCGTGGAGTATAAATTGCTTCAAACATATACCTCCACGGAAACAAATGGAATTTTACATAAACTCAGATGACCAATGTCTCAACGAGGATTATGCAAGTTTTTTTAATTGCTGTTCCAAACGACATAGCTAAGCGTACCAATATATTGGTACGAATTGTCGCTGTTTACTGCGGTACATGTGCATTACTACGTGAAATAAATTCATGTGCTTTGAGAATTATCAGACGACTGGTGACAGTGCGTTCGGCGCAGTTAACAATATTTGGTCAAGATAAAATAAAAACTGCACCAGATACAAGGGCATTTGAGCTTATGCCTTAGAAGAACCACGCTCGCCTTCTCGGCCTTTCAGTTGCTTTGGGAACAAAACAAGTTTGAGAAGTGGAGAAGAAGTGAGAAAGCGTCGGTATTCAAATGGCCAAACTAGGTGTCTCTAATGCGTTCCATTGCGTGTTACAGTGTTTCTGTGAAGGCAGTGGCAATACGCATAGAACTGGGAACTGGCAAACTAAAACAACGTTCCGACAGCTTTTGCCAACTCCAGCCTGAATGATTGTGTTTAGAAAACTCTAAAACGAATCTTGCACCTCAAAACCTTGCAACGGTTCATGCCCGAACCGGTAATGTGGTTTCCCAGAAGTCCCCTCTAACTTTTGATCCGACCATCGGGAAAGCATAACCTACACACATATTTAATGCCGTTCAAAGTGATCAAACCGGCAACCTGAATAAGATTCCTCGAACAAAAGTTGAGTTATTGAGATTAACTTTTCCCACCATCCAACGTCCGCGTGCGAAAGACGTCCGCTCGGTGCAGGCTTCGTGGTGGCCAAACAGCGCGCGCGTCCGGGTACCTGGGGCAGAAGGTCAGTTCGCATCAAACGCGTTTATCTCTCAGTTGTTTTGATTTTGACCCTGTAAGACTTCCAATGATACGGTGATTATGTTACGCAATAGTTGGGTAACTGATTTTTGAGTGTAGGCGCAATGATGTAAAAACTTTAATAATGATGGACTAAATGTGCGCCGGCCGGCAGGCAACAACACGTGGCCGACATAGCAGGAAGTTTTTGGGAGCAATAAGAACGATTCCTCAGGAGTCAAACCTTTTGATGCCATACGACTTCATTTTGATTCCGGAACCCGTACAGCAAGTTTAGCATGCCTAACCAAAGCTGTTTGTTTGTCGCTAGCGAAAAACGGAGATGAGCTCTAGAAATCTCCACCAGTGCAAAGGTTTAACCCACTTTAACATGTGTTTTAAGCTGAGGTAGCCGAGTTATAATCCGAACCCTTCCAAGTCGATATTTTACACAAATTATTTATCAAAACCCTCCATTTTCGGAGTTTCAAAGCGATTTCTCACGGGGTTTCCTGTATATTTTATTTTGTTGTGTTTTATGTCCAGGTGTTGTGTGATGACATGAACTAAAGCAACCCTATGACCGTTATCAGAAAAGATAAGCCTACATTGTGGACTGATAACAGATATTAGCAGTTATCATCCGTCACTAGATCAGAATCGGTTCGGCTCAAAGGCACAGTGAATCGAAATCAGCACTGAATCGTTTACTGATCCAGGGAATCAATCCTGAATCGATTCACAGAAAACAGAGGACAAAGAAAATTGGTTCTTTAAGAACCCACGTTACTCGAATAATTAAACATAGTACTCAGCTCCCATTTTCCCGGTTTTTACGATTCTTTCTTCCACTTGCCTTATCTTATTGCCAAATTTCATTACTAATATGGCTAAAAACTAAACTTCTAAATTAATCTACGCATGAATATGAACTTAATCACACTGAATCCATTCACTCCAGCTAAATCAACACAGGCCTGTCGGAGGCTCTTCCCTTCGAAATGTCGTACCATAACAGTCAGAGGGCTGTGAAAGAGGGCGTCTGACTCCTGACTGATAATGGGCTAGTGCGCCAACAGATGTCCAGAGCACATTAGGCCTCAACGGAACACCAATGCTCAGGCATTTAAGTTACGCTAAGGTGCAGCAGCAGGACATCAGGTTCGCGCAATCGGTTTGGTGCGTCCGATGCGTCTACATTTGTGGAGAAATAGTTCATGCATATGACGATGACTAAATGTGGGGATACGGGGCTGATGTCAACCAACCGTTGGCAAACAATTACGCTAACCTGATTACCTGGCCCGAACATCCCATTATGACCTCTCTGACGAGCTCCGTCGACTCGTTTGCTGTGCAGCACACAAGCCGGACCAGCTTTCAAAGCGTGCTAATATCTAGCGAAATTACGAACAGGAAAGTCAGCACCTATTTACCTCAGCACTCAGCGCAGCCGGGCAAGCTACTTGCATGCTTGAGTCACTCATAAAATCCCCTTTGTTTGATTTTTCGTCAGTTTTTCAGCTACAAACTTTCATGAATCATGGTACATACTAGTAAGCAAGCATGCTTTAATGGAACTGTCCTCTCATTTAAATGCAGATATTAAGCCCTGAACCAACAACAGCATAAATGTACGGAGACTAACATTTGTCAATCGATGAGTTATATGACTGGGAATGGGAATCCGTCCATGAAATGCGTAAATATAAATGGGACAAAATCAAACTGATAGTAGCTCCGGCTGGAATAAAAGGTATAATGACCTTTGAGACTTATGTTTGCATTTCAACGCATTTGTTATACTTTTAAACCAGATGTGTATCTGACATGATATTGTAACTTCAACTTTCCCTGAACTTAGTTCATCTTACGCTTTGTTTTGATGCTCTGGTGCACTAGACGCATTGAATAATTAAGGCAATGTCATAGACCGAGGGTAATCAAATTGAGCGGCTCGGACGGCCCGTGACGACTTTTGTGCGTTATCACAACGTGACTGGGAAAACCGAGAAAATATAGCTTTCAACAAAGTTGTACGTTTTTGGGGGAACTTTTGACTTTATCCATGCTTATAAGCCAACTCTATGTTTTGTTTCCCTTTGACTTCTCTTAGGTGGTTTTTTCGTTCCCTAACGCTTCTTCGACATTGTTTTTGAGCCGCTTAGTTGCGCTTAGGAGTGCCATCGAATGGTATCATAGATGTATGTGAGGTTTCGATTGGTGATTCCTCGTATCCAAAATGCTGACAGATCGGCAGGTAGCCCTTTGTATTTCAAAATACAATAACTTCGAATAAATGTGTTATGCAATATTCGGAATCTACTTGAACGCTTGGGAACAAAAGGAATAGATCTCGATCGTCACGTGCCTCACAAATCGCAATACACATATACCCTACAATACTGGCATGACATTGCGGTTGAAAACCTCTAGATGCATCTGGACACAGCGGCCGTCTAGAGTCGGCAGTATTTGGCAGTGGTTTCGTTACTGGTTTACCCTCGGCACCCGCTCGACCCCTGGCAGGGGATCGAGCGGACTCGGAAGGCGCAGACGCCGGCGCGCTCGATTAGGGAGGAGTCGTGACAAACGAAGCCTGAGTATGAAAGGCAAGTGAAGCGGAAAATGACTTCAACGGATGTGACTATGGCGGCAACACTGGCGGATCCAAGGGACATTGGGGTTATTTCCCCCCCCCCCCCATTTTGTCGGAAGTGGAGTCAGCATGTCTTTACCACCTCTTTTCCACCGGAAGTGTTTTTTACCACAAAAGTGCATCTTTGTTTTCAAAAAAGGTGAAATGAAATGGCCGAAATCCGGATATAAACCGACATTTCCGGGTAGAGTAAGTTACGCGAATGGGGATTTGCCCTCCCCTTCACCCCTTTCTTAGCATAGGATCTGGATTTGCCCTTGACCGACAATATGAAAATTTAACTGTGCATTAGCTGACAATTACGCAGAACATCTGGTGGCGCTTGGTTTTGTGGCTCGAACGAGTTTCAAGAGAATGTTTGGGGAAAAAAGCATTATCAGACACGGTTTGTGTGCCCGCCGAGGTCAGGCTGCTTACGGTGATGTCAAAGCGCTCCTTGCATTAAATACGTGGGCTGATCTTTGGCAGGACCTTCCACACCACGTGACAAGATTCGGCATCGCTGGTGGACTAACATTACTATCGTTAGGTAATGGACGAAAGTGCATGTAACGGAGTATTCACTTCACTTGCAGTCACGATGAAATTAAATCTGTATTGTATGAATAAGGGGAAGCTTCAAATGGGTTTAAAAGCAAACGTTAAACGCAAAACAGTAAACAATGAGTTTTACATTGGCTGTCATGTCATATTTCCGACTTTGAACTCACAAACGCCATTCTTGCGCACTCTGTGCTCCCAAACGTCGAAAAGTTTTGGGAGTCGACATTTGTGGCCATGTGGTCATGTGGCCGCGGCCATGTGGTCCCGAAACTCCACTCCGGCTTCTGTTCGATTTTCAGCATGTCCAGACGAGTTTCCAGGTGTTCCGTGATCTGGAAGCTCCAGATGACGTCTACCACACTCCGGTGATCGGCGATGGTCTTCAGATCAGGTGAGCAAGTGTGAGCTCGCTAACAGCAACAAACTTGACGAAAACGACGCATTGGTGGTCCAGGCCGCCCAGGCGGACGCGACACGGGGACGCCTCCGGGGAGACTAAAGACGACGAGGCTAAGGTGCCTCTCCACAACGCCCTGGCACCAAAGTAAGGGAGAGACTCGAGGTGCAGCCCGAGATTTCGGCAGTCCGGAGTGGAGTGTACTTGGCTGGGTAGCGGTATGGCTCGCTCTCGGTACCCACCCAATCCTTGGCCGGGAATCGGGTGGACGTAAAAGAAAGGCGGAAAGGTTCTTATGCACGCTGTGTCCAGAGAGTCCTGTGAAGTCCAGTGATCTAAATACCACAGGTCATAAGTGGCGCACCACTGGAGGCTTGCGCGGCTGTGCTCTTCCTTGAACGCCCCGCACCGCGGCTGTAGCACCCTAGCCGCAGCCAGCCGCAGCTTAGCCCGTAGGTCTAACAGCCAAGCATTGACCAGCCGTGCCAATTTTTTTCAAAATTTCATTTTAAAAATATTTGTGGACGGCTAGGTGATGTTTGAATATGAAGCATGTGAAAACACAGCTGCACAACTGCAACACTAAAAATTACGAAATGACTGCATCATATACAAACTAAATTTGGTATATCGCCACACACATGCTACTTTTTGTGTGCGACCCTCAACCAGACAACAGCCATGGCCACGGCTGCAGCCATGCCTTGCCAAATTTGTGCAGCCGCCCCATCCCGTTGGCCATAGGCTCTGGCCGGCTGACCGCCCTTGTAAACCTCTAAGCACCATCATCCCATTATTTTTACAAGGATTAAGTACTGCGCTTTGCGTTCCCTGGAAAACTGATATTTCGTGCAAGGATACACTGAATCATACCTATATTCACCTCTATTTGTACTGAATGAGAGTGTGTGGTTCGCCAAAAAGTTGATTGCCACCAAATTCGAGCACATACCGCGCGTATATGATGCATTGATAATGATTTCTTTAACCTTAAACGTCACCGCAGACCCCTGTTACAGGCCTTTGAATTGATTCACGTCAGATGTGCTGTCAAGGCAGCGACTCAAGGGGCAGCAGTCTGAAGCCTGTCCCTCGCTGCCCCTTGGTGAGGTCCTGGCCCATAGAACCTTACGGTCAATCATTTTTGACCAGCGGTCACGTGAGGTGCACTTTGTATCCAACAAGTGCTGTTCCGGACCAGGCGCCCATGCCCACTCATTCTGAGGCTGCTATTGCACAGTTGGGGGACATGATTTATGTACAGACGCACATACATGACAAAGGATGACATCATGCCAATCGTGTAGTTCTGTAAGATCAGTAGGAAAATCTAGGAGTGGTACAGGTATTTTCGATCTGCACATCTCAGTGCCTCACTGCTTACTTCAGGAACCGTCATGAAACCTCTGGTTATGGGGGAAAAATAGCTGGAACAGCAAAGTAGCTATTAATCCAGCTTGTAGGTGGAGATCATCTCCATTGTAACTGGTGTGACGAGCCCCACATAGTAAATATGCATACGCTTTTGTCCCTTTGCAATGCCTTGTAACCTACCTCCACCATTGCTATGAAACTGTTTAAGCGGAGGTACTTGCATCCTACAGATGCATGGACGCCGTCGGTAAAAGGAATGACTGGTAAAGCATATCATTCGTCATTAGCCGGGAAACAGTGTTTGGCCGACAGTGTCCGAACAACGTCTGTCCGACGTTTTGGTAAGACATTTCTCCTGGCTTGGTAGTTTCAGTTATTCACAGTGGCCCAGGATATCAGAATTTAGCACTCGCGTCCCCCGGAGATGGATAGTGATTTTCGTGATAGGTGGTATGATGATGTGACAGTGATATGCTGTGATCATTTTAGGAGATTGTCAACACAAAAAGAACCAGCTTTGAGAGGCATTATGCCTTCCTGTCACTAGGTATTTATAGGCGGTCCATAGCCGTCTAGTGGCAGTCCGTGGTGACTGGTGCACAGGCATTTCAAACGGTAAAGCGTCACCAGACAATCAAACATGTTGCCTGAGCCCCGTGCTATCAACAACTTTGGCAAGAGCACGTTTGCCCGCCGAGTATTTACCGCGCACACTCGTGTGATACATCACAATAAACATGCAGCATTTCTCTTTGCTCGCGTTACCCCTGTTCCGGGACCTAAGTTCTAGAGCTAAATCCCGCTGGGAGGGGGGGGGGCTTATTCGCCTTCTTCATATCTCAGAAACTAACTGTCCGATTTTGTAGCGAGACGACTCAAACGAAGCCTTGTAATCTAAAATTATACCTTCCCAAAAATACCAAAAATTCGCAGTAGCGGTAATAAAATTCGCAGTAGAAACCAAAGGAAGGAGTTCCGTATCATATTCATTGGTCGCCGTTGGATCCCATATTGTTAGCAGAAGGTTCCCCAAAAAGAATGGAAATGAGACCAAAGGGTTGAAAATATGTTTCTAAGGTAAAAATACTGTCAGACACTTATCAACGGCGTATCCATGGATTATATAAGGTAGGAAAATTTGCAGTGTATCCTTTTTCGTATCTTTGCAAATTTTTACCGTCTGAAAGGACCCAAAGTGAGCCACTGTGACCTTTTTCTACATTTTGGAGTGTATGATTGGCTGATAATGGCGGTTCAAGAAACGAAGAATGGGTGGCTTGAGGCTTGATTTGTAGAGCATGTGGAAACATCTATATTGGTTTGCATATCGTGCCTACATACGTCAGAGGTCAGAAAGTTTAATATTATATTGAGATAGTGGTAGGTACAAATTACCGAATACATCCATAGCGTAGCCAGGAACCTCGCATGGAATACAATGTTTGTTATCATCTTGCTCGGGTGTTTGTTCATGCTGATAGGGCCTAAAACGTGTTGAATACACTTATTGTGCCCCAGCATGTGTTCGTATAGAAATAATAATTACCAATGGTGGTACAGGAACCTGAAAAAGGCGGGTAAAATGTTTTTCCTTACGCATTTATCACTCTTGTTTACCAAGCAAATAACGGTATCATGAAGTTTGGAGTGATATATGAGATCCAAATAGGGTTTCATGGATCCTCCCAGGCGATATTCACCATAGGTTACATGTTAAAAAAACATACTCTTCGCGTGAAGTCGCAGATCAGACCAAAGACGTCCCTGGAATCACATTATATGGATGATCCCAAGGTTAGGTTCATGGCACGATCTACCATGTGCCCTTTTTGGTCCCTTGGATCCGCCCCTGCTGTCACAGTGCTGCCTTTCCATCTCATAGAGAGAAATGGCGAAAAAAGCGTAACAAATGCCATTATATTTGTGCTTGATCTGATAATATAGTCGTTGATAAGCAACTCTACCGAAAATAATATTATGAGTGCCCTTTTTCCCCCATGGGTCCTCGAGTGCGTCCATAATATATGGCAGATATGTTGTAAGGCGTGATATGAATAGGTGCTTTGCAAAAGCAAATGCGAACGTGATTCTCATATCATCGTAGAGCACGTCGAGTGCTCAGCGTGGAAAAATGTCAAAAAACGGCTGAACATGCCTCCCGAAAACTCGTCCTGGACCCGTCCCTGATAAAGGCAAACACTTAAATTTTTCGCATTGCATGAGAAAAAGAGTGCCAGGAGGCAAACCGTTCCGAAATGGCAGGCGAAAACCCTCGAGGGAGCTTATTAAGCTCCCCCCGCCCGGAATGGGGTTAAAGAGCACCATAAAATAGAATATGTTGTCATCTTTGCAATCGAGGTGTTGCTGTTGATTTTTATTGCAACTGTTCTTATTTTAATTTGAGTTTTGTGTGGTATTCTGGTTGTCAGACTTCGGTCTTTTCGTTTTTTTTTATTTATTGATCATGTTGGTCTATCTTTATCTACGTACCATTGCCTGTAAGACAAAGGTCACACTTTCTGTTGGAAGAAGTTGGCTATATGTAAATACAAAGGCAAATGCAAGCAAGTCCTCAAATAAATAATCCGTAGGTCTCTATGTCGGCTTATTTTAAAGCCTCAAAGCCAGTTATAGCCCAAGAAACCAGAGAACACCCGAAATCTTGTCGATCTGGAGCATTGCTGTTTGCCTTGGTAAAGTGCATTACATGGGCATATGAAACTTGGCGAATGCAAGATAACGGTATTTGTGGTGCGGTATGATATCTATGGTTCCTTCATGCATTCGCACCTCTGATGGCCTCGATATTTAAGGATGGTTTGTCTGATGTGCGCAAATTCATCCAACATCATGTCAGTCGCATTATGGTCACTTTCTCTATACGAAGTGACAGAAATTCGTACCCGCAATTTGAGATGACCTGTAATTCCATAGGTAGGAAAATGGGTTGGGGATTGCAAACAATGCGCCATTTCTCACAATGAAGTGGCGATTCCCCACTAAGATTACGAAAGGAATATGGCGCTATAATATCGCGAAGTTACATAATGGTGTGGTATTCACACTGATATCACGCATAAAATGGTATTCACACCTGTTTTAGTAGCGTTCCTTAAAAACTGGATAATGAAATAAGATCTAGAAAGAGGACTCCAAGCTGAACAAACAGAATTATATAAAGCATGACTGGAACCGGATATCAAGCATTGTTTCAGATTTCGCACCCAAAACTGGTTACTACAACATATCGCAAGATCACTCTTCCTAAGCAGTATCCGTGCTCTGTCGTTATGAACAGACCTGGAATACTATTTCCTATGCCACATTCCTTTATCGGGCAAGGGGTGTTGTGAGTAGCACCGTGTTCATTTTAACCCTTGCCGGAGAGGCGGTGGTTACCACATAAGATCGTTTTCTGAGACTGCTCGCGAACGGCCCGCGTGAAGAATTAGAAACTGGCGATAGCTGACCTTTCGTCACTTCCGTATGTTTTCCAAAACAAATAAACCCAGTCATGTCAGCTCACCGAGTTGTCACATCATTCTCGGTAATCTGACAGGGTCTGGTAACATCTGTTATGTGACAGTATTAAAGCTTCCAAGCCGTTTTTTTACGAAGCGTGAACGTTATGGAGCGTTTTTTAACAACCTGGAGTTTTTTAGTTTGTTACGGAACTTTGAAAACTTTTTGAGACTGTTATTACCTGGCGATCTGTAGACATGCTGTTTGGTGTAAACTCAGACAAAACAAGAATTATCGTTAATTGCGGGATTTCCGTTTTTGCGTACCATTCTGGATCAAGTTAACCACACAGTCCAAACAAAACAGTAACTAAGCACCCAGCGGCGGGGCCTGTTGGCGCGTGAGACCCACCTCGTGCCGGCACGGAGCTCCGCTGCACCTCACTGCATGGCCGCAGCAAATACGCCAGATAAGTCCAGGGTACCATCCCACCGCTAGGCCACGCCCACCGCCGCTTCCCATTGGCCGCTCGGATGCTCTCGGGTTAGGGGCCAGCCGGCCGTTTCGAGGCGGGTTTTTTTCGCGCGGCGCCTCGCGGGTGTCTCCTCGAGACGCGGCTGGAGGCGTCTCGCACCTGGCCGAACAGTGCGTGGTTCGGCAGCGCCGATTAGGAACGACTGCAAACAAGGCAGCGAAAGCTAACCTGTTGGGTTGGCACCTTATGCTGCCGATGCAGTCTTCTCCCAATCCAGTGCGTTATGGGCCCATGAACTTTTCGGCCCAAAAACTTGATATTATGCTGGGGAATTCGATCGACTGTGTGGAGCGTCCTGATACTAAAGGTCGTGCGCTGAAAGGTCATCACATCATAACGAAGTTTGTATGACCTGCTATGTAACATCCGGTAGATATGTAAAGCAAATAAGATTTCCTTGCCCGCTTTCCTCTTTTCTTACGAACAGAACGAAGACAAAAGAGTGGTGTGAAGCGGTTAGCTCTTTTCTCCGAACTGTAAGGTTAATGGCTTTCATTGGTGTGTGTTCTGCTCAAAATGGCATTTCCTTTGCTTAAAATGCTTTAACTTAAGTTTTATGTCGAACGTCCAGACAAGTTCTGTAGATTTTGCAAAACGAGTGTTTCGTAGCTATGTTCACATGACGAAATAACCAATGGTCTTTGACTTATTCATTTGCCAGCTTAATTATAAACAATAAGAAAACTTCTCGCCGAACTGTAAACGACTATCAGTCGTGTCCGACTTCGTTTCTTGCCACGTTAGATAAAACCTGATCATCGCTCGCGCTATCGGATAACCGGAATAGCTTGATCAACGTCTTAGAAGTCCATGCAACCACAATGTTCACTCACGTTTACCTTTTAAGCCTGACCGGAGCACCAGTGGTGGAGTGTCGAATCAAGTCGCCCCTGCTGCGACTGTGGTAGATGCAGGATGGGTCCAAAAGGGTCCTGTAGCTCCCGTGTGTCAAAACGAAGCTGCTCCATTCTTGCTAACCTCCAGGACAAGGCCATTACTTTACAAATATTACTAACCTCTGAATGATTCACCATTTAGGTTTTTTGCCTAATAAAATATTGCCCTAGAAGTTGCAAGGATTCACAACATTGGCTGTTCTCAGTCAGGCCGGCTGTACCTACCAGCCCTTGGGTCGAATATTTGTCTCCATACTGTCAACGTTCTGTGTAGCATGGAGTACAGAGATGGGAATACTCCTGATCACCTGATCCTGGCTGGAGAGTAAAAAAGATACTTAACAATAACAGTTCCAAAGTCCAGGAGAAACGCAGTAGGTTGCGATCGTCATACGTCTCGCTTCAGCTGTTAGGAATATAAAATGTGTGAGACTGGATGAATCATTCCTTTAAAACCGAGGTGCTTTTTTACCTTGAATCTGGCGCGATCGCGCAACGTGAAAGTCCAGGACAGCACACTCATTCATCAACAGAGACGTTTAGAAAGAATCATTGACGGCCGACTGCATTACGAATTTTACCGCACATCATTTCAGTTACGTCATGTCTGACAAAATATTAGTGTAAAAATGTGACTCATGGAACACGCCATGATAACGCTGATGGCCACCACCTGATTGTCATCTGCCGTCATCTGTCATCAGGCGGTGCAGAAAAATGCCTTTGTAATGAAATGTAATAATATGTTTCAAAATTAAACTAAGCTTCGGTTTACAACTGAGACTTAACCATTCCACGTCCAGAACTACATACCAAACTACGCACAAACCGGTGCAAAGTCTTTCAGAACCCCAGGAAGTGAAGATCATTAAACTCTAGGGGGCAAGGAGAGTTCAGCGTTGCCAGAAATACTTGCTGTCGTTCTGTTCACGCAGATATTGCGCCAAACGTCCTCACTCAGGTTTAATTTCACTTCAGGTGCCAATTTTGTTTGCGCCATTCGGCTTGCAAAAAATCAAATAAAAGGATCAGGCCCGGCCGCGGCTGCAATTCTTTTTCAGGCATGGATGCATATTTTAAAATACTCTTTAGCAGACTTATTTTCTCTTTATCCATGTCGAAATTCAAGTGAATAGTAATCAATCTATTTTAGTATCTTTGACCCAAAAAATTCCAGGACAAAAATGTCTCGTGCGCCCTTGATATTGACTGCTAGAATAGCTGGGCAATTTTTGTTACACCCGTAGAAGAAAGCTGTCTGTAAACGTCGTCTCTAGATTAGTTGTGAATAAAACGACCTGGAAGCCGACATGCTGCGAATGTAAATGGAAACACGGAAGCAACGAGCTATCTGACGGTGAAAACTCCAGACCCTGGACCTAGTGGTTGCAAAATAATTAGCCTGCGGGAAGCTTTATGGCCGGGCTGGGCCAGACTGGTCCGAGGGTTACATTTTACTTTTGTCTGCTAGTTGAAATAAGACGTACTCGCCTTACGGCCCGGCTCAGAAGAATGGAAAATGAAAATTAAAGTCATACTTAATAATATGCTTCTAGGTTTAAAGAGGAACGCGATATGACTTATTTGCTTATAATGGTTGAGGGGCGCACCGACTCCGTGGTCATACGACTCCCATAACATAGGTGTCACTCATGATGCGCTCCACAAGGCATATTACTGATTTTTGGTTTTTACTTGCACGCTATTGGTTTATTCCTCTTGTTCTAAATGAATGGCGGCTGCTTCACTGGAACATCGTATTGCAGTTTATTTGTCTTTTCTTTTCTCTTGTCCCTATCGCTTCAGATGCAGTTAATGGTCAACACAAGAACTGGAAACGTTTTAAAACAGCAACGTCTGTTGGCAAATTGAGGCGGCGCTTTCTCCATTAAAGCACATAAGGCACTGCCGTACCTATAGTTAGGGATTTTACCAATATTTGTTGTCTTTATTTTCTAGTTATTTTAAAACTTTCTGCGAAGATCATGGCCCACATTTTTTACGCCAAAGACCATTAATTATCCGATAAAATGCAATATTTACAAAAAACACTTCCCTTTGGCAACTATCGCAAGTCTTCATGAGAACGCAGTTGACAAATATTCTTAGGTAGATGCGCCGTAAGTGCCACATTCTTTCCGATGTCCCTATATTTTTCAAAGATTGAGAGTAAATCTATGGATGGCGTCCAACATCTTATCAAACTACCATGTCAATATGTCAGTGCACTGCTTGATAGCAATTTCAGCCCGTCGAACAACTTCAAAGCCAGTATCAGTACATACATGAAACGCACATGGCTGCGACCCCTTGCATAGTTATTAACTGTCCTGTTTTAAACAGATCCAAACCGTGAACGTGTTCCAGACAGTGCTATTTTTATGTTTGCGGGTAATCGTGGAACTTGTCTGAAATGCAACATTTTTTTTAGGGGGATTGGTCGTTAATAGCCTGCACGAGGGGTATAACTTAGGAGTGAGAGTCAGTGGAAGAACTATGATTAAGCTAGCTGTTCTTGACAGCAGATACCTGCGCTTCTTTTTTGTGACAGGGCCTCCTCTAACGTGTTAACTGGGGGGCTAAGCCCCCCCCAGTCAAGTTTTCAATCCCTCAGTGAGAGCAAAATTGTGTCACTGGGGGCCAGAGCAGTCACCTGTAATAGCGTTAATATACATGCTGAATTGTTTGTTCTTTGGCAAAGATAAAAGTTTTTATCTCGAGTTCTTTTATGCAAGTGGGGAACAAGAAAGTCTTCTGATCATATATCAGTTTTCCTTGCGTCTACGTGACGATCAGGCGATGGATATCCGAAATTTTGCTGAAGAAAAAGGTGTATGTGGCATTTTGCGTGACAGGAATATGAATGTGTATATTTCAAAGACATTCACTGCACCGTGGCGCTCTATCATCTGCTATCAGGGTCACCCAAGAGCGCCGAGGTTGGGAGCAACGTGTTCGCAGCGGTGCAGACCGGCTACCAATCTGGCTGCAAAGTGGATGGTCTGCTGTAGGCGGTTAAGGCGGCAGGCGGCAGTTCCACCCCAGACTGACGAGCAATACTGGAAATGATCGAAGACATGGATCTGGACACAAATTTTTAGGATGTCTGGGGCCAGGTGAGGCGAATTTTGAAAAGGGATATGGGGATTGCACTGGATCGCCGGGCCACGGAAGAGATGTGTTGTTCCCAGCTCAGAGTCTGGACGAGGAAAACACCTAGAGCTTTTATACATTTTTTGAGGCTGAATATCAAAACCATTAATTCGGACACCGAATTGCGAAGCTTTAAGGAGAGCATTTTGAGTTTCGAGAAGAGTGAAATACATTTTTCCTGTGTTCATTGATAGGCTAATTGCGCTGAACCATTGCTGTGAACACTGGATGTTCTCCTCGGTTCGGGTTTAAGCACTTGGAATTCATTGAGGTCTAAGAGTGCTGGATCCAGGATTTGAGTGTCGTCGGCATAGAATAGGGACCGACCATTGGTAAGGAAGCAGGGTTTACGTTTGCAAAGATAAGAGAAAGGGTACTGGACCCACGATGGATCTCTGAGGGACTCCATGGGATAGATGAAGTCTGGAAGTGCCGCCACGGACAAATTGGAAGCAGCCAGAGAGGTAGCTGCTGAACAACAAGTCGGAAGAGATGCCATACCACTCGAGCTTCTTCAGCAGCATCGAGTGGTCGACGCTGTTGAACGCCTCTCTCAGGTTGATCGAATTCAGTGGCGCCAAGTGTTCGACGGCCATCTTCCGAGCCGCCCGTTCGACAACGTCGAGGAGAGCATCCTCGGTGGAATGGGATGGGCGATAGGCATATTGGGGAAGGAAAAATATATGGTTATTGGTAGGAACTGAGCTGAGGATATGCACTTGCCAAACGTTGCATATCTTGTTAAATAGTAGACTTGTGATTGACTGAACAACAGGTTCAATCAGTCAATGTAGTCCAAGCGTATAGAAGATAGCAGGAATCATGGCAGAATTTTTTACACCTCCAAACATCTCCACACCAGTACATTTTTTTAGTTTTCCATAAATGTTGCCTGACTGTAAAAAAGTGGCTCTCAAACAAAGGTCAGAGTATTCTCATATGATTCAAAATGCATGATGCTGATGACCATGACCTTTCAGCTTTGGAGGCATCACCCCTGGGACATCACTTTCTCTAGCAGACAGTTGGTGTGTCTCCTGTCTGTCTTGATATGTCATCATGAAATTCAGTCCCAGTCTGACCTCATCTCTGCAAAATATGGCATTTTCCCTAGTATTTGTGGTTTCAGGGACCACTACCTGCCTGTCTGTAAAGGCAATCCCAGATATATTTCTAATCAGGGGCGTTGGAACCGGGGAGCAGGGAGAGGCGGCTGCTCCTCCCTCCCCCCACAGCTTTGGGCAACATTTAAACCGGCACCACCTGCCGTGTTTTTACACCCACGACCGTCTGGGAGTGTCAAAAAGGGTACCCTCTGCTATCTCAGGATCCAACCGTCGGATCTGAGCCGTTCTACCACCAATCGATAACATTGAGTCTTGCGATTCAGAAAACACTATGTTAGGTCTGGTCACGTGATTGATGACGTCACAGGTCACGTAAAACGCATAACACGACGTCGGAAAAACTAACATCGGTTCGTACATCGTCTCACCAACAATAGTGGTCTTAGATCCTTTAACTGGGTATCAAACGAAAAACCACGATCTTCTGGATCAGAGGCATGCCAAAATTCAAGAAAATGCCGTGTCAGAATCAGCTTAAGTCAGGTGAAATGTTGGTCTTACTTTACATGCCAAAGATCGATGCTTACTCGCAGCCGTTTTGATCTATGTGGCAAGAAAGATAGAATTGAAACCTTCTTATGATCAGTTTTGTTGCATTACTCTTACCGACAAAAAGCGATAATTACTCCCCAGGATTTTTTAATGGGTCAAGTGCGGAACTGAAATGATTTTTCGCGGTAATTAAACCTGTTCTGTCTGCTCTTTGTCGGGTAAAGGTCAAGCTAGGTCACGATAGTCTTTTCCATTTTCTGATTAGGAACAATAATTGCTCTCTGCTGTTCCTGAACGATCTTCCACCTTGAATGTTGCATCCCTTTTCGTTTTGACCTCTGACGTCTACCTCTGACCTGACCTGACATGACCTCACTTTGCATTTGGAGAGCATTGCTAAGAGACGGATATAGATTTACTTGTCTGGCTTGAATGATGGGGTAGGTCAGCGGTAACCACTTTTTTACCCAGAATGCAAATACCTCCAACTGTCGTTATGCATGAGACCTAGCATGACCTCTAATGTTAACGTGTGACGGTTGTATATCCTTTTGGGGGCCGTGTCATATGTAAATACAAATAATTTATCCGTTATTTCGCCCATGTTATGAAAAAAACGGAGCATATTCGCACCACCACCCGATGAGGTGGTGCGAATCCGTCCAAGGATTCACTTATGACGTCATATCTACATGACGTGACCTAGCATGGAAATTATTTGGTATTAGAATATCTAAAATTGGTTGTTGAACAGGTATTGAAAATTTGATCTGACTCTAACGGCTCAGAAGTTATTCAAGAAAAACTGAGGAGGTGCCTTATTTGACAACCTCCCAGGTTGTGCCTTGTTTATATTAACCCTCTGGTGATGCATGGAATGAAACAAGGTATCCTGTTCAGTATTGTTCGGCTGTATTATCGAAAGAAACAATGTTTCCACCATAGGGAAAGAGACAGGTTCATTTGAACTACCTCAAAAGCAGACAATGTTTCTTTTGGGGGGGAGAAATCGCAATTAAATTTTGGGGCGAGTCTGACGTGATGAGGTAGCCCCCCCATTCAAGTTTCCTTAGACAATGACCTCCTGTTTTGTGGGGTCATTGTCGCTGCTTTTGTACAATGGATGACATTGTGCCCCCAGTGACTGATGCGGTCTTCTGCGGAAGGTGCTGTAGACATCGGTGTTTTGCTTATAGGGATTAACTGAGTTTTATATTTCTCAGGGGGTGTTCCAACGCCTCTCGCTTGTGGAAAAGCATCCCCTGAAGAAAAATAGCACCTCATTATCTATCAATAGCACCTCATTCGTAACATTTTTCCATATCATTTTAGCTGTAGGGCAAACAACACATTAATTGTTTAAAATGCGAAAGGTTATCGTAATTAATGGAAACGCGATTATCAGAATGTCTATTTTTGTTTATCACAACTGTGGCAACATAGCATTACCGCCCTTCCAACAATGGTGAATTACTGAAATGGAACGGATCGAATCACTTAATATGGCTGGGTAGGCCTGACCAGAAAAACGGTTTCAAAGTACTATGAATATGGCTGGGTGCGTACTATCAAAATATCGGGTTCAGACTGCCGGGATTACTACAGCCACACCACATGCAATATTCGCAGCGTAAGAATTCGCAGTGTTAAAACAAACTAGTCGCAGCATGTTCACAATCAAAAGGCAAATGTTATCATCAAACAGTTCCCAGTGCAGTCAGGGGCATAAGATCGGTGTGAAAAAAGGGGAACAAACAGCAATATCGAATTTCCAAGCAACATCTACGCTATAGGAAACTAAGTCCATTGTCCGTGCTGAGACAGATTCTCTCTTCTTCTCTTGCTAAATAATTGTCCGGTACTGAAACTTTCAAATGGTCAGGAAATTGCGATCTTTTATGAAGCTCTGGACTGCGAAATCATAATGCGAAATCAGTCATAGGTGCATCCAAGGGGAGGGCTGAGGGCTGGAGCCCTTCCCTTAATATGGAGAGGCCACCTTTGGCCTAAATTAGGGCTTCTCCGCGCGCAGCACGAAGGGACCCTAGGCTTGGGTTGTACTGTGTCCATCCACGCGCAGCGCGGATAGATTTCCTGACTGCTCTGGGGCCCCGCGAGCAAGGGGCACCATTGAAAGCCTTTCTCACGAGGGATTACGTAGCAGTTAAGCCTACTTTACTAGCTAAGGATTCCTGCTGGCATGTGGAGACACCTTCTGGCATTCAAAGAGGGCATCTGACCAATGAAAGCTTCACCTACGGGCCTGTAGATAGGCCTCTTGCCGACATGTTCATCTGGCATCGCCTGGGGGGTGTCAAATAGAGCACCCCTACGGTTTTTAATGAATAACTTCTGAACCATTGGAGCTAGCCCAACCGATCCATAAATTAGTTCCACATATTCTGACATCAAAACCATTTACATGCTAGATCAGATCACGGAGATATGGCGTCAGAAGTGAGGTCTCGCATGCATGTTTTCGCCTCTTCGAGCGGTGGCGCGAACATGCTTCGTTTTTTAACAATGTTCGCGAATATAATGCGTGGACTATTTGGATTTACATGAACATCTTCCCTAAAAGGATATACAACCGTATCACTTTAAAATTAGATGTCATACTAGGCCACATGCTTACACTTAGACATGATTTGCATTGTGGGTGATAGAGGTGGTTGCCGCTGACCTTCTCTATCGCTCAAGCTAGACAACCAAATCTATATGCGCCTTTTAGCAAAGTTAACCGAGGTCATGTCAGGTTACGTCATTGGTAGATGTCAGAACGAAATGAAATGCAACGTTTTCTGTACAGGATCGTTGAGTAGTAGCAGAGGGTAATGATTGTTCCAAGTCAAAGAAAGAAAAATGACTATCTGTCCTGGCCTGGCTTGACCCTGACCCGATAAAGAACAATCATAGTAGATCTGATTATCACGAGATGTCATTTTCGTTCTTGACGTACTTGACGCAGTTCTGTACTTGACGCGCTGTACTTAACAGCGAGTAATTATTCCTTTTTAGCAGGGAGAGTTATTTAACCTTGTCTGACCTGGCTTAGACCGATCTTGACTGGATGAAAAGCAGATAATGCAAAGATGATCATTAAAAGGTTTTGTGTGACGTGGATCAAAACGGCTTCAAGTTGAGGTATTAATCTTTGACAGGCAAAGTTTTTGGGAAATGAATTTTAAAAATCACAGCATATCTCCCGCATTTTCGCAGTGAAAAATATTCCTAGCGGTTCATAGTGATTTTATTACATGTTTCCCGTAAAAACTGTTCTATATATGGTTATGTTCTACAGTTACTGCATGTATGGGCTGTGCGGTGAGTGCTGTATGCTGTACCCAGTAAGGCTTGTGAAATACTGTGTTTGTGTCCGTGCAATTTTTAGGAAGCATTACTGCGTAGTTGCATTTAGTAGTCTTGCAGGAGGTCTGTAGGCAATGGGAATAACTTAAACGGCAAAAAATAGTGGTTTTGGGGAATAGGTTGGGTCTATTCGCGGGTTCGGTGGTAATCCTCGCGAATAGCGGAGGTCCATTGTATATGCATTTTCTGGCTGCGAAACCAACGGAATGCATGCTGCCCAACAAAGTCGGAGGCTCTCAGGCTGAAGACATAGCCTTTCACCCCTTAGGAAAATGCTGGGTGTACCGCTTGAATCAGTTGCTTCTCTTCAACAGGAATTAAGCACTGCTAAAAAGCCACAGCCATTCGCAAGTGAACAGGTTTTCATGAACCGATTAATATAACTAGCATGAAAAGAAACATGTCTTCAGAAAAGGCTAATGCAACCAGGAGCATAACGACAATTCTTCACGAGCTTCTTCAATCTGTTCCGCATGGCTGCAGCATCGAGAGGTTGCAGTTCCATGGCATGGCTGCGGTCCCATGGCTGCCTTTGACAGTGGAATAGGAAGGATCACATTGACGAAAACATGTCAGTCCGTCCCGAAATATATGGGATTTTGGTAATATCAAACGCCAGTTTACTAACGTATACCGCAAAAAATTGTAACAAACACGGGGGCAAGTAATATTAACCCTCACTCGTATAAGGCTTTCTGCATAATGCGAACGTGTAGGGGGAAGGGGGAATGGTACAACCCCCGGCCACTTCCACACTGTACGTCTTAGAGCGTCTCGGAAAAGAAGCAGCACGTTGCGCGTGACTAGATCTCGCGACTGGTATTTCTTTTTAAGGTTCCAGGTCAATGGGTGACCTTACAGGTCGGGTCAAAGGTAAAAAATTGCCAGAAAATGGCACTTTATCGAGTTTAAGCGCAAATGAGCGCCAAACAATAAATGGTGATGGAACAAAATGGATATCATAGCGTTTGTCAATCAATTTTGAGCCAATCTGCACCCCTATGACTGTTTTTATCTCACTGATGTTTATCCAGGTCATACTGGATCAATCCTTGTCATGTGGGGTCGTCGGCTTAAATGCGTTTTCGGACCTGCATAAGCATTTTTGTAGATAAAATAGACGCTGAAGTGAAATGTAGCGTCTCAATTAACAAGCACTTTTGTCGCATAATATATAAAGGTCATCTTAGGCCACCTTAGGTCGTCTTAGGTCATCCAAGGTTATCTAAAACTAAGAACTTAGAATGACCTCGAATGAGCTAAAAATCGCAACTTAGATGCTTTAAAACATTTTTCGAATTGATATCCAACGCGATGTCTAATTTTAGTCATGACCTGGTATCGTAGACTTCTCCGCGGCCGGCGCCACTCCTTCCGTCGGGGCAAAAGTCGGGCGTTTGCTGCATTGCGCCCTTTTTTGATGTCATAAAACATAAACTGCATCAAACAGATATCACTCAATGCCTTGCACCTCAATCAATCCCAATATATAAGTTGTTTTGCGATACCTATTCCATATCACATACCCAAAGATAAAAATAACGTGTTTCCCGCCGTGGCTCATGACCTCAGTTTACACCCTTGATAGTCCCGGTACTGAGCACAAGCCTGTTAAATCTATGCATATTCTTGTAGAATATACAATTTGGAGTCCATTGATACCTATTTTTTTTATATCTGTGCAGTGAGACAAAATTGAGACCGTTGTAAACTGGCCGCGTAGGCGCGCGAAAACAACTGACATGGTTCCCGTTATGACGTCATAACTCGTCACCATGGCAACGTAGAAAAAATTATTTCCATCGTAGGATGCAGATAGGATGCCCCAAAAGGTAAACCAAGTTTCAGATGGATCAAACAAACCGTTCGGAAGCTGTCCTCGGAAAACCTCAGGTGGGTTGCATCGACCCCCCCCCCCCTTATACGGTCGAGGGTTAAAAGCGTTTTTCGAGTTGATATTCAACAGAAAATTTAATAATAGGCATGCCGTGATACTGCAGATCCATTACTCCGCGGCCGACGCCGCTCCGTCCGTCGGAGCAGAAGTCAGGCGTTCGCTAGCTAATGGCACATACGAGTTTGTAACGAGCAGCAGAACGGGAATACCGTTGCCCTGCGCCTGGGCATTACACGCGTGGCAATATGATTCCAACCGTACGTATCTGATTACATGTGCGTTAATGAATTCAGTCACCACGGCTGTGATTGAATGCCACGACTGCCTTTACCATTCCTCAATGAGGTAAGGAAAAAAGTTCGAGGCTGAGGACGGCAACGCAAGGCAGTGTTATTGACTGGTGGCGTCGCGTAAACATATACCGCAGTGGACGGAACTCTTTGAAATTTGCATCGGAAGACAAGATGTTTGGTTTAGAATCCCACTGAACAATGTAAAAAACTTTTTTTACATTGTTCAGTGGGATATGGGTGCCTTGAAAACATATTGTTTATTGGTGTGGCGTATCTTTTATGCATGGTCATTTTGCAACGCGGTGTAAATTCATTTGTGGTGTACATAAAGAATGAGCGATTTACTCAAGTACCATTCTCATGATACATATTTTTGCTCAAATTGCTGTCTGGCTTGCGTTTAGTCATTTTCTTTTGAGACGGGTATCCCTTCACGTCGCTGTGCTGCTCAGGAGGCGAAGAAAACTAGTGTTGCATGGACGCCACAGGTGGTGTATTTTCATGTAATACTGTTATAAAGCTTACAGGGTATCTTAGCTCAGCAGCGGCCGGGGGCGGTTAGCGCATTCACCGCGGATACGATGCTGGCTTCCGGCGGTTGAGAAAGGCGGCTATGTCTGTTTTTCTGTTCCGCAGGCGCATGCTGACGTCCCAGGAACGCCTGGCAGACATTGGCTCCTCTCCGACAGAGTATTTCGGTGACTGCTTTGACCAGCTGAACAATTAGGCAAAGCAGGACTGTGGTTTATCTCTGTTTCCAAATGCAATGCCCTTGGTCGGAATAACCATCGATTGCTCATGTGCTGGCAATGGTCCCAGCGACCTCATAGGGATGGAATGCACCTTGACATGACATGCTCTTTCGGGCCTAGGTAAATTCTGGTCCAGGTAAAAAGGTTTAAATGTGGAACATTTGATGAGTCAAGCGCTTACGACAGATGGTTATCGATCGGGTACAATCTATGACAATTTAGGTAACCGCCAAAAAATTGATGTCCATGATGTATGGTTTGCTCTCGCCCTATTCAGGCGCTCGGGGACAAATCGGACTAGAGGTCGCACCATAGAGCGTGCCCATAAAGGTCCAGATTGAACGCTTTCCGGACCCAGTACTCGGGGATATAGAGCCGAGATGGGTGTGTCGCTACAGATACGCGGAGAAAATGCAGCGACCGCGCAATGAAGTTCGTTTCATGAAAATGACCGTAGTTCGGTAAGTCACGATTTGCGCGAATCAAGAAACCGAGTTACGTTGCACATTTTTGGCCAAGATCTCGCCGAGTCAAACGAAGGTTTGGTGAAATAAAAAGTTTCGGAATTGTTTCGAAATTCCTAATTTTCAGCATTTGTGATTTGGTATGGCAGCTCAACGCGATGCGTACGCAAAACAGGAAGCGGAAACGATTGTCGATCAAAATGCCGTGGCTATCCTCGGACAGAATAGCCTAACCGATTCAATATCAGTCAAGTTACACGGTTCCAAATCGTTACCAGATGTTGCTGACAACCTTGCACACCTTAACATTCAGCATAACATCATCAACAAAAACACAGGGACAAACGCAGCAGGGAATACAACACATCAAACTCTGCCAATTTTCATCTCAAAAGTTCTTAACCTGAACAGGGAACACTGGCTTAAATCTTACATTTGTACAGGTAAACGTGAAAAATATTGCACTTGCGAGGACTAGCATATTAAAGCAGATTGTAACAAAATAAATAAAGCTAAATTAATGCACCTTACTTAAAAAAGACACTTCCATGCCCCTTTGTAGGGAATGTGATAATCATAAACAAGCATGGCGAGGTGTGGATGACATTGAGATCAACTGAGTTGCCATTTAAACTCCGCCTGGCCATACAAATTCGAATCTGCGACCATGTTACCTTAAACGGATCATCATCAAGCAACACTATACCAAACAGAAACACAATGAATTGACTGTTTTTAAGTGTTTGCGTTATAACATCTCGAATACAAAAATCACCCAATACATTTTCGTACACAAACACATTCCATTGTAAAAACAAAACCGAGTCTCCTGGTACTAAGAGATCAAATGCCAATGATGGGATGTACTGTTCTTACAGTATGGAATGCGCCATTATGGACATTCCGAAATTAAAACAATCGACATTTGCCGACCTCCAGTGCGGCCAAACGGCGGCCCAGAGCACCTGCGTGGCGAGTCCACTCCAGCGCGACCGCACTCCCATCTAGCGGCCGCCAGACGAGGCGCATCCTGCAGCAAACCCGGCCACAGACACGAACGCTGGCGGAAGCCGCTGAACTGCGAATTACACGTCCGGCTATCACTCGACCCGTGGAGGCGGCCAGCTGGAGCTGCGTCCAGTACTAGACGGTCACAGAACAGGAATAGTTTTGAACGAGGCCGGCAACGACGCGTCATCTGTGTTTTCCGACGGCAGTTTCGGTTCACAAATTCGCCGCCAGGGGCAGCGAGGTCGGTCGGCGTCACCAGCTCTCCAGGACCATGGGCTCCATTTCACCTAGCACCTGGAACGACAGAATGGATCGTTTGCCAACATCGTTTTTTTCTTTTTCTACTAAAACAACTGTGATGAACCAGATAAATCAACAGCAATGGTCGAGAGCAGAAATGTGTTTTGTAGGCGCGATGGGAAATTCCCAATTTCATGCACGCTGCGTACGCTCGACGAACGATACCAGAGAATGCTTACACCCGGTGTAGTGAAGCTGTTTGACCACACCCACCTCCGGTGTCGGTGAGATGGGTAGATGTCACTTGAACCTCTGGGTGACGTTGGCCAGCGCCACGGCAAAAGCCTGGACGGCTGAGAACGGGTACTGAAAGTCCAGCGTGTACGCGTTGCCGTCGATCCGCCCGAACTGCATCACCTGAAAAGGGACGCTGTGTTGGATAGGGTCGCAAAGGCAAATTCTCACAAGTAGCCCTAGTGGTTCATCGGCACACACCTTTGGGGTTTTGGGAGAGCTGAACTGTTCCTGTGGCTTCTGGGACCCCCAAATGATTTGAAAATTCAGTGCAAGATTAGTAGGGTGTATCGCTACAGAGAGACATCTGATGGCTAAAAGTCCATCATTTCAGTTGTTTTATATGCTTTCTGGATCCCCTAAATGCGACATCGTGTTGGTATACAGCTCTTACAATACTGATCTCATAAAACATCGGCGGCTGGCCGCCAGGAAATATGGTAGTCTCTGGGGCACAAGACGGCTAAAACTAAAAAGATGACCATCCGAAAATCCACGAAAATGGTTACAGCTCGCGGCAGTCATTTGTCAAGTAAGAAATGCTGGTAACTCAAATGTCACGACCTGGTATCGGACCGGAGCGAAAACTTTTCCTAAAATGGATTTGTCGAGCTCCGTCGGATCCGTTTGAAGAAACAGACACTTCCATTTCGGCGCAGGACGTGCCAGAGTGCATGCAAGTGGCTTCGCCGGAAGAGGCCCGATCCAGCGTCGCCTCAGGGCCCTGAAAGCCACTTCTGGATGTCAGTTCCGGGTCAGTTCTGAGGACGCTATCTATCCCGGACATCACAGCCCTGGTCTGGAAACAGAGGGAGTCCGGGGAGCGGCTGGGTCGCGAACCTGACCTGGTCGCCGCAGTACTGGATCTGGAAGTTCTTGGCCGATTCCTGCGTGACGCGGCCGCCGAAGTCCAGCTGGTACACCTGGCTCGACTCGTTCCAGAGCGGCGCGATGTTGTGCATGATGAGCTGGCGGCAGGCCGGCTGCGGCCGCCGCGGCGGCGGCGGCGCTGCGCCGTCCGTCTGAGACGAGTCGCGAATGCCGCGCCGCAACTGAAAAAAACGGAAAAGTGATAAGTATGAAGATTTACTGCGGGGTCGAACTAGGAGCTAATTGTGAAGGGAGCAAATGTGTTACGAGTGAGCCTAATATAACGCGATACGTGAATCTTATTTTTACAACAGGCCTTTCGATGTTAACAGGGGTTAATCAACAGTTGTTAAAAATGGATTGCCTTTGGCACGCCTCAAAATCCGCAAGCATTCGACGTGCTTGAGACGACTGGGTTTTTGTAAAGCTCGGCAAAGATTTAGGTAAGTTGAACGCTTTGGCAAGTAGCCACGAGTTTCTTATGCAGAGGTGAAAACGGTTTTGACCAGCACGACCACCTCCGCTGCCGACCGGCGACAGACCTTATTTTTAACTTGGCTCCTCTGCAGCGACTCAAGGTTGGTGAACGGCCTTGACCTGGTGACCTCGGTGACCTCGTCGTCGGATGAGTCGGTTGAGCTGGGCATGCGGCGTCGGCACAGCAGCGGAGAGCTCAATAGGCGGCGGCTGAGGACCCAGACGGCCCCGGTCAGACTCAGAGCACAGCATCCACCCTATCTGGGACCATACAAAAGACCGATTCTTGAGCAGAAAAATGTAGCCACGTTGTGCGTTAGATTTTGAATGCTGACGGGACCAGAAGGTTCCGTAAACTACGACTTGGGACGCGGACAACTCCCAGCACAAGCAAAGCATGCGGGACGTATGCAGCAGGGTGCTCGTGTCACTTCAAAGACTCACAACGCTACAACAATAAATCCACTACCACCTCAGATTTCCGCACGATACCTCCTCAGGCGCTGGGAGGGACTCCCGACCCCAGGCGGCGGCATTACCCGATAGGTGGCGTGGCAGCCTGTTTGCGCTCCTTGCGGCGCGTCACGGGCGTGACCGGACTGCTCTGGCAGCCGCGCAGCTCGTCCGGCACGTGCAGCTTGGCGCGGGCGGCCGGCTCGGGCGGCGCGGCGGCGCGGCGGCTGCCGGCGGCCGGCCGCAGCCGGCCCGTCGCGCCGCCGCCGGCCGCCAGCCAGTCGACGAACGCCGCGCCCGGCGCCGAGTCCAGGCTGTGGCTCTTGACACGCTTGAGCCGGCGGTCGCGGCTCGGCACGAGCACGACGCGCGTCTGCGGCGTACTGGCCGCCTCGGCCACGATGTCCAGGCTCATGCCGTGGCCGCTGATGAAGTTGAGGCTCTGGCTGCGGTTGGGCATGTTGCGCGGCGCCACCGGCCGCTCCTCCTCGTCGTCGTCGATGAACTTGAGCGCCTCCAGCTGCGCCGACTGCGAGCCGGCGCCGGTCGGGATCAGCTCCGGCTTGCCGGGCGCCGGGCCGGGCGCCGGCGCCGACGACGGGCGCCGGCCGCCAAGCTCGCCGGCCGGCGGCTCACCGGTTCGGCCGTGCGTCGCCACGTGACAGCGGTCGCCGCGGTTCACGCTGTGCGAGCGCGCCATGCGGCGCGGGCTCGCCAGCGCGTTGAGCCCGTTCATCACGCGCACCTTGCTCTGGTGCGCCTCGGCCGACTCGGGCCGCATCTTGGCGTCCATCTCGCGCTTCATGCGCAGCAGCGACTCGCGCAGGTGCGCCAGCTCGGGGCTGGCCGCCAACGCGGCGCTCGCCAGCTCGTCGTCGGCGTCGTCGGCGCGCAGCGGCGACGCCGCCGGCCGCGGCCGACGCGCCAGCCGCGGGGAGTCGCGCGCGGCGCGCGAGTCGCGCCGCCCCAGTGAGCGGTCGCGAGCCGCCGCCGGCTGCGGCCCGCCGGACAGCGAGAGCGGTGCCGGGGGCCGCTGGGCGCGCGCCGGCCGCGGCGTCGGCAGCGGCACCACCGGCGCCAGGCCGCTGTCGGAGACCGACGCTGACGACTGGGTTGATATGTGCCGCACGCGACCTGACACCAGATACAAAGGCGCATTAGAGCCTGTCGCTGACAATGAGGATAGATGTTGGCACCGCGACCAGTAAAGGAAATTAATAGGGTGGTGCTATTTTCGGTGTGATAGGAAATGAACAATGTAGAGGATAAGTTTATTTATCGTACTGTGTACATAAACTTTGAGCAGCATTATCTGCTGTTCTTCGCACGTCTAAAAACACTGGAAAGCACCTTCGAGATGCAAAACATTGCCCCGCACTTGGTTTGAAAACTGGAAGGGGTGATGCGTCCACTTTGTCTGCAATCAAATATTTTCTTCGCCGCATACAATTGTAAACGCTGTTTGATGTGCCGCATGCAGACACTGGCAGTATTCCAATCCCTGCTCCTTGTAACATTGCTTTCGCTCCTGACTATTCACGACTCAAACATCACTCTTCGTGCGTGAGCGCCGCGACGTCCGACCCCAGTTCTTCATTCATCGTCCGCTCAGCCCTAGTCCTCATTCATCGTTCGCCCAACCCCAGTCCCCATTCACCGTCCACCCGACCTCAGCCAATCCTCACTCCCGTCCATCCCCCGCTCAGCCATCATTCAACATCCTTCCGACGCCAGTCTCCGCCCGCGTCCATCCTGTCCCGGGTACTGTCCTCACATCCCCTGGCCGTCTGCCGGTGCGATCAGACCCCAGACCTCGTCATGTCTGTGTCGCTGGTAACAAACGTGTTAGCCCGGCACTGGACGGGCCATTACCCTCATTCGTCCTCGCCGCCGACTCACCGTCCTCCTCGTCCTCGTCGCTGTCGCGCCGCGTGCCGGGGATGAGGACGGCGCCGCCGTCACGGCTCAGCTCGGTCATGACGAGCGTCATCTGGCGCGGCTGCAGGTGCAGCAGCGACGTCTTGTAGCTGATCTGGCCCAGGTCGGCCGCCATGCCCGGCGCCAGGCCCAGTACGCGGAACTTGGTGCCCCAGATGTTGGACGTGACCTGGGCCAGCGTGGCCGAGCCAGCCTATCGGCGGAGGGGCAGCGCTGGGTCACATGCGACACTGGAAGCCCCAGGGAGCGGCCCCAAGGGCTGTTCATCTTGTGCAGTTGTTAATACGCGCAAGGGCGGGGCACTTTAATTCCCGTGTTTTTTTTCTGGAATAGGTTACAAACGGTGCAGCGCTGTGGCACAGCTGTACAAAATTGAATAGCGGATCTTTTCTCATCTAAAAATATCAAGGTTTCTCAGGATCACCAGGTTAGAGTGGGTCAAAGTCAGGTCATGGTTTTCAGGAATGGTCATTTTTAGAGCAAACTTCAAACTGCTGCCGCCAAACATTTTAAACACAGACTTTCGAACCTTGTAAGGGTGTGCAGATAGCCAAATTAAAAATATCAAAAAAGTTTGACTGATCTGAGGTTAGATCACGGGGCCAGATCGAGGTCAAAGGTTAAAAATTACTTCGAAACATAATACTTCTGTTCCTATCATCTCAGCCATAACATCCAAACATCTCAGCATAACACCGGAAGACACATAAAAGATCACTTTATCTTCTCCCGGTGTACCAAGTTTCAGGCCGATATCAAGTCAGGTCAAGGAGAGATGACCAGAAATGCGTTCGCGCAAACCCGTTTTCTGTAGCGGCTAAACAATGAAACGCCACCAGTTTGTTGTTCAATGCCTAATCAAAGGCTAAAATGGCACAAAATAAGGTCAGGGATGACTTAACACACATTCCGATGGTCACGATCTCTTCCGGGTCGTCTCAGGTCACTGACCTGGGATGAACTTCATTGGTCTTCGTACACCTGTTTCTGCAACAGCTTGCTTTCTCAGGTGTTTTTTGACGCTGATTAGAATTCATCGCCCAAAACTGCCTAAGTATGGTACACGTTGGGGTAAACAGGTGTTAAAAGAAATAAGTCAGATGGGTTTTACCCTCGGTCTAGCATTTCGTGCCCGCGTACCACTCTGACGAAGCCGTAGGACGCAAAGAAATTTTTATTCGCCACTACTAAATTTCTAGTAGTAAAACTGTACCGGATGACGACAGTTGGTTCTGTGGGACATATTTTCACGGTTTTTATTTTTTTTTTCAGGTCACTTTAGGACAATGATTTTGGCCTCAGCTGACCTTGGGTAGCCTTGATGACAGAAATTGGAACTGTGCCGTATTCTTGGATGCCAAATTCGAATTCAGCGTCAGAATGTACTCCGAGATACCACAAAACAAGATATCTGACACTTAGTGAAATTATAGCCACATGGCTTAAGCTGTGCTGAAGCACTAATTTTGGCATAGGTGCTGACCCCGGCATTTCAAATTATATACCATCTATTGCAGTTCTGTGTGACCTACAAAAATGGCTCCTGCTTCTTGGCGCGGTGACGAACGGAGTTCGCGGTACAAACGAAAACCTGGCCAGCCGCACCAAATCTGACACCCCTTGGCGCCATTTGGCCTTAAAGGTCATATTCCAAAAACATCAGACTTGTACACAAGAGAGTTCCTTCAGGATGGTATCTACGCTGCAATTTTAGTGGATCTAGCCCCTTTGGTTTTGAGATCCTAGGGCGTCAAACTGATCCCAAAGCGAGTGCGTCGTATTTGACAGACCACCCGTGCTGGGGTAAACATTGGTGCACTTCAGCAAATGTGGTCATAAGCCATTGCGTAACCGTCAGTTTTTCGATATCTAGGTGACCTATAGTGGCCTCACACGTGATAACCCCCACCATTCTCGAGTAGCCATCACTCACGTTTGGCAGTGCCACTTTTTCCAGGACCGGAACTTTTCTCAAATTATTGGGGATGCACACACCACAAGTCTGAACATTGCCCTTTTCATGCGACGCCATAGGTCTAATTCAACTCTGCGTGAAGTTGGGGATGCACCTTCATCCCAGCTTACATTTAAGTTCCACTCCTGCTGCCCTCTGATGGTCAGCTCCCATTCCTGATATCCACCACCATCTCCTGACGGATTACACCACCCTCTGGCCACCACTGACCTCTGGCGGCTCGGCAGCGGCCTCCTCCTCGGCAGGCATCTCTCGGTCGGGTCGGCGTCGCCAACGACGCCTGCCGAGACGCGGCGTCCGAGTCGACTCGTCCTCGGCGTCCGAGCTGTCGCTGGGCGGCGCCACCGTCGACTCGCGAATGGCTGACGCTGTCAGAGGAGAAAGTCCTGCGATTGCGGCGCAACAATGCCAGAGCATTTGATGCCGACGCTTCAAATGTTTCAATGAAAACACGCCCAAGCATGCCGAAATGACGAGTTAGCTTTACCTACACCGTTTTTGCTTGCATTGGTCGAACTGTCAGCAGCCCTTCTCTACGGTGACGTGATATGATACACTGTACGGCATGGAACACTCCACATCACTGCACGCCAGCGTCGACTCGCGAACGGCGGGCACTGTAGGGCCAGAAATTCCGACATTACGGTGCAGGCATACCAGGATATTTTGTGTGTTGCTTGGAATGCTGTTTCGAGAGCGTTCCCAAACATTCCGCAGCACCAGGGCGTAATTTAAGACTTCTCGGATCCGAGCAGTCAGCAGAGCGGATCGGATAAACTGGGCGAGAAGTGTCCTCATACGTCATGAACGCTGCCTAGCGCAGCAGAGCATTATTTCCCCAAACGGCCATAACTTGTTGCGTCGAACGAGTGCTCTTGACGTGCTGGCTTTTCATGACTGGGCGGTGCTCTTATTTCCGACCGCGTGTCAACAAGTTATGTTCAAGAGCGTTAATTTCTGACATTAGAAAACGTGGGGCAAAGATGAACAACGTTAACGTGGTGGGTGTGAAGTGCTCATTACAGTGAGTTCATGAGAGCTGACCACGAGCGAGTCCCCGCGCGAGGAAGGCTTCAGACGAAACACATCCGGACCGGACAGAGCAGAAGGCTGTCGCAACAAATCACGACATAATTTTGTCCACAAATTTCGGCTTGTCAGGATGGGTAGTCTAGCTGTCACCCTGCGAAATCGGAAATATTTGGACGTCCGTTCTATGAGACACATTGCTCCCAGTTTAAGGAAAATTGTTCCGTTCCTCTGCAGGCTGACTAAGCATTCCATTCATCTTCAAATCTGCCGCTTTGTCAGACGTGGGCTCAGAAACAGATCTTGTGCGTTTGACTGACACACGCGCACCACGACATCATGGCATAGATTCAACCGTAATGAGGAGGTTAAGTTGTCTGTTGTCGCAGTTTTCCACCAAACTAGCGTGAGAGTTTCAGATCGAGAAGTGAACTCCTGGGGAACTCTGTTGTACATACAGAAGCGCATTTATGCAAGGCCACGTCGGTACCTCGCCCTCGTCAACCAAAAGGTGAACTAAAACGATGTGCACGCCATAGTTTCGCCAAAAATGCACATAGCGGCTCGCTAATTGGCTTGATTAATTAAGTATAATTGCAGCTAATTAAAATACCAACTAACTACACGACTATCACAAGGTCGTCTGGGTGCCGTCCGATGGTGATGTATGGTGCTTTAAACCAAACATCACCAAAATATTTGTATCGAATACGCGTCATAAACTTCAACGCGTTCCGGTACACTGTCCGAATGCAGCATGCTCTCAAATGGTGTGTACTGAATGAGAACGGCAAATAATTGCGACGTAGTCACAAAAAGCATTTATGATCGGAAAGACTAAAGCGAGTTTTATATGTGTTTTAAGTCGAGTTCTGATTTGGCATCGAAGGTGACACTGTTATTCCAATGCCGTCTAGGCTGGTCTGTTTCGTGTGATGTAACAACTGCAAGATTGTTGATTTTTGTCCACGCGAGGATTCTGCATGGTGGATATATACATACGAGCGTCTCGCTGCTCATCGGATCGTTTGAGCGGGATGTTTGGACTTCTTGAAGTGCCCATGAACTTCATAGTCTTCGCGGCCACAAAGTGTGGAGTTTATGCTCGAATTCCGCGGAGCAGGAGACTTCTTTGAACATTAGCGACAAGTGCAAGCAGATCGGAGCCTTTGAATTTCATTTGAAATTTGAGGGAGTAAGGCAGGGTCGAACAGGCCAAGCAAAGTGGCCGCCGCGAACGAACTCCCAAAAAGGATGGGTATGGTCTGTCCAGTGTCAGCCTACGCTCCTTCATCCCCTCCCCTCCGCCTCCCTCCAGCATCCTGAACACCGAAATTTATGTTTGCGGTACAGCGAGGCGACATTTTATGCCACGTGATATCATGTAATTACCACCACTCTACCGGCGAAAATCCCGTTTTATTGCTAACACGAATGCCGAATCGTGGCTTTACTTCCCTTTAATACAGACCGTTCCCAATCAATGAGCCCTAGGCTCCAATTTATCTCCACGTTGGGAGTAGGGAACGTTTGAAAAATAGCATTATACCCTCATCCGCTATTTGGAAGATCTGAATGCAATTATACGGTGACTAATCGCTTCACATGGGTTTAAGAACAAGGGGACAGGAGGAAGGCGGAGGCGGGAATGGCTCCCAGCTCATGCGATTTTTGGCGTCATGTCTCTTCATGCAAACTATATGACGTTAAGTTAAACGAATTTCTTCCAGGTCTGTTTGGACTGCTCCCCATATTTGTTGTGACCTGCTATTCTATCTCGCATTACGTTCGTAGATGAGTCAAAGACGATTATCGCCTTCTTTTACGAAGGATATTTTCAGTGGATGGTGTCGCACTGTTGCATTTCCCATCCGCCACGCCCGTCCCATCTGTCACATATGCCCCGCCTGTTAAAGCGCCTGTCACATCAGTCCCGCCTACCACATACGCACACGTCCATCATACGCATCCCGTCAATCACGCCCAGTACCCAGTACATCAATGTCCAGTACGCCATTTTTTGCTATTTTCATCAGACGGATGGGGTCCGCGAGATCTCACATCGATCAGTTTTAGAACATTGTCTATCTGCAACATCGGCCTCGTCCATCGCATCTGTCACGTCTGTGAGCCCCTCACGTTCATTACACCCATCCCGTCGCAGACGGTCGTAACCGCCGACTCGCCGTCCGGTCGGCCGGGCAAAACGCCCGCCGAGCGCGGCGCCAAATGGATTAGTCATCGCCCGGACAGCCTCTGTCGAAAACACCCGTGATGGCTCTCCCGCGCCGTCTCACCGCTGGCCGACGGGTCGAAGATGATGAACTCGGGCCGGATCTTGCTGGTTCGCTTGCCCTTGAGCAGCGGGATCAGGCCGCCGAAGTACTCCAGGTAGAGGGTGTACATGGCGCTCGAGGTGACGTAGTCGTCCTCGTTGCGGATCATGGTGCAATGGAGCCTGGTGCTGCCCTCGGGCGGCTGTGCGATGAACTGCCGCAGGCTGCCCGGGTCCGGGATGTGTGACTGCCGGCAACAGAGCCGCAGGCGGTCGGAAGGTTGTCACGGTCGGCGTCTGCCGTGTCGGAAAAAGACGCCTGGCTGGTGTCTCTCCTTCAATGAGGCACGTGTGAGCTCATCGCGCGGACCAGAATCATCCCACTTGACGCCAGCGGGGCCGAAGGCGCAGCTGCAATTCCCACGAGCGACTCCCGAGCGCAAAAGCATTTGTGATAGCCGCCGGGCGGCCGCGCCTTTGAATCGAACGACGACCGCACGTCGAGACGACCTGATCCGGCTTTAGCGTGGGACGCGGCCGGTGGCGACGCCAAAAACCGTCTCCGAGGGAACTGCCACAGAGTGTCGGCCGCCGAAAAGCCGCGATTGTTGAGAGCGACTTGACGTCGAGAAAAATCCTCCACGTAAAACTTTGCCGGACGCTCCATCCTCAAGCACAGATGAGTTCACCAGACAAACATCAAGCGATGAACGACAGGGTTCGCGAGATTTTGATCGCGTCTGGCAACGACGTCCACCAATCACAATAAGCTGAGTAATCTCACAGCTGCTTTATAAGTCATATAAACTTCTCCCCGGCCTGATGGAGTGTCCCATTTACCGCCATCTAAATGCAGTGGCCGGTGTTGGCGGTCCGAGGCGAAGGCAGGGAATGCCGGGAAGGGTCGAGGAGGAAAGGAGAGGACACCGGAGGGCGGAATCACAGCTCTCACCCGAAAATTCTGCTAACAGCGCCAGAAACGCGGGTTGAAGGACAGTGCTTCCGCAGAGGAAATGTGTGGAACAGTGCCATGACAGTATCTGGGATATGATTCCAGGAAAATATTGGAGGAGGCAGTCGCGTGACGACTGACCATTGGTCGGATCCCTTGAACACGGAATAAGCGAAAATAGCTCGACCATCTTTCTCCAGACGACACACGAGCGCATCAGCGCGAGGAAACCAGAAATCCGCATCAGTCGGGATAAGCAGAACAGCCATTCGTCTTGAAGAGAAAGAAGAGAATGGAAACGTTCCGCCTCCAACAAACAGAAGGAAGTCGGCGACGCCTGGGACCTGCTTCGCCGGGTTTTGCGACTTACCTCGGCGGGGTGCGCCACAGTTATTCACGCGCGGGCGCCCCAGCCGCGCAGGCCGGACCTGAATGGGCTCGCGACTTACTTCGGCGGGAGGTAAGCCACAAGGATCTCCACACGCCCCCCCCCCCCAGCGCCGCGTCCAGCCGCCGCCGCCCGCGCCCGCTCACCCGCAGCGTGGGGCTGAAGAGGTTGGCCATCTGCATCTTGACGCGGCGCGGCAGCGGCAGCAGCGCGGCCGCCTCCTCCGTCACCAGGACGTCCTTGATCCGCAGCCGGCAGAGCAGCTGCAGCGGGGCCACGCGCCGCCCGATCCAGGCCACGTGCACCACCGGGCCCGTGGCGACGAACAGGCGCCGGTCGTTGTGGCCCCAGGTCAGCGCCGTCACTCCGCACTGGGGAGGGCGGCCGGGTGGAGGATGAGCCCAGCGACACGGCCGGGACATGCGAGATGGAGAGCTAGTCACGTGACGCAGCGGGGCAGAACGACAAGGCAGGCAATGGCTTTCGTATTGTATAGAGTTCTAAGAAAATCAAAAATGAAATCTGCGCTCAACTGTGGGCCGTGCTTCCTCCATGGTTATCTGCCATCGTTATCATTTTATCATCATACAGTTTAAGCGCTCGTAGGTTTTCTATGCTTTTAACGTGAGTTGTGCTGGACAAAGGAACCTGGCTCTTATCAGTCTGGTCTGGAACGTGACCATTTAGTCGTGTCAAAATGCTTAAAAGATACACTTGTGGATGGAGGTTACACATCAGCCTCCATCCTCCATTCTCCAAATATACCAGGCAGTGGCCTCTCTTAATAGACTGCGGGGCGTTGACTGTTAAGGATATCGTCTGCCACCGACGCAGTCTGATAGATGTCATCCATCAGCAACAGACTGACAGACATCAGATGCTACTGGCACTATCTCTCAATGTTCAGCCTTGTACGACACAGTCCACTAGGCGTGAGGCGTCAGTGACAGACTGTCAGGGATCAGCCGTCAGCAGCAGAATCCGTCAGACATTCGCCACCAAAGGCAGCGTCTGCCGGACGTCAGCCAGCCAGCCAGTCGGCCGATCGGCAGGCGGTCACCAGCCAGCCGGCCAGTCGGCCGGCCGGCAGGCGGTCACCGGCTATCCGGCCGGCCGGTCGGGAGGCGGTCACCAGCCAGCGGCGCCAGTCGGTCGGGAGGCGTTCACCAGCCAGCCGGCCAGTCGGTCGGGAGGCGTTCACCAGCCAGCCGGCCAGTCGGTCGGGAGGCAGTCACCAGCCAGCCGGCCAGTCGGCGGTCGGGAGGCGGTCACCAGCCAGCGGCGCCAGTCGGTCGGGAGGCGGTCACGAGCCAGCGGCGCCAGTCGGTCGGGAGGCAGTCACCAGCCAGCCGGCCAGTCGGCGGTCGGGAGGCGGTCACCAGCCAGCGGCGCCAGTCGGTCGGGAGGCGGTCACCAGCCAGCCGGCCAGTCGGCGGTCGGGAGGCGGTCACCAGCCAGCGGCGCCAGTCGGCGGTCGGGAGGCGGTCACCAGCCAGCGGCGCCGGCCAGTCGGCGGTCGGGAGGCGGTCACCAGCCAGCGGCGCCGGCCTGTCGGCGCCAGACGCCGTCCGGGACGGCGACAAGGCGACGGCCGCGCCCATTGATCGGCTCTGTGGGGCCGCCGGCCCGGCTCGGGCTCGTTTTAGCGAGACGCTGTGCGGAGCGCCGATTCTTTGTTGGTGCCGCCGTCGACGCGTGGCTTTGTGGAGCGTTGATGTCATAAGAGGTCCGCCCGTGACAGTAAGAGCCACTTATGGCTGACAAAGCACATGTGAATCATCACGTTTTCTCATTTTGGAGGTGTCTGTGCATGACAGATGCCTGTTGACCGCATCAAAGTAATTAATGTGTGTTTTTAACTGCAACATTAAATTGGAACCATCTCAAAACGTATGCAGTTCAACTATAACGTTTAATGCCATTCTTTTTTGCTGTTCGGAAACATTAGCAGCAACTCTGCTTCTCATAAACTGCTCAGTCATGCGGCATATATCACCAATCAGTGGCAAATGCCACACGTAATGACCCATTCGACACGTTCATAGACACTCAAGGCCCGAGACGCCGTTCCGCATTCAACACGGAAACCCACGACGACTCGATCTGCCCCGAGACACTTCGGGCCATTCCGGGGCGTCCGCCGGCGCCGTGAGCCATCATCGAGCCATAAAGGCGCTCAGAGCGGCGTCAGACGGCCCTGAACGGCCCGCGGGCGGGCGGCGACCACGCTCGCGGCCGGCCACTCACGGCGTCGTACGGCAGCCGGCTACTGTAGCGCAGGTCGCCCTGGCACGTGTAGAACTGCACGACGTTGACGCAGGCGGACGGCCCGCCGTCGCCGCCGAGGCTGTGGCCGGCCACCGCCAGCAGCTCGCCGTTGTTGCACCACTCCATCCGAATGCCGAACAGACCTGCGGCACGGACGGAGCCGGCAAATTGGTGCGTAGGTAATTTTTCCTGGTCATTTGGGCTGCGTTTCTATCGTTGCGTCCGTGTAACCGCAAAGATATTTTCAAATTCTTCTTCTTTCCTACCTATGTCGCAGCCCGGACCGTATTATTGAGACACATGCATCAGAAAATTGTGCAGGACAATTTCGACGGCCGTGTTTTGAGGACAAACACATAAACAGCGCGGTGTCTATAGAAACAGCTATAATATATAAAGAACAGTAATATCTATAAACATCACGAATTTTCCAGAAGACACAACCCATTGTCGCAGGCCATAACGCTCCCGAAAGACGACTGGATTGTTTATTGCAGCTGTCAAGATTGTTACCACACAGTGAGCCCGGAAGTCAAATATATCCTAGGGTAAAAGACACTGCACCGGAAATATGCAACGCGTGTTTTCAGTCTTCGGAATGGAACTGACATCAGATGTGCTGATGCATTGTCAGACTCCCAGCACCTCAACGGCGTCTGACAGAAATCATCTACAGCGATTAAACGTGACATGGCTGAGATTGCTAGCAAGCCCTCAGCCTACCGCTTCCGCCGCAAAAAAAAAATTCGGGTGGGTGAGGCAGGACGGGGTCCTCCTTAACGAGAAAAGATAAAGGAGAAAGAGGGGAGAGAGAGGGAGAGAGAAAGAGAAAGACAAAGAGAATGTGAAAGAATAAAGCAAAAGTTACGACAATGATCTACATATTAAAGGACTGTCTGTAATTCTCGCTATTCGGGGGAAGCAATATCAGACCGTTGAGTCGTTCACAAATCACACGCCCTGAGGACATGCACAAAGTCTTACCCGTTCTGATAACGGTTGGAGTGATATCATCGTAACTGGTCATCAGGTTGATAAGACCGTTTTCAAAGCTGACAGCCAAAACCAGCTGTCTTCCTGCAATAAAGACAAGTTGAATTAATTCATGTGCATCTTTTAGCACGCGTTGCTGCAGGCATTTTGCAAACCGAATTGCTCACCACTATTCATCATTTGCTTTCAAATTTTGGAAACTGACACGATTCTCTACAAAGCTAATTTTTTGCCTACACTCTGTGCTGTTTGCAGTCCTATAAATAATGAATGAGTGATTATTTTTGTTTTTGCCTGATCAAAAATGTCAACATGAAGTTCGATGCAAGGTGATGAAACGTACGCATTTAGCCTTCTTAAAATTTCACCGAAATTAGAAAAATCCCTAATGCCATTAGTCTATGTAATTATAAAGAAATTACGCGAAAGTTTGTTATGATCTTTTTTGCGGATATCTTTCACGATCATTGTGACTTATTACTTCAAATACGTTCGTAACCTGTCCGAAACTGCTGCGCGCACGATATCTGCTGACGTAGCAGCTGCGACCATCGCGTCTTCCGGTCTGTCGCCTTTAATTCTCGCTCATCCAGGAAGAGTTTTCTCGACCCACGTCAGGATTTTGAGAAATATTGCAGAAATGAATGGAGCAAGAAAAGTAAGATTTTCGGTACCGATTAGTACATTATTTTTACGTATTGCGACAAAATTTCAGAATCAGGTCGTGTCCGGTCACCGGCCTATTTGACCTTAAAGCAATACATGTCAGAAAGTGTTTCAGCGAGACTTCCACAAGATGTATATTATCCATTTTTTTTTTAGAAAAAAAGTTTGGTCCGGCCTTAGGTCAAGCGTAATGAAATGCCATTTTTGGTTTTTCTGCCGGACATTACCCTGTGCAGGCGACTTTTTTGGATGATAAAAGCGATGCGGATCGTCCGATACGCTTTTTGAATGATGTAACGAACTATTTGTGAGGGGTCAGTGGCTTTAGTTCAGGTCAGTTGGTTACAAAATCGAATATACCACAAAACTGGTGCCATTCACTTCTGGTGAGGCATGAAAGGCGTTCATGTCAGTTTATGCCTGTGAAAGCTTTGGAATGGCATCACCTGATGTCATCTGGCATGATATCATAAAAAAGACCACTTGCCACTTGGGACGCCGTCCAATTTCATGAAATGTTTTAAGAAAACGTATTGAGTTGGCTCCATATGTTTGCTTCTGGTCGCTTCTGAGATACAAACGATTATTTATTTGACCTAGGTTGGCCTTGCATGAATGCAATGGCCGTAGGAGCTCTTGTTTTTGTAACTTCAGGCAGTTTTTATGATCTCAAATGTGTTCCAATATTCCGTTTTGTTCTGCGGCAAAGCCATTTTTCGAACAAGACAGAGACATTTTACCTGCTATCGTCCTTGGTCTGACCTGACCTAACCTGTCGTTCACTTCCGTATTTCTCAAGAAGATATTAGCATGATCATAAGAACACAAGAACACAATAGCAATCGAAAGCGTTTATTTGAGATTGGTGCCTTCGTCAAATCACGTCATCTGAATTTGTCAGATCTGGCGTTAGATGACCTGATTTGATCTTACATGACATCTATTAATCTTTTGCTGGTAAAAAATTGCCAAAAACGTATGTTTGTAGCAACTTGAGTGCCGTTTCGACATAAATCTGTTTTGCATTCCAATGACTGTTGATCTGACCTGACATGGCCTGAAGAGCAGCAAATTACTTTTCGGCAATGAAAGGCGCTGCTGACCTTTTTTGGACTGTTTGGTACTCAAGATCGGTTTATAGGAATATCACATTATCTTTTATGACCCACAAATACAAACTCAAAATCATTAACTCCATGCTTCATGACATTTGAGTGCCTTTCGATTGGATTCACTTTCATCTCCGTAACTTTCACGGTTTTCGAGATCAAGGGAAAGCTTTTCAAGACGCCCCCGAAATAAGCGAGGGACGATGGGGACACCTGAAAGTGTGCGGGTCAATTCCCAGCCTCCGGAGCGGCCCCGCCCCGCCCGTCCGCCTGGGTCGCTGACCGGATTCGCCGCAGCGTGCCGACGCAGCCCACGATAGCTGCGACCGGCAGCCGGCCGAGCGGTCGTAAATTCCGCCGCAGCGCGTATCAAGCGGCCCGCTGAAATACGACCCCGGCCACTCGACGGAATCGGGACGGCTGAGCGTGCGCTGCTACGACCACTCTGGGAGTGGCAGAGCGGCGGAGCGAGACGCACTCCGCGCGCTCTCCCGCGGAACAACTCCGCAGACGGCGAATACACGAGGGGCTTCAGGAAACCTGCGAGAAGCAGTTCATCTGCGAGCGCGAGTTTTAAAGTGATAAATCATACTAATGGCTGTTCGGAATCACCGTCGTATTTCGGACAGCGACGTCACCATCGAAGCGGCAGTTCGATTCTAGCTCTGAGTTCCCCGCACAAGCACAGGCTGCAAAAACGTTAAGGCCAAGCGCCAAAACTCTTTAGCATCCTCTGGTAAGCGGTGATGCTGGGGCGTGGTGGTTTCCACGCAAGATAGCCCCGTGTTTTTTCATCAGTTCAACTCAGCAGAAAACATTAATAATATTCGCACATAGAGAATCGATTCAAGCCATCCCTATAGTTGTCTGATATAAAAATTGAGCCGTTTGCGTTATCAGACATAAAATGTAGTACTTTCCTTAGTAATTGAATGTTTTTTTTAGCCTTCCAGTCTTTAAAATCACAGTATTTGCAACGTTTATGCAATGCTTTTTATTTTGAAAAGTGGATGTAGAAAACTACGTAACTAATGCAAAACAGCGTTCAGTTAGGTCGTTGCGTTGAAGACCATAGATTAATTGATGGGTAAAAGCAACGTACAGCCTTACGTGCAGCAAAAACCTTGTCACCGGCAAAATTTATGCAAACGACATAGACTACAAAAAAAAAAACAGGTAAAGAAGATCACATACGGACTGGAGAACGAAATGTGTATTTGATTTTAGTTTATGAGTGCAAGCGATTTGCTCCAGTAATAATGATCGCGCAATATCTTTTACGCAGAGTTCACATGCAGCACATCCAAAGATGCTCACACAGGGTCAAAACCGGTTGTTTTGGTGTGATAACATAAATCGTAAATAACTGCGAGAAAGAGCAAAACAGTCATTTTGGATGGATCAACTACATTTCTTTGTTGTCTCATAGCATAAGCGTAGCACCGTGTCCTTAAAATTGTCTGGTAAAATGGAATGTAAGAGCCAATGGAAACCTGCACAATGCAGTTCAACAATTTTCTCCTTTTCGGAACCTTGAATTAGCACAGGTTACGAGGCAGTGGAGAGAGTAGAAAAAATAAAGATTAGTATTCCTGCTTTTGGTACCCTAATCAACCCTAAAAAAGTTTTGGCATATTTTTTGGCCATGATAGGGAATGAATGGAAAAACATAGCAAGTGCAAGAATGTGGCTTTTCTTTTACGTGACAGCAAAAATAAGCCCCAGAATGTTGTTAACCAGGTAATGTTGACATAAGTATGTCACGGACTATGGTCCTCGTCAGATGTATGGTTATGTGCAATACTTTTCGACCGGGATGGTCTCCAGGCGCACAACTGGAGCCTATATTGGATAAAACCTATATTGGATGAAGCCTTTATTGGATATATCGGGTGTATGATATGTGCATAAAGACACATCTCACGAGGACGATAGAGAAATACTAAAATTGATCTATTACTATTTTCTCGTTCTATGTCTTGAAAGAGGGAAATGGCATTCGTGACTGTGGAGTGATTGCTTGGCACCTAAGAAATCAACATCTAGCGGCAGCTGGATTACTAGCTGGCCGAAATGTTGTGCAAATCATAACGCACAAGACGTTATTCAAGAGGACGATAATGCGAAAAATTCCTCCATCCGTAACATTTGTAATGACATTAACATGAACAGCCAATTCGTACACAAAACCAGATTACGCCTTTCCTCTTCAAGTTTACTTCCAACACTTTAAAAGGAAACGGCGAAGAGCGATGGTAGCTATCTCAACAGATTTAAACGCAAAATCCGCCCACTGAAAACATGATTATATTGCAGGCAAATGCTGTGAACAATCTATTGCCTACGAAGATTTACTAGTTCACTTCTCATGATAACGGTACTGAAACCTTCACTATGGTTTCGATATTTTCTCCAAGTTCCCCACAATATTCTACCATTTTAATAACGGTGGCTCTTTCTTCACGTTTGCCGAGGCCAGAGAGAAACACGTCATCCCCAGCCACGGGACGCTTCCGCCCCGAGACCCGACATTATTCGCGGCTAATAAAGCATTCCCCGGAGGCCTGCAGTTTGGGTAAACAAGGTAGCCGCCAGTATTAGGCAAACACCATTACCAATCCCGGCTCCGGCCGGTGCGCATTAGCGCAGGCGGGGGAGGGGGGCTCGCAGGTAATGGTGGCGCCGAGCCGCGGCCGGCTCCAGGACCGGCCGGCGTCCGCGGCCGGTCGTTGAAGCGCCGGAGGCGGACGTCCGCGCCGGACGGCGAGGGGAGGGGACGGCGGGAGTGAGACCGCAGCAGTCTGCCGCCAGGTGATCCGCCGGCCGGCCGCCGACAGCGGAAGTTACTGCCAGATCGATACTGGCAGACCGACCCCCGGTCGGCGCGGCGGCCGACCGACGGCAGCAGACGGCTGAGTGACAGTTTGCCGCTGGGCAGCGGGGAAGGAGAAAATATCTGTCTGTCGCCAAACACCGAGACGGGGAGGGGAGGGCGAAGAATGCTCGTCTGCCGTCGGGCAACAGGGGGAGGAGAATGGCAGCCTTTCTCTGGACCGCAAAAGATAAAAGAACCGCAGTCTGCCGCTCAGCCATGGAAGACGAAAGGAAATATTTTATTCTGTCGTTGGACAAAGAAAAGGATCAAGTTACTAGTCTGCAACTGGACACTAGAGCACCATAATTCTTCATTCTCGGCAGGGGCAGGGATTACATGCCCCTCCAGGGTTGTCAGTAAGTCCGTTGGTTACTGAATGGCAGAAAACGTCGGGATGTCAGTTCATTTGGCCCAGATTACCATGCAAACCGGCGAATAATTTTAGTCAAACGCTTCCTGCACCATTGGTTTCAGTAAACTTTGTAGTCTAAAGCCGATGGTTCCAACTTGCCTGAAGTTTCATTCCGGCTATAGCAATGCAATTAAGCTTTGTCGAATCATTCTTCGTGGGATTTAGGTCGCTTCTGCAAAACTTAGTTCCAGCGTGTGACGTGCTTTTATTCTGAACAATTTTCAGGAGTCGTATTCTGAACATCGCTTGCGCTATAAAGATATATCATACAATAGCATTTATCATACAGAAAACTTATATACTGTACACTAAACGGCAGCAAAACCCCTTGTTTTCTGTGGAATCTGCCAATTGTAGTTTTCCAGAATCTCAGCACTACATCATGTTTTTTAACCAACGCGTCACCTGTAGAATTATCAGACATAGTTGCTAAATTTACGCAGAAATACTATACGTGTATTATCCGAGCAGCCAACACGCGCTCAAGTTGCCATAGCTAAATAACAGCAACCCGAGACAAGTCTGATGTACGCCGAAAAACTGAGAAGACTTTGCGACGTGAAAAGCTTACATCTTGCGCAACAAATGTATTTCCCACTAAGAAACCACTTGTTTTGCCGAAGCGCGCGCACACACACGCACACACACATATATATGGATATATATGTATACATATATTCGTGTATGCATATATTTATATTAGCCGACGGCTGTAACGATTCGGTCCAATAATGCCCTTACAAGACTTAAGATCTATCTGTACTGACGGAAGGACTGGTCTTGCTCAAACATCATCATCACATGCTTCCATCAGATATTTTTACTCACGTTTTCCTTGGCTCGAGACAGCCTCATCCCGCTCTTCCATTTTGAACTTTTCGCAGTTCCAGCCCATTTCAACCACGGACACGCCCTCCATGAGCGTCACGTTCGATACCATGGCGCCGTGGACGTCCATCACTACCAGCTGTCCGGTCAAAGACCCGAAAAACACCTGGAACACACGTGTCCGGTAGGAAACGCTGTTTCTTGTGGGTGATGTCTTCCGCTGATTCAGTCAAAAGTTCTCTAAAACATGTGCTTTGATTACGCAAAGCGATGATCGTTTCCCATGGGACGACTAATTTTGTTCGTGGCAACCTATTCGATGTCCCTACCCCAACCGAAAAAACTTGTGCACAACGGCGCAGCATCCCACAGGTGAATAGATAGACGTGACATCTATGGGCAACAATAGTAACTAAACCGAACAGGAACGTCGTGCCTGCTGTTGCACAAGTTAAAACGTTATAGCAGCAATCGACGACCCACACGTTGCAAACGCAGTTTAAACACATCAAGCCCGTGAATAAAGCATTTTTGCGTTCGCCATATTTCTTAATTCATGGTTTTATCTCATCATGAGGTCTTCACACCGTCGCCGTCAGGGGAGGGGGGCGTGGGACCCCCCCCCCCCTAAGCACCGCTTTTTTGTGAAAACCATTGCGCATCGTCTTCCCAGTATGCGGTTTTCGTGTGGGTTCAGTTCACATTGAGCTCCGCCTCCTCCCCCCCCCCTTAAGAAAATCCTGGCTGCACCTTTCGATCCTCATCCTCGGTACATTGCTTGCCACTCCAGTTTTGGCATCTTTATGAATTTATTCCATTTTCATGTACCAACATATATGGTCATGTCCAATTATAGACAACGTCAAAAGGTCAAGAAATCAATCAGTACATAGGTTACCGGCAACCACTGATAACCTTCTGCCGCTGCAGAATACTGACTTCTCGCTGCAAATTTTAGTTGGTGATAACTATTTGGAGTTTGTTAGCCTGGTGTTCCCATACGATTATTCCCGACGAAAAATGCTGTAACAGACCGTAAGGATCATGCATTTGCATTATACTGCCTGCCTGCACGTATACTGTATTACAGATTTAGAGAAGATGTAGCACAGCCCAGACATTACGCCTGCCGTGACATTTGCTCGTTTTGCACGGCCTGTCGCAACCAATTTCGTGACCGTACTTGGCTGCAATAAACCTTGATGTTTGCTCGTATGATTTAATAAGCCATGCTTGCTTTCATTTAGGAATTTCGAAATGTTTGTGCATGTCCCAAATCACTTGCACTTTCAATAAAAATTTGTGGTTTTAAAAGCCTAAACATCATCTCTCGTATTCCCTTTGTTATAGCAAGAAAAAAGACAAAAACGCTTGCATCACCGAAATCCTATGAAACGCAAAGGTGTGCGATCTCTGGAAATCGAAGATCTCTGTACTCTAGTGCAACCTTCTTGTAACTTAATTTTCTCGCAATTAATGTATAACACTAGTCAGACCTCTTTCCTCTGACAGGCAAGTTTTCAAACACAGTTAAGTTTGTTTAATATCACTGACTACAACAATAAAATCAAAACAGAGGGTCAAGATTCAGGTACTGACGAGGTAAGGACACCACCTTGTACCGTCGCGCATAGCCTCCCTTGACTACCACTTGTATTGGGGCTTTGTTCCCATTGCCAGTGATTTAAAGCGGAAACGAAACCTACCGTCAGTGACAGGCACTTTTCGGGCCCGTAAATTTTGAGTTCATTCTGCAAATGACAGGGCAAATTACTCCTAGACTCTTTTGCAAAGTTTTTCCATCAAATGTCTACGACTGCTGATCACATGTGTGTTGATCCATAATTGTTAGAACGGACACTTTGTGAGAAACGTTTCAAGGAAATGTGCTACGATAACTGTATAAGCCTGGGCCAATAAATTATGGGGAGCAGGGTGGTACTTTTCGTGGACCGACTGTTCCCGTTGGGGTTGTTGGCTGCGGTCGATTAAATGAAAATTAACATAGCTTTCGTGGAAAGAACATTGAATGCTTCTTAGGGCCATTTACTTTGCAGCTAAAATTCTGATCAAAATTGGTCAAGGGTCTGATCAGCTGTGCATTACATGTCGCTGAGATAGATATGCACGCAATGTAAACCCATGCCAGGCGTGTCAGAACAAAAACCACCGCGCCTTATACACACCCAAACAGGCGATACAAGGCGAAAAACGACAAGAGATTGGGTGTTAGTTAACCACGACAATGCCTCCACGTCATCCGCCGTCTGCGCGCACCTGCTGGTCGTCCGGCGTCCACGTCCCGCACACGATGTTGCTGCTGAGCCGGAGGTTCGAGGACCAGTACCGCTGTCCGGCCACCGACCCGACCAGCACGAACCCGTCCTGCAATGACAACAAAGAAACACAGTGCGGCCGCCGCCGGACCGGCCGCAGGCCAAGATCGATACGCGGCCGCGGCCCGACTCGGCGGCGATCGCCGGTTACCGGGTCGTGATACCGGCCGCGCTCGGCCATTGTGTCCAGCGCCTGTTCGATCCCATCGCCGCAGCGTCGATGGCCCCGGATCGATCGGGCAGTTGCCCCCCCCCCCGGCCCGTGTGCGCGACCAGAACTTGGACGCCGTTAGCCGAGCCGAGGACTGATTGGCGCTGAGGGAGAAGTGTAGCGCTGAGGCTGTCGGCCTCGGACTGTTGCCGCCGCGGCGTATCAGAGAAGGGCATTTGTCGTTGGGCATGCTGGCGGGGCACATTTACCGGCGGCCGACGAAAGAGATCAATTTTCCAACATATCAGTTCCGAACCAACGGCGGACCAAACATGGACATCCGAGGCCCTGGGTTAGTTTTGAGGGCCTTGCTATGCCACAGCCTTATTGCAGAGCTTTCAACCAAAGCTCTCGAAGCTTCCGTCCGTCGCCCAGCCGCTCCGACTCCGTCGGGGAGTCCCTCCTGCCCAGGGGCCGATCCCGACGCCCCGAGACCCCATCGCTCCTGGGGACCCCGCCATCCCTCGCCGCTCCGGCCGCCGGCGGTAAGTGGCGTCAACCACCATTAGTCACCGCCACGGACCCCCGACCCGGCGTCCCCGCCCCGTCCCCGCCACCGGCGGTGACGTCGGTGGAATCGACAGGTCGGTGGCGCCGCCGACTGCCAGACAACACGGAGACCTACAGACAGCGCGAACCACTGGTCCCCAGACACGGCAGGGGCGGCAGATGCAGTACGGGAAAACGAGCCCCAAGAATGGCAGGGAGACCCGACACACAGCACGGGGTCAAATGCCCCGGGACACAGTGGCGAGACTGGAATACTCAGCAGGGGGTCTTCAGACGTTCCGGGTGTCTCCAGAGGTATCCAGATATTGGGGTCACTATGGCGGACAGACGCCCCAGACAGACAGAAACAACAATCGGAGCAACGTAAAGCCAAGCATATCCAGAAGCACCAGAGGCCGGCATACACTGCAACTATACGTCTGCCCAACAGTCCCAGCACGCAGTCCGGCAGACAAGATCCTATCCGTTTGACCGCAACATGAAGGCCTCCAGACACACACTCGCACCCCTGTCGCGAGACATAATGCACAGAGGGCAGACGCGGTGGTGTGCCCGCCGACATCTGGACAAAATCGCCGCTTTAATGCGCCAATTATGTTACCATAGCGCTGTCTAAAAGTTCAGCAGATACGAGCGATTGTCCTCACAGGAAAGGCGGATTTCCGGGGTCTTCGGAGGATTATGGTGACCAGGTTACTGGAGAACAATTTTCGTTTCCTATGTCCGATGCATGATTGCACACTGACGCGTTAGCTCATGCATTGATACCTTCGTCAAAAGGGAATCTCTCATGCAGAGCAAAACGGTGAACGTGAGTTTTGTACCTTCTTGTGTCGTTTCGCTAAGGTTCTCGAGTCGTGGTGTTCTGCCCGTGAAGCTTATATGAATTAGATATTGATGTGCGAAGCGATAATGTACGGCACTGTGTTTGCTAAAAAAAATGATTGGTTTTATGTTCCTTGGCATGCGTCAGATAAAGTGTAGCATCAGAGATGAAAACCAGCAATGCATCAAAATTGAGGTAATGTTCTTGTTGGCATCGGATCTAGCATCGAATCTTCGTTTCTTGCGCATCTTCTTTTCTTGCTTCACGTTCACGCCACGTGAGTGCTTAGCGAAGGGGACTGCTGGGAGCTGACGTCAGCCCGCCTGGCGTTAGTCTGGTCGCGACGTCTGAAAATGCTCGGCATCGGCCAGGCCTGGCGCCGGCTGAAAATAGCGCCGAGATGGCCCCAAAGTGGCGCTCCGACTCAGCGGAGCTCGTCCTCACCCAGGAGCGAGACGGGTGGCGACTTTTACTGACCGCCCGGCGGCCGTCAGGTGTTTCTCATCCGCAGAGCACTGACCGGCGCGGGAACTGTCCGGCGGCCTCCGACGCTCGCCACGTGCATTGATGGGCAGCAGGTATTCGTACCGGACATTCGGGACATTATTCATGAATTAAATAGATGAAGAAGTGCTGGGACAATTAACGAAACCCTGTACTCGGACGGCAGAACTAAATTTTTGTTTTGAAGCGCTTGACAATCGCGGTCTTTAGAACGTACGTGGGGGTTGTAGTAGACCCTTTCTTAAATAAGATGCGGCGCGCATTGTGCAACTGAAACCATTCGCAAACTAGCATTTTTCTACGCTACAGAAGCGCTGCTAATAAGAGAACAAAATGCTTCTGGTAACCCAAAATAACGAGGATATATAAACACCGTTTTGCAGGAAAATGTAACCGAAGACTACGAATCTATGTCTGTATAAGTCGGCCGACGTTTAGTGTTCAAATACAGTTAAGTGACGGCAAGCTATCTGATATGAGTCCAAAAACGGACGTATGGGGCTCCCACTCCACTGAGTGGACAATGCCATTAAATTTTGTTCCCGAGTGCCTCCCGGTTGTCAGAGAGGTACTTGCTGGTATGGGCTATCAGAAATCACTGGCTGGGATTTCATTCTGTGATTGTACGGTGCAACCCACCGCAAGCTTTCGTGGATTCGGACGGTCCATTTCTACATAATGGATACCTGGATGTCGTTTTAGTTGCAAATGAACGTTCATTACGTAGCGCACACGATCACTGTTAGGTATCCGATTATATGATACATGCACTCGTCTGACACATCGGCTACGAAATTAATGTGGAATTATTCCAGATCTACTGCATTCTTTTCAGCGGAGCTTAACAAAACGTTAGATTCAATCTTCCAGCACGAAGATCGTCATCGGAAAAATCATGTCCTCCGAACTGCGTTACCGAGAGGAAATTTATGTGTCGAAAACGAGGTAACCAGCTATTTTCTGTTGTTTGCAGCTATTCAGGAACAATGGCTTTTGCTGCGCTCCTCAAAAAACTCCAATTCAGAAGCTCGTTAATGGGCATTGATCACACGGAGTAATGCACCGCATTAAGGCTCATCAGTCAGCCAATGCCGCATGGTCGTCGGGGCAATGGGACGATTGGATTCGCTATTCCCTACCCTGGCCGGATGCTGGCGGTAAAAAAGGCGGCAATTTACGTTTTTCACTAGAACAATCTTCCTGTGCTTCTCCTGGTTCGATTCTCTGAGCGACCAGAAATAGCAGGATTATGAATCAAAACTGTGTCATGGACGTGAGAGGCAAGGAGCTGCACTGCTCTTATCACGGTCTTAATTTAAATCCAACTGCAGAGTTGTCTGATGTGTAAAACTTTCCATTTTCAGGCGCTTCTGGTCAATATCTGCTGGTCGAGCTTCAAACGTTTATCCCTTTAATCGTGAAACGTAGGATGCTTTAATTATGACGCCCTTATTTTACATTGGCCTTGCTTTTAGATGGGTTTGTACCCGTCACTCAGAAAGCCATGGTGACGCTTACGCAATCTCTTATTATAAAATGTCGGAATTTGCATGTCAAATATAGTATGCTCGTTCAAAATTTTCAGTTTTGTCCGAAGTCTCAAGCCAGTTTTCATGACGAAATTTGACGATCGTTAAGAATTTGCAAAAAGTCTATATAGTGACTGCACAACATCATGCCAATCCACATTCCTTCTTCGGATGTTCGTAAAATTCCAAGATAGGTTGCCTGGCAATGGAGAATTAGATCAGGATGATTTAAGAAACGCAAAATGACACTCTGTCACGAGAAACAAAGTTTATCTGTGGACAGATTTTCTTCAGGATGACATCTTAAAACGCACCACGGATAATGACAATCTGCATTTTTAAGGGTTATAGTATGAATAGTAAGTGCAGCATATAGTAGTAATGAATGCAGAATATCAGTAGTAATGAACAGAATAGTAGGCTTATTTTTAGATGAACGCCATTTTGTCGAATGTGAAAAGGTCGAAAAAAGGCGAATAGACGACATGTCAAGCGGCGAATACCTAACAGAGACGAAAATCGATTTGACAAATGTCAATTAGCCGGATGTCAATTTGACGACATGTCAAATTGCCCGAAGTCAATTAGTCGGAAGTCATTCGATCAAAACGCAAATTAGTTGCACAGCGGTAAGACGAATGCTAATTTTCCGAGTGTCATTTGATCAAAGTGTGAATTCGTCGAATGGCAATTTGTCGAATGTCAATGGATTTTCAAGTAAATTAGCCTGCGAGGTTAATATTATATACTAATAAGTCGAATATTAATAAGTCAAATGTATATTCATGGGCATGTAATTAGTTCATTGGTGGTAATTTACATGTCAGTCGATTGAGCACAAATTCGTCGAATGTCTAATGATGAATATCAGCTCTAAAAAATGCTTTCCTTTTCATGTCAGGCTGAACGGAAAATTTCACATAATGCATGGTGAAAGAGACAGGGAGAAAGAGTTAGAGAGAAAGGGAGAGAGAGAGGGGGAGGGAGAGAGAAAATATTTGGCATTCTTCTGGCCGTCAAAACGGGATTCGTTTAACGACCTCCGGCAAAAGGCATTTAGGCTGTTTCCCCGGTCGGCAACTTGCATTCGACTAAGTGACAGTCTGCAAATTTAGATTCGATCAGTCGACATTCGTTCAATTAGCAGTCGGCAAAATTCATGTCCTACCAACTGGCATTTGACCAATTAACAATCAACAAATTTATATTCGATCATTCGACATTCGGCTTTTTGATGTTCGGTGAATCGCATTCGACAATATGACAGGTGGCCAGAAAAAGCAATAGTCATTTCGCCATTCGCCTTTTTGCACTCAGCTATTTGTATGGTCGGTGAAATGACATCCGCTTATACAGAATTCGTCAAACTGCATTTGGCAAAAAATGCATTCGGCCAAACGAATAAAATTATTCGTCCGGATGCTATCTTCAAGGCCAAAACACAAACAAGAGAGGTATGCGTGTGCGACGTGTAAATAAAAACGTGTTGAAACGTGCACGTGAAAAACGTGCTGTTGCACGCATGTATTGCGTGCCGCGAATAGCAGAACGGCAGCAAAACGCCGTATCTTCTGTTCTTATGCATGCATGCACACCAAACCAGTTTGGTTGCAAAATACGACTAGTGCAGGAGGCTCGAAAATGTTTGGAAGTTTTTAAAACTCTAGTATGGCACAACGCCGGCGTCTAAGACCGGTGTCGCCAAAACCTGCACTTCTAGATTTCTCATGTCATAATCACGTCTGTCAGTTTACCGCAAAGTACCAGTTCCCAGGCAACATTGAAATTGTCTCTCAGCACAAGTGATATGTCCCAGAGGATTTTGTTGTTTACTCCAGTTTGCGCCTGCTCGGAAAGGGTTACCGTCATTCGCTTGCCGCAAGACCGGGAAATGGGGCTGTTTGCGATTACATGCTCGGGAATCTGGGCAGAGCCCCTCAGGGGCTGAGTGCCATCCGTGGCACTTCCCCTCGGCAAGCACTCTGCGCTGGAGAGCCCTGCCGGCCGTAGGCGACCTTCCGGAGTTTACCTGGTAGCAGATGAGCGCCATCCTGCCGTCGTGCGACCACGAGAAGTGGGTAACGGGCGTGCTGCGGTCGTTGATGAGCTCGATGCTCCAGCGGCCTTCGTACTTGATCCAGACGAAGATGATGCCCGAGCTGTCGCAGGTGGCCAGCTTCTGGTACGGCTCGTTCCACCGCACCAGGACGATCTGGCGGACGGACATCGGGTCATATCGGGGCCGAGCACTACGTAAAACTGCCGTTGGCAGGAGAGCCTTTGGTTATGCGTGTCATGGCATAAAATCAATGTCTCCGTCCACGGTTGTCTTAACTGCGTCCTTTTTGGACCAAACCTTTTGCAAATGTCACCCCCACCATCCTTCATTTCGCTATGCCTTCTAGATACATTATGTCTGCATGCTGCGCGTTCAGTCTAATGTACCCTTTGAAACTTCCAGCCTTCTTTCTCCGTCATCGACAAAATGGCGCCAATGTCGCAGATCCCATGACAACGAGTATATTCGGCACTAAAACCTGGCACTATACAGCGGCGCCAAACTCGGTTACCGACACTAAACAGAAACTGCACATCATTAACCTCACATAACCCTAATCCTGAAAAGATACGACGGGCGCGGAGCCGCCGAACATGCAACAAATGCGGCGACGAGGCGGCGGTCGGCTGGCAGGCCACGGCGGCCGTGCCGACTCCCGCCGCTCGGCCGCGCTTCCGTGCCCGAGCCGGGCTCATCAGCGGGCCCCGGGCGCGGCCGACGCCGTGCCGCCGCTCCTGCGGCCGCTCCATTGGCCCGCTTTGTGCCGCGGCCGGAGCTGAGCGCCTCCTCCGGCCGACGCCTGTCGAGCGATGATGGATGTCGCCTGGAGTCGGCGGCCGTCCATTATTCGCCCATCATCGCCGCCGGCGGGGAGGGGGCCGAGTCGAGCGGTCAGCTGCGGCGGTTCCGGCCGTCGCAGCCGCCGGCCTCCGCCGTCGAGCTCGAACTTGGCCGGGCCGTTTCGGGCTCTCAGCTCCGCGCCCTCCGGAGACGTGGTTGGTGATTGGAGCGCTGCGGGAGGCCCGCGTCGCCGAACGATGCTCCCCGTTCGGCGAGCATCGTTCGGCGATGCTCGCCGTTCAATACAGAGTTCTGGACGGAGCAGGTGGAGATCAGACGCGTGGAGGCGATGGAAAATTAGGTGCATCTGATCGGTTTGTAGACAGCTGGGCAGGTAATGAACATGGGAAATGTTGCACTCAGCTTAAGCATTTCTCCTTCGTGGTTTGTGGTTCAGCTTTGTTTGCATGCAGAGAACGAGGCAACTTAAGGGTTGTGCTGAGCAGAAATGCAGCACAAACTAATTGCGCTACGAATAATTACGTGTAAAAAAACTTTCCAACGTGACAGCTATTAAAAAGGTTCATTTTTTTCTGTAAATGTTACGGAGCATTTGGAAGTTCTTCATATTTCAGTTCCCGTTCTAGTATTATGCGTTACTTTAACAAACGACAGGTTTGCATTGGGTTTTCAAAAAGCGTGTGCAAAAACGTAGAAATGCGAGTTATTGCGCAGCCTATATAATGAGATGGGTTGTGTTCCAGACCAGAAATGTAGCATGAAGACAGGAGAAGATTAAAAGAAAAGGGACTAGAAAAGAAGGATGTAAACAAAGCTCTTGGACATATCTTCATCAGCGGCTTACTGATGCCCACAATGCTCGATTTTTGTCTGAATATTCAACTTCACAGACAGCATGTCTTTGTGATGATAAACAACGTCCGTTTTCCTCCGCCATTTTCCTGCAGCGTGTGCCCTGCTCCTCTCGCCGAAGCCCGCTAATGGCCGCAGACAGCCACCGACAGCCAAATTGACTGGCGACGGTGGCGTTATCAATCACCGTCAACACTTCCCGGCCACGCGGCGGCCCCAGAACGACGGTCCGCCGCCAAAAGAAGGCAGGCGCGACGAGGATCGATGCCTCCGTCTAACAAAAAGAAAACGTCTCTGTTCTGTTCAGGAACGTCCTCAGCCAACCGTAGCGCTGCACATAGCCTATAGGGAGATGGCTAGGTCCTCGAATTTTTTGTCTTGTTTTACCAACATCTTTTCTTTTTTCTGACTGTGTTTGATCGATGCCAAAGTTTTGTAGTACAGCAGCGTTAAGCTGCAGTTTTTTTTTGTCTGGCCAGCGCGGCAGGCTTTTTCCTCCCGTTGTCTACTGTTTTCTCAGCATGCTGGAAACCACGGGAACTAAGCATCTGCTAATATGGGCGCATCTCTCTTCATCTGACAAGCGAACACACGGACGGCCGCCACTCAATTGCCTGGGAAACTGCACATCTTTTTACAGACTGGGCAGCACATTTATTTCAACCGTGTTGCTGCTGCACCGTTGCTGTCACGACCGAATTTTCATTTATGAGGCCCCTAAGTGACCATCAAAATTCATGACTCCATGATTAAGCGTGCAACACAAATATTAAACCTATTATGCTCACTGGCGAGAAAATGCGCAACGTGGATTATAAAGCATAACGCTTGAGTGGAAACCTGAGAACAAAACTCGGAAACACAAATGATACGAAATGCATTCCCTTCATCTTCTCCGCATTTGACATGTCTGACAGACTTTTATTACAAGCATCAACTTTCGTTTCAACTGCCTAATTCAGCACTAATGCAACTGCCTCAGCCAGGGGGTGACAGCTCGTATTAATTACAGTTTATGGGACTGCCGGTCCCATGGACATGTGGTGCGCGAAAACGATTCATACAAAAAAAGCGCTAGAAAGGCACAATGATTCAACGTACACACAGTGTTTAAATACATTATATCAAAATGTGCATTTGCTAAAGATGACGAAATTCCAATTTCTTCATACTCATTGCTTTGAAGTTTCACCTTTGAATCTGCGCATGCGGTGACCCTGTCTCTAGGTGACGTCCCTCATCCTCTCCTGTTTTTTTTCTTTGCATTTTGGACATGTCAGGCTGGCACGTGCCTGGCAATTGCCCGTGTGATAAAAAACACGAACAGACACCGGAAAATTACCAGAGCAAATAACGTGGAAGACAGCGCACCCCATTCCTCCCAGATCTCCCCTCTGGTCCTCTTGTGCCGCGATTGTCGCCCTTCCGGCAGTTCGTTGGCTTCCCGGTAAGCCGCCCGAGGACAGCCCGCACCAGAATAACAGCTGGGGCGAATTTTCCGTGCGATGTTGACATCGATCCTGACTTGTACGAGAGCCAATTTACGGATCCAGAAACAGACCGAGGCGGGCGCTGACACCCTGAATAGTCACTGCAGACGCCATGCTGTTTTGGCACCACGGTAAAGAATAGGTAAAGGCTCGGTGTCAGTTCTCTCATTCAGCTGAGCGAGGACCCACTTCACGTAACAATTGCCTTATCCCTGCACAACTTTACAACATGTCGTCCAATGATGCTACCCCCTCTTGAAAAGCGTTCGCCTTCGTCTCACAGTAAAGAAGAAGAGATGGATCCACACCCAACGCCGCTAGAATTATCCAAATTCAACCTAGAAGATTGTGTGGCTTTTAGCAGTATCATTTATTTACTTGTTTTAATACACGCACCTCCGAACATATCCGATGATCATTAATTTGTGCCAGAAAAAAGAAAACAGAGCAGCTTAAGAAGGAAAGAATGCCGAAAAGATTAACAGTGAAGGGAGAGAAAAAAGAAGAAGCAGAGAGAGAGAGGGAGACAGAGAGAGAAGCGCTGTTTATCTCCCCACGCTTAACTGAATTCGAATGAACTCGCAATGTGCCAACACATTCATTGCGAACTTTTAGATTGGAGCGCTGCAACCAATTTGAATTTCTCTACCTGTCAAGGGTACGTTCATTCAAGACAAATCACCGAAGATAATAGCGCGCGACAAAAAAAAAACGAAGCGGCCGGCTTGCTGATCCAAAACTGTGAATCGGCCATCCTCTCCACGCGAGTGGAGGCGTTAGCTGGTTTCGGGCCGTACGGAAGCTCCTCGATCCTGCTTCCTCAGCGTCAGCACCTGGAGCGAACGCCTCTCACCTGGCTGCGATGACCCCGCAGGTTGTAGTTGGTCCGGACGGGCAGGTCGGTGTGCTTCCGACTGTGGGACGACGTGAAGGTGACGCCGGCGATGGCGCGGGCGTTCCCGGTGGCTAGCCAGCCCTCTTGGTAGTAGCTGGACCGATTCAGTCGCCAGCTGCCCTCCTGCTGCGGAGCAAATGGCCGCCGTCAGACGTCTACCGGCGTGCCAAGTCGACGATCAGCAGGCGACAAACCGTGAGCGGAAAATGTGGTCAGCGACTGATTAGTCGTGGACGGGTGGCAGCGAACACGAACTGACCCTATGAGACGGAAACGGACGAGGTTATCAGCTGACCTGCACTAACCCCCCCCCCAAAAAAAAAGCGTCACGGGACAACCATTGTCGCAAAAGAGACCCCAGACGTCGTCAGCTGATTGCCTATGGATGAAATGGAGGTCGCACCACGCAAAGTTCCTCTACCACAGGCAGAACAGGCACCGTCTTTAGTGCTGTCTACATAGGTATAGTATATGTGTTGTATATGTGTAACGATAGAACTAGCCGGTTTTAACCTAGACCTCATGGCAAGTATGAGGCTTTGCTCTGTGGTTGGAGGACGCTGATACTTACATTGCCTCTATCGCTCATAGTGGCGAATCCAGAGAATGTGCCATATGAGACCCAAATCTACATCCGCATAGCGTACGTTATCCCAACTGTTGATTTCTGTCGGATTTCAGCCCTTTTATTTTACCATTTCCAAAAACTGACGCATATACTTTTGTTGTTTAAGAACAGAATATTTACAATTTCCCTCCGAAAATGGGAGCCAAAAGACATGCTGGTTCCAGGGTTTCCAGCAAAATGGGACCATGGATCCGCCCCTGTCTGCACGAAAGCCCGAGAGTGCTCCTTGATCAGGGCTCCATGTTAAATACAGAACTTTGGGGTTGCATGCAACATTAAGGTCTCAAAATACCATCGCGAAATATATTTAGAGAGCACCCGCCCATGCGCTTAATTATTACGTTGGTGTGATAAAAGTGTGTTTCACAAAAAATGCATTTACTCTTTAATTTTATTTGAAAAGTGGGCGGGCTTTGACCTCAAGTGACTGCGTTTCATTTTCCTTTTTGCGTGCGTGTGCAAACACTGTTTTTTTATGTTTCCCGTGTCTGCATCACTAATTTGACGTTTCTGTCCAGGGAAAAACAGCAGTAATTGGCAGCAAAAAATGACAGCGAGGCGGAATGACAGTCCCATCCGGCTTAGACAGAATCCCCCAGGCGAGAACAATGACCTCGGAGACGACGACTTGAGGGGGCAGATGCGACAGAATTATCTGCCCCGATCCCCAGCAACATCTCTTTCTCTGGGCCGTCGGCGGCGTCAGGATGTCATTAGCCATGCTTTGATGACGTCAACAGAATATGGACAGCTCAGGGGACCCCGCCTCACGTGTCGTCTGGCTGGCGCAAACACTCGCTGGTTCATCATTTGTCAGCGCAGTGCGATCAAACAGCATGCTATACCAGGAATTACTCAAAAGCGAAGAAACATAAGGGACGGTTGATAAGATCAGTCCAATGAATAAATAGCCGACAGACGCAACATCGCCCACAAAAAGTGCGTCTTTTGCCCAGGTTTGCACCAGGGTGTGTTTGCAGGAAGGAAATTAATCAGAACTCAGTCTAACCTACACGCTAAAAGTATGATTCGTATGACCATATGTAACAATCCAAAATGCGGAACGCAGTACGGAACGTGTGTCGGGTCTGCTGACGCTCTTGAGACATAACTCGCAGCACGCGGCGCACTTTTGATTGTGTTTTATGTTTCTTATGAGTTTTTGTGATTTTATGCTTTGTCAACATTACCATTGCTTTATTGACGTTCAGTTTGTTGTGCGTTCTGGCGAAATGAGATTAAAAGTGGTAAGAGTATTTCCTTTTGGATTATCATTTGGGCATAAACGCTTTACAAAAGGACACAGCCTGGACCCTGAGTGCAACAGCTGCACCAATAAATGGAAATGCTGTCCAGAACAATTCAAGTTGTATTTTCTTGGCCCACATGACGGGTCGAAAAAACATCTCATATGATCTCTAAATGGCATTTTTCAGTGTCGTACCCAGCGCTAATCAATTTTTCTGCCCATAACGGTAAAGTTATTTTGACGTCACACAAATCCATGCACCGCATACATACAGTTATCATAGTGCTTTCGTCACTGCGCTTGACCTGAAATTTTGGATGTGATTTTTATGGATGATTTTTTATGGACAGCTCATTTGTCGGCGGTTGTCTTTCCAGTAGAGGGTAGCGCTGTAGATCTCATCAAAGAACATCCCTGACTGACTGGCACCCAATGTACGATGTCACGGTGCCCACGTGGACAACAAGCTGTCTCATCGAACCTTATGCTGTCCAGCCCAATGAAGTAATAAAGCATGTTGATTGGTAATACATCATCCTTTGAATAAAACAACAAAATGCTGAGACGTCCGTGATCCATCCCTCTACACCACCGCAGCACAACCAGGTCTGTCGCTCATGTTCTGTGAGCACTGTTGTCCGGCCAGATCTGTCACAGTCTCACACACCCAGCAGTTTGATGCCTGTAGAAAATCCTCCCGACCACCAAAGCACCAGCAGGTCTGTGGTTTACGCTCCGTCGACCTGCCCAATTCAATCGCCTCGCTGAAGCGCCGGTTGAAGGCTACTAATGCGAAATCGTTATTCAGCCAGGGCATAATACTGAAGCGTGGAAGAGCCTTCACGAACCAGTTCACTTTCCAGACTATAGGAGCACGAACTTCTCGGTATACCGAGATAGGAGAGTCAGGATCAGAATGAGGCAATAAGAATATCAACGGAGGATCAAGTTACAGGAGCGCGAACTTCCCGGTATACCGAGAAATTCGTACTTCGTACTCCTGAAAGCACTGCATTCATAATCCATTCCAATGGAAAATTATTTTCAATGACAGAAGCAATGGAGCAGTTGCTAAAAGTCCTTCGGTAGACTGAAAGCCTGCCTGTCTCCATTATGACCAATGCCCCAGCCGTGATACCAGTCGCAATGATACACTACGCCACTGCGTCGCATCGCCGCGTGAGTCGACACGCGTCACGCGAACGCGTGCCACTTCACCTGCGTGACCCGGGCACGTGCGGCTCGTCGAGCGAGCTCAGCGCCACCGGGCCATTTTCGCGTCAGTCGCCGTCACCACCCCGACGTCACATGCGTCCATTACTGCAATCCGATGACGTATTCATGCCCGATTCTCCCACGAACGTCAGTGCGTGGCGCCTAATTAGAGCGACTTGGGTCAATTAGTGTAATTCGCCCGGACGCCCCTTGTGGACAGCTTGCCGCACGTGTCCCTGTGGTCCGTCACGAGCCGTCCTAGCGACAGGCCAACGGAGCGTCGTAGGGCCACAGAGAACCTGCTGTTCTTGAGAGTCCACTCTGCTAGTCGGCGGAAGTTCGACCCCGGAGACCGCCTCTTTGCGAGCGACGGTGTTGCGGGCCGTGGCCGAGGCACTTTGGCTGGACGACACGTGCTTCTGTCGGGTGTACTCGGAACGGACTCGGATGACCATCTGGAATCCGCGGTACTGGACTCCTCCCCGGCGGCGCGCGAACAGTGCTCGAGACGTCGACCACTCAAATATGGTGATCAAAATGGTGCGTTTGCCACAGATGCTGCACTTCCAGCGACATTTGTGGTAATCACGCGAGACAGAGGAAATCGACTCTGACACTAGAAAAATGGCGAAGCCGCTGAGGAAGATTTGTGCGGAGAGCCCACTACCGACGTAGCCGTCATCAACCATTTCGACGGAAAGTGTCTGGCGGTGGCCGCAACATTAGAAAACGACCGGCATCTGAACAAACGAGCCCAACGTCCGGGAACGGCGGGCGCCTGCCGGCCAGAACGTAACGCGCCTGGTGGCCGAGGGTCGGGGAAGCCGGTGCCGGACGTGGCCCCGCCGAGGCGGCGACGGCAGCGGCTGGCCGCCGGAGACGGGCGCCGCTCAATACGACGCCGCCGGACGGCCAGCGTAGCCGCCACATCCCCCCCCCTGGCCGTCCGCCGCCCCGCTGACGACAACAACTGTCACAGGGGAAGCAGCGGGGTGGCCATTGGTCTGGGATGTGGCGATGAAGTGGCGCAGGTGGGCGTCGCGCCGGCCGGCGCGGTCCGGTCGACTGATTCCTGGATCGGGAGCACGACTCGACGCACAGACGAAGGTGGCGCGTGTCGAGTGCTTAACGGAGTTCAGATTTAAATTAAATCTAGGACTTTAAGGTAAGTTTAACCTCAAGATCTAGGTTAACTTTCTTAACGGAATTTGAAGAAACATTCGTTACACATATTTACGGGTGTTGTGTAAGACTACTTAGACGCGTTTCTCGACGCCAAAAAATAATGACGCTGGTTGTCTTTTTCACAGAAAGGCATTCCCGGTCGCCTGTCGTATGGGGAGATATAGATATACAACACACTGAAGTCTTATGTATGACTTTACCGACGACGGAGTTTAAACTAATGTTTAGGATGAGGACGTTGTTGCGATTTACAATACCGATCCGCTCCAATGCGATGGCTGGCGGTGGCAGTCGCATGATGCAACATGGCGCAACAATGGCTGCCACCAGCGAGCCGCTGATCTTACTGATTCGCATGCTGAACGCTCCGTGTCGAGCCGAGAACGCCCAGCGCAAGTTTCGCCTGACAGGGTAAAGCACACAGGGGAGTGTCTGCATCCCATCGCAGTCAGGCAACTCTGGACTTTCCTTATGCAATCCAGCGCAGATGGGTCGCAGACATTGTGGCAAAACGCGCACAACGTAGCGATAGCTGTTGGATGCGATGCACCATGATTCATGGTACTCTTCAGATCTGGTCATTATCCGGTTCTGCACACACTAGAATACAAACTCTCTCAAGCTAGTGTGCACTAGAGGTGGGCGTTATCTAGCCGTGTTATTTAAACAACACAGATTTTGTCATTACGCGTTGACTAGGTTGCGACGAGCCAAAAACTGAATCGATAAAAACATGTTACGTATGCTTTGCCACTGCATTTTTTGCCACCAGATATGAACACTATGGTCACACCATGAAAGAACTATTCATTAATGCACGACGATCGATGGAAAACGCCGTCCGCTGCGACAGTTCTATTATGATGTCACCGATGATGTCAATGGTTCGTCACGGCGTGGGAACCTTGAACGCTCCGAGACCTTCGACATATTGCTGCTCGTGCTCATACGCATGAATCCCCAGAATCGGCAAATCAACTTTGACGTGGTTCTGGTGTCATGCTAGTTCGACAGCTACGATTTCGAAGTAGATTTGTGTCCTAATGAGCATCCCTCACGCAGCAATACAGAGTCGACTGGATCTCAGGGCTGCAGTCTTCTGGACAGAACAAGAGAATTGGTTCGTATTACTCGAAACCAACCAAAGTACGCTAAAAGAGGTCCTTGCCAACATTCAAGTTTTATTACGGCGTAATTATCTTCTCTTCGCTGATTTGCAGTGGTTGTGTCTGTCCACGGAAGATAGTTCAACACACAGACTAATCCCACTCATTTGGGTACAGCTGATGAGTCAAAGTGACATGAATCATCCAGTCAGAGACGAGACTGATCACTGACTGTAAAGCGCTTCTAAAATTAATAATGATATTCTGTCGCTGGGGTCGAGTATTGCTGCAAGGGCGCATTCAGCGATGGCACGCAGTTCCGGCGTTCCAGGGATTCTCGACTGTTACCAAGGGCATTCGAGCATCTGCCGTCATTGGGTGGTGAAGGCGCCCGAAACACAGCTGACGAGCTGGTTCCAGACTCACTCAGAATAATGAGTAGATGTCGTGCCACGTTCATCCAATTATATAAAGGTCGTTTCTCTGCTCCGCGGGCGGACGGCCACGTGTACTTTTTTAGTTGTTAACTGCAAGGCCAAATGTCAGAGCTGTGCATTTGGAGCGCGGCGTCCTTACATGCACATCGTCAGCACTCTTTCCTAAGTTCCCTCACGGCAGAGCGAGAGGCTGAAGGCAATGCCGAAACGTAGATGGCAGCAAGCATGTGGATTGCACTCCCCTGCATGGTCATCCGTCCACTGTTTCGTTACAGTCAGTTTGACATTTGGTCTGACGGACTTGTTAACATCCACACAAGCGAAATAATGGCCGAATTGTTTGAACACTTAAAACAAAAAAGTGCCCCGCATGCTGCCGCTAGATTCACCAAGGCGATTTCTTTGGTTTGGTTACTGTATATTCGATCAATTCCGATCGTGGCGGAGCCATGGGAGTAAGAACAGTTTGCGTGCCACTCTTTGTAAGTGCTGTGGCAGACAGAGTATACGAAGATTCAGATCGGCAGCGAAATGGCCGCAGCAGCCGAAGCGCAGCATAAAGCCCAATCATCGATACAGATCGGCAACGATGAGTGCAAGAGCTCGAATATCCAGCGGTCGTATTGATGAACATCAACGACATTCTCTAGACGACGATAAGCTTCCAAACAGGGGTGCGGTTTCCTATCTCTTTGTGGGTGCCCCCGCGCCCACAAAGTAGTAATGGACGCCCTCAATACGATTTGGGCACCCACAGCTTAAATTATGCTTAAATATTGAAATATACTTATATGCTCAGTGCCACAACGCTAACCACCTAAAACCAGCTTTGTAAACAATAATTGGAACTCGTTTACTCCAATGTCACCTACCAGTTGCTCTTCCCCACCACTGTCCAAGTCACACTGTGTCAAGCCGGGCCCTAGAGAAAGGTCCTCCATTAAAGGGAGTGCATCTACTCAAATCGTGATTTTTTAACTGCACGTACGAACGAATAGGCCATTTTTATGGATCAAAGTGTAGGTACCGTTCTTTCTTGCCAAACTGCTCTCGTTTGGTCATATTTCACTGGGGTGCGTAAGTACGCTGGCTGCCAGCCCAGGTTTAATCTATTTACCCCATTTTCTTTTCAACAATAAAGCCGCCGATGAATTGGGTTAGCGTATCGTTAGCCTCGGCGATGTCAAAGCTAACGTCACTTGACGACTGCCAAAATTATGAAGGCGGCCATCATGGATTCAGGCAAGTACCGCTGCTGTTCCTCGAACCCCCTCGCAGATATGTATGGCGTGAATAGATCGAAATACGTTGGTGTTGTTTGTCAAAACAATCGTCGCTGCCGTTTGTAACTGCATGTGGTATAACAAGGCAGGGTGTTGGGTAAGCATCGGGTGAGTCCAAGGTTTGCCTTCGTATTTTCCGCTCGCCGATTGGCTCCTTTCTCCAGTATTTTGTATTGTATTTTGCTTACCGATATCACTGTCGATAAATACAGTAACTAAAATGCATGAAATATTGGTCTAAGATGACCAAAATGCACTTTCATTTACATGACAATCCATAACCCGTCTTAAATATTCCCTGGAGTGCGTTTTTGGGATAACGGAAAAACCAGATATATTCCCTTTGAGGATGTCGCCGCCATGAAGCCATCTATGATTTACGAAAGCTATTCTTCCGTAATTTACCTTCCGTAATACATTTTTGAACTCATTACTCTAAACTTTAGAGCATAAATGCCTGTCACGACCTCTCCACCCTCCGATACGCAAAGTCTGGATGTCCGCATGTGCGTTTTGGGCACCCACAATCATTTTCCGAAAACCACACCCATACTTCCAAAGTGTCTCTGGACATAACTCTGTCACCATTCACGCAACGCGCACGATCCAGCATTTGACATCGACCCAGTGAGAACAGCACAGAGCCGCCACGGCTTCCGCCGGCAGCCGCGGCCCACCTACCTCAATGAGTTCGGTGGGCACGCGGCCCATCCAGGACAGCGAGAGAATGTGGCAGTCCGACCTGGCATGACAGTCTCTCTCCAGGTGGAAATGCATCGCGGCGCCGGCGGGCCGCTTCACGGGGCGCCGGCTGGCCGGGGCCCGGCGCTCAGCTCCGCGGCACGCGGCAGCCTCTCACTCCGGCCGGCGTCGCGACCCATGGTGGCCCGAACGGCGCGCCCTCGCTGCACCTGCCGCTGACGCCACCGCGCGGTCCTCAGCCGGCTCCGCCCTGTCCGCCGCCGGCCGGCAATGGTATGGGCGAGAAAATCGAAGCCGTGCGCCGCGATCCCGGCTAACCTGCGCTGCATCGGCGCGCCGCGCGCCACGGCGCAGATGTTGGCTGCCGGTAGTGACATCTAGCGGTAGTTTTTGAGACAGTGGTTCAGTGAGTACCGCGTGGCTTCCTGTTGGCTGGCCACGGCTGGGATTTACGCAGATTTACTCACGACTGCTGGCGAGTCATCACGTTCGAGTGGATATCGGTTCCCCGTCTCAGAGTTCATCGCCCAGATCGACGTACGGAGAGATGAACACGTTCGAGTGGAAAAAGCAGTGGCTGGCAAAAAGGAATACGTATCGCTAGGTTTGCCGAAGGCAGACTGAAGGCCAACGTTATCTGTCTTCATAACAGGACGGGCCAAGTCGCAAGCGGACTCAGATCCCATCATCTCTTCCTTGGATTCATTTTTTTACTGCAAAAACATGACGTATAGTTGAAATGATTGCCAGTCACCATGACGTGAAACAAATGCATGTGAAAAAATAACTGCGCCAGAGCCAAAGGATTTATTCTTCGTTCCGAGGAAGCGAAATTTTATTCAACTGGTGCATTTTCCCTGGGGATAGTAGATGGAATGATTTCGAATCATAATACCTCTACTGACTGGAACTGTAAAAAAAACAATCGGCGAGTACACAAAATGTAGGTACAGGAGTCATCACCCAGTTTTGCAAATCCGTTTCCTCATCATATACTGTTTTCAAGAAAGGGCAAAGACAACATGATTGATCCTCCAAGACTCATCTATGTTCTGATGAGCTTTTCGTCTGCGTTTAATTATTCTAGGAGGAAAATGTTGTTTCATGCAGTTATGAAGAAAATTTGCGGAACACAGAGATCATTTTATTCAGCAAAAAAGTACATTCGGCTGCTGCTGGAGCAGTGGTTATGACAACGAGTCGGTCACACCAATATCCATCCTTCACGTAGAGAGTGACCACAAAGCATTTTCGCTTTGGTTAAGATCATATGAGCAGGATATAACACGATATGAATAATCCTACCATGACTAGGTGATACCTGTCCCTTTCAGAAACCGCAAGGAGTAAAGATCAACGGGGATGTTCTGTTCCCGGGACCGTGTCAGATGGTTACTTAAGTATAATGGTTTGGCTAAATGCAAGGAATATTGGAAAATGCATAGTGAATGATCATGGCAACGGCTGAAAACGTAATTAAATAAGCACTAGTTTAGTTAAGTGAGCGTTTGGTGAGTTGTTTAGCGAAAAAGACCAAATTATCACTTGCTTTGCCACTCAAGTGGATGGTGGGGATTATCGAGAGCTGATGGTTTTGCCATCCAATGCCCAGGGTGCAGCGTCGTCCATGCTATTCTCGCAACCGACACACGATAAGGCTGGTGACGCGCAGGACCCGTAAACAACCCACAATGATATCTGTTTTCATAAACAGTCATAAACCTTAGAAAGCCTGGGAATATTTTGGATCAAAACAAATCATTATCATTTACCACTTCTCTGTCAGACGAGATGGACTAGCAGACGTTTCACTTTATCTTTTGCCTGCGTGGAAAGACTGCGACATGGAGCGTTGCATAGGAAGAGGTGTCACGTAACGAAACATTATTGTTACAAATAATTGGCATTAAAGAATTAAGCAGAATGACACGGTTCATGACGTTGCTGTACTATGCAATATCCTTGTTCAGCAAAAGCAAGCATAGCGCACAAGGTGTCTGAAGTACTTCAAACGCCATTTTTCCATTCCGTCTTTCAATAAACCGTCCAGCGAAAGCCAGATAAGCTGGATAATTAGACTGAGTTTCTTCCGCGACTAAAACATCTTTGCCTTCCATCTTCCAATGCGTCTTTGCAAATTAATACCTTAATCATGGCATCATGTTACAGAGGGATACTGTCAATGCTGTTCCTAGGACCAAGGTTCCGCGATGCATGGTTGAGAATCCTGGGGGCTGGAAAGTTCAAGCCCCCCTTCTTTCAGAGATGTTAGCATTAAGCTTCAGGGCAATCGCTAGTAAGAAAAAGTCTGAAACTCAAGTCGGACCGCCAATAATCTTTGAAAATATACTGCAGTGTCACAGTGACAACATTTCTGAGGCAATACACCACGCTGTACGTTAATGACAAACGTTGCCATCAAGGAACCCTTTTCTTCAACCCTTAACTTTATTTTCCTCAATTTTATCAAAAGTATCGATGTGAATTGGAATCGCTTTATGGTGACGATGCATTTCATCATGTTTTGTCCTTCGAAAGGCAAATTTGTCTGTTTGATGTGGCTGGACAGACTGAAGGATTCTTGAGCCCTGGACACTTCATAAATTCCGATCAACGTCCCAGTCTACCACAGTTCCGCTTGCAAGCGCCACGGCTCAGAAAGTGGGGGAGGGACAAACTGACTGCGGTCAACCGAGAATAACTAAGGCGGAAAAATCACTTTTTCCGAGGCGTTGCATAAGAAATTACGGTTGAAATCCTTTTTGCTAGATTTCAAAGTTTAGAAATTGTGTCGCTGAAAAGAAATGGTTGTTTCATACCTTAAGAATTAGGGGGACATATCAACACCTCTGGAAAATTGGGGGGGGGGGCATGTCCCCGCAGTCCCCGCAGAGATCACATCCATGATCATCACGATATACCGCTGTCACACTCACGCCGGTCCAGCGTCTCCGATCCTTCTTTCAACACATGGCATCGTTATCAGAGCAAGTTTGCGGTTGGATTTTGTGTCCGGTAGTGGTACGTCTCTTCCTCGTAGGGTGTTGGCTCAGCGGCATTCGTGCTGCATGCCGTCATTGGTTCTCAATGTTTCCCCACCTTCCGATGAAACGGGGTCGCCTAAAGTCACGCTGCAGGCATCGTCAACACGGCTACGAATGGCTGTTAATGCAGCTTCAGATGAGTCAGCTTGGTAATCTGCATTTTGCATGAGTTCTGCTTGGTCACTGGATGTGGGGGCTGACGGTAGAAATAAAGGAGGCGGAAACAGTCAGTGTGTGAGTCTGTTATTGCGCTGCTGCAGTCCGTCGTTAAACAGAACGGCTGATATTGTGGGCTTCGCGTTTGGTTTCGGTCTTTAGCTACATTTACCACCTTCTGTTCAAGGCTACTTGTCATCAGGTATGAAAACCATTGCCGGTAAGCCTGGCCTGAATTTGAAATAACTGTATGAGAAGACGAAAAGGTATGACTATAGGCAGCCTGGCGAGGAAACTGATGACGTAAACTCAGCATATCTACCTTCATAACCTATTTATTCAGAAGCTCTGGTCTAGACTTGCACTGGACAAAAGGCCACTCCATGATCTGGATACGGCGGTGAAAGCATAGCATTGAACCAATGACGTGAATATTCTCAAGACAGATTTGATACGTCACACCCATTGCGAGCAGTTGGACGTGATAAACAATAAATCGGTAGTAAATAACTCTCGACGGCCAAACCATATTCTCCTTGTTTGTGTTGGATGGTTTCCATCCAGGGCGACGTCACCTGTTACAATTTGATGCTTTTTAGCAAGTCGTTGACTCTGTATTTCAGCATCATAAACACGATTATGGCTTAATATGGCATGGGTAGTCAGTACGGATTGCAGGCAGCATGAAATGCCATGTGTCATTGGTTACAACGGCGTAAACACAATTCCAGGTGAAGCGCAGTGTCGATAAATTTAGAGTCCAGTATTGTATCCATGCGATCCGTTTTTCACATTGCGCATTCCGAATATTTCCATCGGCCACTAACCCCGATGTATTCGAATCAGCCGGTTAAACCGGTTGATGCGAATAGTAGCAACGTTATCTGTTGCATTAACGAACTACATGAAACCACTTGCCAGCTTAAAACAAAGTACATACCCTCTCCGGACAATTCCGGTCAGTCCGCCCACCAGCTTAACGTCATCCACATTGCAGTCCTCCAGAAAAAAAGTTGATTTAGCCCCTGCTAACCTTTGTTCTATAATCACGCAAGGTGCACGTTCAGACACGATCGCTGTTCAGACACCCGGCACGCCGAAGGACTCCGGCGTCAGTGACCCCGAAACAGGTCATTCTGACCTTCGCCGCCGTCTGGGCTGCCGCCTCCCACCTTCACCCACCCGTGCAGCGCTCGGCAGGCCGGCCGGCCGGGCGGCCGAGGCCTCTGACGTCACCAGGTGAGGCCGCCGGGGGAGGGGAGGGGAGGGGAGCGCTCTGCCGCTGAGCGGGCTGACATCTATTACGGCGCGAGGCGCGGCCGGCTGCCCCAGTTGCCGGTCGGAGTTGGACGGTGGTGGCACGTGCTGGGAGCGGGCGGGCAGTGGTGCGGTATTGTGGTGACCAGAGGTCAGAGAGAGGTGAGGTCGGCGTCGATGTGTGCCGCAGAAGCAGCGGATTGCGTGGCGAAGATTTGTTCCGTGTCTTGAAGCTGAGTTATTCCGATGAACCACGACAGTTATACACAACTCAGTCTCAGCTATCGCGGTATTTTAAAGCCGAGACTGGGAATGTCCGTGGATGCAGTGTCATTGCATTGCAGACCATATACGGCTACGTCACTTCTACGTCCATTTGCCACTCTCATTGTGGCTCAGCCATTCCGCAGCCATTCATGCCAACGAGGACCGGATAACCGGCAGATGGACATGGGATAACGTTTTAACGTCGTTTGGCTGGGTCAGTGCTGTGTTCTGATGGATTTGATCCATCTGTTTACAGCTGACAGCCGTGTTTACGGCCACAGGGTCTGCTAGGGTGATGTGTGTGTGTGCATTGCGATATGCTGACATCATTATTTCAAATTCATCGCCGGCCTCAGAAGGTGATGCCCCTTGATACTGCCTCGTCACGTTGTCCTGCTTGCAGCAACGGCGTGGTCTTGAATACTGCGAGCCATTCAGCCACAAATCTCGAGGTCTGTCAAACTGATCATAGGAGACAGAGTGGGTTGCATGACTTTACAGTGCGACATTTTTTTAGCGAATTCCTTGCCACCTAAGCAACTGGTCCTAGTGGTTTCGACAGCCTTCGAAACCAGGGGAAAATCTGTGGATGGTTAGCTCGCCGTTGTTTGCATCTGCTTAAATGTGGAATCTGAATGGATACCCTACTTGTTCGTGAGGCAGTGATCTCACCCCATATCTGACGCCATCAAAAAGGCAAAGTAATGCTGGGCAGGAACTCATACAGTTGTGTCTATACCAAAAGCTGCCTCGCTACTGGGCCGCCAATACAATGGATAGTGATACTGCTGCAAACCTGTTGTTTTCTGATGCAGTACAGGTGGTCTCCAACAGTGGACTGTATGTCAGCATGAATGCACGGATTTCTAATTTCCTGATCTTAAGCCAGGTACGTACCTCGCCCATCATGAGCTTTACGGCCGCAAAACCAGTTGCTCTGTCCGTGGACACCTCTCAGAGTAAACGCACAACGCTGAGAGGCGGCGGTCGGATTGTGTATGACGGCTGTCTGGGTTTCCCTCCTGAGTCAGCCGGGACTGAAGGGAATTCCCGAACCCGCGTCACGACTTATGGTTACAGCAATCCTGTCAGCCACGGTCGGCGATATCGGGGCTCTTGGGTTCAAAGCCAGCTGAAGATATAGTCCTGAGCAGTAAAATTTCTGAGTTAGTCTTCCTCGTGAAGATATTGCAGTGGGTCAAATGTATATTTCATGGAAACGGAACCGGAACACGAGTTATGTTTCTCGTTATTTATCATTTACGGGGTACGCAAAGCTGCAGATTCTTGCGTTTTCTCCTCTGTTCCATTCTTTTCCTGTTCTAATTCTTTCGTGTTTTTTTTTTGTACCCGAGATTTGCTTTGGGAGAGGGAGCTGTGCCTGCTATCACATATTCATATCTCATTCACGTATCCATCACATATTCAGTAACAGATACGTGTACTGGTTAGCAGCTGCCATTCACAATCGATTGCATTCTTATATGGGAAACCGTAGAAATAACTCGAATCCATCGATATAATTTAAGCATAGCGCTACAAATACGAGCCTTTAGGAAAGCTGGGGTGGAAAGTTCTCATGATTTCTTGTCGAACGGTTACATGTTTGACCAACAGAAGGCGCATAATTGTGCACCTCTGATTAATGAGTTTGCGTGCTAAGTGGTATAAATGGCCTCGGAGTCTCGCAAATAAACCATTTTTCGGGACCTGTGTCAGACTAAAGAACAAAATGTGTACGTTCCTATATTCTCTTCGACAAGCCCATTGAAATGGGCCTCTCGCTCAGATGACTGCAAACGCGCGACTCCTTCAGAAATTCAATTAATGGGCGGCAGGTTGGCTATGATGAAGTAGCCTCGAGGAGACGCCAATTTCGCTCGCCCTCGCATATGGTCCCAGGATTGTATAGCTCAGAGTTGGCGCTCGGAATGAAAGTACAATCCCTGCCTGTGTCACAGAAAACGTAGAGGCGATAGGAGCAGCACTTGCGAGATACTGCGAGATATTGCGAGCCCTCAAGAACGTTGCAAACGCTTCTGGCCGGGCCGGGTCGCTCATTACATAATCAAATCAAGAAGTTCGCGTGCTGTTTCATGGTGGGTTTACCACTCTTTCGCATTCGTTTAGAGAAATGCTTCCTGGAAGACATTTTTCGAAAGGAAATTCGCAAGGGTCACTTCATGAACTACACATACCACTGCATGCGCCACATTACTCCATTTTTATGTCGTCACAGCGAATTCCTTTCAGCCTCGGGTTGACCGGATTTTGTATTCTATCACGTTAGTAGCACATTGGATTGCTTCGTAAGGTCTCAGATGTGCTGCGCCTCGCCGATACGTTAAAAAAACTTGCACTTCGAAATAAATTTCAAAGTCTTTCAAAAGGCCTTGGTCTTTTACGTAGCGAGGATTTGACGTTGTTGGAAACCAAAGGATACAAAACTCTCGGCACAGACACAATTAAAGCAAAATAATGCATTCTGCAACTGAACCAAGTTTTTTTGCGAAAACTATATCATCGTTTGACGTATACGGTTGGGCCTTATCGGGTCGCTGAAATGTTACAGCTTTTGATTAGCTGATGAAAGACCAACATATCCATGAAGTCATCAAAGTTGTCCATAAGCAGTGCAAGTTAATTATACGTCACACAGATTTACCTTCATTGTTGTAGGTCCAGTTGCCACATGGTTCGATTCTGTTAACGCGCCTTACCTATTTCCCAGGTTCCAAACACGCCATGGTGACACACCGTGTGCTGCTGCTACTTCTGGCTGCCAGCTTTACCACGTGCGACCTCAACTTAACTATCCTACACAATAACGACATTCACGCACACTTTGACCCAGTCAGTGCACGCACATCAGCCTGCCGCGGCGAGGGACCATGCTACGGTGGCATTGGACGCCTGGTGCACGCAGTGAACGCATTCAAGCAGAACGTGCCTAATACTTTGGTGCTCTACGGTGGCGACATCTTTCAAGGACATTTGTACTACACGTTGTTCAAATGGCGGGTGGTGGTCGACATGATCAACTTGGTGCCGTACGACGCCATGGTAAGTTGCAAATCCCATCGTGCTGTAGCTCCTCGCCCTCCCGGGTAATTTTCCTTGCTGTATAGTTTACCCTGCTTCTGAACCATTCATTCCCAGATGTCTTTTTCTTCACCCTTCCTTTCATGTGGCCGAAAATTTGCGCAGTTCTTTGGAAACGTTCGTGCCGCAGTTCCTTCTTTCCATACGTGTGCACTTTCTATTGTAGCAGGTGCTTTGTATTTCCCGCTCCAAATGGCGTGCTGGGCATGATTTGTGTTACGTTTTCTGCCGCGTACATCTAAGACCGCAGCTGACTTTAAACCTCAGTGCTTCCCCAATGTCTATGCTCATCACGAAACCAGCCACCATTGTACCTGGAAGACGTCTGAGATGCCAAGTCTGCCTTTCCGGTGATCTTGGAAACCTCCGCCTCCGGATCGTTTCGTGCTGACCGAAGCTCCGTCCTCAGGCACTGGGCAACCACGAGTTTGACGACGGCTTAGGTGGTTTGTTACCCTACCTTGAGAACGTGGTGCACCCCCTGCTATGCACGAACATCAACTTTGGACCTTATTCTTCGCCGATCACCAGAAGATGTCTCTCCAGCATTGTCCGTGAGATGGGAGGATACAAGATTGGAATCATGGGCTACACCACAACGGACACACCGGTACGTTGACTTCGAGACTATAACCGGTATTCGCATGCTTACAAATTTCATTTTTCACAGTTCTTTCGTCAAATGTTAGGGGGAATGGGCCACATCGTGTCCAATACTGTGTCCCAAAAAGCCGGTTCATTTTTCATTTAATGTTTAAGACGTGGATGTGAACTATTTCATAGCGCACGGAACCTGCAAACAAAACTAACGAGCCGTGGATGAATGACTAACTGAAGTTTTTTAGCATCACGGGTCCTGCATTTGCGCAAATCTCCTCTGTGTCAGCTGTTGCGTAACGGAACGAGCAGGTACAGGCTAATGAACGTCAGCAGAAGACTAGCATTGCGTGATTATCCATATGTGATGTCATAATATAGGTTCAGACTACTTACATTTTTTGGTGTTTCTAAGTATTTCTAAGCGAAGAAGGATCGCCGAAAAAGTTATGTGTGACCTGATTTAGGCTAATTGCATCTCTTTCTGAAAGGTAGGCCTCTATGAAACATTCCCACCAATTTCTGTCCGTTTCGCGTAAAAGTGTCGTTTAAACTGGCTTAAACCAAATGGAAGATACCTGTCCCCGTTGCCAAGAATTTTTGAGGCTGGTTGGAGTATCGTGTCACTGTCAAATGCATATGATACGCAACTCTTTGCTGCCCTTGTCTCCATTGAACCCTGGCGCTGCGATAATATAGTCCAGGCACATCGCGCTTAAATAGGCGGGGTGTGGCATCTTCTCGGAAGCCAGAAAAGCCTTTTGTGCAAAAGCCTGACTCTGAGTCAGAATCGACCCAAGAATTAAATTTGGTCGAGCCAAATTTAACTCTTGGGTCGACTCGGTTGTGGAGGTTGGGTTGGGTCGACTTGTGGAGTCAGAACCGGAACTGAGTCAACTATCACACTGCGAGTCAGGGTGGAGTTGACTCAAGTTACAAGATGTATTTGGTCAACACAAAAGCTTTATGATATTCAGCCTTCAAACAGCGCAAAGTCATCATTTTAAAAGAAAAGTTATGAACACAGTTCCAGATCCACTTCTAATCTGATCTGCAAATGGTTCACAGTTGTTAAACGGTTTGTAGCAATCAACTAATGTGCTTTGCCTTGTTAATGTTTGTTTGGCAGTATGTGTTGTTAAGACATGTGTCTGACGCTGGCAGTTGCACAAATAATTGTGTTCACTGCTCCCTGCTCAATAACAGTGAACTTCTTGAAGCATACATCATGTCTGCAAATGATGGTGATTATAGGTTTGTGTTTCGTGGTTAGCGGTGTCCAACTGCATGACAGATATGCTGAAAAATGTGGAATGTGGTCGATGCAAACAGTACAGTTGGAGCAAGCAGCTGGAGTCCACTCCCTTGGTGTGGGTCTGAAATCAGTCAAAATTGTCTTGAGTTGGCGTCAGAATCGGCTTCATTTATTTTTAAGGCATTCGGACTCAAGTGTGGAGTCGACTCAGATTTGAAAAAGTCAGTTGGAGTCAGTCAGACTCGACTGTGCGCACTGTGAGTCAAAATCAGAGTCAACTCTGTTCAGCTGGAGTCAAGCACAAGTCTGTTGGAAACGTTTGGCGCCATTGTTTCGTGTCCTCAGTGGCGTTGCAAATGCGTGTTGAGCAACATTTTCTGACACGGTTTTTCTTCTCTGAACATGTAACCATGATTACGTCCAACGTTCCATAATGTGCGCCTGGGCACCTGACGTCATCAGTGTGCCGTACTGCTGCAGGGGGTGGCCCGGGTGCCTGCTGGAGTCAAGTTCTTGGACGAGGTGGAGGCCCTCCAGGAGGAGACGAGGCGTCTGCAGGCGATGGGTGCTCAGATCATCATCGCCACTGGACACTCCGGCTATGTCCGGGAGAAGGAGATGGCGGAGAAAATCGACGGCATCGACATCATCGTCGGGGGACACTCGCACTCTCTCCTCTACTCCGGTGAGGACACTCACACCGTTTCTTCTATACAGGTGAGGACGGTGGCATTGTCTCCTGTGTACAGGTGGGGGCACTGGCATTCTGTCCTGCACACAGCGAGGACATTCACACTCTCTCCCGTGCACAGACAAGGATATTCACGCCATCTCACGTACTCACGTGATGACAATCACACTCGCTTATACAGGCGAAAACATCCTGTACTGAGTCCTGTGCACAGGTGAGGACTTTCACACTTGTGTCCCGTATGCAGGTGTGAATCGTGGAGTGGTGCGACGCGGCCAGGATTGTTTGGCACAGGAGCAGCCAGGCCCCCCCCCCGCCCGCATTTTTTGTGAAAACCATTCCACGTCGTCTTCCCGGCAAGCGGTTCTCGTAAAATATCGTTCACACTGAGCTCCCTCCCCCTAAGAAAATCCTGGCTGCGCCACTGCTTTGGCATGTGGCTGGCAACGAAGGATGAGCACGTCGTTTTCTTTAACATGGTTGCGACGTGCCATGTTCGTTGCCACGTTCCTGGTATCTTTGCTGCACGTTGTCATTTTGCCCTTGGCGAGAAAAAACTGATGTGTATGAAATGTACATTGTACACTGCTGCAGGCGACTGGCAGATGATCGTAGATTTACCTGTATGTTGATGGAAGTGCACGTCTCTCAGTCACTTTCCGTTGCTGTGTCATTACTTGTTCGACAGCATCTGGACACCTTCAGCGGGTATCGATGTTATTCCGCTTGTGTGGCTGCCGTCATCACAAATCTTTTAAAACAGTGAACCTCCCTCTAACTGGAGGACGTTATAAACCGTGATACAACTTTTTAAAAGCAGCCAAGATGTTACAGGCCGTGACGGCTGGGGCAGAGGTTTCAGGCAGTGCCTGGCCAGTTTTGGGAGGCTCCTTATGTGAAGACGAGCCGTACTCTGGACAGGGGCAAACAGTCAGAGTCGGTCATACGCATGACGCGCTACGCTCTGTCGGAGCGCCGCATTAAACGCAGCCCTGATAGCTGGGGGAGCCGTTAAATCGTTGAAAATGTGGCAAATCTTGATGCAGTCTTGCTGACGAACAGGTTGTTTTCGTTTGACCTTCGAAGTGAAGCCAGGACCGAAAGTATGTGATCACAGCGCCTCGTACCAGAGATCATGCGAGCTGCAAAGTTCATGGCTTTTTAACGCCAAGGCAAATATTCGCTTTTTGAACGCGAAGCGAATAATCGCCTTTTGGAACAATCGCCGTTTGGAAATCGGTTGGTCTGAATAATAATTTTGAAAGCATCTGGAGAAAAGTGTAGCTGCAATATCTAAAGAGAGATCAGGGCTGCATTGCCCCGGCCCACGACGGCTGGAATGCGATTTTCCCACGTCACTGTCTGAGCCATGGTAACGACGGAAATCCTTACAAGCTTTAGAGGACTCGACTGCGCGCCCAGAGAAATCAAACTAAAAATTTTCGAGAGAAATCAGAAAGACAAATAAAAAATATCAAACAATCCGCCCATGAGTGTTTTGCAGGGGCATCGGCTGGCTGTGGCCGGCTGCGGCTGGTTCCACATGCGGCTGCTCTGTATCGGCAATGTTATTTAACTTCAGAGCAGCCTTCATTTTGATACCCCGAAGCGGTCGCACCAAACACCGAGCGCGTGCACATGGCGGCACTGCCGAGCGGGCCATAAACATCCCGTCTATCACTGGCGGGATCCGATGAACGGATAAACCATTGGTGCGCTGCTGGATCGTGCTTCGACGCCGAGGCCGATAGCCAGGGATCAGCACCAGTGGGCCGGTATGCTTCTGCCACCGCCTCTACGCCAAGACCCTTGCATTTATGACCTTGGATTCGAAGCATGTGGTTTAACCCACGCCAGGCTGGCCTCCGGATCCACCTTCGCCGGGCTGGAAGGAACGGGGTTTTTGATGTCCCTTCCCTCCCCTCCCCCGGCGGATGGTGATTAAAATCCCCGACATTGATTTGTTATCGTCACTGGAACACAGCTGTCTTCCATCCGTTGTTTTTTCTTCTCGCTGACACCAGTTGGGTGCTGGTCTTTCTTAATTTAATATTAATGTTACGATTAGATCATCTGATGTAACAGCCTCAAAGCAGATACATTAGCATGTCTACAGGATCGGCTGAAGCGATGTGGCAGATCACAGGAATATCGAGTACAACATTAGCGTGGTTCTCGCAGCATTTGCTTCCAGACAAATGCGGTGTATTTTCTCTGAGTGTTTTCTTTCTTAGCCCAGTAATCACTTTTGTCAATCGCGACACATCTCTGGGGGTAATTATTACTCGCGGAGCTCGTGGGATGTACTGCGGATCGAGTGTAGTGCATCTGGCTTTTCAAAACTCGATAGAGATCCATCTGGAGTGTCATTGCATGGTCATGGAAATTTACGGGCCGCTGCTTTTCTTTTCTTTTCTGAGATAAACGGAAACGTTGCGGATCCAATGGACTGTTCGCAAAATCACTTAAATACGCACAGTATTATAAACATATACGTGTGCAAAAAGGTAACCCCTAAGCATTTCACAAGACATGTATATTTATCGTTGGTCATCACGAGCGTGCAAATATATCGGATGTTTCTGAGCCAGGCCATGTCCGGATGGTTTGCAGGAACATCCATGTCATATCTCCAAATAGGCTTCACTTGCACTGCGCGGCCTAGTGACAACTCTGAGGAAAACTGGCCAAAAATACATTCATCGACTGCCTTCAAACATGATCAAACAAACGGAAGACATGATTTTCTGGATACCACTGGATCGATGAATGTCTGGAACACTCCAAGTCACAGGTTTTTATTGATATGCACCTACAGTTTATGACCTCATATCCACAGCATTTCGAGATCACTAAAGAGGCATCACGTAACATCGACACAAGCAGGAAATTAACGACAAATCATTTGCTTCCTATAGACGGCTCTCGGGCATTTTTATTCGCCCCGCAGCACCGCCGAAGTGCGGGTGGCAGATGACGATGGCGGCCGGTCGGCACGTGGCGCTGAGCCGATGTCGGTGATAGATTGCAAACACGTCACGAGCCGCCGTGTTGTGTGATCCGGGAGAGCCTGCGGTCACCTCAGCTGAGCTCTCGGTGAATGATGCGCTGCAGGCTTCCGGACAGCGCTCTGCTTTGCCTCACACGTCCCATAAGCCGGCGGGATGAGTGCCTTTGCCGCAGCGCTCGTCATTCGACGGGCTGTGCGGTAACCGTGAGCAGACATGTCAAATGACACACATAGGCAGCGCTCTGTCTCCTGCCACCTATTCGGGTTGCCCAACGCTGGAGCTTCTGAGAGCCTGGAGGATCGTGCTGGGCCGATTACGTCCAAGGACGCATGTCCAAGGACGAATTTGTCGAAGGACGAATGTCGTGTCCTTAATGCCCTCAGAACGAGCTCTATACCCAACGGCCTTCACAAACCGCTGAGAGAGCTATGCTGTTTGACCATGGCTGAGGATGTTCGACATCGTTGAGAACGGATGCTAAGCTGGTCGCAGGTCATAGCCAGTCGTCTGCTCGCATCCTGCACGACCTCGTCACAGCTACGATCACCGCCAGCCTCCGTCTCAGCATCCTTCGTGCTCCGGACTGCACGCTTTAGAGACGCCGAGGATACCTCGTCGCCCGAAGCAAACGCCGCAAACTGACGTATGAATTTGTTCTTGCTTTGCTTGCACTTCATCCATTTCCTCCTCAGGTTGTTTGCATTCAAGCCGGCTGTCATTTCAGTGTCCCGAAGCGACGGCCCACCCGGGAATATCCCTCGGGAATCGGCTCCTGAACAAGCTATATGCTTTCACTTAAACATGTAGTCACAGGTGACTACATGTTTGTAGTCACTTGTGTGTTTGTAGTCACTAGTGAGTAAACATGTCGTCAAGTCCAGACGCTTTTGCATTGGTCAGCAAGCAACTTAATTCTCTCTGAAGACTCCATGTTAACCGTATGAGGAATCTAACCACACTGACTCGACCCTATCAGGCATAGCGATGTCCCATTCCACGGCAAACGCACAGCACGTGATCTACATCAACTCAGTCCCCTGAGGAAGGTAATCGTAAACATAATATCGGGGATGGGGGCGCGGGGTTTGTTTGCATAGCGACAGCTAGATCAGGTGTCCGGGACAGAACATCCCCCGGCCGGCGGCCGGCTCGGACCATGCCGCGTCTGCCGGCTCGGCCCGGGCGGCGGTGCGTCCGCCGCCCGGGCCGGCCGCCGCGCCGGCCTACCCGGAAACATTTCATCGCTATGGGTGTAGGTGCAGTTCGGTGCGGCTGAAAACCATGGAGCATATCATCAAGAAGGTTGGTTTTCAGTTTAGTGCTGGTCCCAGGTCGTGCAAGGTCGTACGATTTTTTAACCACCTCATGGGAACTTCACGCACGTAACGGAGCAAAAACTCATTCGGTGCTGGAAATCCCATGAGAAAACAGCAACGACAGCCATTGGTGCCTGTTAATTCAGATTTTTGGACTGCTTTACGGACTACAAAGCGCAAAACCAGTGTGATGCTTTTTCTCAGATGCTGATTGAAATAGCAGCGATGCACGTTAGACAACCCTCATGAAGATATTTCATGATGCGTTGATTACAATTCGCATCTAAATTCAAAGGCATTCTTGGAAATTTGCTTCACCATTCCTCGTACTTCGTCAGGAACCTGCTTACTGAGCGAGGTTTAAAATCGATGCTGAAGGATTCAAGTTTTATGTGTTCGCAATTTGTTTTCGTATACTAGCGCAGATTTGGTCACTGAGCAACAGCATAACAAGGCAGGGTCATATGGGCTCATCGACCTCCATTCGTTCCAATTATCCACTTTAACCAGTAACATGTCTTTGGTGTCCAGAATGTTTAACTTTTATACATATTGCCGATCTCCTTACTCCATTCAAAAAGTCCTGATTGCATTCTTACCTTGGAGCACCGAACGGTTCTGCCGTTGTTCCAGCTACACTTCCAAAAAACACGTTTGTTTTACGCTGGTAGCGCTGCTCAAACGATGTCTCGTGATGTCTTGAGATGTCTTCTGACAGGTCACTCTACCATGTACAATGTGAATTTCGCTCAGTAAATTTTAACTGAAGCTTCCATGCCCTTGAACCAAGGAGGTTCAGCTTGGTGCGTTTTGTTGCTGTTGTTTCTGTTTTTTAGCCGCAGGGTCCCTAGCCATGTTCACTAGCGTGAACGGTGGCCGAGCTTGACTGTATGGCCTAATGACTCAGCGCAGTCGTAGCCGTGGCTGTCCGTTTGCGTTTCACACCTGAGTCAAACAAGAGGCTTTGTTTGCCAGCAAATTACTGCCACTTGCAGAGTCTTCCATCTGGCACTTAGCACCTGAAGTGTAAAACAACATGATGTCTCATGCCCAGAGAATGCGCGTGCGGCCAGGCTCAAGGTCCGACCTTTTCGACCTTTTCATGGCTGGCTGAGATAATGGGAGACAAGGAGAACAAGGTTGACAGGAGAACTTAACATTCAAGGATGGCCGATTATGCGTGCCGACATCAGACGTATCCGCATCTTGAATAGTCATGGTAGTAAGGTAGGACTTGATTTGCAGATTGGCAGTGCGTTTAGACAGTGGGCAAAGGCGTTGCGGAGCATGCCATGGCTTTGCACGAAAGGATGAGTTTCTTTATACAGTTGGAAGTGTATGTAGGGCCTTGGTTGGAAATATACTTTCGAACGAATCTGGCTGCTGAGTGGGTCTTACGTCACCTAGCAGAACAAAATAAAACAAAACGCTTGTTGAAGGTTAACAACTCCACAACTACTGGACATCAAATTATAAATTTTCCCCAAAAGATAGCTTAATTTTTAGACTGACATGTGTTTACATTTGCCATGCCTTAGTATGCAAGACATTTCTGTCAAATATTCATTCCGGGGGGCAATGTTTTCGCTCCTAAACTTTTTTCCCGTGTCTTTATGAACTGTTCGGTAATGTCAGAAAATAATATCACAGACAAACGTTACTCTTTAAAGAGCAGCTATTTGCATGTAAAGCTATATATATATATATATATATATATATATATATATATATATATATGTGCATATAAATATTGATAACTATCCTTTTGTTCATGGGTACTGAAGTCGAGAAAGACAAGACAAGACAAAACTGTAGACTGTAGATTTTGTTTTGCGAAATGCACAATGGGAAGGAAATACTGCAAGCAGCAACGAAGTAGGCTTTACTCACCATGCGTCTCACATGGCGTCTTATTGGCTTCAATGTTGTTTACACGCTAATAATGCTAGGAATATGGGAGGTCATGACAAATGTGTTCATTCTCCTAAGTTCCTTGACTTCGGCATGCGTTAATTAGGCTCTCCATTTATCTCGCTTTCTTACATTGGTACCTCGGTCCAGGCTCACAGGCACTGTGCTATCTGACCAGCCACTCTGCCTCAGGGAACGTCCCGGACGATGACCCCGTGGAAGGGCCGTACCCCACGGTGGTGAAGCAGCCATCCGGCCGCACCGTGCTCGTCGTGCAGGCGTATCAGTACGGCAAGTACTTGGGCGTGCTGAACGTGACGTTTGACGGTGCTGGCGAGGTACGCGACTGGTCCGGTAACCCGGTCGTGCTGGATGGCGAGAAGGATCTGGAGGCGGAACAGCGGCTGGCAGTCTACACCAAACAGGTGAACAAGACAGCGTGGTGGCTTGGTTGGCTAATTCTGCTCGTGCATCTAGCTCAGGTGCCTCAGTATACTGTCGTTTTCTGCTCTTGGCCCTGAAGCATGTCAGACGTTTCTTGAGCACCACTTGACGACATGACCTTTTGCGTTCTGGTCATTTCCTGAGTTCCGATTTCAGAACAGATCTTGCCTGTTACTCTGAATAAAAACATTCGCATTTGACGATCTGGATGCGGGTCATTCTGGCATGGTGCTGCGTCGTTCGTTACCTCCCTTAACCCAGACGCGACGTCCGGCGTCCCAGGAGCACTTACACGGCGCACTGTGTACGTAATGTGCATTGCACATAACCGCAAAGGTTCGCAATGTGCAGATCGCTGTATGCTTGCCGCATGTACAGCAATCTGCAGCCGGCAGTGGGGAGATGCGCCCAGCAGCGCTGATCGTGCTGCGCGCGGCAGGTGCGTGCCAAGGAGGCGGCCGTGATCGGCGAGACGGCGGTGCAGCTGGTGGGGGACCGGACGGTCTGCCGCCGCCGGGAGTGTAACCTGGGCAACTTCATCGCGGACAGCATGGTGCGGGCTGTCCTCACGCACAGCAGCGAGCAGTGGAGCAAGGTGAGAGGGAGTGGGGTGCCAGCCGGCCCAGAGGCTGTAGCATCTGTACGCAGTCGCACGTCCTCGGGGAGACCCTGGTTCGCGTTCTAATGAGAGCGTTTCGACCTGCCGCACGCAGTGTTCATTCCATTTAATGTGTCGTCTGGCCGTTTAATGTTCCACTGGCGAGTCGTCATCAGTGTTGTCAGAGATGTACGGGTCACCCATTGTCAGCTTTCTTGTCCTTTGTTGTCCTTCGCTTTGTCACGTTAGAAGGCTGAAATCGGTATAGTTCGCATCCTCATAGACGTTTTCCCTTTAGCTTCCTTTCCCGTAAGTTATGTTGGATTGCAAATGCAGATATGTAAAATGTCACATCTAGACGCAAGAAGCTGATCCTAAAATCACGTGGTGGATTTGGTTGTTTAGCTTCAAGGCATAATCGAAAAATATTCTGTTGATAGCGCGAATTTCGTCACTGGTTTCCAGCGCCAACACTAGAAGAGTCTCAAGTTGTTCTTTTTGACTTAAGCGTACACTGCAAATTTGAACTGGTGTAAAACGGAACTGGGAGAAGACACAGCATACCAAATCTGAGATATATTGTTTTTGGTCTTTTCCTTGTCTTTTTTATGTATGGACCAAAATATGAACGTCATTGTCTTCAAACCTTCATTTTATTTTGCATTTAATGCGGTTAAAATGCTAACACAAATAGCACCGGCACGTTGGCAACTTTGGAAACTTCAGGAATCTCCCTCAGAGATGGATGTTACGTTTTCGACAATCGATCTAAATGGACGCAAGCCAGAATACATATGTGCACGCTCGTGTTAGAGTTAAGGCAGCCCGACGACATAGGCATTTCACATGCATACATTGAGGCCAACTGTCCCCAGAGGTGCACAAAACGTCAAAGCTGTCACCTTCAAAAGCTAAAAACCCCAGAGCTGTCACAGCCCCAATGCAAACCGGCGCCGGTCCCAAAGTACCTTCAAACATTTGGAAAATGCGCTACAACAGTACCCTGTCCCTTCTGGATGCGGCGCACCCGCGACAGCATGCTAGACCCAATGGACATAACTGCATGCCCCCAATATTGTGCACCCAATCCTGTCACGTCTGAGTTAATACCACCAAGTCGTATAACAGGAAAATGCACTCTTAACTTGCATGTCATATCGGTGGATATTTCGCAAACCACATAGAAAAATCAACGGGGAGGAAAGTATATACTCTAAATAACAATTCATTCCATATCTTCTGTAATATTGTATGCCTGACGTTTGTATTCTCCACAGGCAATGATTATCTGACACAGGTCTGCTATAACTTAAACCAATATCTGTCACCCGCGCTGGTAGGCAAGTTGGCAGATTTTGCGCACCTCAGACTTCCCCCTCCGTCCAACAGGTGCCAGCCGCGATATACATGGGCGGCGGCGTCAGGGATTCCATCGACAAAGGTAACATCACCCAGGCGCAGGTGCAGACGGTGCAGCCATTTGGCAACACGGTGGACGTGGCCAGGTTCTCCGGCGACGTGCTCCGGCGGGTGTTCGAACACTCTGTGTCCAAGTACAAGGAGGACGCGGGACGTTTCCTCCAGGTGTCCGGTGAGACCGCGACGGCGGCGTGCGGAACGACGCGCGTGCGCTAGAAATTTCCCGTCACGCTCCTTGCCACCCGTCATGAGCAGCTCGCCTGTTGGCTGCGCGAGCTTCAAAAGAGCGTGTTGGAAACTGGAGAACTATGAAAAGGACATTATGTGTCGGCTGTAGTTCTCTTTAAGATTCACTTCTCCTTGGAACTCTCCCAAACTGACTAACTGCAGGAGGCTTCTGGGAACTTTGTGACGTCCACGCATCGCAATGAGTAGAACCTCACGGCAAAGGCGTTCATGTTAAGGTGGCATTTGAGCCGCACGATGTCCTGACATTGCCACCTCTGTGTGTTTAGGTCTGTAAATGCAGACAGATATTTCATATGCCTCCCATCCTGCTCGATACTTGTTTAAATCGCTTCGTATTGTGTAGATACGGAGGAATCAAGTGAAATGGCATCTTTTGTTTGTTATTTAATTCCAAAGCTGCACCAATTCAGCATTACGTGAAAAACTCGAAGTCCTGGCGAAGCAAACGTCTTGTTAATATAGGCAGCTGGTACCAGATTTCCCCTCAAAATCGCAATGCAGCATAAGAACATGTTTTGCATATTCCCTAAAACCATCTGATGTACCTGTTAACAATCAAACCTGTTATGACCACCTTGAAAGTGCAGAATTACATTAGTTCACCCCTCCAGTGCATGAAAAAGTCTGGGATTTCAGCCAAACGATTTGTGTAATAAAACCTTCATGGAAACCGTTTCAGCTTGCCCCGCAGTTTCGCATCAATCTCCGTGTGCTCTTCAGGCATTCGCGTGACGTACGATTTAAGCCAGCCGGTGGGCTCCCGCGTCAACCAGTTGGAGATCGTCTGTTCTCATTGTTTGGTGCCGAAGCTGGAGCCGTTGCAGCTCGACAAGCAGTACTACATCGCCCTGCCAACCTACCTGCTGTCCGGTGGAGATAGTTACGACGTCATCGAACGGAACGCCATGGAGCGCTCTAGCCTGGGTAATTCAATAATATATAAAAGCCTTTAGTACTGTTAAAAGGGTCGTTAGAAGCGCCAGGCTGGAGGAAGAGGAGCATTTGATACATTCATACAGGGGGCGAATCTCAAATAGTTTTTCATCCGAAAGGGGGCATGTGTCACCATAAGTCTGCTGCTATGAATGAAAAAAATATTCAACTCAGCCTAATCAGTGCGTTATGTTTTACTTGCGGTATTCTCTTTCGTGTGCATCATTTCTCTTCGTTGCGGGTGATAAAACCCAAATGTAACCTGTCCTCGTTTTTGCCTGCCCATCACCATTCGCCGCAAGCCGTTACTTACGGCAGACGGCGATGATTACCTCTCGCCTCGTCCACCAGGGCTGCTGGACGTGGATGTTCTCCGCCGTCACGTGATTCGGATGTCGCCGGTGATAGCTGGACTCGAAGGGCGTATCCGTTTCGTCAACGGAACCCGACACCGGGAGAGTTCGTCCCAACGGGCCCGCTCCATGGGGATGACCGCACTAGCAGTTGTCCTGGCCTGCAGCGTCGCCGCGTCGAAGGCGTTGTCGGCCGTGTAGCGCCGCTGCCATGTTCAGGCGTCGTTTTTAGAGTGCAGGAAACTGTGCGCATGTGGCGCCGACTGCTTACAGTCGGCCGCTCGTGAAAGGTGTTCGATTGCGGATGATGGCGCGACCCACGCTTGGATTTCGAAATGCCCGCCGGCAACGGCAATAGTAGTTTGTCCATGACAGCCGCGGCTGGGTTTTAGAATATGTGCGATGGAAGCTTCTGCCGCATTTAAGGAGCTAATGTTGGGCGCGAAAGGCTGAATCGACAGAGGGTTTCGATGTCTTAGAGATAAGGCGCCAAGTTCATAGCACCTGGCAGTGGATTTTATCCTTGGTTTGTTTTTTTCATGCCAGCCTACATGATTTGCTGCCTGGTCTGCGTTTGGATAGCGAACTTTGATGTTTTTACACTGGGCTTGTCTCTTGTATTTGAGTCGCATACATATCGATGGTGCCTGAGAGATACATAATCACCACAGTGTGGTGCTGTGAGTGTTTTATAGGTCGCTTGCTTCTGAGTTTCTTTTGCAAGTGTATGTTGCATTCCGAATATTTAAGTATTCGCGCAGTTTGCTACGATAATACCTTTTTATTTAACATGTCTTTCTGATAAATAAAACAACATCTTAGGCACGCAAGCATTGTTAAAGGGGCGCAGCCATTTAGTTATATTCTTGTTTCGTTGAGTTTAAAAGTTTCTGCAAGCACTTCGTAGGCGGCATTTGGTTCACGCAAGTTGGTCTTGTTACACGGTTTTGATTCTGGTGTCCTTTTTGTGTCTTTGTAATCAGATGAGTGATACCCTAAAAGTAATTAAGTATGCGTTCGAGTCGGAAATTCCTTAACTGAAATCTGCCCAGACAAAATTTAGGGTTTTGCATTGCCACCATACATTATAAGCCTTCCAAATAAAGTCATTGCCTCAAAACAACCGCAGATTTCTGGCCAAGTAAGACAGGGTAGAAATGATGGATCTCTCATATGAACACTGACTTTAAGTGTTGATGTTGCAAGTTGTATTTCACAAACAATCGGTGTCGTGGAAAGGAAATTTCATTTCATTAACACAACGTGCAACTGTGCATTTGACACGAATTCGAAAACATTTAAATACGCAATAAGTCTTGCATCGATGTTGGACGTTCACGAAGTTTTTACGGCTGCTCTTTTTACTTCTGAATGCCCCACGAGAAGGGAGTTTCTCTGTGGCAACAAACTTTTGGATGGGACTTATCCTGTTTCAGTGATGCGATGCATGCAGGTTTAATCCTCGCCGGGCCGGCCTCCGGATCCACCTTCGCCGGGCGGCGGAGGAAGTTCATTAGAACCCACCCCCAGATCTCGAGAACTATAAATCGCACAGAAAAGTAAAAACACCGTTGGAAAAACATTGGTGACACCAAAAGAAAACATCAAGGGCGGAAGAAGTTCATACCCAAAGTTTTAACGTGACTCTAAAGGGATTTAACAGTAAAAAGAAGGTCTTATTTACCCAGAAGAGCACTTGAGGCAAGATCTGACCATTTGAAGGAAAGCGGAAAGTAAAGATAAAAAATCGTTTTTTGTAAGGGGAGAAGACTCGTTTTTTTCTGAATGTATAAGTAAGTTCATTGGCCGGAATACCCCGCGAATGTGTTTGGCATCCAAATAAGTCTGCAAGTATCACATTAAAGTCAAACAAGATTACCCTAGGTCAGGGTATTGACGCCTATACGTGTTTCTGGTGCCTGTTGCATTATCTGCCGCATTACTATTGATCCGACACAACACAACATAACATTCTATACTTCCGGATCATGTAATATTCCTTCTGCATCATGAAACCCGTGCCCCAAAGCATTTTTACGGAAGTACCTCGATACCGGGCGGTGGGCATTGCCGCAATGCAAAGGCCCAATATTTGGCGGGGAGTTGTTCTCACGATGTCCAGCATTTTTCTGTGACCAAAATAAGAGGAATAGAGGTGATAAGATGGTTGATACAAACTGAATACAAGGAAGGCATGCATGAGTGTAGTTCCTAACATTTGCTGTCATACAAAGTGTGTTCGCATTGAAAACAACCATAGCATTTCGAAAGGTCAAATCAGGTCAGACTGGGTCAAATAAATTTAATCACTCTTCGGAAATACGTTTTATTCATCTGTTAGTGCTTCCGAAGCACAAATGACTACCAATAAACATGATAAGACTGCAGAAATAAACTCGGTTGCGGGTCTGAAAATTCCGCATGAAACATGACCTGGCCCCAAGAGCACGGGTCAACGGGTACAACTGCATATGCAAATGACGTGAGAAGCACTAGAATGCATATCCAGTCTTCAAAACCAACGAACCAGCCCCACAATCGCAACAGCAAACTTAAAAAGGCCGAAAGTTTCAGCTAAGGCTAATAAGGCTAATTACCTGGAGGTTTCCGAAAAATTCGAGATAGAGGATTTTTTCTCCATTTTTCATGTCCTGTCAATATACGACGTTTTATGCTAATCGATACATTTCACAGACTGCTACGCTACTTTCGTTTTCTGGAACATGATCTAACTTGACCTGTCTCAGGCTAATGACCAGAAGTGACCGAGTTTAGAAGTTGACAAAATGTGTAAAAATGATGCATGAAAATATTCCTCTGAGTTTTGTATGCATGTGCCTTTTCGATTTTTTTTTTTTTTGATGACTAGAAAATCGAAGTGGAGTACCGTGAACAGCTCTCCTCTCCGGCCCGGAGAAGGTTAACCTGCCATTTACAGGCATGTTTCGCCACCGTGGAGTGTTGGAGCGGCTATTCTTTTTCTCACCGACCTTGCGGATCAATGGATGGGCTTTGAGTACTCAAACAGCAACTAACGAGCCTTTGCGGGCGGCGCCAGAAGTGGTCCATTTCGTCAAGCCTCGTGATTTACGATTCTGAAAAGTGAAATCGAAGTACAATGACGTGCAGAATACCTTGGAACTAAACGCAATTTAAACTTCACCACGTGAATGATGGCACATTATGATAACATCTTTATCCGTGTCTTGAAATGTTTACGATCTTTTCACCCTCTCCATCTTCGCACTAAAATCCACTTCGTTTCGTTTCTGCTCGTGAGATCTGCTATGTTCCTTGGATCTTTGGGAAATATATCATATTCTGAGACACCAGCAATCATTCCATATCGAAACCGGGACAGATCACAGAGTCAGGGGCAACATAACCATTGAGACGTTAAGGTGCTGCGCCCCCTCCCCTATTGAAACTCTAAGATTTGGCATTAACGCTACAGCGCTGACTCCATAACAAATGACCTTTTTCCCACTCCTTTCATCTGGCGTTCCGCTGCCAATGCAGGATCTATGTTTTGTACTAATCGATGCTATCCCTTTCTCGAGGGCATGCCACGAAGAAATTCTGATCGCCCGCAGCTCGTCATCATACAGCGAGCGTTGTAAGCATTTTACGGTACTTAATCTTGCTCAGCCTTACGATACACGCAAAAGTCACTGACACTTATGGTGTCAGTGACCTATGCGTCTGGGCTGTCATTTGGGTCAGTCACTTAGGTCAAGTACGGTGAACTGAAATCAATGACTTTTCACAATTTGTTGACTTCAGGTTTAATCCAATTTTATAATCCTCAAATCTATAGTAATCCAAAGCGCTTATTTGCATGGCAGCAGAAGTTTCAGTCCCTGTTCATCGCCATAAAGCGTACTAGGGCCCTCCAAAACACCCTACGGGGCTCAAAACACCTCCCTTAGGGATCCAATGGAAAACCGGAATCCGCTAAGTTAAATTCAACTGAGGTCACCTCTGAAGTCACCATCTGATGTAAAAGGCGAAATGGGCATCATTTTGTAGCCAAAGGGCTAAACTACGTATCTCGTAATACATATCTGCATACATCTATATAATACATATCCACTGGAATACATACCCAATATAACACATATCTACAATACAATGTACCTATATATCTACCTATATATCTACAATACAATACAACCCACGCAATGGAAACAAGAATCCACTAACTTAAATTCAACTGAGGTCACCTGCAATGTCACCATGTAACGTAAAAGGCAAAATTGGCATAATTTTATAGCCAAAGGATTAAGCTACGTACCACGTAATACATATCTATCTATGTAAGACATATCCAAGCTACATATCTCGCACACAGGTGCGGGAGCCATGGGGCCAGGGAGGGCTTCAACTAACCCCTCCCCCAACTTTTTGAAATTTAACATTGACCCTATGGGCGCTGACTGGAAAGAACTGATCCAAAATGCTTAAACTGAGCATCCCCCCCCCCCACCTGAAGAGGAGTTAACGTGCCGCTGCGTTCGTATTGTTTCGCTGCTCACTTGGTGATGGTTAGGGGTCGTATGCCCCATATTCTGTCAAAGGCGGAGTCATTGCCTGGATCTCGGTTGAGACCTTGATTATCATTCACTTCTATTTTCCCTGTTTTCAAAGGAAGAAAGGAACTGAAAGGCCGCTCTAGGCTTTTCCCGAGTAAATATCCCGAGAACAAAGTTTTCAGAAAGTTGGCGAAAACACAAAAGCCCACCAAAAAATAACTTTTAATTCAAGTAAATTAGTTCGTGAGTGCTATCAAATAGTGTCGCATTCAGACAGCATTCAGACAGCCCAACTCGCCAGTGATATGCATGTTCACACAGCACCAGACTGTTATAACTGGCAGACGAGATCCGGGAGAAGCAGGTTTTGGATATTACAAACAGTTTATCTTTAATACAACGGCACTTGGATTTGATTTCATTATTATGAATACTTCGATTTTAAACAGTTTACTTTAGCGTTTAGCTGCACGACGGCTGCCTACTTCTTCTTTCAAATCGAACGTCATCATGCATGCAAAACTTCAAGGCCGTGTCCTTGCAAATCTGTCAAAGCTGAAGATCTGTTTCGGGAGAAGTTAGTTTTAGAAATCATAAACAGTTCATTTTTACTCTCCAGAAAATTGCGTAGCACCGAAACATTTCATGAATGCAGTGTTAACCGTTTGTAATAACTTAGCTGGAACGGGAGGCCTTTGTCTAGCTTCAATCACCAAGGCAGGCTGTTTCGCACCTCGTCTGTCCTGCGCGCGTGACGTTGCACCGCTTCGTCCGGCCCACGTTGCTGGTCGTCGCCTAATCTGAATGCAGGGATCAGTTTTGGCATTCATCGTCATGGCATTGACGCCAGTGACAATTCGCGAGCCCAGCGACGTCCGACTTGGCCCCGACGGTGCATCCCAGCAGCGAAGATCGGCGAGCCCAGCCTCCACGACAGCTGCTTATTTTGGGTGTCACGCTGCTCTGACACCGGGCCTCATCAGGCTATCAAAGCTTCAGGGACGGGCTTTGTGATGCTGCGCGAAGGCTGTGAGAGAGAGACCCTCACAAAAGGCTCTCGGTGCAGGTGTCCACATTTTCTGGTTCAGCTCGGGATAAGCACAGACTCCTGTGCCAGACTGGGACCACTCGGATTGGCTGAACGCACCAGCTAACGGCTTCGGGGGCGAAGGATGCGTAACCCATTAAAGAAGACATTTTTTCCTTGCCCGCAAAAAAATAGAAACTGCAGCAATGGATATTACATCCATTGCTGGCGACGAGGCCAAGCTCTAAACGACTCTGAGCCATAAGTTGAAGAACGTTAAATCCCTGGGCAGGCAGCTGGTGCAGTGAAAAATAGTGAAAGTGGGTATGCCTTTAACAAGCGTAAGTGGAATGCGTTACGCTAAAGCTGAATGGAATATCGTGCACCACGAAAGTAGTGTCTTTAAGGCTGAATGTACCTGTTTGAAAATACATCTCGCATGTTTCCGAACGCAGTCGTCGCCGCCAGAGATGATTTTCAGCAGCTGAGGCATCCCTTTGCAGAAACGGGATGTCCAAGCACCTATACAGTACCACAGTGTCGTAACGTACATACTGACACTAAAATCGCAAGATAGGAGGCGGCTCGCAATCATTTTTGCATCCAGAAAACAGCACAAATCAACAGACCAAGTAAAAAAGAAACATTACACAGACTTCAAAATTGCAGCACTTAGCACGTGGCGAGGGCGTATGCCGGCATAAAGATTACAACGTGTTTGCACCAGCACAGTTCGTGGTCCCTGATTTCGACGCCTGCTGTCGACTGCCGGTGACAAAGCGGATACGACCCTCCAGTCCAGCTGTCACCGGCGACATCCGAATCACGTGACTGCTGAAAGCATCTACGTCCAGTAGCCCTGGCGACAGAAAACAGATTTCCAGCGACCAAGCTAAATGTCCGTGTATGTTACTGCAGGACAGACAAAGGTCACTTTGAGTTTAAATGCATTGACATAGTGGTGATCTACGGGGCGAGGATCATGCTTCATTTCATCCCCATGAGCGGAAACTGCAAGAAATTGGCAAATTACATGCACAGACAGGTCCCGTACCAAACACATAAAATGAGTCTGACTCCCGAATTTGGCTTTGTCTTGTGGAAGAGTACCTTTCGATCCACAGCCATCGTGATGAAATGAAATATGTCCGGTGGAAGATGAAAACCCGCGATGCCAGTCTTCACTCACCCACGCTAAAGCGCTCTATGACGTTTCGCTTGATGACGTCGTAGCCGTCGCCCCCAGACAGCATGTAATTCGGCAGGGCGATGTAATACTGCCGGTCGGGCAGCAGCGGCTCCAGCTTCGGCACCGAACATTCCGAGCAGACGATCTCCAGCTGTCTGACCCGGGATCCCACCGGTTGGCTCAGGTCGTACGACACGCGGATGCCTGGGGGACACACCACCCGGTTCATGTACATACATTTAGACGAGTTAGACACGAAAAGTTTGTCGCAGAGGATCTGCCGGTCCACTTTTACGAAGGCGCTCTCGTGGAGCATCTGCAACCAATGAACTGTAGATAATGAATGGACTAAAAATGATACCTCATTCGCGTGGTAGCCCCCTTTCCCCTCCCTTCCCCCCTCCCCAGACACACGTTCTTCTATCTCGGTCTCACCAGCCACCTGCAGGAAACGTCCTTTGCCCTTTTCGTATGCGGACACGGAGTGTTCGAACGCCTTGCGCAACACACGACCAGAGAACTTGGCCACGTTCACCGTGTTGCCGAACGGCAGCGCCATCTGCACGTGCGCCCGGGTGATATTGCCCTGATCGATGGATTCCTCTGACGGCGCCGCTCATGCATACTGCGGCCGGCACCTGTTGGACGGGGGGAGTCGTACCCAGGCCATGTTGTATCAAGCCGACATTGCATCGACAGCTAAGAGTTTATGACACCCTCGAGGAGGAGGTCTGCAGATAACCTGTCAGCTAAGGATCAGCTACCTTGCACTCTGAAGTAGGTGTGCAGCAGGTCAGAATGCCCTCGGCTAGGAAACAGATGACCATCGTTCTCTCACTGAACACGTATGTCCACATCATCTGATCCGGCCTCATTTAGCTCCAGCTATCTTCTCAGATGATGTCGCCCACCTGGGGAGTCGGCCCCACGCTACTCCACAGTCCACAGTCCTCTGTCCGGTGCCACAGTTCACTGCTCCCCGGGTCGGCCGCATCCCTGCCCCCCCCCCTCGAAGGTCGACTGCGGCGCCCGGATCTGTCTCACCAGGATCCTATGTCGGAGCGACTGCGGCCTCTGAGCCTGGCGACGCGCTCTTTCTCACCCTGCCCCACTGTCGGTCAGTGTGCTGGAGGGCAGCGCGCAGTATCCCGTCCGTGATAAGGTTGCCCATGTTACACTCGCGGTACCGACAGACGGACGGTTCCCCCACCAGGAGAACCAGCGTCTCGGCGATCACAGCCGCCTCTTGCACGCGCACCTGCCGGGCACAGCAGACACCATTCTGCTTCTCTGCTAGGCCGGAACTCTCTTTTGACATCATGGTAATCGGTATTCAGCAAAGTGGGCCGTTCTTACATCAGTTCTACCTGGCTATCTGAGAGTGAGAACAAAAAGGGACAATGGCCCAGTCGTGGAGAAGGGAGAAAAGAAGAGATGGATGGAGAGAAGGGGAGGGGATGACATTGAGAGAAAGGGAGAGAGATGGAAAGAGGAAAATGAGGATGAGGAGAGAGAGGAAGAAAGAAAGAAGGAGAGAGAGAGATGGTATTCATATTGTGAGCTTTGAAGTAGCTTGTTCCGAGTGACAGGAAATTACTGTTCCCAACAGGGAAAAATCACCAGGTCTTTGTAGACCGCCAACCGTCGGACCGCCTCTGGGTCCTCCTCGCCATCCAGCAAGACTGGGTTACCGGACCAGTCGCGTACCTCGCCGGCTCCGTCAAATGTCACGTTCAGCACGCCCAAGTACTTGCCGTACTGGTACGCCTGCACGACGAGCACGGTGCGGCCGGTTGGCTGCTTCACCACCGTGGGGTACGGCCCTTCCACGAGGTCACCGTCCGGGACGTTCCCTGGCTCAGAGAGACCATGGTCAGAGGCAACAAGAACATCCAGGTCCTGCAGTACAGCCGCGAATGTCATGACCAAGTGCCCTCTCACGTCTGACGAGTGGATGATACGCACCCAATCCCAGCCAATGACTTTTTCCACCCCGGTGCCAGATCTTTGAGAAATTATACATCAACAAAAGGACGAGTAAATGCTGCCATTCAATGATATGCTGGGACGTAAGCGTCAAGACTGCGTCTTACAAATCAATGTGGAATGGAGGTTACGTATATCTTCACCTGAACATACAAGTGACCGTGATTGTCCATAGCCGTATGAAGGAGAAAGCAAGCGTCATCACAAGCGTACAAGAATGTGTCTTCTCACTTGTGTACGGGAGAGAGTACGAGTGTCCTCATTTATGCATAGGAGAGAGTGTGAGTGTCCTCACCTGTGTATGCACAGCAGAGTGTGAGTGTCCTGTGCACAGGAGAGTGCGTACAGCGTCACCTGTGTACAGGAGGGAGTGTGTGAGTACCCCCACCTCTGTGCAGAAGAGTGCCAATGTCCTCACCTGTATATAGGAAAGAGTGTAGGTGTCCTCGTCTGTGTGCAGGAGAGCGCGCAAGTGTCCTCACCTGTGTACGGGAGAAAGTGTCAATGTTCTCACCTAAGTACAGGAGAGAGTGCGAATGTCCTCGCCTGTGTGTAGGAGAGAGTACGAATGTCGCCACCTGTGCACAGGAGAGAGTGCGAATGTCCTCGCCTGTGTGCAGGAGAGAGTACGAATGTCGCCACCTGTGTACAGGAGAGAGTGCGAGTGTCCTCCGACGATGATGTCGATGCCGTCGATTTTCTCCGCCATCTCCTTCTCCCGTACATAGCCGGAGTGTCCAGTGGCGATGATGATCTGAGCACCCATCGCCTGCAGACGCCTCGTCTCCTTCTGGAGGGCCTCCACCTCGTCCAAGAACCTGACTCCAGCAAGCACAGGGGCCGTCATCTGTGAGAGAACAAAACAGTTCTTGTGGCATCGGGTCGCCGGACATGGTTGGTGATGATGTTTGAGTACCAAATCATGGCATTTGCAGCCTTTTGTCACCGACTAACCTTCGGCGATCAACCCTCGCTGGACGTGAGGATGGACCTCCGTCCCGCAACAGAGGAATGGATTGGTAACTGCCACCCATTTCTGTTCTAATCAAGTCATCCTAGTAGTTTTATAGCACTCTGGCCTACAAAGGAAGGAAGGGGGAGGAAAAAAATGGAAAAGAAGGCGCGATGATAGGTGTTTCTTCATATACCGGCGTATCCCTTGTGGTGTAGCCCATGATTCCGATCTTGTATCCTCCGATCTTTCGAACAATGCTGGATAGACATTTGCCAGCGACAGGCGAGGAGTGATGTCCAAACTTGATGTTGGTGCACAGCAGAGGGCGCGTCACGTTCTCCATGTACGGTAACAAGCCACCTAATCCGTCGCTAAACTCGTGGTTGCCCAATGCCTGAGGGTGACAGTAACGAAGCAATGAAGGGTACGATGACAAAGTTTTTTTTTCTAGGCCAGAACAACAATCAGTCTGCTTCATTCATCGTTCAGAGGCAAGGATCATAACATTGGCTCGATAGATATCTGTTTATGCTGATTTGCTTTGGCAAACTGCTCTTTCAGTTCCCGCCAGTGCGTCTCCCCCCCTCTCTCTCTCTCTCTCTCTCTCTCTCTCTCTCTCTCTGTCGTGGATTCTGCATCACCACATTCTAGATTTCCCCAGCAACAATAAATTGCTGCTTAAAGCAATCACCTTAGACGCAAAGCTCCAAAGGTGTTGTTACTGGTTAACAGACATCTGGCCACCACTGCTGTCACCACAAACGCCATCATCAATTGTCTCCATAATAAAACGTGCACGATGCGTGGCAACTGCAGCAGGATGATGAATACTGCAAAATAAAAAAGGTCAGAAAAGGCACTAAAGTATGTCCTCGCGACACAAACAGGTTTCTTTAACTTACCATAGCGTCATATGGTACCAAGTTGATCATGTCTGCTGCCACCCGCCACTTAAATAAAGTGTAGTACAAATGTCCTTGAAAGACGTCGCCGCCGAAGAGTACCAAAGTATTCGGTACGCTCTGCTTGAAGGAGTTGACTGCATGCACCAGTCGTCCAACACCACCGTAGCATGGTCCCTTGCTTCGACATAACGATGTGCTTGCACTGACCGGGTCAAAGTGCGCGTGAATATCGTTGTTGTGCAGAACGGTAAGGTGGAGGTCACACATGACATATTGTGCCCCGTGGAGAACCAGCAGCAGTACGCAGTACTGCATCGCAGTGTTACAGCTGGGCTGAAAATAAACGTTATGCTTAAGAGCATCTCAAAGGATGTGCGTTTGGAACACTGAACTTTGCAAAGCGTTAAACAAATTGTCATGAAATGGTCTTGCACGATTCACGTACGTATACTTGTTTTCTTTCGTTTGTTTTCTTTTCGTTTTTGTTTTCGTTTTTCTCTTTTTATTTCCCTTATTATGTCCGTATATATATATATATATTTTATTATATTATTTTTGTTATTAAGTTTATTTATTTTGGAAAACGCATGGAAACTGTCAAAGGAAACTCTAAATCCGGAAACCTTCGCAACGTATGTAGGGGATGAACGGAAATATCCACGGTCATTGAAGAAGTATCCCTCCACGTCCTTTTAAGGAAAAAATATCATAACTCTGCCTAACTAGCGACCATGGCAACGCTTTCGCAAGGACTGAACTATTTCTGCTTGGCACGACAGGCGTCAGCACAGTGGAAAATCGTATTTGTGTGGAAAGGGGACCGGAAGCTTTGAGGCAGTTACCTTTACATAACATGATATGGAGCCATATAAAAAAAAACAAAGAAAAGCGGGAGCATGGCTGCTGCGCTTTTTTCTTATGCCCATGCATTACACGACGTGCTCGAAACGTTTTGGCAAAACCAAAACTTACCTCGTGTTCTTGGTCGCCTTAAACTTCTTTTAATTTGTCTACACATGGAATATTTTTGTGACAAAGAATCATCATTGTTTTGCTTTTAACTTGGAAAATTGTTCACAACTTCACGGGTTTTAAGCAAATTCTTTCCTTTAGACTTGACAGACATGAATTTTATGTGTCAGAACTAACTACTACAGAAACAGTGCCGTCTCAATCCTCCTCAATATTTTTTTTAACATATGCTGTCATTTTTGGATCAAAATTATGCATGCTAATGATGTTGCACGTGACAGTATAGTTTTGTGGTCAGACGCTACAAAATTTACAGTCTGTGGCCGAGACGGCGTCGAGGCCACAGTCTGCGAATTTTGTAGCGCGAGACCATAAAACGATTTAGTGCATGACTGTAGCTCATGACATAAAAAATTTAGCCTGGCAATTGAAAACACATTTTATCAAAACTCATTATAACAGTTCTGCAGTTATTCAACTATTCAGGCGATGTAGGTTTTCTGTTTTGCCAGCGCCGTCTTCCCATTACTGGTTTAGGATGTTTACCCAGGCATCATGAGTGAAAGGCCATTCTTTGATTTGGTCAGAGTTTTTTTTGGAGAGTAACAATGGACAAGCAATAGAAACAGCCAAAAAATGAGACCAAAAACTTTATTTTTCGCACAGAGTCATGCAGGATGAAGGGAATAACTTAAAACGATGAAAAAATTCGCATCTTTTTTACATAGTGAGGGGGAAAATAGGTCCCGCACCAGATCGATGTTATCTTGTTGAGTATTAACCTATGTAAGCATGTAAAGAGTCTGGAGAACAGAAATGGCGAGGAGTATGAACCCCAGACACAAAAAGCGTCTTTATTCCATCGAAAGGCATTTGAAAGAGCACGATTACCATGACTGGAAGATCGCATCTCTACCAGCATTTGCACTGGTGTAGGATGTATTGAAAGCAAAGCTGACAATTTCAAAACTATCAGGCAAAGGAAATGGGCGTAACAAGGCCAAGCTGGTGTCCAGTGACGATGAAGCTTCATTGTGGGAACCAAAGACGTTTGGTTTTCGTCACCCTTTGGCACTGATGCGTATACTGGTTTGGTACTTCATGCTTTTTGGCCTCCGTGGTCGGAATGAGCACCACTAGATACTGGGGGGAGATGTGCAGTTGACGACAGGAACAGACGGCTAGTACCTCGAGCACACCGAGTGTCTCACCAAGACGCGCCGGGGATCGGACTGAGGGCTTTTCAGCCCAGAATTTCCCGCTGGGAAATAAAACAAAATGCCTCCGTGGAAATAGTCAAGCGACATGCTTCTAAAGACCTCTACAGACAAACGAATACTGGCTCCTGCCCAAAGTTCTACTTGGCAGCCAGCTACAGCTTCGTCAAAACTGGTAACTGGTACAAGAGCTCCCCGCTGGGAGCACATTCCCTCGGGAATACGCTCAGGTCGGCAGCAAAAATCGTCCAGATTGAGGACAGAAAAGTCCCAAATAACAGCGCCCGCGAGACGGCCATGAAGCGCCTTCTTGACGGTGGACGTCCTGCAAGTTATGTCACCCAGCTTACAGGCCATAAATGCCTCAACAGTCTCGCAAACTACTTTGAAGCTTGCGATAACATACAGCGTAAGATGATACACACCGCCACTGAGAGTGGGGCCTTCTCCGCCCAGCCAGCTGGCCCACCTCTGACGGGAGCGCCGCTCCAGACGCGGCCGGCGACAGCGCTCAGCGCCGGGGTGTCGGCTGCCAGCGCGGCGACCTTGCAAAGCCTCGGTGGTGGTGCAGTCATCGGCAAGGAGTCCCTTAAATGCGTTCTTAATATAAACTTCAACATGCAATGAGGCGGTGAATGAAGCTACCTGAGTTACGTTTGTACTGTTATTGGACTTGTGTATGTATTTTCAAATGCTGAAATACATGCTCACTCCGCGTGTTTTTCGTCGAATTGCATGAAGGACTTTGTGGGAGGAAAAAGTACAGATGCCTGAGGAACCGTTGCTGTGACGCAAGGATTCAGTGACCGAGTCAATGGTCTGAAGCAATTCATTAGAGCCCCAAAGTCATTAACAGGTCGGTTAAATGGAGTCATGCGACCTGGGCGCCGAGGATTTGTCATGTGTTTGCTTTTGGATTTGTCACGTGACCTATTGACTACAAACTGCAGTTTGTGGGAACCGTCCACAAACAAATCAGTTAATGGCTTTTTCGTTCTAACACGCGAAACAATGGCGAAAGATCTTCAGTGGTACATTAATAAAGCTATTAGATTGTTTCAAAAGGTCTCAGTTTTCTCTATACTGGGAGTCGAGAGAAAAATTTTACATTTATAGTGGAGCGAATGCAGTGATATTGCGAATAAATGCTTTGTAAATTTGCATTCGGCATCGATCCAAGTGTTTTCCAGTAGGCGTTCTTCCCATCTCTTCCCATCTATCCCCCAATTACCGACTAGACAAGTTTGGTTTGTTATGTATATATATATCTATATTTATATATATATATATATATATATATATATATATGGATAGATAGATAGATAGATAGATAGATAGATAGATAGATAGATAGATAATTCAAGTTCCCGGGCCTTTAGCAAATTCTTCGAGATCACTTGTCAGATGTGCAAATTATTCATTTATGTATGTACTAAAGTTTCGAGACACTTATCTTATCTTCACAGATGAGATTAAGTTGGCACTAACCTTTCACTTGTGCCAACATGAAAGGTTGGCACAAGTAACTATTCGAAAATTATTTGCGGTGCACCAGGTTTACATGTAACGTATACTGTCAGAAGGGAAATCAGTAAGTGGATAAGAAGATTAATCAAAGCACTGGATTCGAGGGCTAACGCCCTGCTTCCGGTTGCCCTAAGATGACACGAGAATTTAGTTGTTTGTTTAGGGCTGGCGAGTTTTCATGGCTACATACTCTTTCCCATATTTCAGGCCGTCTCACGTCACACATGTTCATCATATAGTCGTATTGTCCGTCAACTGTTGTAGCGTTACGTCGCGTTATATGCCGCTTCATGTAATCGTAATGTCTGTCAACTGTTGTCGCTTTATGTCGCGTTATAATGCGACAACAACGGACAGTACGACCATATTACGAACATGTTATGACGTGATATGGCCTCAGGTATGGGGGAGTGTATGTATTCATGAAACCTCGCCAGCCCTAAACAAACAACTGAATTCTTGTATCACCTTAGAGCTACTGGGAGCAGGGCGTTAGCCCTTGAATCCAACGCTTCGATTAGTCTTCTTTTTGTCTTTTTGAAAAACTATCCCTGAGGAAGGGCCGTGGCCGAAATATAGGATTAATGAGCTTAAGGCTAATTCTATTTCACCTTGTTCGAAACGTTGTTATATAAATTATAAAAATAGGTGAATAATTTTGTACATCTCATATGTAATCTCGACTAATTTGCTAAAAGTTAAAATCGGCCCGAGAACCTTGAACGATACATCAAGAAACTAGCAAGTGCGGAACACGCGGTCGTTTTTAACGAAACATATATCAAAGAAAACATACTGCCACACTACACGAATACATATTAGTAAATGGCGGGTACAGTCCCTCTTTAACACAAGTCTTGTCAAAGTCCACAGCATAATAGACGTTTGCCATTTTCTTTTAAGTCCGCTCATTATCTCCTGCCATTTTTCTAGTCTCCTCAAGCTGGAAAATCACGATATCAGGATCATTCATATCTTGAGGCCGACGTTTCGTCATACTTATAACATTGTCCAGGCTGCAAAATGACAACAGTAATATGAAGACAACTTAATGACATGCAATCACTGGATGAAACCCAAAGGAAGCAAAGGTCTGTAGTACAACTGAAGTAATTGAAAAGTCGTGAAATACACTCCTGTTGCTAACAAATAAGCTGCCAAACACCTCAACGATAAAAATTCCGGGACAAACGAAATCAGAAAAATCGGTCATGAGGTCAAATCCATTGGTGGTTTAGGCATTTTACCTTGAGAAATCTGTCTCATGGCCAGTTTCTCAAATTTCGTTTGCCTGGGAATTCGCCAACTGCCCTACAGCTTAACACATGCATTGGAAGCGGGGGCCTTTTTGTGTCCCCCAACTGTTTTTCTTGAATATCTCGAGAATGGGTCTGAGCTGGTTGCTGCTACTTTGTGACATTTATGGTAATTAAATATCTCGTTGACTGACTCAGGAAAATCGGAAACCGGTCGGAAATTCTCGAAGTTCCAAGCATTTCAAGTCACGCAAACATAACGAAAACGACGGTTGTCGCTGACAAATGGGAACTTTGTGAAAGAACCAGCGTCCTAACTAAGATTACCGTTTGAACACAATCGAGCGACGTCATTCGGGCATAAGTGGTGGATGTACCAAGACCAAAGCCAGGGTCAATAGAGGTCAAGGTCACCAAAAGTTGAGGTTAAACAGATCGTGACCTGATCCAGATTTGCTTTGGCAACATTCGGTTTGTATGAAATATGCATTCAAATACCCTAATAAAAACACGTGTGAGCACACTGATTCGCTTACATATACCAGGGTCAGTAAAGGTCAAGGTCATTAAAGGTCAAGGTCAAATATCTTGTGACCCGGCCCAGATTTGTTTTGTGACATGTCGATTTGTACGAAATATGCATTCAAAGACTCCAATGAAAACACCTGTGCGCACATGGATACGCTTACATATATACCAGAGTTATTTCAGGTCGAGGTCATGAAAGATCAAGGGCAACTATTTTGTGGCCTGGTCCAGACTTGCTTTTTAAGATGTTAATTTGTATGAAATATGCATTCAAAACATCTTTTGGCACATTGATACATGTATATACATATATAAATATACATACATACGTAAATATAAACAATGAAAGTGACCGAATGTACCGATGTTGGCTACCTTCACTAAAAATGCGCCAAAATATACGTGTTGCGCCCTTGTTTACACTCAAGTGTTATCCCGTGTTGCTCGAAATCTGCTCTGCAAAAGATGAAAAATGACGCCATAGGTCAATGACCTGACATGACCTTGCCCTGAAATCGTCACTGAAGACGCCAAATGGATGGAAATTGTATTCCACTGTTTAACAGCCAAACAAACACCCTTCTTCCGTATAAAGACTGGATATTCCCGCTGGATTCTAGCCGTTTTCCAGTGTATGGTTGGTGTGCTTCCATTTCAGGCTTCTGCGCAATATAAAAGTTTGATTCTGACGCCCAGAGCCATTTAGTTCAGTCTTCTCATTGATGGATCATATTTCATGGCGACAAGGAACGCGGATAGGCATGATCGCCTGAGTGGTTGTCAAGCTCGTAGTTGCCCTTTGGGAAGTGGCACAGGAGAATCCGCGAAGAATGGAGATGAGGTATCTTGGATGTGACGTCCCTTGTGGTCTATCGAAAAACATCTTCGTTTGTCAGAATCTCAAGCTGCTCATATTTTCGCAGTAAGCATCTCGTTGGTGACATTGTCTTTTCTGTAATCTGTGTCCGCATCCATTCAACCATGTATTGAATGACAATATAAATGTATCCCCAGGCATGCAGCCTTTTCGGTCATCGTAAACTATACATACCATGCACGTAGAACGCAAACGTCGTCATACAGTGTCATTGTGTTATGACAATGGCGCCACAACGTGCCCACAATGTAAATAACAATTTGTCGAGAATGCGACGACATGGCAGCGTTCAAACGCAGTTTGTTTGTTAGGCTGTAAATGTTGAACAGAGATAGACTGGAGAAGGTTTGAAGAAATTCTGTTAACACGCACAGTGGAAGGGGGCTTCTCGCTGACGCGCACTGAAAGGGGGGGGCGCTTTTGTGACCTCCCCCTCCGATCTCGGAAACGGAAGAAGCTAGAGACACGAAATTTTTGGCTAGGGTAGAGTCCAAAGGAGTTAAATTGTGGGCAGCTTTCATGACCCTGAGTCAATTTCTTCAAGATCCATTGGGGTCGATAAGATCAACTTTGGACGCTTTCTCGGCTCGTACAGGCCATTCAGTACGGCTTTTGGAACAAAACGGGAAAAGGGAGCGTTTAAGAACGTTAAAACGTGAAATATGACAATCTGCATTCATTTGAAATCTTGATGCAATATTTCGGGTCAAGGACATATCAAGCCATTGACCTGTGACGTCATTGTCTCATTTTATGCAGATCAAATTTCTAGCAGCACGGGATACTAGTGTACCTTTAGTGTAAATAAGAGCACTGAACACATCATTTAGCGTTTTTTTCCCGTGAAGAGAGCCAACATCAGTATCTTTGGTCACTTCCAACGTTCAATGACCTTCGAAAATCAAGTGACATAGTCGGCAAGGAAACCTGGCGGCCTTGTCTCTCGTACCGACGGGCGGAGCTGCAGTTCAGGTGATGCTCGGTGTCCGTGTGACGTGATGACAGAGAACCGGGGAAAGACACAGGGGATCTAACGTGAGGTGACGACGCCGGAGGATGTAACGGCGCTGACGAAAGCGGAATGCTCACTGGGGAATCCTGAGGAGCATGCCGGGGGCCCGGTGACACCGGAACCCGATCGGGTGGAGCGCTGGCCGGCAGACGAGGCTCGGGCAGCGGTCCGGTGAGAGAGGCGAGGCTGAACCGCGCTCCGAACCGGGCTGTGTGGGCGGTGGCTCGCGGGTAGCGAATAAGTGACGACGATTCCTACGGTAGAGCACGCTATTCACTCACACAATAGAAGAGCGATACCCTGCCGGGCGAACACAAACACTGTGTGACCACTGTTTTTGGCCCGATAACCGTACCCGAATCAATTCACCGGGTTTAATGACTGACAGTGAGCGAATTTCACGGTTATAGGACAATGATTGCCGTGCTTTCTGTCGAGTGAGATCAGGCACGACTGCCGGGGTATCCTGGCAGTAATTGCTACCGTGCAGAAGGCGGAAATATTCGGCACCGGCGACCAGAAATTTTCTGCGCCGGTGACCATTCCGACTACTCACTGAAAGAGTCTCGCCACATTCGCCACACGAGCAAAGATCACAGCGGGTTTTCGCCATAAGTTTGTGCTTTGCGCACGACGTTTTTTACTGTTCGGACCGCGTTTTCCGCTCTTTCCATTGGCCTGTGCGCATGAAGGACTGGATGTCATGTGGCGAATGTCGAGGCGGTTTCTGAGCACACGAAACTCTTGGCCGCTGAATTGTTGAGCCGGTTCTGGAATGCCTGTACCGGGCACACGGAGCAGACAGAGAGTTTATGACATGTGAGGTGGTTGTTCGACTGAGACGCTCTACTTCAAAAAAAGTTGCTATGGTAGTCCACGAGTAGCAAATATGTCGACCTATTCAGCACAGACATGTCAACATCAGTCGTTCCCCACGCGCGGCCAGGATGGGTATGAGGTAATAATACATACATGAGGTAATAACGACCCTGCATGCTGTGCAGGCCGATGAGCTAAACACGCGGGGCAATTCAGGACGGACTCTGATCATTTTCGACATCCTCAGCCAGAATCTCTTTTGACAGGCAAGTCTGAGAATGGACGCCACTCTGATATAAGTGCGGTGCAGGCGGATCATAATGTCCTGGTACATGGCCATAGGCACTAGATATCAGGACTTGAAGAGCATCTCACCTTGAACCATTAGCTCAACCTTTAAAGGGTAGCAGGGCCTCAACACGTTTAGTAAGCGGCGTCGGTGGCCCGGCCACCCAGTTTCAACGCACCGGAACACCGCAGTCAGGACTGGACCTGACTCGGTAGCAGAACGCACGGCCACCAACCGTTCCGGGGACAGGGAGATGTCATCCATCAAATAAACAGTCTCCGTCTCCACAGCGAACGCTGACTGTGCAGCGGGAAGGGATGCACGACTCAGGGTATCCCCTATGTGCGTCTGAGACCCCGGCCGATTCACGATCTTAAAGTTGTAGCGCTGGAGTACCAGCAACGTGCGCTGCAGGCAAAGCGGAGCATCGCTCAGTGGTTTTTCATGTATGGCAACCAAAGGTCGGTCTCCACCGTGACAGGCCTCGCAGACACTTACTGATTCATGAGAGTCATCGCAAATGTAATGGCCAACAGCTCTTTTTCAGTCTGAGAATATGACTTCTCGCACTGAGTCAGTGCCCTCGAACAATACAGAACTGGATCTCCATTCTGAAGTGGGGCGGCACTGAGACCTTCTCCGCTCGCATCACACTGCACAGTCACCTCAAGGGCCGGATCATAAAAACGGAGCACTGGGGCCGATGTGGGAAGTCTCTTAACTGTATCAAAACCCCTTGACACCATGGATTCCAGTAACACTCTACAACCGGCTTGGTAAGTTAGCGCATCGGGGCCAATATACGTGACACCGCAGGTATGTACAGCGATAAAAAACTGACCGTCCCCCTAAATCTTTTCAGACTTTGGGTGCGTCAGTCGGCACGGGCAGCTCGGTAACAGCTGGCACCTTAGAGGAATCAACACTCAGGCCAACAGCACTGAAAATGTGCTCCATTCGTTTGACTTCAGGCACTTTGAAGCGAAATTTGCGGAGGTTTAGGCGCAGATTTCGGGACAAGAAGGCCAAGAGGTTACGGTCATGATCCAACTCCACATGTGCGACTGTGTTACCCCGCCAAAAAACGGCAAAAGTCATCTGCGATAACTTCTGCTCCTTCTAATCCATAGATGAGCTCATGTATGGTTCTCTGCCAGATTTCCGGGGCACATCTGATTTCAGGAAGGGAGCCTATTCCAGACATATCTCCCGAATGGAGTGTGGAAGCAACATGGCCACGCGGACCGAACACTGTGACCGATTTGCCAAAAACCGCTCTGAGCGTCCAGCAGCGAGAACATCTTAGCATGCGTCAGGCGAGGACTCACTTCCTCCACCCGTTGTTGTTGGATAATGCTCCCGCTTGACTGCCTTGTTTAGGCGGCGGCGGTCCAAGCGCAGCCGAAGATCGCCATTTTGTTTGTCTTTCATCACGCAGTTTGAAACCCATTCCGTGGACTCGGTTATAGAGGAAACCACACCCTCCGGTTCCGGTCGGTCTAAGTGGGTCTCCAGCTTATCTCTGGTGTGAACTCTCATCTTCCGCGGAGGATTAACCATCGGAGCGACGGAAGGCTACGCCCATGTCGTATCCACTTACGACTAGGCCAACCTGAGTTGTGCCGAACACATCCTGGAACCCATACAAGATATCTTCCCTGGTGAGAACACCGGTACCAGTGGGAGCTGTGTCGTCACCCTTATTATTCGTGGCGGACAGCTGCGAGGACTGTTGAGGAAAGCTGACCCTGAGCCCCACAGGAGAGAACGTCCCCAGATGACCGTTGTCACGGACCCCGTTTGTGGGGGACTGGTTCCCGGAGGTGGCTGACGTCGAGTGGGCACTACAGACAGAGTCCAAAGGGTCGCAATCATGCACCTGAATCAGGCGCAGTGTCGCCGAGGAGTCAAGGCTCAAAATGGACGAGACCACACACGGCACAAGTTTACACCGCAGAACAAACATCCTCATCGACTGGCGGTTGATCAGACACAGCGTGCTCCTACTTATCGTTTCGATCAACTCCCGTTGTACATGCGCAGTCACGACTGACACTGTCGGGCATGACTCAACGCGCTTTCACCTGTGGCCCGAATGTAATCACCGAGGCCCACGAAGTTCCGCTCAGACTTCGAGTCTATCAAAAACGATGCAGGCTCACCAGTGGCGGTGTGCAGCGTTTTAAACACCTGCGATGACGAAACTGACCTGAGGTCGTCACTGCCGTTTTGCACGGACTGAACGTCGTGTTCCGGAGGGTCTTGTCGCATCTGCGCGCCTGCGTAACGGCTGCGATACGCCGCGTTTGCCTGCGGCGGTCCGCCTGGCCGGCAGGCGCACCCGCAGGCCACTTGTCACGATCGCGGCCATCGGCAGGCGGCGTCGGTCACAGCCCCGGCAGAGTGCGCTGATGGCAGTGATTCTTCGCGCCGCAGACGCGGCACGCCTTTCGAAAGGCTGGGCATTGAGCTTTGGCCATCTGGTGACGACGACCACAGACACGGCACTGATTGGCCGCAGACACGGCCAAAACGCCCTCAGAATCAGACCGACTCGGGTCGTCACCAGCCAGCATGCGTTGAGAGTGGCAGACCGACTGCTCAGCGCGAGCAATATCCATGGCCTTGATTTGCGTGAAGTCGGGATGCTTCAAGACATTTGAATTTTCACGCCCTTTGAATGTCACCGACGCGCACACACAGGCACAAGCGATCCCGCAATATATCGTCAGTATCTGCGAAGGTGCATGAGGCAAAGAACGTCCTCAACGCCGAGGGATATTGGCCGATAGTTTCACTTGGGGCTTGATCTCGCTTATGACCCCTCCAAAATGACGTTCTGCCTGGGGTACACTGCTGGGCAAATAAGTCAAGCAGAGCATCTAGTCCGTCTGCTTCTGTCTATGGAAAGTGTGCTGCCACTTCTTACACCTTCTGCCCCGCACAGTCAAATAAAATACCAACTTGAACTGCCGCGGCGAACTCTATGGCAGCGACGTAGTAAGTCCAGTCGCGTTGCCAAACGTGCTGGGTGATATGAGCCGACCAGCGTAGTGGCGTAGCCAGGCGAATATCAATTCGACTGAAAGGAAGTATAGGCAGGTAGTTGGCACTGGCAAGCCGGGCATTCAGATCTAGAGAAAGTGGAAACTCTACCGTTAATGGGGTCTCAGTGGCCAGAGCAGTAGACATAGATATAATCCCGGCAAGCTTAGACTTGCCGTTATGGAAAAAAACAGGTTCTTACCAAGCAGCCCCTAATGTTCTAGCCATAGGTCCCCGTAGTGTTAAGGAACCCCTCATTGTCAAGGGCCGTCATTCTCTAGGACCCCCCTTCTGAAAAAAAAATCCTGACTAGGCTACTGATTAGAAATCAACCGGTGAAGGTTTCCAAGAATCAGTTAAACCGTTTTTCAGATGACGATTTGTGGCTGGTGCCATTGCGAAAAAAGTTACATTTGCTCAATTTCAATGTAAAGATGATGAATCGTGGTCACCAGGTGGCGAACGACAGACAAATTGTTCATCAAAAGTCAATAACAAGATGTGATGTGAAATTTGTTCGTTTAGTTTCAGAGATTGAGCGTTGTGACAGCGAACGCTGCACTTTAGTGTTTTTGGCTGACGAGCCGCATTCTGTGTTTCATATATGACGCAGTAAGGACAAATGTGGAGAACAAAAATTGTATACTATCATTTATAATGCAGGGCAGTCTTGCACCCTGAACCTGTCTTGCGCCCTGCGCCCCAGCCTGCATCCAGGTTTTTGTTAACTCACTGGATAGAGACTGATTCTGAATCATAGGGTAGCAGGTTCGAGTTTCGACGTCGTTAGCTCTCGGTCAGTGAGACTTGTGGGACACCGGACGGCTGAGTTCAAGTGGCTCTTTGCCCTACTCAGATCCAGCAACTGACCCTACACCTAAGCTGACTGAAAAGCCTGGAAGGTACGTGCATTGCTTTGGGCAGACTACCACCAGACAGCTGCACTGAAGTGCCTTGAGTGAAATATCCTTGATAGTTCTGGAAATAGTTAATTCGAAAACTACCCCCCCCTTTCTGCAACTTCAGGGTCCAGGCTGCCAACCATGTTATTGGAGTCATTGTGGTGTTTGGGCAACTGGATTTCTGCTCTGCTTGGCAATGGATGCAGGCCATTTTATTTTTAAATTGCTAAAATTGTGCAGCCAATTTTGCCATACTTTGTTTTGTCATAAATGGGAGTTGTGATGCATATAAACCACATGATGCAGCCATACCATTGTTGCTTGTTGATATAATTTTTTTTAGAAGATTTTTACAATAATGTGGGTCCCAATCTAACATTCTTCTCCAGATGGGACTGTGCAGCCCCAGTTTGGTACATCTGCCCCAACTTTTCAAGCTGCCCCAAACTTGGCTTCTTGCCATAACTCTGTTCAAAGAGATTTTGTCCAAACCTGCCATGTTTTGCAGACTGGCTCAGGGTTTAAAGGATAGAGTGGTATATCAGTATGGTATCCCTTACCTGCAGTACCCCTAAAAGGAGTCTTGCAATGGTCTTCAGTTTTTCAAAAGTTGAATCATGCATCCCAGGCTCACTGGAATTTCAGAGCTATTCAGATCCAATTTGGGGTCATAGATACAGGTAATGGCAGATGTCTTCTGCTTCATATTTTTATTGACAAGGAAAATTTGAAATGCAGTGAAAAAACAACTGATAAAAAATATTGAGAATGTATAAAAAGCAGCATTGTCCCCTGTTATGACAAATGAGGATAAAAGCTTAAGCAACCCAGAAGCTTTGAGATATATATAGTAAACTTTGTTTCAATACACCATGCAGATAATTTTCATATTGTGATGTTTAAAGAAAGTGCCACATGAACAGTTAAATGGAAATGACATTTAGATTACTGAATGTAAAACAAGTCAACCTAGTCAGACCCACATCTAAATTTCTCTAGATATGCTTGGATTGTGGTACAGTCATCACATTTGTGAAACATGGTACCTAACAAGATTCTGAAGTGGCTGAGTTCAGGATGATTATGAGAATAGTTTGAGGTGAAGCTGGCATTGAAATGCTTCACTTCCTTTTGTACAGAAATTCTGTGCCCATGGCTTTATGTAAGCAAGGCCAGTCAGTGGAGAAGCACAAATTTCAAACATCCCTTACTGATGCATTACAGGTTTTTAGATACTACATCAGTCAAAAGCTGGGTATGGTCCAGCTTTTCAGATCTCTCAAAAAATTTAATGGGCATGGTTGGTCAGCCAGTTTACATAACATCCACCACTTGATTTTGCAATTGCCAGGCTGTGTCTCCAAAATTTTATGTGACAGAACCCATCTGTTATGTCTCAAATGTTGATATGACACCTGGTAATGTGTCTGAATTTGGCAGAATTTTTAGTAAATCATTTTTTAGTAACTCACTGTAGCTTGATTCTTTTATCAGTTGATCATGGTGAAACTGTCTGTTGTACAAGGTAATAAAAAACCTCTGGTGCTTGATGTGACAACTGATAGCATTTATATAGAAATGCACTGTTTGCCAGATCACAGGGGTCCATAGTAAATGTTTGCCAGGCCAATGTGTATAAAAGAAATGTACAGAGCTATGCAAATATATGTAAGCACAAATCTTAGGATGAAAAATGTACCCAGGAATGTCAGTGTTCTTAAGAAAAGTATGCATGAAACCACTTAAAAGTGGGAGTTTTTGGAGGTGACCATGAATGGATCTTTGTCTGTGAGATTTGCAGTACAAAGGTTATTTGAAAAGACACAAGTTTTGAATGCAGAAATGGACCACTGGATGAAATGGACCATGGTTTTGCCCCACCTTGTCACTTAACTAGCATGTGGCAGAGAGGTATGAGCAAATTTGGGTAATGGCTAAAGGGACTTCCTGTGCAAGCTGGACCTTCCTTGAATTGGAAAGGATAACAGTCTTCCATAAATTACACAACACATTTTTTATAGACTCCTCCATCCTCTGCCTCCACCCCCAGTTCAGTGGGACTGTAGTTGGCCAAAGCCCACACTATCAACTGTTGGAAGTAACATTATAATGAAACCCTCTAAGAAGGAATTGTACCACATACTGACCCATTTACTTGGGGTGCCAAAATTGTACTGAACCATTGATCCATGATCCATGATCCATGAATATGATGTTCATTATCCACACATTATTCATTACCACATGGGATGTTATAGCTTCACTGCCAGCTTTCCACCTAAGTATGTCTGGTATCTAAAATTATGCAGTTTTTCTGAATACAAGGCAAACGTATGACACCCATTTGTTTATGGACAAAAATTAGAGTATCTGATCAGTATACATCCGTCAGCCAAGCAAAACCACATTTTCTTGCATAAAGAAGGTCACACTAGGTGTTATGCACCAGGTCTCAGAGGAAATCGAGGTATCACACTGACCAGTTGCATAAATGCCAGTGCCTGTAAAAATAAAAGGATATTTTTATGATTTATGGTTATGTATTGTTACATACACAGGTCGTGCCTTTATGCGCTTTTGCAGGGTGTACGTTAAGTCGCGGCGGGTTCGCGTTCAGCGGGTTTACGCAGACTGATAGGTTAGCAGTGTGCCAGTGGCCATAGGCTTGACCCGCTGACCCTGCCACACTAAATAAAGGCCTACAGCCCCTTTTCGATGTCCAGTCATGAATAATCCGCCGAAAAGACAACTTGGCGCTGAGTACCCGTGCGGATGGGCCGGATCCGGGAAGACGGAAGCTCAACTGGCGGCGCACTGCGGCGAGGGGCCTAGGACCATCCAATGGATCAAGGCCAAGTTGCGGTCTGGGGAGAATCTGGAAGAGGCCCCGAGGTCCGGCGGGCTTCGAGCTGTCCGCACCCTTCAGAACGTGGACGCCGAGGCTCAGTTCATCGGGCAACCCCTGGCAGTTCATCAGGCAGATCGTCAGGGGATTGGTTGCGCCCAGTCCACTATGAGGAACCTGGGCCATCAGGATTTTCACATGAGATCTAGGATGACCCAGATTAGGCCCCGTGTGACCGAGGCGGCCCTTCTGCGGCGTTGGGAAAGAAGCAAACGTCTCGTGAACTTCAGAAAGGACAAGAGGACGTCAAACTTCATCAGGGTCTTTTCCGACGAGAAGTTGTTCCACGTGCACGCCCAGCGGAGCAGGAGAAACTCCAAATACTGTCTGACCTCCCTGTGGATAACGTTGATCCCAGGGTTCGATTTAACCCAGTCAGCAAGCACCCACAATGTCATGGTCCTCGGCGTGGTCGGTTCCAGCGGGAAGAAGTGCCCTATCATGGTCGTTGATGCCGACGAGAAGACCTTCAGGGAGATGTACGAGCGTCTGTTGAATACGGAGGTCATCCCCTGGACCAGGGAGACTTTCCCAGATGACAGTTTGGTGTTCCAGCAGGACGGAACGCCCGCACAGATCGCCAGCGCCAGGAAGCAGAAGCAGTGGAGGAGCTTGGAGGAGAGCCACATTTCTGGTGGAAGGAGATGTGGTCTCGCCGTCCCTAGAGCTTAACCCGCTGGATTACTCCATCTGGAGCGTTATGCGGGAGGGAGTCCAGTCCCATCCCGACCTGGAGTCCCTCAAGACTTAGGTCGTGGAGCATTGTGGGAAAAACCGCCTTTTTTGTGTCAAGGAGCACCAAAAATATTATACTCCAAAAAAAAATTGCACTCCAAAATGGTCATTTGCCACTCCCCCAAAAGACATGGGTATTCCTACTCAACCAGAGTTCGAAGTTGCCCAGCGTTTCCCCCTCCCCCTGGGTGATGGTTTACCATTCACATTCGGCCGCTGAAGTACGCTCCGAACCCACGGCCAGCCGCCTTTCACCCCCCCCCCCCTCATCCCCATCCCCATCAATAACTCCGCTGACCTACCATGTAAACTCAGGAAACTGGTTTGCTGCCTTCCCCCCCCCCCAAGGGAGCCACTGGATCCACCCCTGCTGGCCACATATACTTGCAAAGCACCTAGTTAGCCCATGCTTCTCATATAAACACATGACATATTGTACTCTAAAAGGTAATTTGTACTCCGACATCAAGAAGAAAAACCAGGCTTCCAACACTATCGTGGAGGCCTTGGACAGGACGGATGAGGCCTATATCGTCAATACCTGCCGCTCCCTTGAGGCCATGTGGAGGTCGTCATCGAGGCCAACGGCAACTTTATCGAAAGAGAAACTGAAACATGCCCGTATGTCGTTGTACGTAACTGCGTTTTTGACCTACATTGGGAACTATATGCGTTATATAACTGCAGTCATGAAAATGGCGAGAACTGCCATATCTTAATGCACACCCGGAACGCATACGATGTTAGCGTATGTGTAAATTTATTATCTGTATATTTGCACTTACATGCATTTGCCCAACATTCGGTGGTTGTTTAAGCATTTGTGATGGCGCACATTTCTGTGTATGTTTACTTGTCATGTTGGCATTTTCCGTATGTATATCTGCACCTTTGTGCATGATGGTGTACCAGAATTTGTCATATGCACATCTGTGGATACCTCCTTGTACGCACGTGCATTAATTGCCATACATATTTGCTGTATACTCATTAGTCCGGTTATCGATCAGAGTCGAGTGGCATTTGCAGACTAACCCAGTAAAGTGCAAGGCGACGTGCAATTTGTCCTTGGGTCTGGTTTGCGTTTGAAAATCAGTTTCCTTGAGAGGGCTGCAGAAAACCAAATGTCACAAAACCAACAAAATCTAATTTGCCCAGCACAGGCGATTGTCAGGATGTTATAACTCGTATCATGATGGGTTTGCTTTGTTGTACTGGTCCAATACAGAATAAGAAAAGAATTAAAAAAAAACCTTAACTTGTGCTTACTGGTCACAGAAAAGAAACATGAATCCAACTCCAGCAAGTCACGTACTGCATAGCGGATACCACCATCCAGTTGCCAGAAGTTGGCAGCAGGTTGCAACATCAATCTCGCCCGACAACCTCATGTATCCACTGTTCATAGTGTAAGTATGAGCAGTTGTTCACACTTTGGAGTGGCGTGCTTAGTGGTTTTGTAGCAGCCGTGGTGGGAGCAGCAACTCCTGAGCCTAACTGAAAGATGATACTGGTGTTCCAGAGATGCTTGCAACAGAGATGCTAGAATATTTTCTTGCTGATTGTTTTTTTCTTGTATTTTTGGCCTGGAATCACTTGGGAAAAGCACATTACCTTTGTCTTGCTCCATGGCAGAAAAAGATGCGAGCAACTTATCTTCTTTTTCATGGAGAACAAATGAAAAGCATAATTTGATTATCTTTTTCACCACTCTGTTCATTCAGCCCAGTGTGTGTGTGCCAGTGAGGCGCGTTTGTAATATGTAACTTGCGTCACATCTGTGTTGTAATCACGGACACCTGCTGCGGAACTAGACCATGGGTTAAAATATTGCTACTGTTGATTAAGCAGTGGCAATTTCCGTGTTGTAGTTTTGTGTTACCATTAACTGCTGCTCGCAGGGACGACCCAGATGCTGTACAGCCAGTGGCCAGCATGCCTGGTGTGTCACGGTACGGCATCAATAAATTGGCTGAAGTTCTCAAGCCTCTTGTGGAGGACGGTCTGACGTCTGTTCTGTTGTTTGGAGTGCCTGAAGGAAAAAAGGTCAGTGGCAAAATCCTTGGATAAATTGCATTAACTCAACATGGACTGGAGTGCTTTTGAACCGTCCACTTCCCGGCGGTATTTTTGCTCCCCTTACTTCTCTGGAGAACCATTGGTCAGATTTACACGATTCAAACGCTAATTAATAGTCTTTTACTATGAGGCCTCATGTGGGATACGTTTATAGGTCGGAAGGTCAGTATCATGTCACACGTTGGGTTAGTGCCCCAAAAGTGGTGGTGAAATGCCAGTCTATTCAGAGGCAAAAATGGTGCAACACTGGTGTAGGAGCGGTCGAAATCGGGATGGTGTAGTAGCTCCCATGATGAATATGTTTTTTTCAGATCACAACTCTTGCAAAATGTGGCCCGATATCAGCCGGGGTCATGAGGTCCATGAACGTTTTGGTTGTTAACGTCACAGTGATTTCAGAAGGGAATCTAAATCTGTTCAGAAAACCGCCTTTGAAACCAGCAAATGACCATTGTTGACCTCACATGCGGTCAAATCTTACTTGCATGAGCTTATACTTGGCCATTGCGTCAGCACTGGTGAGGTTCTCTCAAGTTATGTCCCTAGGCAAGGGCGGGAAGATTAGTACAAACAGTGCATGAAAATTCCATCTGTGGAGCAGGTTGTGAGTCACCTATGATGGCCTGAATAGCTATTTGTTTGATAGACGGTATCTGTATTGTTCAGGTAGGTTGGAAATTGGAGGGTTCCGTTGTAGGTCGTTAGCAAGTTATTCTAAAAGGGAACGAAAAGGAGTAACACAAAATGTCTGGAGCGAGACCTGGCTTAAACGTGATTCTCCGGCCCAGTCATGAAGAAGTTTTGTTGTTGTGACACGTTCGGTTCGGAAGCTTTGACGTCACCTCGCGTTATTGCTGTCTCACCCGTCGTCGGCGGGCGGAGGGATTTCGTATTCCGTGCGTGGTCCCGCTGGAAAACACGGCACTGGGAGCCGTTTGAAGCGAGGTGTAAGCGGCGGTCCAGGGCGGCAGTCACCGTACTTGGTGTGGTGACGCGCCCGGCCGCCGGCGCTGGCAGGCGGGACGTTCAGGGGCGCGGGGCCGCCGTGTTTCAGGACGAGCGCGGCTCGGGCGCCGACGACCCGGACAATGCCGTCATCAAGGCCATCAGGGTGATCAAGGACAGCTGCCCGGCGCTGCTGGTCGCCTGCGATGTAAGTGGCGCCATGAGCTGCCTGTGAAACCAGCACCGTCGTGGGCTTGAGGAGGGTTTTGCTAGAGTTTGCAGTTGCCTATTGGTGTGTTAACGCGGTTACATAAAGGCTGCCATTGTAGTGCAAACTGGTTGTTGACGCACCAGTTCTTTTCTTGACGTTTTCCCTATGTTGTTTTCGTTGGGAACTACATTGTTCTTACCTCTGATCTTTTGTTATTTGCAACCATAAATGGCTATGGTATGTGCAATATGTTTTCTCTTTTACTTTTAAAGCGACAAGTGGAGCTGTTTTTACAGCAGTGTGTCGTGATATACAAACACGTGAAACCAGGATTTGTCGGACCTTCACCAGCGTGGCCTGTCGCGCAATGGACGACCCTCTCACCGTCAAACCGCCATTAGAGAAGCGAATGCACCGAAAGCAGGGCTTCGGGTTGCGTTTTGAAACCGTTGGCCAGCTTAAATCGTACGATTCTGCAAAGGTTTTGTGACTCATCAAGTGTGTGGCGTAATTCGCACCAGACTGTGCGAGTTACCAGGGTGTGCGTAACTCGTCTTCGGCCCGGTCCGTGCCGGCCGGCCGCTGATCGCCGCCTCCCGCCAGGTCTGCCTGTGTCCGTACACGTCGCACGGCCACTGCGGCATCCTGCACCAGGACGGCACCATCGACAACGCGCCCAGCATCGCCCGGCTGGCCGAGGTGGCGCTGGCGTACGGCCGTGCCGGTGAGGACTGGTGCCGGGGGGCCGCGGCGTGACGCTGTCCGGCGAGTAAACGTCCGTTGCTGAGCCTGCAGTCTCCCGAGGAAGACATTATACGTCACATTTTAGCCACACATTTTGGACTGGCTCTTGTGTGGTTCATGACCTGCAGGGAGCGGATTCAGAAATCTCCTGGGGGTGAATAATTGAGTGGATAATTGGTGGATAATTGAGATCACGCATTTTGTTTTCATTGCCGTGGTCGTCAGATATTTTGTCTTTTTGTATTCTGTCCGTTGTCATTGTCGTCAGATATTTTGTGTATGTCTGTTCTATTTTTGGATGCATTGAAGGGACGTATGACTTTTGTTGGCTACTTTTCCGTTTGGATACGCTGCTGGCGACCCGGTGACCCGGTAATTATTGACTGGCCACTGATCTGCTGCTGCTGCTCTTCCCCCTCCCTCCCTGACGAGCCGCCCGGCGGGCAGGAGCGGACGTGGTGGCGCCCTCGGACATGATGGACGGCCGGGTGGCGGCCATCAAGGCGGCGCTGGTCGGCGCCGGGCTCGGCTCGCGCTGCGCCGTGCTCTCGTACGCCGTCAAGTTCGCCAGCAACTTCTACGGGCCGTTCCGCGACGCGGCCAAGTCTGCGCCGGCCTTCGGCGACCGGCGGTGTTACCAGCTGCCGCCGGGCAGCAGCGGCCTGGCCAGCCTGGCGGCGGTGAGCGGCGGCCTCTCTCCCTCCCCCCGGCCTCCGGGCAGCGTCTCCTCCTCCGCGGCGGGCCTCGCAGCGCCGCGACGTCGCGCCAGCCGCCGTCTTGGCATGACTCGTAGACCTGAAAATGGTCTGATGAATCTTTGTAGTCCTCTCGAAGTTTGGCCGATTGGTTTTGGCTTCTTTTTTATGGAAAGACGTGCTGCCGACGAGTTTCCTTTTTGATCCGTTCCGGTGTCGCGTGACGTCGATCTTCTTTGTTTCGTCGGCGTTTTTGCTGGTCGTATTACGATCATGTATGTGGCCTGGCTCGGTTCGTTGGCGCCGGCTCGCGGCCCCACTGGGTCTTATGGCTCTGACGCCGCGGCCGAGCGCGCCTACTGACTGCTGCCCGCCTCCGGCAGTCGCGGGACGTGGCCGAAGGGGCCGACATGCTGATGGTGAAGCCGGGCATGCCCTACCTGGACATCGTGCGCCAGACCAAGAACCAGTACCCGCAGTACCCGCTCTTCATCTATCAGGTGCGGGGGCGGCCGGACGGCGCGTCCGGCGGTCCGGCGTCCGGTCCGCCGGACGGCGAACGGACCCCCTCCCCCCCGCCTACTGTCAGTCCGCTCCGCTAGAATAGGGTCCGCGTTATGCGAGTCATGAAGGCTTACGATCCGGGAATGGTGCTTACGACGAGAAAGAAAACGTCGCCAGCCTCTTGTGGAGTATAATTTATGATACGTCCTTGCTATCACCCTGATTTTGTCATATTTTGGCTGGATGTCCTGAGAAACCTGGTGTCATCTGCTATTTGCCGTCAGTGAGTTTCTCATTGTCACAGTGTCGTTCTGAAGCATGCTTTGTTATGGACAGAAAGAAGCAGTTAATGGCTGGCCAATGCTAATCGCGGAGTTGGCACACTAATATGCTTAAAGTTTCCTGATATATAATCTCTATATTATAAATTTTAAAATGTCGACCGTCGGAGTTCGGTTTTGACGGGCTGGTGTGGCAAGACTACAAGTGGCACGTGGCTGAAACTCGGCCAGGTCAGGGGTTTGGTGGCACAATGCATTCTGGTCGGGTTTTCGGGCGTCGGGGGTGCACGGGGTGCGCGTGGCACCCGCTACAGTCGCCCATAGGGTTTGCATGTATTTTTGACGACATCGTGCAAAAACGGTGTCGCGCGCCGCTTCCGGGCGCCCGATCTCGGCAACCGCAGGTCGCATCGACACCAAACCAAATGCCATCGAAAGACAATCTGCAGGGGAACAGCATGACACCGAACACGTGGCGCGGGGTTCGGCACGTGGCGCGTGCCACCCGAGGCAACGAGAAAAATGGCCGTTCTCAAAGGTTTCAAAATGGCAACATTTTTCATTACCGGTTCATTTGTGTTTACACCGCGATTTCGACAGCACGCAGTGTGACGTTGTTGGCAAAATTGGTACCAATGGAAAGGCCGTAGTTTTGTCGTTCTGACGCCGCAATAAAATCATCATACTTGACATAACTGTTCGTGCCATGGGGCATCAACCGAACCGATGCATGTCGTAGTTTTGCGCAAAATCGACGGATTTTCAGTGTTTTGCGTTCAGTTGAACATTGTGGCGCCGTCATTGGGAGCTGGCCATTGAAAATACTTGCATCGAGTTCGTCAGTCAATTGTCAATGCGTCGGCATAGGCCATTTGGTGTGTCTCGTTGCGGTTGTTTTCAACGAAAGCGTACAAAAAGGTCTTATTTCGTCTTTTGCGTGATTTCTTCGTCAATTAGGGCTCCCCTTGCTCATACATAAAATTGGCTTCATGCGCAAAATCGACGCATTTTCAGCGTTTTGTGTTCGGTTGACGATTGTGGCGCCGTCATTGGGAGCTGGCCATTGAAAATACTTGCGTCAAGTTCGTCAGTCAATTGTGAATGCGTCGGCATAGGCCATTTGGTGTGTCTCGTTGCGGTTGTTTTCAACGAAAGCGTACAAAAAGGTCTTATTTGGTCTTTTGCGTGATTTTTTCGTCAATTAGGGCTCCCCTTGCTCATACATAAAATTTGCTTCATGCGCAAAATCGACGCATTTTGAGTGTTTTGTGTTCAGTTGAAGATTGTGGCGCCGTCATTGGGAGCTGGCGATTGAAAATACTTGCATCAAGTTCGTCAGTCAATTGTGAATGCGTCGGTATAGGCCATTTGGTGTGTCTCGTTGCGGTTGTTTTCAACGAAAGCGTACAAAAAGGTCTTATTTGGTCTTTTGCGTGATTTTTTTCGTCAATTAGGGCTCCCCTTGCTCATACATAAAATTGGCTTCATGCGCAAAATCGACGCATTTTGAGTGTTTTGTGTTCAGTTGAAGATTGTGGCGCCGTCATTGGGAGCTGGCGATTGAAAATACTTGCATCAAGTTCGTCAGTCAATTGTGAATGCGTCGGTATAGGCCATTTGGTGTGTCTCGTTGCGGTTGTTTTCAACGAAAGCGTACAAAAAGGTCTTATTTCGTCTTTTGCGTGATTTTTTCGTCAATTAGGGCTCCCCTTGCTCATACATAAAATAGAAAAGCAAAACCCAGGAGGACGAGGCAGCGGCTACATTGTACCCTAGGTAGTCTTACGGTAGAAACCGCATGGAGGGAAATGAATGCGGTTACCATGTTAATAACAGTTTCCGATTATTTCTTCCCTTTATTGGTCTGTTGTTTTCTTCTTAGTGACTTCAAGTGAGCAGTGCCCGAGAAAAAAACGTGACCGAACACGTGATTTTTTTTTTGCATTTGCGCGATTTACATACGTGGCGCATTGAAAAAATAAGCCATTCGTCTGATACGTGTTGTGCTGTGTGTGTTCTGGCCGATTTAGGCTTCCTGGACTACAAGCGTTTTGCGTGAAATTATGGAGTGTGTGTACTGTGAAAGTGTATTGCGCCCGAAGTGGATTTGTGATACGCTCGCGATGAGGCGCCGGCCGAGCGCGGCCGACAGGCGCAGGGCGGCCGAGCGGGCCCGGCTGCGACGCGAGGCCCTGAACGAGGCCGAACGAGCCGCCGAACTGGAGCGCCGACGAGTGGCCCGTGCCGCGGATGTGGAGGTAAGGGAGGCCGACGCCGCTAGACTGAGAGACGCGCGCCGTGATGAACAGTATGCCGAGCGGGAGCACGAGCGCGAGCAGCGTCGTCGCGAGGACCCAGACGCGATGCAGCGCAACCGCCACCGCCAGCAGCGAGTGAGGGATGCCGCACGCCAAGGACGGCCCGCACCGGCGGCGCGGCAGCCCGACGAGGTTCTCGCCGGCCGGCAACTTGATGGTGGTGGTGGGACGGTCCCAGGATCAGTTCGGTCACCTCTTTGGCCGAAACTTGATTCGATTCCAAAATTCGAACGCGCAAAGAACTTTAAATGCGCGGCGCGGCAGACTTCCAAATTGCTGTCGGGGCGTCGCGAATGTGTCGTGTGGCGTACATGGGCAACTCGGGGGGTATGGGGGTACAGGAACGAGCTCGTAGCGACAGCATCTAGATGGGGCGATGCCGGCCGACAGGCCGGCTGTTTGCCGCTAGTAAATTTTAAAATGTCTGTCGACGTCGGAGTTCGGTTTTGACGGGCTGGTGTGGCAAGACTACAAGTGGCACGTGGCTGAAACTCGGCAGTCTGGTGAGTTTGGTGGCACAATGCATTCTGGTCACGGTTTCGGGCGTCGGGGACGCAAGGGGTGCGCGTGGCACGCGCTACAGTCGCCCATAGGGTTTGCATGTGTTTTTGGCGAAATCGTGGAAAAATCTGCGAAATTCCGACAAAATGGTGACGCGCGCCGCTTCCGGGCGCCCCATCTCGGCAACCGCAGGTCGCATCGACACGAAACCGAGCGCGATCGAAAGAGGATCGACAGGGGAACAGCACGATACCAAACACGCCGCGCGGGGACCGGCACGTGGCGCGTGCCGCGGGCGAGAAAGCGAAAAATGTCCGCTTTGTAAGGTTTCAAAGTGGGGTCGCCATCTCGTAAACCGTTAATGACACTGGGAAGGGGCCGCGACTACCGAGCAGAACAAGGTACGGACTCGAAATCGTCTGGCGGAGTCGGCCTCGTCCGCCGGACGGGGTAGCCGTGGCACGCGCTCAAAATGGGGTCATTTGCGACGTTTGTGTCGTTTCTGTTTCTACAGAAATTTCGAACACAACGGTGTCGATTTCCGAATCGAAACTGGTACCGACAGAAAGCCCGTTTTTTTGCCGTTCCGATGGGGCCAAGCACTGAGAAGGTGTGGCGCGGCCGTCCCGGCCAGGCGACGCCACGTGATGCGATGCGGGCCGCACTTTGGCCCCGTTTCAAGAGCGCTTTGGGTCATTGGCGGGCGCCGACACGGCACCCTTCCCGGAGGCTAATCTCACCAACCGTGTGTCGTATCGAGACGAAACCTGGTCCGTTCGACAGAGAATCGATTGCAGAACAACATCGTGCAAAACACCGCGCTTGGGGATCAGCGCGTGGCGCGTGCTGGCCACCGGAACACAAAAAGTGCAGGTTTGCAAGCTTTACAAAATAGGGTGCGTGTAAATTCAACCGTTAATTAGGACGCGTCGGCGACTTAATAGGCTCATGCCACTAGGTACCCACTGCATATCATTCCATAGGGTCGACGTCGTCCGACAAACGGGGTAGCCACGGCACGTGCTCAAAGTGGGAACATTTTTCATTACCGGCTCATTTGTGTTTACACTGCGATTTCGATAGCATGTAGTGTGAAATACTTGGTAAAATTAATACCAATAGAAAGGCCGTAGTTTTCTCGTTCTGACGCCGCAATAAAATAATCATAATTCACGTAAATGTTCCTGCTATGGCGCATCAACTGCACCGATGCATGTGGTAGTTTTGCGCAAAATCGACGGATTTTGAGTGATTTGTGTTCAGTTTAAGATTGTGGCGCCGCCATCGGGAGCTGGCGATTGAAAATACTTGCACTAAGTTCGTCAGACAATTGTGAATACGTCGGTATAGGCCATTTGGTGTGTCTCGTTGCGGTTGGTTTCAACGAAAGCGTACAAAAAGGTCTTATTTCGCCTTTTGCGTGATTTTTTCGTCAGTTATGTTCCAAAATCATCCTCTGTTGCTCACAGCTGAAAATTGCTTGATTTCATCGTGCTGGATTTGACGCGACCTCCGTTTTCGGGATTTCCAATACGGTATAAAAAATAAACCTTTAACGGGAATACACGCACGGTGAGATATACAAACCGATAGTCAGGGGACACAGGTAGGACAGAGCCAGGGTTACAAAGAAACGGGTATATAATTATTTTACTGATGGAGCATGGAAGCAAATTCATTGACAGCCCTCATAAATGAAGTGATGAAGATGGTAGCTGCATGAAGGGAAATTAAGTGGTAACAGCGTTAAAAAACGTTCTGATCTGAAGCGCCTAGCGTTATTTCAGACAATGCGATACACAGCTGTGAAAATGCTCATTCTTTCGAGCACGAAGTGTAAGGACATAGACAGAGACCAAACGACAAACGGCCGTCTTTTACCATGGAAACGCGCAGCGCGACTGTTCAGCAGCGTTGGGGCAGCACCTTCAGTTTTTGAAGTGCAGCCGGAATGAAGCGCGTAGGGCGTTAGTCGAACAACACTCTTGCATGCTGGCATGACAGTTTTCGGGAAACGAGCCTGCCCAAGTTTGTTTTAGAAAAAAGAAGCTGTTTGTTCGAAATGAAAGGCGCAGAGTGATCACCGGACGGTAGCGGTTTGAAGACGTTGAGAAGTTCGGCACAATTTCGACTGAGATGCAAATTTCGATCATGCATTAGCATTTAAATGTACCCCGCGGCAAAGGACGTCCAAGGCGGTCGGTGTGTCCGAACAGGTTCTGCACATAGTGGTGTATATGGTCATCTCGAGAGAGGAATGGAGAGTTGCGGGGTCTGCGGCGGGGCCGAATGCCGTCCGTTTCCACGTGAGCGCGCGGCGCGATTGTGGAGCGGAATGGGGGCAGTTCGATCAGCGGTTAAACTGACTGAAGCGCGCAGCGCGACTGTCGAACAGTGCTCGAATGCTGGGGTAGGGATGAGACTGCGGACGTTTAGACGATCAAGCAGACGCCGTTTGTTGGCAATGAATTGTGCAGGGCGGTAGTGGGACGGTCCCAGGATCAGTTCGGTCACCTCTTCGGCCGAAACTTGATTCGACTCCAGAATTCGAAGACGCAAAGAGCTTTAAATGCTCGGCGCGGCAGACTTTCAAAATGCAGTCGGAGCGTCGCCAATGCGTTGTGTGTGCTGTACACAGGGAACTCAGGGGGTATGAGGGTACAGGGACGAGCTCGTAGCGAGAGCATCTAGATGGAGCCATGCCGGCCGACAGGCCGGCTGTTGCCGCTAGTCTCTATATTATAAATTTTAAAATGTCGACCGTCGGAGTTCGGTTTTGACGGGCTGGTGCGCCGACACCACATGCGGCACGGAGGTGAAACTCGGCCAGGTCACGGGTTTGGTGGCACAATGCATTCTGGTCACGTTTTCGGGCGTCGGGGGTGCACGGGGTGCGCGTGGCACCCGCTACAGTCGCCCATAGGGTTTGCATGTATTTTTGACGAAATCGTGCAAAAACGGTGTCGCGCGCCGCTTCCGGGCGCCCGATCTCGGCAACCGCAGGTCGCATCGACACCAAACCAAATGCCATCGAAAGACAATCTGCAGGGGAACAGCATGACACCGAACACGTGGCGCGGGGTTCGGCACGTGGCGCGTGCCACCCGAGGCAACGAGAAAAATGGCCGTTCTCAAAGGTTTCAAAATGGCAACATTTTTCATTACCGGTTCCTTCGTGTTTACACCGCGATTTCGACAGCACGCAGTGTGACATTGTTGGCAAAATTGGTACCAATGGAAAGGCCGTAGTTTTGTCGTTCTGACGCCGCAATAAAATCATCATACTTGACATAACTGTTCGTGCCATGGGGCATCAACCGAACCGATGCATGTCGTAGTTTTGCGCAAAATCGACGGATTTTCAGTGTTTTGCGTTCAGTTGAACATTGTGGCGCCGTCATTGGGAGCTGGCCATTGAAAATACTTGCATCGAGTTCGTCAGTCAATTGTCAATGCGTCGGCATAGGCCATTTGGTGTGTCTCGTTGCGGTTGTTTTCAACGAAAGCGTACAAAAAGGTCTTATTTCGTCTTTTGCGTGATTTCTTCGTCAATTAGGGCTCCCCTTGCTCATACATAAAACTTGCTTCATGCGCAAAATCGACGCATTTTGAGTGTTTTGTGTTCAGTTGAAGATCGTGGCGCCGTCATTGGGAGCTGGCGATTGAAAATACTTGCATCAAGTTCGTCAGTCAATTGTGAATGCGTCGCTATAGGCCATTTGGTGTGTCTCGTTGCGGTTGTGTTCAACGAAAGCGTACAAAAAGGTCTTATTTCGTCTTTTGCGTGATTTTTTCGTCAATTAGGGCTCCCCTTGCTCATACATAAAATTTGCTTCATGCGCAAAATCGACGCATTTTCAGCGTTTTGTGTTCGGTTGACGATTGTGGCGCCGTCATTGGGAGCTGGCCATTGAAAATACTTGCGTCAAGTTCGTCAGTCAATTGTGAATGCGTCGGCATAGGCCATTTGGTGTGTCTCGTTGCGGTTGTGTTCAACGAAAGCGTACAAAAAGGTCTTATTTCGTCTTTTGCGTGATTTTTTCGTCAATTAGGGCTCCCCTTGCTCATACATAAAATTTGCTTCATGCGCAAAATCGACGCATTTTCAGCGTTTTGTGTTCGGTTGACGATTGTGGCGCCGTCATTGGGAGCTGGCCATTGAAAATACTTGCGTCAAGTTCGTCAGTCAATTGTGAATGCGTCGGCATAGGCCATTTGGTGTGTCTCGTTGCGGTTGTTTTCAACGAAAGCGTACAAAAAGGTCTTATTTGGTCTTTTGCGTGATTTTTTCGTCAATTAGGGCTCCCCTTGCTCATACATAAAATAGAAAAGCAAAACCCAGGAGGACGAGGCAGCGGCTACATTGTACCCTAGGTAGTCTTACGGTAGAAACCGCATGGAGGGAAATGAATGCGGTTACCATGTTAATAACAGTTTCCGATTATTTCTTCCCTTTATTGGTCTGTTGTTTTCTTAGTGACTTCAAGTGAGCAGTGCCCGAGAAAAAAACGTGACCGAACACGTGATTTTTTTTTTGCATTTGCGCGATTTACATACGTGGCGCATTGAAAAAATAAGCCATTCGTCTGATACGTGTTGTGCTGTGTGTGTTCTGGCCGATTTAGGCTTCCTGGACTACAAGCGTTTTGCGTGAAATTATGGAGTGTGTGTACTGTGAAAGTGTATTGCGCCCGAAGTGGATTTGTGATACGCTCGCGATGAGGCGCCGGCCGAGCGCGGCCGACAGGCGCAGGGCGGCCGAGCGGGCCCGGCTGCGACGCGAGGCCCTGAACGAGGCCGAACGAGCCGCCGAACTGGAGCGCCGACGAGTGGCCCGTGCCGCGGATGTGGAGGTAAGGGAGGCCGACGCCGCTAGACTGAGAGACGCGCGCCGTGATGAACAGTATGCCGAGCGGGAGCACGAGCGCGAGCAGCGTCGTCGCGAGGACCCAGACGCGATGCAGCGCAACCGCCACCGTCAGCAGCGAGTGAGGGATGCCGCACGCCAAGGACGGCCCGCACCGGCGGCGCGGCAGCCCGACGAGGTTCTCGCCGGCCGGCAACTTGATGGTGGTGGTGGGACGGTCCCAGGATCAGTTCGGTCACCTCTTTGGCCGAAACTTGATTCGATTCCAAAATTCGAACGCGCAAAGAACTTTAAATGCGCGGCGCGGCAGACTTCCAAATTGCTGTCGGGGCGTCGCGAATGTGTCGTGTGGCGTACATGGGGAACTCGGGGGGTATGGGGGTACAGGAACGAGCTCGTAGCGACAGCATCTAGATGGGGCGATGCCGGCCGACAGGCCGGCTGTTTGCCGCTAGTGAGTTGATAAACAACGTTTTCAAATGGTGCTAATGCTAATCGCGGAAGTGGCCCTCCAGTATGCGTGAATAATGAGCTCTTAAACAACCTCTTCAAATGATCCACGCTTTAGTGGGATGATTGAATGGCGAATGGTTCCGTGCTTCCAGACTTTAAAACTTTAGTCTGCACTATTCTGTTTTTTTTATGGGTCGAACGGATCATGCTCCTTCCCAGAATGAATTCATTCCGTTTCTAATATCTGGGCATCTAATTCTGATAAAGGGCATATACATTTTTCGTTTGACTTCCTTTGATGCATTACTTTGTTACCGTGTAGGAATTGTGATGGTCCACCCTCAGTGATCATCCTGTCCGGTGTGCGAGCAGGTATTGAATGGTGCAGGCTGCGTTCATCGTTTATATCTGCCTGCATACTAACGATATCAGCCGATTCTCAAACTCCTATTGACCACGCGGATGTCAAACACCCTGTTAGCTGTTGTCACTGACCCAGCCTGGCCGTGTGTCGTCAACCCAGGTGGTCGGCGTCATTGGTGTCATGGCCTGGTGCTGTTTCCCCTGGCTGCAGCGTCATGACCCAGTGTGACCGAACTGGCGTAGCCCGACCATCGGGGGTCATTGGCCTTGCTGTCTAGTTTGATGACCTCCGGGGACCCGTGTTGCTGGCCGACCCGGCGGTTGTCGTTCCTGGCCGGCGTCACTGACACGCTGCGGCCGGCAGGTGTCTGGTGAGTACGCCATGCTGTACCACGCCGCCGGCCAGGGCGCCTTCAAGCTGAAGCCGGTCGTCATGGAGGCGCTGACGTCCATGAGACGCGCAGGTCAGTCGGCTACTCGTCCCGCTGTCTCCCCGGATCACGGCGGGAATCGACCGGTGGCCGGTGTCGTTCTGGGCAGAACACGCTGCCTTGAACGGGTGTGGCGGGATGCATCCGGCGGGGTTGAATCTCTGACCGTCGGTGGGATGCCGCAGGGGACAGTAGGAGAGATGAGCTGCAGAGATGAGCTGCCTGGAACCGACTGGCCTCAAGGCAGACGTGGTAGCCGGCTTCGGGGCGATATGATGGTTGGGGGATATCGTCTGTCGTCGCATAGCCTTGCGTTCTCGGAAGTCGTTCGGTCGTCGGAACGCTTCGCTGTATGCGTTGGTGTCCTTTGTTTGAGCGTTCAAACGTGACATGTGTATGTGTATGGTTCCCCGTATGTTCGCGTTACAGGCGCTGACGTCATCATATCGTACTACACGCCGAAGGTGCTCGGCTGGCTGAAGGGGCGGGACTAGCTGACGTCATTTGGCGCCCGCGAACCGGCCAATGCGAAAGCATTGTAGAGAAATCAGCCGGAACCCGGTAATCCATCCACTGGGTAGAACTTTGGCATCGCCTGGTGCGCATGACTGCGTTTGTCAGTGATATATTGCCTTCTTTGGCCTATCAGTTCTGTCTGTCAGTTCGAAAGGCGTTATGGTCGTAAAAGCCAAGAAATAATTAATGTCTCCGGAACATATCACAGTATCGGATGGCACATGAGATCCGTGTGACGAGGGCATTAAATGCGAACGTAAAGGAATTATTCATGTTCGTAAGCTTCCAGAAGATGAATGGAACTGACCGTTTCTGAGAACATTGTCCGATTTTAACTGTTTCTGTTTATGGCATGCGTAATTGCCCAACGGTTGAAAGCGGCGTATTGTTGCGTCTTGTTGCTGTTCCGAGACAGGAAATACTCTGAAAAATGTCTAAGATTTACGCCTCGCTGTGGTCACGAAGAAAGTTATTATAGCTTAGTCATTTTAGAATTCCTACACTGTGCCTTCGTGAGGATCTGTTGATGATGGAATGCGACCATTTCGGGGATCGGGTGCGAGGCGTAATTCAAATCACGCATCACATCTCAAAATGCGTCGCCAGACTTTTCTCTTTTGTGTAACGAAACGTCACAAATCCGATTGTATTGCTTTGTGTTGAACGAAATGTCGCGAATGTGAACTGTATTGGTCCTGCGGTGTTGTCCATGGCTGGCGATCCTGGGGCGTTGGGGATGTGCACCCCCCACCCCCCTCCCGATGTTCAGGGATTTCAACATTAGGCCTATGACAGTGAGTGGAAAGAAGCGGTCCGAAATCCTATGGACCACGCCCCAATGATTTCGGGAAGCACCAGCTATGGTGTTGTCTGCCATGACCCCTGGCTTGATTTTGGGACTCGTCTGTTGCCTTCTGTCATATTTTCAAACAGTCTTGCATCACAATACGACTCTGTGGCAGGATTTTTTGGGGTGGTGAGCGAGGGGGAGGGGTTGAAGAGGCCTCTTGGGACCGTGGCTGGACGTCTTCTGTTTTGCTTTTACTTGAAAACACTTCATGATATTTCACTCGATCTGCTCCTGTTTATTGTCATACTGAAACTGGTCGCGTGATTTCCCTCCCTTTTTACAAGGCTTACATCACATGCTTGGTGTTAGAATGGTAAAGAGTTATCTGTGTGAAATTTCCATGTACTGTGGCTTATTAGGGATGGTTTTAACAGTCTCGGTTACTGTGAGACCAATGAAACGGTTAGGTAGATTCTGTTTCGACCATGGATTTTATGACATTTCAGTTCTATGAATTCATAAGAATTGTGCGAGGCTCTGTTACCGAAGATTCTGGCTTTACGAGCTATGTTATACAAACTATATATGCTATGTTATACTTTTGCAGGAATTGCGTTGTGAATTTTTTTTTACGTTGTTTTTTTCTCGATTTCTTATCGTCTGCCGTGATCACCAATCTTGTAAAATTCAGGATTTGCGCCGAACAATTTAAGAACGTTGCTGTGCTACCATTCTATCGTGTCTGGGCTTCTGAAATTATTAAAATCTGGAGTACAGCGTGGCGATTGGAACAGCGACAGCACGCGTCGATTGAAGTGATCAGTCGTGTATGCATCGATCGAAACACCGCGGGTCATCACGATGGAATTTGGAATCTACTGACTGCCGGCAGGCTTTGAAATAATTATTAGTATTTTGGGTTCAGATTGCCCTGTCCAGTGATTCTACGGAACACACTTTCGTCGGCATGTTGGTGCGACGAGGGAAGACGCACGCACTTGTAGCGGACATTATCATCTTGCATTTGAACGGGATGGTGGTGGCTCTGGTCTGTCAAGATAATGACATCAGATCTGCCCGCAGGCTATGTGGACACAAGGAGATGGGTGTAACTACATTTTGTCGTAGTTCGCCCGTTTCCGGCTAAAGGCCCCTCGAAACATTACGGTCAGCATGGACAAGCCACTTTTCCGAAGTGTACCTGTTATGGTACTGTGGTTTGCAAGTTTGTTGGAACATTTTTAATGAAATTGGTCTGATTGTAACGCACCTCATGTGCCAGGGTTGAAGACTGGTCCTGCCATTGCTACACTCAAAGGATGTTTTTCTGTCATTTCGGGCTTTGAGGGGTAGTAGAGGCTAGTGGAAGGGGACTTTGTTGAACCATTCAAGTAAACAACCTTGCTATAAAACGCTACTGCGGGAAATAGATCTGTATCTCATATTATTCCTTAAATGTTTTCTCTGATAAAGGTATTTATGTCGTAGACAGGGATAATGTCTAGTTTTATTCGTGGTTGTCCCAAAGGAACTACTTGAGTTACCTGAATGCTTTCTCTAAAAATTTTAGATTCGTGACAGAGAACAACATGTGACCTTGAAGAATGTGCGTTCGATTTTTCAAATGTGATAGATTCTCCAGGTCTGAACACACCACGAGCATTTGGTGTTGTTTGTATGAATGCTTATTTTGTCGGGACTGGGAAGTACAAGCTCCCAGACATCCAAAACAAATTCCAGAACATTCATTTCTGGAATGTCATATTGTGTAACCGTGATCACCCCTCTTGCTTTATGTTGCGAATCACACGACATGTAAATTAGTTGGAACGGACTACGTATTCGGGACCATGTGTGTAGACCCATATCCCGGACACTTGCCCTAAACTAACGGGTTGAACCTCTGGTGTTGCGTGAGTACTAATGAAGGGATGTCCGTCTCATTGTGCCATCTTGTTTGTGATCTGTAACTTCGTTGAAGCTGCTTGGGAATGGGGATCTGGGGCTATCTTTTGTTGGTACCTTTCGAAACCAGAGCTTTATGGCACGATGTGTCGTATAAGATGACTTTTGGAAGCAGCGGCTGTGGGGGTATTGAGATAGTTGCACTTCGTTCAGGGCCTGGCGCTGCCCTGGTGATCTTTCATGACGGTGTACACGCTTTTATACGAGCTAAGCTTTGTCGCTGGGCGCTTCGTTTCTGAACTCACTCCAGGTGACAAGCGCGCGCTGCTGTGACCTCCTGTACTCGCGTTTCCTCCCACATATTGTTTAACTGGTGGTTGATAATAAATAGACCGGTAGCATACATGGCGTTTGTGCGTGTGCGCGTTACGCGTTTGCCTTCACAAAGAGCGACACTCCATCCATTCTCCGGATGTTAGCCGTCAGCTGTGAGAGCCGCGTCGAGTGCGCCTCCTGGGCCGGCGGGGCGGCGCGTGGTACGCCAGCTGTCCTAGCGTCGACGCTGGGCCGCAGCAGCGCCGTCGGCGCGGCGCTGGCAGCGCAGCAGCGGCGGGCCGCGGCGCCGGCGGTCGGCGGGCGGACGGCGGCGGCACGGCAGCGGTCGGCCGGCAGACGGTACGATGAGGGTGACCGCGGCGCTGGCGCTGGCGGCGCTGGCCGCCGCCGGCCACGCGGCTGCTGACGAGCCGGTGCTGGCCGCGCTGCTGACGCTGGTGCTGCGCCAGCACCCGCATTGTCACGTGCACGTCGTCTACGACGAGGTGTACGGCGAGCGACTGTCGACGGTCGTCCCGGAGCTGCATCGAAACGCCGCGAGTCTCCAGGTAATGGCAGCGCCATCTGTAGGCAGGTACCATCTGTAGGCAGGAATGGTCTTCAGGGCTGCGTTCAGAAACTAACTTGGCCACTTACCATGTTGCCTTGTTGCTCGAAAACATCTGTAGCGAACAATGCCGTCTTTTAAGAAGCAGACGAAAATCGGCCTTGCTACATAAGGTAGTTTAGAAACAAGAGGTAACCTCGCCAGTGATATCCGTCAGTTTGACAGAAGCTGACAGAAGCTCGGTTTGTCAGAGGGATTTAGGGCCTGTGACGTCACGCTGGCCGCTCCGTCACGGACAGGGGAAAATATGCCGCCACTGTTCTAGTGACGACTGCCAGTTGATTTCGGCCATGTTGTGCTGAGATGACAGTCATTCTCAGTAGTAGTGCTGCAGAAATGTATAGATGTCGCACATTAATGCGTTTACGGGAACATGTAATAGGGGAAGGAGGATAAATTGCGCCCCCTTGAACAAACACGCAATGCGTGAGTCACCCTTGAGTACCAGAAGGAAAGTATGACTTTCTAACGATGGAACAAACACTACTCTACATCATTACGGTGGAAATATTCTTCAGAAACGTGCTGCCTGTTCTGGCAGTCCGTTTTCGTAAAACCTCGAAAGGTGCAGTTGCCGAAATTCGTTAATTGCTCCCAGGGGATGGCGCAATTGACATTCAAATGCGCCCCAGTGACGAAGTTAAACTGACGAATGAATGTGCCCTTGAGGTGAAAGACGACAGTGTAGTTAAACAGGCTTGCATCGAGTTGAGTAAAAAATTTTGTATTGAGTGAATCAGATGAGTTACAACGTAAAGGCAACTAAATTCATACGTAGGTGTCTCATGAAAATACAAGGCCGGGCTTTAGCATGCCAGTCATAGCTCAAGTACAGTGATAGTTACGTGTTTTATATCGAATTATGTTGTTCAGCATACCTAGCACAGACAAACTAACTTGATTATGGAAGTGCAGGCTAATGTTTGGTTTCTCCCAATGTCAATTACCAGAAATATGCGGCAACCTGGTTTATCGCTCATTTGTGTCCGTATGGTGCAGGTATTCAACGATGTATGGCATATCCTGCTACTACCCTCACATTTATGCACTACAAAGAAACATGAAAGAAACAAGCGTATGTATTCCATTCAGGGACGTACCCAAGGGGGGGCCATGGGGGCTATGGCCCCCCTGAGCCAAGCGATGCACACTAGATATATGGCGATTTCGCAGGAATACGTAAAAGTGATCATATATATTTTGAAAAAGCAAACATTGATATGTTTTTCTGTGCGTGAAGTATGAGGTAAATTAGATAAAATTGCTGTTTTTTCTTGTAAATTTCATCATATGCCAGTGGCATATGGCAAAATTTAGCATTTGCCCTCCCCCCTTGAGGAAAATCTTGGCAACGTGCCTGTATTCCATCGATGGAAGGTAGGCATCTGAGATGTCCCATGCAGAAAACGCTGTGCTACTTCTGATCTCGTTTTTTTTATGTGTCAAAAACTCAATTAGAATCGTTCTAGCTCCGCATGGTTGTGTATCCGAACCGACACTTATCCGTCTATAGAAGAACAATGCAACAGCTTACGGCCGTCGTGTTTTGGCCCGCCCAGTGCCCTTGACGACCCCGACTTGACACCTGCCTTTTCATGCGACGAGTTTCTGTGGAGGCATCACAGTCGGAATTACAAATCGACATCGACATTATAAATCCTGGATGGAATACAAATGTGCTTGTCCATCAGGACCATCAGGTTCCTGGAGAACAACTTTATCTCAGACTTCTGGAAGGCGGCCAGCGTCGCGATGCTGGTCGCCTCTGCAGAACGTATTGCAAGATTGGGGTGCCGTGCCAGAAATCTTTGCAGCCAGTCTTTCCCTGGCCATGTGCGAGGACTTATGAAAAGGGTGATCAGGCTTCATGTGCTCCGCAACATGATATACAGTCTTCCTGATTTCAGCTTTCGTCACACCATAGACGATGTTCGACATTTTTATGATGTATGCCTCTAACTTTTTCGTAGGCAGAAGAAAAGGCAGGTGTTCTCTCCCTTTTTTGGGGGAGCGGGCGGAGTTCCGTTCGAGTTTCTCACTCGACAAGAAGCGTGGTCTCGAAAAGTGGTCAACGAGATAGTGTGGGAAGGTAAAGATGTAGATTAGGAGTACGGTTAGTGATACCAAATTAGGACAGTTCCAGGGGACTCCTTAACAATGAGATAAACGGGTCCCGCCCCAGGCGAGAAATTCTAGAGGAGGGGCATTCGAAAATTCAGGCCGATGCTTTCCATCCAACGCACATTCGCGTAGGTTATGAATGTCGCAAAACTTGCAGAGTACGAAAAGGGAAGCATCTATCCTCTCCCTCCTGTGCGAAGCTGATATGATACGCACCGGATATTATGTTAGGGCTTTGGGATTATACTTGGTATTTATGGGGTCCTAAATTTTCCTGGTATTTATGGGGTCCTAAATTTTCCGATGTTCTCACTTTATCCAAAATGTTTGGATGCTTGTAAGGTTTTGGGTGTCACATCCGTATGTAGGTAACGCCCATATACATATTGACCCTTAATTTAAGAAACTCTCAGGGACACTAAATTAGAAAAAAATCAAATTTTTACGCAATTTTTATATGATTCCTATATAGGCCAACATTCGAGGTCACAAGTCTGTTACCTCCTTCATTCAATTCCAGGTCCTCAGCACCACTGACCAAAAAACATTTGTGAACATTGCTCGCCTTTTTTTATTAACGTCCCCGCTTCTGCACCCTGAACAGCTAGCTGAAGCGTGCTTACAACCCAGCTGAAAGGCTTCATGTCTGAAAACGCAAATTCAGAATGGTACACAATCCAAGCCGTGATGCGGTCAGCCACATTCAAGTGCGTCCTGCTAATTGCGCACCCGTTACGCATTTGCTATGGGCGCGATTCAAATTTTGGTACCTTTGCACCATAGCGCGGAAACCGGCGAGAAGTTTCTCATGCTTGGGAAAGTTTTACATGAATACAATAAACAGTTGTGTCTATGCCTCAGGAAGTACACTTCGACTGTCGTACATGTTATCAGACCTTATAGTCAGCACGGCAAAAGAGGCTAAAATAGTTAAAGAAACCCATTATTTTATTAGAGAGCATGGAATCCGCAGCTTACCTCCGTTCTACCCGCGCTGGCACCAGAAAAGGATAACTGCGGTGGCGACAATTCAGTTTTTAAACAGAACAGATTAAAATATAAGGTAGGTTCGCGGGAATGGAGGTGGTCGGTCGAGGACGACCCCGGACTGAGCGACCACTACCCAATACACATTAAGCTCAGCTCCGCTGCAATCCACCATACCAAACTCCACGCACCCAAATGGAATTTAAAAAGGGCGGACTGGCCAAAATACGAGGCTATGGTGGACCTCGCACTAGTCAATTCAACGGACCACACCATCAGTGAGGTCTTAGGAGCCATCAGCTCAGCAGCACAGACCACCGTCCCAAAATCCAAAAAACCCCGAAATAAGGCATCAGCGCCTTGGTGGACCCCGGAATGCCAACAAGCCATCGCAAAACGACGAAGAGCCTTGAAGCGGTACAAAAGGGTGATGTGCGAAGCGCATCTCCTGGAGTACCGCCGAGCAAAGGCACTCTGTCGCTCCACCATACGTGGAGCGCGGAGAACAGCTTGGCAGGAACACGCAGCCACATTTAACAGATTTACACCCACAAGCACCATCTGGACACTCATGAAACGCTTCCACCTCAAACGCCCCCCGCCAGGTCCCTTTCCACAACTCACAATAAACAATCAGCGCATCACAGAACCTGGCGACATCGTGGAACACTTCAAAACTCACTACACCAACGTCTCCGCAAACCACACTTACGACACAGCACTAACAACCTCACTTCAAACCTTGCGGCAAACCCAAACATACCAAAAAAAAAACCAAAAAAAACAACACCCCCCCCTCCCCCCTTAAATACCCCCCCCCCCCCCCCCCCAACAACCACGCGCCCCCCACCCCCCCCCCCCCCCCCCCACCTAAAAAAAAAAACTTAAAAAAACTTTTAACGCCCTAAAAAAACCTTAAAAAACCCCCCCTCTCCCCCCCCCCCCCCAAAAAAAAAAAAAAAACCCCCCCCCCCCCCCCCCAAAACCCACAACAAAACAAAAAAAAAAAAAACAAAAACACCCCCCCCCCCCCCCCACCAAAACCAAAACCCCCAACCAAAAACCCAAACCCCCCCACAAAAAAAAAAAAAAAAAAAAAAAAACCCCACGAAAAAAAACAAAATCAAAAAAAAAAAAACCAAACCAAAAAACACAAACCCCAAACAAAAAAAAAACAAAAAAAAAACAAAAAAAAAAAACAAAACAAAACAACACCACAACACCCCACCCCCCCAACTCCCCCAAACCCCACACCCCCCCCCCCCCCCAAAAAAAAAAAACAAACCCCTACCCAACCACCCCACACCCTCTAAAAACACCCCCAAAGGAAAAAAGAGAAAACGCAAAACCAGAAAAACCCAAAAAAAATGGAGGTGGGCGCAATTAGTCAGGAGGACGCAATACACCCACTTTCCCCTACTAAATGCTCAGCTCGCATGTTTTACACGTTTAAATCAAACTAACACGGCTAGCGTAACGTGCTTTCGTTCAACCTGTGTTGTGATTTTGCTGCATACGGTTTCTATTTGCTTGTCTCCTTTGAAGCCATAGCTTTATCTCACAGAGCTCAATAAAGTGCGGAAGCCTGTAGTGAGTCCAAACTGTCAGCGGTGGACGACCGGAGATCGCCGAGCCATTGGAGGGACGCCATATTGTCTGGAGCCACCGGCCAACCAGCCAACCACATAACTGAACTACGTGACGCAGTTGCCTAACTCAGAGGGTAACGTAACCCAGAGGGTAGCGTCACTGAGCGTAACTCAGGAAAGCGTAGGTCAAGTCCATTGATGTCAGTCGAACTCGAATATTCAACACCAGACATTCTGCCTTTTCTTCACATCGATTCACTGTGACAGTTTGTGAGAACTTTCCATGTTTCCTTGCGGTGAAACTGTTGGGGTGAGATTTTTCCCTCGTGGTGATACATACCCCACTGTGTGGGCTGCTCTAGGTCAATTGACCTGAGGTCAGCCGAGACGATCTGCTGAATGCGCGACCTTTTGTAATCGTGCAGCATTTCTGTATTCGTGGAGGACTTCAAGTGTATGATAAACTCATGTATAACAAGTCACATGCGAAGTAGGTAAAATTGGTCAAGGTTAAACAAAATGAGACGCTGAATACGCCACGTTCTTTCTCCAGACGCACGCTGATTTCAACAGCGAAACTGGGAGGATTTAGTCGCTTTAACAGTTGTTCTCGGTTGAGCTCGGCTGGTTTGTCTCAAGGCTATGTAGCGCAATGCAACAAATATGCTGCGGATTTCGTCTCCTTTTTCTAGGATGATGTGGTCTGCCTTCCCCCTGGTTGTCTTAACTTTCAAAACGTTTTGCCTCTGCTTTTCATGGTCATTCGTCGCCCCTTTCAGCCTTCTGTCTGAAGTCTTTAAATCTTTCTCTTGGGTGCACTCGAAATAACTTTTCAACATCCTAGTCATTCCTATCTTGGAACCGTCCCCCTCTCCCCACACGGGCATCTAACCTCACCAGCCGTCTTCCGCACGGCAGCTGTCTTCGTACGAGGCGACCGGCTGGGACGACCAGCGCACAGCGCTGGCCGGCGTGTGCCGGCTGTACCTGCTGCTGCTCAGCTCTCCGGCCGCGCTGCTGCTGGCCGCGGACAGCGCGCTGCTGCCGGTCGGGCAGCTCTGGGACCAGAGCGGCCGCTTCCTGCTGGTGAGCGCCGCCGACAGCGCCGCCCTGGCGGCGGCCGCCGGCGGCCCGCGGGGCCTGCTCCGCAGCACCGCCTTCTTCCACGTGGCGGAGGAGCGGCGGGCGGTGGGCCGCGCGGCGCTCTGGCTGTGCTCGCGGCTCGACGGCACCCGCCGGTGGCTGGGCGACTTCAAGCCGGGCCGGCCGCTGCCGGCGCTGGCGCCGCCGCCGGCGGACTTCGGCGGCCGCCGGCTGCGCTTCGTCAGCTTCGAGCACGAGCCGTCCAACATCTACTTGGACGGCACGGCGGCCGGCCGGCGCGCCGGGATCGACAACCGCGTGGTCGAGTACGTGGCGCAGCTGTACAACTTCAGCGTCGAGTTCGCCGAGCCGTCGGATGGCGGCAAGTGGGGCGACAAGAGCAGCGGCGCCTGGTCGGGCCTGGTCGGCGACATGGTTCGCCGCGTGGCCGACTTCGGCCTGGCCAACCTGTTCCTGACGCTGGACCGCAGCCGCATTGTCGACTTCAGCCGGCCGTACGACTTCGAGCGGGCCTGCTTCGCCGTGTGGACCGAGTCGCCGCCGCCGCACTGGCTGGCGCTGGCGCGGCCGTTCCACTGGTCGTCGTGGCTGGCGATCCTGGCGCTGCTGGCCGCCGGCGTGCTGGCCATGGTCCTGCTGGCGCGAGCCTCGCCCGGCGAGAGCCGCCTCTTCTCCGGCTTCGGCTTCGTCACGCTGTACAACCTGGGAGCGCTGGTGGGCGTGTCGCACGCCTCGCTGCCCCGCGTTGCCTCCGGCCGCGTCTTCATGGCCGTCTGGCGCTTCTGGGCGTTGACGCTGGCCATCGCCTACAGCGCCAATCTGATCGCCTTCCTCACGGTGCCGGTCGAGCCCCCGCCGATCGACACCCTTGAGCAGCTGGTCGACACGGGCGTCACCGTCACCGGCTACGGCTCCATGTTCGGCGAACAGCTGAACGCCTCCAGCAACCCCTGGGAACGCCGCCTGGCGGGCAACTACCAGCCGACGTACGACATCCTCGACACGATGCGGCGCGTTTACCTCAAGGAGCGTAGCTACATCGGCAGCCGCCTGTCACTCGTCTACCTGATCCGCAAGTACTACACGGACCGCACGGGCGCGCCGCTGCTACGCGTCGCGCGCCAGTGCATGAACAACTACATGGTGGTGGTCGCCTTCCCGCGCTTCTCCTACCTGACGGCGCTGTTCGACCCGGCGCTGTCGCGGCTGCAGACCACCGGCCTGGCGCACGTCTGGTTCCAGGAGGCGCTGCAGGCGGTGCGCCGCCAGCTGTCCGTGCAGCCGGCGGCGGCCGGCGGCGGCCAGCCGCGCCGCCTGACCGCCGGCCACCTGCAGGGCCCGTTCCTGCTACTGCTGGCCGGCTGGGCCGTCTCGCTGCTGGCTCTGCTGGCCGAGCTGGGCGCGCGCCGCTGCTGCGGCTGCCGCCGCCGCGGCGGACCGCGCCCAGCCGGGCGGGGCCGAGGCTGGGCGGAGTTGGAACCGAAGCTGAACCGAAACGGAACCGTGGAATCGGAGATAATCCGAATGAGGCTCGTCTGGGGAAAAGTACCCGAGGAACCTGAGGATAAGCCGGGATTGCACCCAGGCTAAATCGGGGCTGAAACGGGACTGAACTGGAACTTAACAGAAGCTGAACCTTGGATGAAGCAGGGGGGCTGCGACCGCTGTGGGTAGCCCATAACCTCGCTAGGAATGCGACATGATTGAACTCGTCATGTCGCGGTAGGCTATCTCTCCATGCTGTTTGATGTCTTCACTTATTTTCCAGCACTAGCAGGACTGAAGTATTGCCGTCAGCTTCGATTGCATCTAGCACGTGTGGCACAGTTGTTCCGCTGCCCTGTGGTCGACACGAAAACGACTACGCCTCCTATTGCGCGGGTTTGAGTGACGTCACGTTACGACTTCTTCATTTCCGCCTCGCGAGATACAGTGTTGAGATGGACAGTCCTGTAACCACTCAGCTACCTTGTACACCAATACAACCCTAGCATGACTCCGTCAGTTTACATCATTGACTGAGTGACAGCAAGGATTCTCACTGCATTGCCTTGCCTTCATCACTCCATTGCTAGGGCGTTCAGCTAAACCAGAAGTAGATGACCTAAAATAGCAAATGAAGCAAGAGTTCTGTTTGTCTCGTTTCTTGCGTCGCCGTTCGTGGCTGCTCCACTGGCCTTCGTCCATGTCCTTGACGCAGTGCTTAGACGAGAGAGTAGGAAAAGTACAGCTTTTGGGTACTACCATACGAAAGAAAGGCTCTGAAGTGCACACATTACTTCATTACATTACATACATTATACGGATACATACATACAAGTACGGACAACACTCGGCGAGAAACCACTCTGATTCATTATATCATAAAATTATTTATCCCCTTATGTTGTAAACTGCAAGAGTCCCACATATGGGTGTAATTCATGCTCACAATGTGACGTGTGTGAGACGATGGCACCAAGTTTGGATAATTGTAAATTAGACCCATGGTGGATGCATGGACATTGTCTTAAAACCACCCTGTCCTCAGTAACTTTAAAATCACTCCCGTGACATCCGTCCCACGAAATGCATTGTTTTCCGAGACCGACCTGCACCTGACATGCCAAGTAGGCGTCAACGTAGACGACAAAGAGAGGAGTAATGGATCCGTTTGGTTTTCTTAGGTCTACAGTTGCGACGAGGTGGCAAAAAACTGGAATGAAATTTGATCGTCATCAGTGGCCTCCACGGGTCCCGCTGCTATATGTAGCGCATGAGCGCAACAGTCGATTTTGTTCGAAATCCGTTTTGTTTTCTTGAGTCGATAAAATTGATTGGGTCCAAAAAAACAGCACAGTTGAATTCGCCCATGGATACCTACGTTGTAACTTCGACCCATGTGGCGAATAAACCTGTCAGTTTTTTGCGACGCTATATAGAACTCTGTTCCCGCTTTCTGTTGTGGTGTTGTTCGAAATGCGTCAGCGTTGGTTCTTTGAGGTCTCGATTATCCCCTTTGGTCAAGAGCCTCCACGGCGAATCAAGTTCCCCAGCCGGGTGCTCTCCAACGTCCCAGATAGATGGTTCCATCGCGCCAGATGGATGGGGCGCATAATCTGCGAGATCAAGATCTTCTTGCTTTGCCATCAGTTCTCCGTGACTCTCAGTGAATTGGGAGCACTCAAGCGCTTCGTCTCTTTCATGGTTGTTTTGTATGTCAGTGCATGGTTCTGTTCTTCATCGGCGGTCAGCGCTTCCGTGCACGACCTGGCCGTTCTGCAAAGTCTGATGTGAATGCTGGAATTTCGAAGGGGATCTCCAAGGAGTTTGCCGATCACCTTTTATCTATTATGACATTATAGTCGACATATGATTTATTATAACAATCACCTATTATGGTGCCCCAGCGAAGAACTGGCTGGTGTGTCGTTCTTCGACGAGGGCGTGCCGTGTGAGATGAAGACGAGGATGATCGCGGCACTCCAGGAACAGGGATCGGAGAGTCCTCCCAGCGAGCGCAGGTGGATCTCGCAGAAAAGGAGGTTCTCGTCCCAGGAAGATCATCGTCGACTTCATTACCGCGAAGTCGGTGGGAAACCCAAAAACCACCACAACAACAACAACCTCCCTTCCCCCCCCGCCCCCTCATTGAGGAAAACACCCTGGCTTCACGAACGCTAAGGAAGTCCTGTGCGGGATCGCGGTAGTTAGCGACTTCGCCGAACGAGCTGTGACTCTTATCCAAGTATACAACAAGGTGCTGACGAAGGATGAAGGGCAAAAGCAGTAACTGCTGCAAGTCGTCGAATAGCATCGTCGCCAGAACCCCGAGACCACTAAGAGGACTGAAGTATCATTCCCACCTAAGCCACACTGCTGCCGACAGGGCCAGTGACCAATGACCTGAGACAGAATGCGAAGTGTCTTTCGATCCAGTGTGTGAAAAGGAGTACTATAATGTGCATTTTATGCATATCGTCCGCTTCTTTTAAAAAAACTGAAGCACAAAACACGTTTGGGGGCATTTCAGACATCCCTGAGCGAATCTCCCAGGGATCACAAATCCAGGGAGAATGAGTTCTTGCTGGGGATAAATGAAATGGTGTCCTTTGAATTTAATGGGCTCGGAATGCACAAAAGCCAGCGCGGATTTCATCCAAATAAAATAAAATCCACCACAAACGACATACAGTCTTTGTGTGAAAGTGCTTAAGAGTGCTGGACCAAGGCCGTATTTTGCACACATGGTTTCCTCCAAAAGACATATCAGTTAATGACAGAGCGCTGTGGAAGTGTTCATCGTAATTCGCCCTTATATATATATATATATATATATATATATATATATATATATATATATATATATATATATATATATGTATATATGTATGCCCTCCTTAGGAAAGCATTTATATATATATATATATATATATATATATATATATATATATATATATATATATATATATATATATATATATATATGTCTTTCCTTAGGAATATATATGTGTATATATATATATATATATATATATATATGAAATGGACAAAATTTAATAAGGAGAACACAAATGCCGGGGAGGGGGTGGTCTCAACCAATGCGTCTCGTTCGCAGAATTGCCCCCGCAGTCATTTTTCCTTAAAATAGGCCCTGGTGCAGCACCAAGTCATTTCATCGTTACGCTGTTGCATGTACTGTATTTTATGTTGGACGCATTATTTGGTATTGTACCCACGTGTTTCTAACCGGCACAGCACCAAAATTTGAAGCATGTTGTGTCGTTAAATAGTTATATTTATTGGCATGACTCCTGACAGAATATGGAAGGTATTATTTTGTCGTCAATAAACACTAAACCGGACAGCGCAAGTCCATGCAACAACCGCTGCCAGGTTCCGGTTACTTTAGCAGAGCTGCTGTCGAATACAATCTGTCCAACCGCTATCCGAAATTAAAAATCGTCCCACAGCCGCTGCTCACCGCCCGTGATTATCACACAGCCGCTGCCTAGCGTCAGCGACCATCACAGAGCCGACGCCTAGCGTCAGTGACCGTCACGCAGCCGCTGCTCGGTGCCAGTGACCATCACAGAGCCGCTACGTAGCGTCAGTGTCCGTCGCAGAGCCACTTGCCAGCTTCAGGGGCCGTCACACAGCCGCCGCCCAGCTTTAAATGGCGGTCACGCAGCCGCTGTCGAGCTTCACTGAACGTCACAGCTAGCTTAGCTGCATAGCTTCAGTAAACGTCACACGGCCGCTGCCCAGCCTTAGTGACCGTCACAAAGCCGCTGCCCAGCTTCATTGCACACCAGACAGCCGCTGCCCAACGTCAGTGAACGTCCACCCGTCGGTCTACGCAATGGCTCCAACCGACCGCGCTTCGGCCTCCGGCGTCAGCGGCGGCTGGCCGAGCTGCGCGTGCCGCTGGACCGGCTGTCGGTCGACTTCTCGGACAGCGTGGAGCGCGACCGGCCCACGCCGCGCTTCCTGGGCGCCAGCCGGCTGGCGCGGGCGGACGGCGGGCCGAGCCGGCTCTCGAGCGCGGCCAGCCGCGGCGTGCGCAGCTCGCGCCCGAGCCGCGCCAGCTGCCGGCTGAGGTTGGCGCTGGCGGGCGCGCCGGCCGCCACCGCAGCCCGCACGGCCTCGGCCACCGCCTCGGCCGGGGCCGCCTCGTCCAGCCGAAGCGCGGCCAGCTGCCAGGCCAGCTCGGCTCGCAGCAGGCGCGACTCGAGCTCGGCCGGCGCGCTGCTCGCCACCGGGCTGAAGGCCGAGTCCGGCTGCCGGCGGCGCGCCAGCGCCCGGTAGCTGGCGGCCGGCGCCAGCGTGGTGAACGCGCGGCAGGCGGGCGGCAGCGCGGACGCCAGCCGCAGCGTGCCGTCCAGGTCGCACAGGTCGACCTCCCAGTCGCCGTCGGCCGGCAGCAGCGGCCGCAGCCGCTCCAGCAGCCAGTCCAGCAGTACGCCCACCATGCAGTCGGCGTTGGCGATCAGCTTCTGGTCGTCCCCGTACAGGACCACGATGTAGGTCATGCTGCCGCTAGGGGCTGCCTTCTTTTGTTGCATCCGGAACTTACTTGGTGACTTTTATGGAAGTTGGAAGTGAGTTATTCTGTTCAACTGTTTTTGGCAAATTTTCTTTTGACATAAAACAGGCTAACGGAGAGAATTTACACCCATGTATTATAATACCATGCCCTCCCCAGCCCCTTCGAAAGACAACCGTGGACAACCGGAAGTCTGAATTTGCAATAACCAAAGCTAGCCAAGGCCAATGACATTCCGTGCTCTTGAGATAGAAGATCCTTCGTTAGCGGTAATATTTTCTTTCATAAAAAATCGCACCGGCCACATGACCGTTATCTTGACATGTTGTGTCGTAGTTGTGCTTCTGAATGACCACGGCAGAAAACTGCGTTGATGGTAGTCATCAGCGTAACGATGAAATGACTTGGTGCTGCACCAGGGCCTATTTTAAGGAAAAATGACTGCGGGGGCAATTCTGCGAACGAGACGCATTGGTTGAGACCACCCCCTCCCCGGCATTTGTGTTCTCCTTATTAAATTTTGTCCATTTCATATATATATATATATATATATATATATATATATATATATATATATATATATATATATATATATATATATATACACATATATATTCCTAAGGAAAGACATATATATATATATATATATATATATATATATATATATATATATATATATATATAAATGCTTTCCTAAGGAGGGCATACATATATACATACATATATATATATATATATATATATATATATATATATATATATATATATATATATATAAGGGCGAATTACGATGAACACTTCCACAGCGCTCTGTCATTAACTGATATGTCTTTTGGAGGAAACCATGTGTGCAAAATACGGCCTTGGTCCAGCACTCTTAAGCACTTTCACACAAAGACTGTATGTCGTTTGTGGTGGATTTTATTTTATTTGGATGAAATCCGCGCTGGCTTTTGTGCATTCCGAGCCCATTAAATTCAAAGGACACCATTTCATTTATCCCCAGCAAGAACTCATTCTCCCTGGATTTGTGATCCCTGGGAGATTCGCTCAGGGATGTCTGAAATGCCCCCAAACGTGTTTTGTGCTTCAGTTTTTTTAAAAGAAGCGGACGATATGCATAAAATGCACATTATAGTACTCCTTTTCACACACTGGATCGAAAGACACTTCGCATTCTGTCTCAGGTCATTGGTCACTGGCCCTGTCGGCAGCAGTGTGGCTTAGGTGGGAATGATACTTCAGTCCTCTTAGTGGTCTCGGGGTTCTGGCGACGATGCTATTCGACGACTTGCAGCAGTTACTGCTTTTGCCCTTCATCCTTCGTCAGCACCTTGTTGTATACTTGGATAAGAGTCACAGCTCGTTCGGCGAAGTCGCTAACTACCGCGATCCCGCACAGGACTTCCTTAGCGTTCGTGAAGCCAGGTGCTGTCTCCCAATCAGCGGCATCGGCGGCAAGGAAGTCCATGTTGATGTCGTAGGCTTTCGGGTTTCCCACCGACTTCGCGGTAATGAAGTCGACGATGATCTTCCTGGGACGAGAACCTCCTTTTCTGCGAGATCCACCTGCGCTCGCTGGGAGGACTCTCCGATCCCTGTTCCTGGAGTGCCGCGATCATCCTCGTCTTCATCTCACACGGCACGCCCTCGTCGAAGAACGACACACCAGCCAGTTCTTCGCTGGGGCACCATAATAGGTGATTGTTATAATAAATCATATGTCGACTATAATGTCATAATAGATAAAAGGTGATCGGCAAACTCCTTGGAGATCCCCTTCGAAATTCCAGCATTCACATCAGACTTTGCAGAACGGCCAGGTCGTGCACGGAAGCGCTGACCGCCGATGAAGAACAGAACCATGCACTGACATACAAAACAACCATGAAAGAGACGAAGCGCTTGAGTGCTCCCAATTCACTGAGAGTCACGGAGAACTGATGGCAAAGCAAGAAGATCTTGATCTCGCAGATTATGCGCCCCATCCATCTGGCGCGATGGAACCATCTATCTGGGACGTTGGAGAGCACCCGGCTGGGGAACTTGATTCGCCGTGGAGGCTCTTGACCAAAGGGGATAATCGAGACCTCAAAGAACCAACGATGATCATCGCTAGGCTGGATTTCGGCGAGCTTCTCACGGCAGAAGGCGACGAAACGATCATTGGAAGAGAAAAACGTCTCGGCCACTGCTGGCTCCAGGTCTTCATACACTATAGGTTCAAACTTGTTCCAATCAATGAGTCTCCATCTCTTCTTGAAGCTCTTGAACAAGGAGATCGCGGTCCCGAGGACGAACCGAAGCGCGTGGAGAAAGCCGCCTCTGCCACCAGTTCGACGATATGATGACGACAAGCAAAGTGAAAAGGCCGTCACTCAAGCTTCTGCTGAAGAAGCGTGTTTGCTCCCACAACTTGTCCAGTATTGCTGGAGGTGGTGTCGAAGCTCATGCCGACGACGTTGTCCGAAACCTCTCAGTATTCCAGACAAAGCGCGACAACGTCGGCTGGCGTTGCTCCGGCTCTACTTGCAACTTCCAAACACCGAAGAGCTTGGCGGCACTTCTTGGACCGGCTACAATGACAGAGTCGATCCACCTTTTCCTTTCTATCGTCAGTAACAGTTTGCCGTCCCAGTGGACCACCAGGTTGGGTAACGCGGAGAAAGAATGCTAGATTTCGTCCGCAATGGCTTCCCTCTGCGATCTACGTGCGCGCCTGCCCGAGCTTCTGTGATCGCCAGTTCAGAGGAGTCGTGGCCGAGGACCGAAGCCGTCGCCGATAGGAAGTGAATTGCAGAGCGATCATTGAGCTTGGTCCGATCGAGGGCTGCTGCCTGACCAGGAGTGGCGATGTTCTTGGCTTTCCTGCAGGGCCGATTCGAAGGCATGGCCAAGGGCTGCGGGTCATCCTGATCTGTCAATTATGTGTTGTCGGTAGGCGAGTATTCCAGTTGGGCAGTTGCCTCATGCTCGGTCTGCTGTTTAATCTAATGGCGGGCCCTTTAAAGCTTCGGCCTACTGTTGTCGTTGAAGAGCTCGCTCCTCCTTCTCAGAAGGGAACTTATCGAATACCACCATGACGCCTCGGCGACCTGGATCGCTTTGGGCCTAGAGAATGTCTTTATCCTCTTGGTTTTGATGATCTTAATGGTGCCGACAAGGGCAAGGTCAAAAACATTGTTAAGGTTGTCCCTAAATCCATTCTTCTTGTCAATTTTCGGGCTGAACCTCCAGAATTTGCCTTTGGTACTGGTCAAGCTTCCTGTTGAGCTTCTTTATCACGTTCCGCTCCGGTGCAGTGAGAATACGGGCTTTGTTCCACACCTTTATCATTTCGCGGACGATCTGTGTTTTGAACTACCTCTGGGTAAGCCTATCCACACGGTGGGACTGAAAATATTGCTGCAGCACTTCTCCCCGCGAAGGCAGTTCTGATCACCGGTCAACCAAAATTCGGCTTTTTTCTCGTGGTGCAGCCATAGTGGCACAGACTTCCGTTATAAAAGGTACTTTCTGCATTGACGCGGTGGTCCTTAAATATCCTGACGTCTAAGAACGCGCGGAAAATTGCCAGACCGGCACCGTGGGTTGCCGTGGCATGGCAAGGCGTGGTACTTCAAATATACAGGGTGTCCATAAAGTCTCTTTACAATTTTAAAAATTTATTACAAAGGCAGTTGATAAATTATCTTAACCAGACTTGTTTTGTTTTAATCCGTGTTTATTAAAGTTTGTGATCACATTGAAATTTTGTGTTTCAGGTATTCTGTTTGTGGACGGGGTGCTGTTAAATGGAACCCTAAAATATGGCTACTCCTCAAGAGAAGGCACAATGTGTATCACGGTTTATTGAGACAAAATCGGATGTGCAGACTCAGCGAAACTATCTACCAGATATCATTCCCTTGGGCTTCTTTCTATGGGGTTATGTGAAAGATATCGTGTATCGAATAAAGATACGGGACATTACTGACTTGAAGCAAAGGATTTCTGACGTCATTGCCAACACTAAAGAGGCTGTGCTACAGCGAACATGGCAAGAAATCGAGTACCGTCTTGATGTGCTTCGTGCAACTAATGGTGCCCATACAGAGGTGTATTAAATGAGGTAAAAAAAACTTTGACAACCACTGATTACATTAGATCAAGTCTAGTTAAGAAATCTTGTCAACTGCCTTTGTAATAAATTTTTAAAATTGTAAAGAGACTTTATGGACACCCTGTGTAAGTCACAGTCTGCAAACGATGGCCAGAATATTGGCGAGATGTTGCGGCAGCTTCGATTCTTCCCTAAATGAGACAGTAGGTTGCCTGTCCGGGGTAGTTTCTGTTAATCTAATCTATCCCCAAAATACATTTTCTCACCGAATTTTGGCCATATGTTTTTCAACACTGCGCAGAAGTGTAAAAGCTGTCCTAACACAGGCAGAACAAACTTCTCCATTTCCAGGTTATCGACCCCAAAATAAAAAAGTCACCTCAGATTGAAATATTCGCCTTAGGCCCGTCTCAATGACATATCACCAACATTCGTCATTATCTGCAGTCTGGGCCATGCCATGTTCGTTAAGCAGATGAAGCATGCTCATGGGATGCTCAAACCCATGCACTAGGAGCAGCAAGATTGACGGTTTTAATATACGACTGATTAATTTTCTGTTTTCCTCGCGTAAAACTCGGGTTTAACCGCCTAGTTCAATGGAGTTCTACCAATCAGGTACTGGGATTTTAGCAGGGTTCTCGGATCAGGATGATTGGTGATGACTACAACACTGCTGGACTGTTACCGCATTCATATAAACCTTATCTCACCATAGCGAAACCGCCCTGCGCACCAGCTCGCCCTTCAGTTTGCTTGCGCTTGAACACATCAGGGATGGTTATCATCATTTTTAACGTGCTTACGATGCAATGAAACGCCTTGGCCGCCCACCAGACAATCGCGACATCGGGTGCCGGCGTACTAATTACGAAACACGCTCGCCAGCGGTCACTAGGTGTGCCTGCAATACGTATTATAAAGTGATGCTTCTAAGTGTGCTCCCACATTACTCAGTGATTCAACACATCCTTCGTTGATAAGATGCTGCTTTGCGAGCGCAGCGCTTTATGGAATACTTTCCTGGGTACGCTAGTACACCTGGCTGTTTTTTTCCTTGCATGGGCAAAGGATCTTGACTGGGGGGGCAAAGTGCCCGACTGGGGGGGCATTTGCCCCCCCAGTTAACATGTTAATATAACATGAAAATAGGCCCTGTGCTGCACCTAGAAAAGCTCGTGAGCCTTTGCGGCGCGCCTTTAAGGGTTAAGGATTTACAGGGTCCAAAGACTGTAGGAATGTCTAGAACTAGGCCACGACCAAGCTGAAATGTCCTGGTGTTTTACTTCAAATACAACCACTCTGCATGACGGCGTTTTAATCCAATCCTCAGAATTCATTCATCCCTCGCTTTTTAGTGGCTTAGCCCCAGAATATCGTGACATGTCGGTCTCCGTCTTCCATCGCTGAGGGAGATGCCCGGCATGTACCTCTGAAAGCTGTTTCAGGGTGACGACCAGTGATCACTCAACGTGCTTTAAAGCCATATGACCGTAACTACTTTTACCTCGCGCACGTAGGAAGTATGTGTATGTGCATCAGTCTCCGAGTCTTGTTTTTTTAGCTGCTCTGGCCCGGGATTCAGAATAGCCCCGTTGACTTCGGTCATATCTTGAGGAGGATCCCATGAAGCACAACAAGTAATAAATAAATAAGTAGAAGCGGATTTTATCGGCTTTCGCAATCCGAGCTTGCGTCCTGTGCTCTTTGCCTTCGCCTTTGCCTCTTCTGGCCATTCAGATCAGGAGGTAGTCAAGGTCGGCAGCGTGTGACCACGACTGTACCGCTGAACTCAGGAGAATGCGGCACAGCCTATGGTTTCAGGCTTCGGCAATAGGTGGAGACTATTTTGGCTTCCCTAGTATCTCATTACACACATTGTAATGCTCGTCTGACTCTGTTCGTAGAAAAGTTGCGCATATAAAACGAATATCAGCTTGGCTTCTAAAGCATTTATTAAGTCTTTGTGTTTGCTTGTTCATTATTCAAGCCAAGTAGGTAGCATGTAGCTTTTTCGTAGTTTTACTACATACTACATAGTTTTTTTCGGGCATCTCGTCATACAAAAAAAACGAGATTAAAACAACAGGATAGGCACATACATTTAAAGAACAAGAGAGCCACTTTAGTTCATAGCGTTGCACCCCGACACGATTTATGTATTTATTGCATACCACGAGGTCTTAAACAGCCAAGGTGTTGCATGTAATGGAACCTATGATAAATCTAGTTTTTGCCATTACATCTCGCAGATGCCAAACACCGGGAATGTTTGCTGGAACACCCATCTGACATCGCCTGACGCCTCTATTCGCATTGTCGAGGTATCTGTGATGGCTTTTTTGTTTGATGAGTCTCAGCGCCTCACCTATATCTGGCAGCATTTCGTGGTCTTCCCGGTGTTGAGTTAAGCGAACGTCCTGGCATGAGCACATTCGGGAAAATTGGTTCAAGTTTTGCGGAGCGATTGAGACGAGGTGTTGCTATTACGGATGGGCGAATTTTTGGGGTCTCTGTAAATGAAAACTGGTGAAAATGCTGTGTAAAAAATAATGGCACACAAGACGAAGACGATAGTCTGAAAAATTCCTCCATCCGGGAAATCGGGTTTGCAGCCTGCGCAGCTGTACGATCGAGAAAACTCAGAACGCTGCTGAATCCCGGACCAAAATATTGCTCAGTGAAACCGCTTCTAAAGCTTGGCTATGACATGTGCAACAAACCGCTTGGTGAAAAAAATTGAGGCCAGATGGTATGGGTTGTTTTGGTTGGTTGTTGGTGAGTTGTTTATGTTTTGTTAGACGACTTGTTTTCCAGGGAAAATGTGTCGAACTTTGGCCAAAAATACGAAGATACCTAATACGTCTGTCAGACACCAGTTACCTGGTTACAGTAATTTACCTGACATCAGCACACCAGCTATATGACACTGCCTCAAAACTGAATAAGCCCCGGAGGGACGGGAATGTGTTTTCCATTGGCGCTCATTTTAACATTTGCTTATGCATAATTTTCAGTAGAAAGAGACGTGTCGACAACTTGGAAATGGTCATAATATTTTAAATGAATCTGTACGGTCACCACCACTTTGCGTGCACTGGTGACCCAGGTGTTAGCCACAAGCCGCCATGAAGAAGTCGCCATAGAAGATTGCGGACTGGTTTTGGGGGCTTAGGAAAGCTCAGCCGAACATCAAACTGCTAATCAAGAACTCAAGAACTGAATGACTTATGCTCATGTGAACTAGCGGGTGTATAATGAGTCAAAGTGCCATTAACACTGAGAGATGGTCGACTTTAGGAGCGACCGAAGATGCGCATCAGAAAATATTTCTCTACATGGAAAGGGAAACCTTTCTCCGGTAAAATCTGGAAGTGCTCTGCGCCAGATTCGCAAAGGATGTTGTAAACAACGTGCTCCGGATATGGCAGTAGGCGTCGTAGATAGGCACACGGTGCTTAGCATACGGAGTATACAACCTGTGACACTTGTTGCTACATACTGAAATAGAGGTAAATCGCCATAGGTGCCTTGCGGCTTGGACATCGCCTTGTTCCACGTCGTTGCCTCAACATGGTCCACTCTCTACAGGTGCGTTTGGTCCTTAATCTGACACTTTTTTGACTTAGCATACCTTGACTGCGTATCCGCTGACCTGCGCATAGATGCATAGCTGCCTGGCGTGTTTTGTAAGTTTTATGTTTGCCTTTATCTTTTTAGTTGCATTTCTGCACCCTTAGGATCGGTGCCTAATATAATCACAGCATGCTTCATACATGACACGGAAGCCATTTCGGAAGTTTGTTTCTTCCAGTTACTCTTCAGCGGTCCCATGAAGGTAGCAGCTCCTTACTAGAAAATGCGGCGCCCATTGGGTATTTGCTAAGCACGCATGTCCGTAGGCGTCCGATGGAAGACTCTACGGAACTCTACAGAAAAACTGCTCTACTACTCGACTACTCTTCTCTTCTCTACAGAAAAATGCGAACACTCCCTAAGTGATACAAATAATGACGTCACAATAGTGGCCACAGGTCTCCCAATATTAACCCGCCCCGATTGGAAGGACGATTGTACATCTTCCCCTGAGGTTTTTCCAAGTTTGTGAGGTTACGAACGAACGCAGCGCCACGAATTTTCGTGCACTTCTGCTTGATCATTCCTACACCTCGTGTCGACCTTTAGACCTCCCGTGAAGCCAAATGCTTGACCTAAGTCTCATCAAGCGGATCTATGTCCAAAAATAGCGCCCTGCAACTTTTGGGGAAAATGTCTATGGTATGCCACAATAATACTCCAAGTGATAGAAGATCCTGACAGATGCAACAAATCTGCCATCTCAGATTTATCGGAATTTTCCGATTCACTAACCGAATATCAACCCCATTTTCAAGACATGTCGTCTTTTTTCGAAAACTGACGGGATTTCTCAAAACATTTCTAGTGTGGGGTGATGCAGACATCTAGTTACCGTCAATGGGCAAACTATCATTGACTTCCAGCCTTTGACCTGAAGTCAGGTCACGAATACCTGTCATTAGCCAGAATGCACCGCCGTCAAAACCAGCGATAAATTACTCAGGACGGGTAGAAAATGGCAGAACTGGCTCGCACAGTTGCACGTTACACCAGAAAGCTCCAAAAGTTTCGAAAAATTGCATATTCTGAAATCAGACTCTCGCAAATAAAGGTCCGCCAGTTCGGGTAGATTGACAACTACTGCCTTTCCTACATTTTAGAACGAGAAATCATAACAGGAACCACTAGGATTAATACATATTGTATGGAAAGGCATATGTCGCGAAAATGAAGATAGGCTAAAATTAGTTCCTGTTAATTTCATACCGCGTTCGGTTACGGCGGCAGCTGGCGGTCTGCGCGAAATTCGCCGTGTCCTTAATTCAACGTTCCGACGTATCTATTGAACAAATCAGAGAACTTAGACATGTATCGATATCTGCGGACTTTTATCTGTTCGTTGGTGCCTTTACCTAGACTTTATTAATCACAGCCCTTGAGATCCAGGCCGCTTGTCGCTTTCATGCAGTCGGCTGTGGGAAAACATTTAGGGCGTAAATGGGTTACATGTTAGCCAAAACCAAAGATGAGGCCAGTTTCGAGCTGTACTTGTCACGGGCTTTCCAACGGTGTGTTTTTTTTATCGTGCGACCAAGTGTTCGTGAGTTGGAGGGGGCGGTCAAGCCCCCCCCCAGTCGGGCGTGGTTGGTGCCGAGTGCCGGTCGGACGGGGGTTAACTTAGGTAAATCACGCAATATAACTCTGAAAAAATATGGAACAGGCCCTTCCAGAACTTGAGGAGTATCGGTTTGAAAAAAGACAGCAGCATGTTTGTTGTCTATATCATAGGAACTCGCGATGAATGGACGTCGTGGAGGTTTGAGAAGGTTAGGTGTAGTAGGTGTCTAGTAGTAGGTGTAGGTCCTAGTAGGTGTCTCAGTTTCAGAATGTTTAACACTGGGCGTACATTGACGGTTAAGAAATGGTGTGAAGTCCCATGCGGACGTCCTTCCTAATAATTTTCAGAAATTTTCAGGCATGGATCTAATTAATACATTCATGTTTCCTCCCATACCTGTACGCTGGAGAAATATATACGTGTGGAAGAAAGATAACGATCAAGTGCATGGTGGCAGGGAAACCGTCTGTTGACAAGCAGATGAAAAAACGGCTGCACTGTGGCTATAATACAGAATTCAAGTAATGTTTGGGGAGTGAAGTACAGGGACCTAGCCAGGGGAGCCATGGGGGCCATGCCCCCCCCCCGAGTATCTAGTACAGACCGAGCCAAGCGGTCTGTACTAGATACATGGCGATTTCGCACGGATACGGAATAGTGATCATATATATATATATATATATGTTGCAAACGCAAACATGACATCTATTCCTGTTGGTTAAATATAAGGCCAGTTACACAAAAGTGTTGTCTTTTCCTATAAATTTCGTTTTATGCCAGCAGCATATGTCAAAATTTGGCATTCCCCCCCCCCCGGCAATCTTGGCTACGTGCTGGTACAATAGGTTCAGTTAACCTTTCATATCTCACCATCGGAGTCAACGATGAGTGCTAAATGCAGACAGCGTCCCGGAAGTAAATGTTTGGAAACATAATCAACGGTATTTTTATTAGACCAACAATTTATTCTAATGCAAAGTTAACCGAAGCCAAAAATACCCATTGAAGATGTTCCTAAAAGACCGTCGGTTGAAAGTGCGAAGGCAAAACTGCATTTATGTCGATGCTGAGGGATAAGCAGTAAGGTGATCAGTTCACTTCGCGCATATGCACAACGAAGAAATGTGTGCGTCCTGAATAAGGCCAAGGACACAGTGTTTCGTCGGACTTTAAATTAGCGCGGTGTGTCAGAACCATTCGTGGCCAATACGATGAAGAGGAACGGTTCCGCTTCTGTTATACGTTGAATTATGACGTTTGTTGAATGAAAGTTTGCCGAAGGGCACCGCCACAGGAGCCCTCCTTGGTCCCCTCCACTTATCGTACTCATGGCCATCTACTGAACTGGTTTGTGCAGAGCAGGAGTGTGGTCAGTCAGGCCGCCAGATGGCTGCACCGGCGCCTGTCTACATCGGACGCGGCCTCGCGCAACTTGGCCATTCGCCGTGAACTGGCAGCCGCCCATCGCGCCCTGGACAAGTTCGGCCTCAACGAGGGCATCTGCAACCACCTGAGCGCCATGGCGCCGGCCACCAGTGGCCGCGGCCAGGTTATGCTGCTGGCGCCGCTCCACCAGGGCTTCGGCGAGGTAACTGACGTCTGAAGTGGCAGTTCTCTGGGTTTGTGAAAGTGCTGATAGCGTCAACCTGCACGACCTGTATTTTGGAGCGATGCCTGTTTTGTAGCAATGCAAATAGCTCCTTTGCGCGCAGTATCCCGTACAACTGATGAGGCATTGCTCGTTTTGCGTTCAGGGAGGGGTGAGTGGGTAGCCATATTCATCGTTAGACGGATGCACGAGTGCATGAGAGCATGACAGTGGTGATCCAGTCTATATGACAGCACACTTGCCATGAAATGGCGATATATGTGACTGCATGCCGAGGCAGAGGTCCCTGCATTGTTATGGGACTAGAGGCTGCCCCGCTACGCTCCACGGTGGGAAATGGTAGATAGAGATAAGGAGATATGGAGATACTCCCACAGACGACATGGGAGTGCCTGCGCCAGAAAAGAAAATAAAATATCTGGGCCTCACCGGGATTTGAGGATACTGCCGAAGTTTCTTGGGCAGGCTTGTGGATACCCAAGATACGGTTACAAATGCATTTCGGACTTCTGTGCGCAGGTATCCAGGGGATGGGCGGAACAATCCTCGAGGTGGGCTGCAACATTCCCAGTCTTCCCGTACCCCCCCCCCCGTCTCACCCCACCCCACTAACGACGCTGCTGGAGGAGAGGTTGACCCGGTTGCTGGTCGGCAGGTGACGCCCGATTCGCTGCTGGGACTGGACTGGGACGGCCGAGTGGTGGAGGGCCAGGGAGAGACGGAGCTCACCGCCTTCTCCATCCACCTGGGCCTCCGCCAGAGCCGGCCCGGCCCGGCCACCGCCTGCGCCTTCCACACGCACATGCCGTACGCCACCGCGCTGGGTGCGTGCCCCGCCCACCGTGACGGTCGGGGCGGGCTCCGAGCCGACCGCAGTCGGTCGGCCTCGGCCGGGCGGTACGTCCTGACTCCGCGGCGGATAGGGACGGCGTCCTGAGAGGTCGTTTAGCTTGTATTTTGTTTGGCTGGTTTTGGACTAGATCGTGAGGCTGACCAGACGTGCACCGTGGATCTTGTCGGACGCAAAGCGGTGTAGGCTGTGTAGCAATGGCCTCGGGTTTTGGATACGTTTCGTATTTTTTTAAAGCATTTCAGAGACATCTCCACCCTCACGTGCGGACTGGCATCACACAGACGAAGTGGTAAAGAACAGATGAGTGATTCGTCCGTATCGGCAGTATGCCTGAAGGACCCCACGCTGCGGATGGTGCACCAGAACAGCCTGCGCTTCCACCAGCGGGTCAGCTACGACACCGAGTACGCCGGCACGGCCACGGCGCTGGCGGAGGGAAGGCGCCTCGGCGAGAAGCTGGGTGAGTGGTGCGAGGCGTGGAGACGCTCACAGTCAGATGATTTCCTCCTCGGGCGTGATTAACTTCACGCTCGTGATTTCGCTTCCGCGAAACTGCCGTTCGCCGCGTCTGACGCAGATGACTGGTCGCCGCGAAGGAGTCTATAATCCGAATCGTTGGTGTATGTACTACTGGAATGGAACTTTTAGGCTTTGTAAAACGCCTTGTCTGTCTGAGGCTCAGATGAGTTCAGTTGTCGGCGATTGCCGTCTTCTGAATGTCCCCACTGCCTGCGGCTGGTGTGCAGGACTCACGGGCTGCCAGTGGTTCTCCCGCTGACTAGAGACCACGCCGCCATTGTGAGGTAACAACTGATGTCCGGCAGGTGACCATTCCGTGTTGATGATGGGCAACCACGGCGTCTTGGTTGTGGCCGAGACAGTAGCGGAGGCGTTCGACAGCATCTACTACTTGGAGAGGGCCTGCATGGTGCAGGCAAGTTAAAAATCCATTCTTGGCAATAACGTCCAAGTTTCGTCTTCCTCGTGGATACGACATGGCTGGTTGAGTAGGAAACTATCGCGTGGTATCAGTATTATCTGACGGCCATGAAGCTGTGTTCCTGTCCCTTTTGCACATGGTTCAGAATAGTGGTGATTCTGGAAATGGGCTTTGATGCTCACAAATAATTATTTGTAAACAATGATGAAATATTGGTGTTAATTTGGCTTGGTGATTGCGTGGCGTGCCGCCGACCTTTGCGAATGGTTGTAGGCGTGTGAAGTAAAGCTGTTCTGAAGAAGTAAGGGCATACCGAAGGAGTAAAGGTTCACCGAAGGGGAAAATATACACGTATGCAGTTTTACTGCCGTTAACCCAGCTGGCGTCAGATCCACTCTGTGGGATACCGCCTCATCAAGCTGACGGGAGACCAATGAACTGCTCCGGCAGCAGCGTCCGGAACCTGATCGCTACCAGACTCCTGTCACTGGTGACTGAACGCAGAGGTGACGGGAGTACCGGGAAAACGAGGATACCGAACCTCACACCATGTCCGCTCGGGGGCGGAGAAACGAGGACTGGGAACGAACAGTCACCTGTCATGCCCTGCCGCCTGGCCGGCCCTCGTTCGCCGCGTCGCCGACAGATGGCACTGAGGGCCGCTCCTGGCCGCAGGTGATGGCCGAGTGGACGGGACGCCCCCTGGCAGAGATGGGTCCGGAGCAGTGTCGACAGATGGCGCCCGCGGTGCAGTCGGAGTCCCAGAAGCTCGCCCAGCCGCACCTGGAGTACGTCATCCGCCAGCTGGTTCGCGATGGACGCTTCCCGTGACGGTGCCGTGTCGGCCGCCCGCCGTGAGAATCGTGTTCCAAGCAGGGCAAGGGGCCGGCCGGGCAGGGGACCCGGCCTGTCCATGGCCCTTGGAGGAAGAGGGCCCCACAACACCGTGGACGTCTGTATGCTGCATGCTAACAATTGGGGGATGGATTGGAATGATAATCTGGCCGGGAACTTCCTGGAAATGCGAGAGCAAGACTGGTCTGGTTTTGCAACTTGTACATCGCTGTTTATCTCATTGCGCCGTTTTCCGTATCTAATTGCCTGTGATATGGTCAGACCTGCCTCCGTTCGGGTTGCGTGCAATTGAAATGAACCGAGGTCAATGAAGCTCGCAGTGTTGTATTTTGCCAATTCAGCGGAAATATACTTGGGCCACGCCACGAGTCACCTCTACGCATTACGATCGCCGCAGACTGTGAATGTCACCGTCACGGACAGACGTTCCGTGATTCCGTGATGGCCAGGAGGCAGTTCTGCCGTCTCGCATCAATTCTACGATGGATCAGACAGGTTCACGCCGATTTTCAATCACCGCGCTCTCAACAAGCTCTCGGTGACCTCGTTCGACAAGAGCTCCGAAGCGGCGACACCGACGGCCTCATCATCGGGCTCGGGATCGGCGAAGCTGCTGAACCTAACGGCTCCTACTTGGCAAATTCCTTTTCCGTTCCTAGCATCCTTCCGGATCCGAGCCTGTTTGACGGTACTGACGAGGGGGCGAGATTTATAACCACATCCTTCCCACAAGGAACTGAAAACACAAAACGCCAAAGCTTACGGTTTTTGTCGCTCCCCCTTGACGAACGGCAACACAAGACAAGCAACCGAAGAAAACTCCACCCCGAGCCGAGGACCGCGCGGTGCGTCTCGCTCTCTCGCCGGCGTCGCCGTCGCCAGGATGCCCTTCCTCCAGCGGCATTCCCACCTGTCTCCGCGCCGGGGGACGCCGTCTGCCGCGTCCCGAGCCTGCCGGGGCCGCCGCGGCCCTCGGCAGCCCTCCGCCGCCGCCGCCGGCGGTCGAGAGTCGGACGCAGCGCTGACACAGAGTGTGCGTGTATTCCAGTGCGCGGGCAGTCGGTTCCAGTCTCCGGTTGGCTCGTGCCGGGCGGCCGCGTGTGGCAGACGGCCGCCAGTCGACAGACGCGGCCGTAAAGGGCGGGCCGGACGGCTGACGCGCGCGGCGCCCGCCCGCCCGCCACCAACACCGTCAAAATAGATAAATACCAACACAGCGCAGACATAACAAAAACAAACCGTACTAAGGGCAACTTGGTTGCGGAATTTGAACATGTCTATAAGATGAACGGCCCAAAAAGGCCGTCGCGAAAGGAAATATAGCCGCACACCACCTTATACGTACATGGTGCTCCTAAATGCTACCAGCGGACATTTGTTCGTTACTGAGACTCGTCAGATTCCACCTTTTACCCATGGTTTCTAAAAATGGACCACAAGACACATTCCTGAAGAACTGCGTCGCGGTATGTCAAAACACACTTCTCACTGGAGTAGGAATTAGCTACCTACGGGACATTCGCACGTACAGACACACGTTTGCACGAACGTGTGCAAATCATGCATATTTAAAACTTTGTGACACATGGGCATGTTTGACCTCTGGGGCCAGACAATACACTTTGCCATACAAAAACACATTCTGGTTAGTACCTACGTAGCGACGTCTAGCAGTTAAGTAGTATGAAATGCATGAGATATTTGTTCGCGGGCCGGGGCCGTCGTGTCGCTGAGCCCTGATATGGGCCGCGTCCGCCTCGGCGCGTGTCCAGGCCGTGCGGGACGGCGCGCGGGCGCGCCATGCGCGTGAGGCCCCTCCGCAGGGAGGCGGGCGCGCGGGAGCGGGGGCGGGAGCGGCGGTCGGCCGCGGCGCTCACTCGAACGTCGAGTTGAACATGTTGAGATCCTCGAAGCCGGCCGCCGGCTGGTCGAGCATCTGCAGCATGTCCGAGATCTCCTGCTGCGGCTGGCCGCCGGCGGCGGCGGCCGCGGCGCCGGCGGCCGCCGACACGGCCGGGCTGCCGGCGGCGCCCTGCGCGCCCGCGTCCGCCGGGTACCACATGCCGGGCGCGGCCGGCGCGCCGCTCGACGCCGGGTACTGGCCGGGCGTGAGCGCCGGCCGCGGCGGCACATAGCTGGCGGCGCCGCCCGGCGAGCGCGCCGGCGACATCTGGCTGTACTGCTGCAAGCCGCGGCCGCCGCCGGCCGGCACCGGCGAGTAGCCCAGCGGGCTCTGCGTGGCGTCGTAGCTGTAGGCCGTCTGCGTGCTGCTCGGCCGCTGCGCCGCCTGCACGTGCGCCATGTGCTGGTAGCGCTGCATCGAGTAGTCGAGCCCCGGCGGGTGGCTGTACGGGTCGGCCGCGTGCTCGGGCTCGGCGCCGGCCGCGGCCGCGCCGCCGCCGCCGCCGGCCGCGCCGCCGCCCACCGCCTTCGCCGACGTGTTGGTGCACACGATGTATTCGATGTCGTCCGTGTACGGGTTCAGGAAGGCGAACGCCGACGTCCGCAGCCAGACCCACTCGCGGTTCTTGGAGCGGAACCGGTACATGATACTCATCACCTGGCCCTTCAGCTTTATCACTGGAAGAAGACGAGAGCCCGGTTAGAGACGGGAAACGCAGCCGTCACACACGAAGACCGTCTCTCCGCTCTCACAGATGGTAGGCCTGCTGACTCGGATAAACTGTGTCAGATGCCGATCCGATAATGCATTAACCCACATATGCAATACCTCCGGTTTCAGCGCCCGTTATGGCATGACCACCTGCACCTGTCTACTTCACGCAAGGTGAAAGGATGCCACACAACAGATGTCACGTTTATGCAACTGCGATTGTGGAGACTGAACCAGAGCGCATCACGACACTTACGCAATACAAGGCCCACCTACTAGCGCAGGTTGCCACAACGAGCATCAGTGCCCTTTGTTGACCAAAATAACGATGCAACCAAACTCGTGGAATTCCGCTACCTGCCGCCCTAAGAGCTCCACCTACGCACGCCTGTCACCGACCTTGCTCGAAGTTCTCCTTGACATGCGCCAGCTCCTCCGGGTGGATGAAGTCGAAGCAGAGCTTGCCGAGCAGCTCGGGCGGAGAGTAGCCCACGAGGTTCAGGCAGCGCTGGTCGACGAACGAAAACTTGCCGTCCATGCCGTGCCGGCTGACGAACTCTGTCGGCGGTGGATGGCCGTCAGGCAGCGGCACGACGCTCCAGACGTGGGACGTTCACGGACACGGCGCTTCGGACACGGCTGTCCGCGGACAAGGGGTTCCGGACACAGGGCTCCGGTCACGGCTGTCCGCGGACACGGCGCTCCGGACACGACTGTCCGCGGACACGGGGTTCCAAACACGGCTGTCCGCGGACACGGGCCTCCGGTCACGGCTGTCCGAGGACACGGAGCTCCGGACACAGGGCTCCGGCCACGGCCGTTTGCGGACACGGGACCACGGACACGAGGCTTCGGACAAGAGCTACATCAATGACGGACGATGAGCACGGGAGGCGCCTCTCGCGGCGCTCAGCTTCTCCGACATTGCTGGGAACGCGTCTCCCGCAAGAGCAACGGAGAACGACGCAAGAACTAGAATCCCCCGCGGCGGCCGTCGCGACTGACGCCACGCCGCAATGCATCGCAAACATGACGCTAAATAAGGACACAGTGAAGATGATCAGAGACTATTCCTCGGCCCACGCGCCACACTCCGGCGCCGCCCTGGGTTCGCGGACGCCGGTTCCAACAGCCACTCACCGTTGCTGTTGTTGGCGTTGGTGAGCTCGCTGGCGCTGGGCACGGAGGTGATCTGGAGCCGGCCGATGGCCACCATGCAGCAGTGCGAGCTGCCCATCACCTCGTCGTCGACCCGCTCCAGTTGGATACCTTGGAAGTCTGGCAAATCAAGGCGAGGTCGAGTGCGTCTAACTTCACCGGGCGTCCCGCCCCGCCCACCGCGCTCTGCCGACGGTATCCACTCCCGGCACACTTTGTAAAAACGTCCCAAAAACCTGCCAGTGGCCACCCGGCACTCGATTACAAAGAAACAACATACGTCCTCCGTCAGAGAGCGTTTATCACCAGTCAACCGTGATCCAACATCCTAAAGCGTACCAACAGCCAACCAATCCAACGCCATCTGATATTGGTTACGTTACAAACCGGTCCCTAAAACCGGGCCCATCTCAATGATCTTGCCAAGGTGGGATCCATACAACTGACTGAGTACAGCAATTCTACAATGACGGAAATGCGGTGTCCAAAGATCCAATCAACCCCGATAACAACCTTAAAAAGGCAATCTTTGCATGTTCCAGTGCATGACACTCAAGACCCTCACCACTGCGCTTCTACTCAACAAACGCCGCACACAAAAATAACCCACAGCGCCGGCCTGACGCTGCCAGCGAAACCGCTTCCGAAAACGCTCATCCGAAAACCGGTAGAGCTGAGCCGTCTGCGGCGCGCCGGGCGGTCGCCAGCCAGACGACAGCGCGGCCCGGACCGTCCTCAGAACGGTTCGGCCGGCCGCCCGCGCAGCAGAGACGGCGCCGAGTCGCCAAATCCGACTTCCCGGGACCGGGGTGCAAACGACCGGGGCTCGGGGTCGGTCACGCGGCTCGGGCGCCGTTTCCCGGAGAGAAATCGCCTCCCCCCTCTCCCGGCGGGGTAACGTACCCTGCATGCCATGGCCGGGCCACATGGGGGGCTGCTTTCTCGCGTGGTATTATCTCTTTGTTCATTTGTGATCAAGGACGTTTCGAGAAGTGTTCTCATATTTAAAGTTAAAAATGTTATCGCCTTTCAGAGCCAATTACGGGAATGATGGAGCGGGTGACAACCGGACTGTCTAGGGTTATAAGCTGCACATTTTCATCCCAGAAACTGCAAATCGCAAGGACGATCAATTTTCTTGTTATATGCCGGTCCAATCATGAAGACAGAGTGCACCTGCAACCAATACCCTGAAGGCCATGTCTTGTACGCACCACAAAGATCACTTAATGATGTGAAACCAAGACTGCCGAAAAAGCGATCCGTGGACGACGAGACCCAACTCACGTTCTTGGAATGGGAAAATGGTACCACCATGAAAGCCGGTAGTGATCACAATATCTCCTCATCTGTCGACTAATCAAGCTGACTTCAAACGGACCGTTCATCGCGAAAGAATGGCAGGCAAAAAGAAACCCCTGGAGCTGTTGACCATACCAGAAATGTGCCACGGACAAAAACTATACGGCACTCACTGCTGTAATCTGCGGCTGCTCCGTGGACAGACTGCCCGATGTCGGGACCAAAAATCCCGGCTGAAGGAGGCAACACCGAGTGTGTTCGCCGACACGCTTCCCTAATAATACGCCGAGCATTTCTTACGGTTGCTGTGGAAGAGAGGCGCCGTCCAAGCCAGGCTGCACGGCGACTGCCATCGCCCGGCTCGGCGGCCGCCATCGCCGCCGCGGCGTAAAAACGTCCGGCTCCACTCAGCCACACTCGGAGACATCCGGCGGCAGGCGGCGACGCCCGCGGAGGTCCAGTCGGGCGCGCCAAACGGCCCGACGGCCTCGTAAAGCGCGCGCCCCGGCCGCGCCAATCCGCTGATGAACGGACGGCGTCCGGCCGCCGCCCGGTAAAGATCCAGCCGGAGGCGTGAAGACGCTCCGGAGACCGCCCCACTCAGCGCCACCGGGGACCAGCGCCGTCCGACCGGGCCCCGCGACACTCCGGCCAGGGCGGCCGAGCGCATAGAGGTCAACAGCCGGGCGGCGCGCGGCCCGCGCACGACAAAAATGGCGCGCTCACGGGGGCCCCGGCCGGCGGCAGTCACGGAAGCGGCGCTCCGATCAGCTTACCGGTACCGGCGACCCCGCCGCCCCGCCGGCCGTAAGCCGGGCCGCGTGCCGGCGCCCTTCCGTGCAGGCATCCGCGGCCGCCTCCGGCCGCATACCCGGCCGTAAGTCTGGCCAGCAAGCCTTTCCAGGCGACCGCGCAGAGCGACGACCTCCCGGGGCGGGGCGCCGGCCCCCCTTCCCCCGTCGGCCCCCGGGATGTGGCGCGTCACACCTCGCGCCGCGGCGGCCTTTCCGTCACGGGGAGCGATCGACTGTGTCGGCGCGTTCCGGGCGGCGCGGCGCCACACGCCGGCCGAGGGGGGGGGGACTGGCTCTGTGACACTGCGCTCGCGGCCGGTCCGGACGTCTGTTGAACGGCCGACTGACGGCCGCCCGACGACGAACAATACAAACTGACGTGTCGGACGGCCTGACCTGACACACACGAGTATTGACCTGATGCGCAAGGCCGTCCAAAGGAGTTCAGCGGGAAACACAGGCTATGAATCTCAAACAGCCGAGGCTCCATTTCCCAAGGAAGCACTACTGCCAGGCGCAACGATCCGTGGAGAGAAGACAGTTCATAAACCCGTCTACAAATGTCATCAGATGACAAGCGGGCCTCCGCGGCCCAAAGACGTCACCTCAAAACAACTTCGTGAACCAGAAATCGCCTCCAGGCGTTCTTGACATTTTCACACCGACACATGCAAACCGCAGCAGGTGGCAATGACATACTGGGCAAGTGTCCATTCCGCCCCAACCAATGTCTGCAGGAAACAGCTTAAGCGATAACACCACCAGACCGTGAAAACGAGGATTATTCCGGCGTAACAAAACCTGCCATTTGTGTAGTATACGAGCTTGTACGTTCACACGGTGGAGGTAGAAGTTCTACGCTACGCTGTGTTTTCTGCATTTCATGGGCGATTCACGTTTCCGTTCGTATCGCCTGACATAAATGGAACAAAGACATCCCGCAAATGTGGGAAACTTTGAAATAAATACGTGCGAAAATTGCTCTAAAGCTTCCAGGAACCGCAAACATTCATCAACATGCCACGCAAAAATTAGGAGCCGACGTGGCCGCCGTCGTGTGGAGAGCATTCGCCGTTTTCCCAGCGACTGGGCGGGGCGCGCGGCCGTGAACGCCTCGCGCCGGCGCCGCCCGCCCGTCGGCGCCATCTGAGAACGGGCCACCGGCCGGGCGGCGGCGCGCCGGCCGGCCGGTTCCCAGCGTCTGCAGCGCGCCGCCGCAGATGGCGGCGATAGCGGCGCGCTGAAAAAGACCGCCGAGACGGCGCAGGTCGACGATCGCTGCCAATTGCGCCTTATCCGCGCCAAGGCTCGAGCGCTGCGTCCCGGGCCGACGACAGTCTGCCCCCGGGCGACGGCCGGCAAGGGAGGCGAGAGACGCCGCCGCCGGCCGCCGGTCCGTGCGCGAAGACTCCGACCTCCCGGGAGAGATGTGGTGGAGACAAGGTCCCCTCTGCACAGGACGCCGGCCGACGGTCCGTGTCTGAAGACCCCGACTCCCGGGACAGGTGTGAGGTGGAGACACCTCCTGCACAGGACGCCGGCCGGGGGTCCGTGTCTGCAGACCCCGACTCCCGGGACAGGTGTGAGGTGGAGACACCTCCTGCACAGGACGCCGGCTTCAGACACCCAGGAGCTCAGCCGGTTACGACGAACGGGGGAACTGGGGCGCGGGGTACGTGCGGACGGTCCAGGTTCCACGTGTGGTGCCGGGACAGCGTCGAGAGGACCTTTCCGAGCACACTCCGAACGGCTTTCAGAGCTTCAGTAGCTGTTGTGGACACCGGTGGGGGGTTTCCACCACCACAAAATGAATGTTCGAGAAATCACGAGACATGCTTGTCCGAGGCCGTGGTTGTGTTGTGGCAAGCCAGTTTAAAAAAAGCCTGCGTCTTCCCTGCCTGGTTAGCTATTTTAGTCAGCCATATTTCTGAGACGATCAAGAGACAGAAAAATCTAAACCACAAAGCCAGATCATGAGCAATACTTGGATGAAACAGTAGTGACCCCTGCCCTTTCCAAACGCCATAAGCTGGAAAGGTTCCACGTCTGAGACACCTGCAGCTAGGCGCGCACCTTTCCTGATTCCACCACGCCCGGACATAAATGCCTGAGGCCGGCGAGGGAGTGACAAACGCGCCCAGAAACGCTAATTCTGAAATCAATCAGCGAACGCAAGGGCCCAATTTGGGGTCGTTATTGCCAGCCTGATATACTGGCGGCAGTTACGACTCATTTCTGCGCCACCGCCGGCACAATGGCATCCAGGCTCGACAGTAAACTTTGCACCGGTGATTGATTTTTTGAACAATGGGCCACCTTGAACGTTCGCGGAATGTGTTGTAAGTACCCGCGGGCCACACCTTGTCGCCGAAACGACGCATTCAAGCCAGGCACAGCTGCGACGCTGCCCAATGGAGGTGGCCTCGGCGACCCATTCACAATCATAATCACCACCCATCGTCAAAAACGGCTTAGCCGATTTTCTGGTTCTCCTACCTACTCCGTGCAGCCGCTGGGAGTGTCCGGCTTCCTTCTTCCTACCAAGTATATCAGCCGAACAACATTCTACTTTTCCTAATCCAACGGCCTCCCGACCACCCCACTGGGAACGGCAGCACTCCCGCCCGATACTCCATGCAGCCGCCCGTGACACACAAGGCCAGTTCCAAACCCCCTCCCGATCTCACACCACAACGTGGCCTCACAGCACATGTCGAACACGACCCTCTCGTGCTCCACAGTTCCCCACCGCAAGCCCAACCCCTCCCCCACCGTCGCCGACATACCGGTGGGCGGCCAGTTCTTGATGTAGCCGGTGCAGTGGACCACGGCGTAGTTGTTGCCGTCGGAGGCGGTGCCCAGCGAGTTGCGGCCACGCAGCCGGTTCAGGTGCGCAGACATCATGTTGTCCGGCTGCACGTTGCCGATCTTCATGCGCGTGATGAAGCCTCGCCTCGAGCCCATGCACAGACGCATCGTGGCTGTCGGGAGAGGAAACAGAGGAGTGAGACGCCGCCGCGGTCGAGCGCGAGGAGCTGGCGATAGTGGTACAGCTGACCAAAAGCGTTCTGTGCTGTTGTTAGCGTTTCCAGCATGAAGGAGCAGCGTGTCAAAACGAAGCGTCCAATGGGAAAATCGTGTCCTCCTGTAGGGGCTCTGAAAACAGACACTCTAGAAGCAATATTGAAGGCTGGTATCAACTGAAAACAGTCAGTCCGTTCGATGCCCGCACTGAAAACCAATCATCACGAACATCAACTTTTCCAATACCCGGCACCGGCTTAAAAACACCAGCTCATTCGGTCGCAGCGGCCAAATTAAACCGCGCCGATTCCGGGCATCGAGCCGTCTTCGACAAAAACAGTCGCCGTCGACACAAAAACGACGCGGCCGCCGGCCGACTCCGCGCCGGCCTCGGCCGTCTCCGACGACACTCATCAATCGACGGCGGCGGCGGCGGCCGCGGCCGGGTCGTCGGCGCCCGGCACGGGCCCGGCGCCATTACGGCGCTTTTTCTGGGCCGGCGTGTTTGCGTCGGCGGCGGGTGGCGACAGTTGCGTGCCGTGCGGCGGCCGTCATCAGGCCGGCCGTCGATCGGCCGCCGCTTCCTGCGCCGCCGGCCGCGTCTCAATCGGGCCGACCGCGGGCGGGAGCCGCCGACCTGCCGCCGGCCTCGAGCAGGGGGCAGGGAGCAGGAGAGCGATTGCGAGTCGGGCGTCGGGATCGGACGGCGGGAGATCGACTCAGGGTCGGGATCGATGAGCAGAAGACCGGCCGTTCGTCAGGATCAGGGATCATGAGACCAGCTGCAGGCTGCGATCAGGGGCCACGAGACCGGTCCCTGGTCGGGATCAGGAAGCAGGAAACTGAAAGCAAGGCCAGACAGCGGGATCAGGGAACTACCCGCCGCTGAGGATCAGACAGTAAGACCCCAACCGGCCCACACGTCGGACTCAGAAGCCGTGATGAGCGTCCGCTCCAGCCGGAGCCACGGGGCGGGATCCTCGGGCGGGGGCGGCAGCGGCTGGAAAATCACGAACGCCTCCCAAAAGGCGGCCGCTCAGCCGGCGCGCCGCGCCGCGCCGACCGAACGATACCATCGCCGACCCCTCTCCGCACACGCCTTCCCCGGTCAGTCGGGACGCCCGGGCAGCCGGCTGCTCCCTCTGGACCGCGTGATCGCCGGCGCCGAGTACGGCCGGTCGGCCCCGTTCGGGGAAGCCGGCTTCGGTGTCGGCCGGCTCCGGGGAAGGGAACAAAGTCGGCTCTCCGGTCACGCCATCGGCCGACGAGGATCAGCCGGCAGGCCTGGGCGTCATCAGCCGGTGTAACCGTGACGTCACTTCTCCACACTGCCGGGACACCCCCGTCCGTCTCGGCGGCTCATCACCGTCCGACACTACCGGGACGCTCACAACACGCTTACCCTCTCCCACAAGTCCTGGGACACAGCAGATGGTCTACAAACGAACCGGGACATTTCTGGTCGAACTGAAACATCAAATGCCGCCATCCGGCACAACCACGACGTTCACCAGACCATGCACCTGCACGCCGCTGCGACAGCATCTATCGATAGCTGGTCATCTCTGCTGGGCACCAGCTTTCCCAGGGGCTGGTGCTGCCCCGGTCCCGCCCGGGCCGGGCCGGCGGGGCGCTACTCACACTGGTGGCCCTCCTTCTTGACGGTGCCCGTCTTCAGGTCCAGTATCCGGCCGGCGCCCTGCGTGTCCTGGGTGCTCAGCTGTTCCCGGACCTGCGGCCGCGACCGAGCAGGGGTCAGCTCAGCCACAGCGGACTTTGGTCTGGCCCGCCGAGAGCCGATCCGGGGGCAGGGTGGGCTCAAGGACAGGCCAGCCGCCTTCTGTCTGATTCGCCTCCAGAGAATCGATTCACCGGTCTGGTTCGTGAGGTAGGTATCGAGTACGATTCTGATTCAAAGTGGCTTTCGAAAAAGTGAATCGATCCAGATCTGATTCGACGACGACTAAATGGCAACACGCTTGGGATTCGATTTTGATTTGGGTTCACTGCGGTTTTCAAGTGAACTGCTTCTGATTCCGGACAGTAGTACGAAATTACTCAATCCATTCAGCATGAAGCATAAGCCTTCGAGGCAGTTCACTGGAGAAGCCCCTGCATTTCCAGGCAAGCCAGGGAAAAGGAATAAAAGGCTTTTTATGATGTCCAACAAATCACGTACTGCAAATCGTGCAAAGAAACATTCAAAAAGATCACAAAGTGGGACATTTCTGTTACCCAAACAAAAAGCAAACAGAAGAACGCCACTTCGAGGTTGCTATTCCACGGAAAGACTGCCTGGTAATACTACTTTGTGGTGAGGTGAGTTCCAGTACACAAGGAAAACGTCCAGCATCTACCACGGACATAAATCAAAACAGGACGACGCCAGAAAGCAGCTACAATTAGCATTTTCGTGCCAGTGAGTCATGAGGGTGATGTAACATGAGTCGTGAACGCAACACACTCCTTGTTCCCTTGTGTTCCTTAAGATGTCTTGTATCTACAAAACACCTTAAGGACCTTAAGATGTCTTGTATCTATATTCCCCGGACGAAGTTCGGGTCGTCAGCCTTAGCAAAAGTGCAGCAATGCGATTTTTCAGTCGGCTAAAATTCCGACACGTCGGAGACAGGAAACCGCCGACACAAAGACGATTTCCTGATCACATGAGACACAGCAGAAACACTACCGCAAGCAGAAACAGTACCGGATCCAGACCATGTACTACGAGGGACGAGGGGACGGGGCCAAATTTCCAACAGTGTCACCTAACCTGATAGCTATAATCCTAGCTGTTGATTTGTCCTCGAATTTCGGCCACTCTGTTTCGCCACTTTCAAAGGTAACATGTATATAAGCAGATTTTCGTTTGGAAAAAATACCTCCAATCCCCGTCCAAAACAGGGGCCCAAAAGACACGAAAGAAAAACAAGAAAACAACGAAAAAACAAGACTCCCGAGTTTTCAAACGAAAGGGAAGCCATAATTCTTATCGCACCCCCACCCCTCCCGAAGCCGTCCCTGTCCGCAGGTCAACGGAAACCCTCTCTCCAGCTCGCCACGTCCACGCACCTTCTCGACGTCTTCGTGGTGGAGCATGTCGTAGATGGTGGCGCCGAACCAGTCGGCCTGGCTCTGGTTGAGCACGGGCGTGACCGAGTCGGAGACGTAGATGATGCGGCCCGTGTCGCACGCCACCACGAACAGGAAGCCGTCGGCCGCCTCCAGGATGAGGTGCTTCAGCTCCTGGTCCGTCAGGAACGACGGCTTGTAGGCGCCGTCGGCGTTCGTGTTGCCCGTGCCTGCGGCGGAGGACCGGTGAGCGGGGCGCAGTCGACAAGCGGGCCGGCTCGTGGCAGTCCACCGCGCCCTCCGTGAGCAGAACGGACTGGCTGAAAAGTCCTCATACGTCATTCGAACGTAAAGGCCGTCTTCGCGTGCTGCGATCGGGATAGGTACACTAAGACGGTGGGGACTGCCGTGATGCATCTGCCTTACTTGTCGTCACAGAAGGCACCAGTTAAGAGCGTAGAACAGCGGGTGAATGAGTGATAGCCAGGGTATGCGAAAAGTTGTAATTGTGTAAAAGTCGTAAAAGTGCACAGCAATCTGCCAGTGAGACGAGACCGAAAGGAGGCAGCAACGTCCTTCAGCTTCGGTAGTACTGGTAAGACCCGACAAGGCTGATATGGCTAGCAGGATGACGGACGAGCGGATCACTGCCTGAAAAATTGGGGTGTACGTCGCAGGAAATCAACCCGATCGTCGCCGAAAAACACGGTACGAGGAAACAAACGGAACGACCAACGTCCTCCCTACGGCGAAACGTGTTTATCCCCACAAAGGTGAGCAACACTGCGATAAAAAGCGGGGACAGTTACCACTGACAAACTGGTGCGTTCTTGTAAAACTCGCGCGCCATTCTGTTGTTATCAGATCAGGATAGTAGCGCCCAGCTAATAGTCCTCCGATCGACCACGTTTTACCCTCAGCGATCTATTTTTACACAAAGACAGCGGAGCGTCGAAGACTGGAAGAATAACCACTAGGAAATCTGTACTCATCGTACGCCAAATACTGGTCAACGCTACCAGCACCAACGCAAAACAGCTCTCTAGGCATTCCGAGTCCGTCCTCCAAGCCCGTTCTTTCAGCACGTCCTATCAATAGTCACCTCCTCCCAGTGGGTCCACTACGTTCTTGAGGCAAACACTTTCAGCGCCTCCTGTCCGTGCTAGTTTACCACTCCTTTCTGTGCTAAACACACAGTGAAATCCTGGCACTTCCGCAACGTCCTCTCGGCAAGTGTTTTCAGCACGACTTCCCGGCCACCAGTGCCGGGTCCGGCCTGCAGTTCCGGTCCCAGAGCACTCCCTACCGTCGCCGGAAACCGCCACAGCGACCCGTGACGCCTCCAGAGCAGTTCGTGACGCCTCCAGCGTAGTCCGTGACGCTTGCAAAACTATCCGTGGCGCTTGCAAAGCGGTTCGTGACGCTTCCGGAGCGGCCCGTGACGCCTCCAGAACAGTCCGCAACACCTCCAGAACAGTCAGCAGCGCACCCAGTGCGGAACGTGACGACTCCAGAACGGTCCGTGATGCTTCAAGAGGTATGTGACGCCTCCGGAGAGGTCCGTGACGCCTCCAGAGCGGCCCACGAAGACTGACGACTCCCACGCCATCCATGGCGCTTCCAGAGTCGTTCATGACGACTCCAGAGTGGTCCGCGATAGCTCCAGAGCGGCCCGTGATGTCAATGAGGCCCGCATCTTGGTCCCGTGCCGGTCACCACGGTCCTGGCGCCCCACACGCCCGCGGGAGGGCGTCACGCGGCGCTGGCCCCGCCCCGGGCCGGTCTGCGCCTCGACCGGCGACGTTCCCCGGCCGGCACGCGGCACCGACCCCTGGCCCGCCGGGGGTGGTCCTGTCGGCCCGGTGCGACGCCGCGGTCCGCCCGGCGCCGGCCCCGGCTCGCGCGTCCGTCCGCGACTCGATCGCGGAGAGCGCGGGCTCGCCGGCGGGAAGATGGGCCACTACGCGGCCGTATGTGGTCAACAGCGGCGGCCGGGCGGACCCCGATGCATGCACCCCGATCCCGACCCCGATCCCGATCCCGATCCCGATGCACGCGGCCGGCTCCCACCGCGGCCGGGCGCGCGTGACGAACAAACGAGACTTTTCATCCGCGCCGCCACTCGTAACCGCCGGCGTGCATTTCCATTACGGGCACGTCTCGATACCGATCGCGGTAATCGCGGCGAATTTCCACTTTAAACCGGCCGATCGACGGACGAGATACAGTCGCGAGACGGACGGAAACAAACTGCACTATCGCCGCACGGAGCGGCGGCCGGCGCTCCGCGCGCCGCGGCACCATTGGCCTGTACGGCACAGCACGACGCCATTAACGGTGTTGCCACAGCGCCGGCCGCGGCTAATTTACGGGCGCAATAGCACGGAGTCCAATCATCGCGCGAGCGCGCCCTCTCGGCCGTCTCTGTATACACATCGGCTCGTTGCAGAATCGTTTTACGGTTACGGCCGGCGCAATTATGGCGCGCCGGGCGGCCGCGCTCGGCCGAGCGGACACGGTCGGCGGAGGGCGGCCGCCGACTCCGAGCCGTCAGTGAGAAAGGACCGCTTGCTCCAGGCCGTCACCGAGAAAGGACCGTCTGTTCCAGGCCCGTCAGCAGGGAGCGTCTGCTTCTGGCCAGCCGGGCGCAAGAACAGACGGCCAAGTGTAACGGCCACCAATGAACGCAACTCTCCCGCAGTCAACTGGCAACAACGAATCTCTTGCCAGCTCGACACGGGTCTCCAGTTCACACAGAGCAATCACGTTGTGGCGAACTGTCCCCATGTCGGTGACAACCCTTGTTCCTCAACGACCGCAGAGAAGATTACATCGCCCAGCGCGTGCTCGACGCCGGCCCTGACACACCAGTCGAGGGTGACCAGGGGCCGAAGACCGGCACGTCCTAGCACGCCGACCGTGCACCGATACGTCACGGCCGGTCCCAGCCGAGCCGTGCTCAATCTGATTGACACGCCGTCCGCCCCCTCCCCCCCCCCGCCGGACAGTTAATCGCAGCACGGCAGGTCGGCATAACCCGCGGACTAATTACACCACAGGTGTCACAATTTACAGCGTAATAAGCGGGTACGCGGCGCGCAGTTAAGCTAAACACGAACGTATCGCACTGCGGGGGACATATTCCAAATTCACGGCCCATTGCTGCAGTCATTAATTTAACAGCACGTTATAATGCTGCACCCAGTTATGGGCCGCCAGTGTTTCTGTTCGCATTTTTATGCTTGCACTGAATGAACATAATTATCATCCGAGTTTACGGTAAATGTGCCAGAGAGTTATGGCACCGCTTGCCATTTTCCGACGTGGACAGCGATGGGCCAGTTTCGAAACATGCTTCAAGACAAACGGACTGCGAGGCCGTATAAAGCCCAACCCATCGCCGTTCGGTCGGGGCCCGCCCGGGGACGTGGCCTCCGTCGGTGGCCGGGGCCGCGGCCGAGAGGGAGAGGCTCCAGAAAATCATCTGCCTCTACCGCCGCCGCCCGGTGGCCTGACTGACGCGCCACGCCCGCCTCTCTGGTAACCGTCAGTACTGAGAATGGTACATCGCGAGATCAACCTACGATCGGTCCAGGCCGAGGACAGGGACTGAACCGGCTCTGAGGCGCGATAAAGGTATGTGATAGTGACTGAAGCCTGGGAGGAACAGAGACAAACGCTGTTCCACTGGTCAAAATAGGATACTCATCAGGGACGAAATTATGGACGTTGAATGGAATGGACCCATGGCCAGCAACAGATCACTGTCCAACTCCGATACAACAGCCGGACAGGACTACCGGCCAAAGGTTAAACGATGGCCAGACTGGACCACTGGCCGTGGGTGAGCCAATGACCCGTTAAGACCACTGACCGAGGGTGAACCAGTGACCGCACCGGCCCGCTGACCGGACCCCGCCGGTACCGCACGGCACGCAGCGGCAAAAACGACGCACCGGCCGACCGCTGACCCCTCAATCTCGGCCGCGCGGCCGGGCCGCGCCGCGCCGGCCGGGCCGCCGCTTTTGTAATAACTCCAATGATTGTTTCATAAAATATGGATCCAATAATACGGGCCAGCACGCAACGGCGGCGCCGGCGGAAAAACAGCGGCCGGCGGCATTCCTGGCGCGCGCGGCGAGCCGGCGGCGCGGCCGGCGCGCCCCGGCCGGCGCCGCGAACGTCGAGCACGTGGGACAAACCTGTCGGGAGCCGGCCGGCGGCCGCGGCACGCGGCGCTAAGTGGAGCGGACCGCGACCGCGGACCGCGGCGGCGCACCGCGTGACAAATGACCGATCGCAGACGGCCGACCCGGCCGGGAACAGAGACGTCGCCTGGCATGTCCCGAGCTCGAGCTCGAGCTCGAACGGTCCGGCGGGGAATAGAGCCGTCACCTGCCCTGTCGTGAACTCGGGCTATGTGGCGGAAGACAGACCCATCGTTTCCGTGTTCTACCATGACCCCTACCCTGACCTGTCCTCAAAGGCCACCTCGTTGTGTTGATGGGGAGAACGTTCAGAGCAAGGGACCAGTTCATGAGCCCAGCGCGTCTTAGTTTTCTGGCCGTGTAAAATCCAGTGCTGCTCAAAAGTTTGGGCTAGTCGTCTACCTTTGTCGCAGACAGAGGCTGTCTGGTACGATTCACAAAGGGTTCGTCTAAACGATGGCGTTACTAAAGACAGAGAAAACCACTCAATGCAAAGACTCGAAACAGGCAGGGGAGCGCTTCGTATAATGTCCAGTAATACCACATCCCTATACATTTTACCTGACAGGCTGCTGCTGTCGGGAAAACACTGCTCCTGCAGCGATGTTAATGTAAATTGCTACCTTGGTTTTGGTTCCAGACACCGAAAAAAACGTTTTTTCTTGACGCACAACGACCCGGATGCTATTAAAACATCACGCAATACAGGCTTGGCACCCCGCCCCACCTGCTATAGATACGGTCAGGCAGGGCTGAAGCTCATTCTCATGCAAGCTCGGCTCGGCAAGCGACACCGGCGCGACGACCCAGCGCGGCGGATGACACCCGACACGTAAACAGGCAATCAGACGCCGCGCCTCATTCCGGTGCCGCTGCTCATTACGCCGCCGTCGGAGTAACGGGGCCCGGCCATTAACGGGAGGTTCACGTCTGCACCGGCCGCCGGAACGCGGCGACGCCGCTCGCCGCTTCCGAGCCGACGCCGCGATTCCGCCGAGCTCGGCGCCTGCACAATGATGGCGCTTGACTTCGCCGCGGAGAGCATGCATAACGTTGCGTCAGCCGGCCGCCAGAAGGTCCCGTCCGTGACCGGCGGAGGCGCGGGTCCAACACGGAACGCGCCGCGCCGGGCAGCCAGCCCCGTTTCGCCCGTGTTGCCGCCAGGATGTGGTCCGCTCGCCACCTCGCGAGCGACGTTCCACTCCAAGCCGATCTCGGGATAGCCAAACCGGAGTGCAAAGCGGCCTGTCGATCCACACCTCCGGCATGCAACGGCCGATAATTGTGTGCGACTACGGGGACCTGGCCGCGAACCGCCGTGTCATGGTCCAAACGCCGGGCCAGCCGATGTGCCGTACAACGGACGGACCCGGACAGCCCTCTCGGCAGGCGGCCCCGACAAGCTCCGTCCGTCTCCGGCCGCAGCAGTCGAGCTGCCGCGTCGCCTTATCCGGGACCAGACGACTCCTAACACGAATAAAAGCGGCCGACGACAACAGACTCAACGGGTCTTTGAGTAAAATAGTGAATTTTCATGGCAGTGCAGTCCTTGCCGCTCGGCGCAGCGGAGCGCAGTCGCGCCCGACTCCGTCGGCGGCTGGGAGGGTGCCCAACAGAGCCCGGCGCGGCGCGGCGCGGCCCGGCCCCGGCGGCCCGGCCCGGCACGATCGAGCCTGCACGTTGTCGGGCGGGGCCGGCCGCAGTGGGTCGCACGCAACAGAAACGCGCCGGAAACGCCGCCTTTGCCGCGCACCCAGCCGCCGACACGCACGTCCGCCGGCGTCTCACCACCGGCCGACTTTCCCGCAGCGGTTATGGAGCTCATCAGCCCCTCCCTGTGGCACACCGACGCCTTTCACTCGTTCTTAGTATTCCACTTCGACGACTTTCAACCTTTTCCCGCACATCGCCTGAGCCGCATTCCAGCGCCATAACCGGCCACCGAAACCCCCTCATCTCTGGTCCCCCGCAGGGCACGGGAGGCGCCATCCTCGCCTCCCCCACTTCGACCCCGCGCCGTTCCCGGTACCCGGTCCGAGCCCCGCGTTCCTGCGACCCCGCGCCGTCTTCAGGTTCTCCGTCGGCCTGACCTACTGCTGTCCGCCGCGGCCGCCGCCGGAGCCGGAGCCGGAGCCGGACCGTGCGTGCGGCCGCGTGCGGCTCCTCCCCGTGCCGGCGCCGGCCAGTACACGGGCCGGCCGCCGCCGCGTTGCATGCATGGCGAAACCGCCAATTATGAAATCAGAGCGTGCAGCGGCGGCGCGACGGCCGGCCGGCCGGCGGCGGCGTGGCCGGCGGCGGCCGGCAGGTGGCTCCCCGGCCCGGCTGGACAGGGGCAGCCGCAGGGACGTTACGGGGCCCTCTGGCTCCGAAAAGTAAAACAAGACTCTCTCCTGGGACTCTTTCAGCAGCGAAATCTTGGGCGTCAGACTTGAGTAAGGCAGCAGCAGTCTAATGGGGGACGAGAAGAGAGTCGGAAATGTTCCGGCAGAAACATGATTCCAGGACATAAAGAGGTTGCCGCGAGAAAGCACTACGACAACAAGGTGCTCCTATCTTTCTCAGCAATGATTATCTGCTTTCGCAGCTCCCTGGTGTCGCTTCTTGGCCGACAACGAGCTTCCTGCAGAAAACCTACAACAAAGCCCAGCCCGCGCGGCCGCGAATACACCTGAACCGTCAATTTACTGGGAACCCTGCAAGCTGAGCCGAGACGGAATCCCCCCGTCTGATGCCTCCGCGGCCGGCCGAGGCGGCGCCGCGCCGGGCCGCAGTGACCCGACAGACAGCGCCGCCGCAAGTACAGGTCCGGCACAGCGCCAGCGCCCGGCGCCGCCACACGGCGCCGGCAGACGCCCGGCCGCGTGCACAAACCGCCGCCGAATCACATAATCGCCGTGTGGTCCCATTAGCGTTGATTTATGCAACCTTAAATGGGTGAGAACGGTTGGGGTAGGCTGGGAGCGGTGACACCTCCGAGGCGGCGGCGGCGGCTGCGGCGGCGGCAGCGGCGGCGTGCGCAGCCGGGCCGGGCCGGTCCGCCGCGCGCGCCGGCAGAGTGCGTGGCCCAGATCGGCGGCCGCCGGCGGCCACTGCACTGCAGCGACGGCCGGCGCCGTTCCGGCGAGGCCACTAAATCATGGAGCAGGCGGGCGGCCCGGCCGCCGGCCAGCCCGGCCCGGCCGGCCGGCGCCGCCCGCTGCGACCGAGCGGCGATGGCGAGCCCGCCACCGCGCTCTGCCGACGCCCACACCGACTGGACGGCATCGGAGCGTGCTGGAGCCGCACTGCACCGGCGTCCTCACTGGCCGGACTGCGCCGGACCGCACTAGAACGGAGCTGTGCCGACGACGTCTACAGCGCAACAATGGAACCGGACTGCCGACTCCCACGGACACTGGATCTTAATGGAGCAAGGCGCAACCGCACACTAGAAGCAGAGCAGGACCGCATTCCGCCGACGTCTTCCGCCACCGTGTCAAACGGAACCGCCCTGGGTCGGCTTAATGGCAACTGGGCTGAGCAGGGACTTTCTGGAACTGGAATACATTGACTAGCTTGGGAACCGGACTGTCCCAATGACCCCAAGTGCCTGAATGTGTTGCTAACAAGAGTCCGGACAGCACGAACGCCTGCCGCTGCAGAAAAATATTGACATATACGGCATTCGGGCAGCGTTACGACACGGAGGGAAACGACAGCGTTAATATTCATCGGGAAAGGACTGCGTTAGCATCCATCAGGAAAAACACCACGGGAAAGCAGCGTTTTAAAGCCACACGAACGATCGACGTTTCACTGAGACCACTTTTAACCAAAACATGAAAACAGCGTTCATATTCCAGGCAAACAAGGCGCTGAACACGCGACCAGTGTGCCGCACTACCATAACTAATCGGAACGAACCAACCACAGGTCGCTGCCACAAACTCCTTCCCTCGCGCCCGCTCGTCGCGATAACATCGCACCGAGCCGCAACAAAGAAGGCCGGGGGCGGCAGCCGGCGTGTCAACGGTTCGTTCCCAGGGCGGCGCGGCGCGCAGCCGCCGAACTCACCTCGAAGGTTCTTCATGTGCGCGACGGCCATGCGCAGGATGGTGAGCTTGTCCGGCTTCCTCGCCAGCGCCGAGCACGTGGGCACCATGTCGGACAGCTCCGAGATGTAGGCGGTCATCTTGTTGCGGCGCCGGCGCTCGATCTCGCAGTGGTTCTCCCTGGAGGCCGGCGTGGAGCCCGTGTTACTGGCGAGGGCAGTAGGCACGCGTTCGCCGATCCGGTGGCCCCCACCCACCCCGACCCGGCTCCCGAGGGGATCGGCGCGCTCTCTACGGACCGCATGCAGGCTCGGGCGGGTGGCGGCGCCCGGCGGCCGGACGGCGGCGGCGCAGACGGGCGCGCGCGCGCGGCGACGCGGCCCGGCGACGGCCGCGACGACGACGCTGGGTGGACCGACCGCGAACAGACCAGGCCGGCCGAGCGACGGCCGGGGACGGCGGAGGGACGCGGCCGGGCGGGGACGACCGAGGGGAGCGCAGAGGGACGTGGCCGGCGGGACACGGACGGACGCCGCGGCACGGTCGCCGCCCGCCTCCGGACGCCGAGCCCGGCGCCCGTCGACCGGTGCCTGCCGACTCGGCGGGCCGTGAACGCCGGCGGGGCGACCGGTGCACCCCGTCCGGCGTCCCACGCTGCACGGTTCAATTAGGCCCGGCACGTGAAGAGGGCAGCCGCGCGGGCGGCCGCCCCAGCCCGTCTTCCAGGAGAAAATTTACAGTCACGCCACTCCGGCGAGGAAACACACGACCGAGCGTTTACGGCCGATGTTTGCACACACCGTGCAGTATGCTAAAGACCGGGCGAAAAAATAACGACCGCCTCCAGCCGATCGGTCCGATAGCTGAAGCTGAAGGCGAAGACGTTATGACTATCGAGTGGCCGCCAGCTCTCCGGTCTGACGCAACCCAGGCGGATGTAATCGGACTTTATCGACACGCCGGCCGCAGCCAGCATGACTCGACCAAACATGACGGCTTTATTCATGTGCGTATTTAGCAGTCATGGTGGGTACACAATCAACGGACTGACGATTCGGTCGCGCCGTTAGCGAAGTCCTTGGTTTACATGATAATGAGGCTGGAATCGTTTTAAATTTATCATCTGGCTTTCTATTCTTCAACTACACTGCCATTCCATTTGCAGCAGCTTTCGTACATGCATCATTTGCGAAAACGCGACTCGTTAACCATACTCCGGCGTGCCGGAAACCATGCGAAGCAGCTTTAGTATGAACAAACGAGGGGCCCAATTACGGCGGATTATTATTTATTATTTATAATTATCCCTCGCCGGATGACGGAAGGCGTAGGGGCCACCTCCCATGAGTTCTTCCTTACACTTTCATTGAACGACCCAAGTAAAGCGCCCGAGATTTACAACAACTGACCTTACATCCTTTCCGCATCTCTTCTAAGAACAATTATTACCACGTTATCTCAGGCCACCTACGTAATGTTCTGGGGGCACGAAAGCTGCTTTCCTATGTGAGTCAAACGTCGTCTTCCTCACGAGTCTGACGCCAAACGGAGCCATTTTCCACTGTCTTTTTTATACAGGACTGTCTGGACATATTCTTGAAAACAGTGGGGTCTGAAATGTCTGCGACCTCCCCAATGACCTTGCATGGCCTCTAAATGGCTCTGGACCGGTTATGGGGCAATTTGTGTCGCTGATTCCAGCAATGATAATCGCTCCTACCAATGTCACGGATCATAACTCTAGTTTGTGACAGCCAAACATCATTTTGAGCACCAGCAGCGTAGCAAAAGCTGAAAATGATGACATTTCACTGACCTGACCTCGACCTCAGAAGACAAACCATTGCGACCGCAAAACGTCGCCAATCTTACAGCCAGGTCGCTACAAAAGCATGATTTACCGGCCGACATACCATGAAACTACCACGATGACAGCAATGATGGAAAACGGTCAGACACTCCTTTAGCTTCTGGAATGAAAGGTCATCAGGTAACCTGAATGGGGTCAAATGTGGTGTCATTGGAATCAGAATGAAACATGTCACACGTTCGTTTTTCTTATGTCGCCCTGTATGGATCAGAAAAGAAAAAGGATAAGGGTGCAAACCCCTCCCAGCCCTGTCTGGGGCATACGTGAAAACCAGTATGTCCAGAGAGGGTTACAATGTTTTGCTGAAAAAAACGTTCATGTAGCTGGATCGCGATCCATTTTATCTACTCCATAGCGTGACCTTCTCCTGTGTAAATGGATGTGCTTGCTATGGAGTTTTTGTCTGCTTAAGCCTGTTTTGAGCTGCAAACAAATTTAGGCAAATGAGTCAACGATTCGTGGCAGCGCAGCGTTTACGAGGAATCGTTTACGGACGTTCACTGCGCTAGTAAATGACTGTAGTATTCCGAGTTGCAAGCGGCTGCAACAAACAAAAACTGCATGCAAAGACAATGGCTTGGCCAACTATACACCGCCTCGCTGACGTCATTTACAGTTCTAAAAAAAAATGCCAGCCCCTTCTCAACAGAACGTCCATGCTGCGTTTTACCGCCGGCCGTGAAGAACAGTTAAAATTGGGTGAGAAACGCGCCTGGGCGCGCCGCGGTGCTCGCACATCACGCGGCCGTGTCGGGCCGGCGTCACGCCGCCTTGCTCCGGGCCGGCCGGGCCTGCCCCTAATTGTCCAGCCTTGACCGAGTCGGCGGATTACGGCGATCGGCCGGCCGGTGCCGGCCCGCGCCGCCGATCGGGCGGCGGCGGCGCGCCGGCCGGCCGCTTTTTGCATCGCCTGACGGCCCATCACTGAGCCGCTTACACACTTTTTCGGGCGGATCGCTGGCGCCGGCGATCCCGCGGCCCGGAGCCGGCGGCGGCACACCGGCCGGCGCTGGCGGCCGGGGTTCCGGGCTGGAGGTCGGCGCCGCCGCCGCCGCCGCCGCTCCGGGCCGCTCTCCCAGAGCGCCGCTGACGCGCCCGCTGGAGACAATGGCGGCGGCGGCCGGAAAACGCGACCGGCCAAAACACGGCCGCCCAGATGCACGCGAGGATAGCGGCCCGCCGACTGTCGCCGCGCCTCCAAAGGTCGGCCGGTCTTCCGCGTCGGTCGGTCGGTCGCCGAGCCGGCGCCGACCGGCCCGGACGGCCGCAGCGGCACCGCACGGCCGCTGCGATTCAACGGGGCGGTCTGCACCGTGGTGCACACTTTACAGACGGTGTTACCACGCATTATGTCTCGTACGATGCAATGAGTGCGACACTGAATGCTGACCTGATACCGTGAGATGAAAGGCGCAGTCAGACAGTCCTGAATCATGAGCTATCACTAGCGTTTCTCGTTTTGTGTTCCGAAGATTAAAACCGCCCGGAGGAAATGATTCACGGCTCCGGCCGCGCGGCGAGTAAACACGCTCAGGCGCGGGCGACGCCCAGCCGGCGAGAGCACCGTTACCCAACGGCTCCGGGCGGGTTCGACGGGCTTCTCCCGGCCTGTCGGCACCGGAAGCCGTACTGCGCCTTCGCCACGTCGCCGGCTGCGGCGCCGACCAGACGCCGCCGCCGGCGGCATGAGGCACAGCCCGTCGGCGGCGGGCGGCTGGCCGTAGCTCAGCGCCGCCGCCCATATATTCGGCCGTGCGTCCGCTCCGCTTTGCCAGGCTGAGTTATCCGGCGGGCGGCCGACGGCGCCGGAGGCGGCAAACTTGGGCCGACGGCCGCCGCCGCCGCGCCGGCCGCATTACGTAGTTAGGGATAATTGCTTTAGGGCTAACTTAGTGCTGGAACGTGCCGGGCGCCGCTGCGCCCACATTCACTTACGCCCGTATATGGAGATATATTAAACATGATAGAAGCCAGCCGGGCGCCGGCGGCCGGGAACGCGCGCGCCGCCGGCGCCCGTGTCCGGCCGCCGTATCGGAAAAGTTGGCCGCTCGACCGGCCGGCGCCGCGGAAAATACGAGCGCGGCCGGCGCGTGGCCGGCGGCGGTTTTTCCGCCGGCGATGGGTCCGCGCGCTCTTCGGGCCCGCAGGCCGCGCCGCTGCCGCCGCCCGGCGCGACCGAAGCCCGTCTGCGCCGTCGCCGTCGCCGTCGCCGTCGCCGTCGCCGTCGTCGTCGCCGCCGCCGCCGCCCGCGGCCGCCGCCCGAGCGTCCGTCGCGCCGCCGATCCGGGGCCGGGCCGCCGCCGCGGGCCGCCACTTACTTTGCGTAGCGTTCCTTCTCCTGGACGCCGTCATCCTCCATGCGGCCGTACTTGGGCGCGCCGTCCTCCTCGTCCGACCTGCGGCAGGCGGCGCTCGTTAGCGACGCGGCAGGACAGCTGGCGCGCCGCCGCAAAAACCCGACCGCCGGGGCAGGGCGGCATCTGCACGGCAGCGGCGCGATCTGCGATCGGCAGCGATAGCCGGCCGCCCACGGAACGTCCGTCTGCCGCCCTCCGCCCGCCGCCCCGGCCGCGGTCAGGCCGGCGGCAGGGCTGGCTACACGGCGAGCGGGCAGAAAAACTGGACTAGAACCCCGTCTGGGATGAACACAGAGACCACGAGGTCGGTGGCGTTCGTCAGTCTGATCACTCCTTTGAAGCGAATGCGACAACAAACGCCGCGGGGCTTACACAGGAAACGCCGGGATCGATAACGCCGTTCATAATTAACGACCAGAACTCCCTCAGACCGCCTCAATGACCGGAACCGGGCGACGGCTAGACAAAGGCCCGTCCGGCGCGCCACGCCCACGGTGCCTCCGGGCCTGCTCTCGTCTTCAAACCGGCCTGACCTACGGCGGCCGGCGGACGGTCTATGGACGGTCAAACCGGCCTGACCTCCGAACCTGTGGTCTCTGCGCTCATCCCATTATAGAGATTAATCCCGGACGATGAGGAAACCCAGCCCTAGCCAGCAGGCCTTTGACAGCCCTGTGCGCCAGACGAATTCAGAGCAGCCAGACAAGGCGACCAGTGCGCCGTGTTGGCACGGGCTTCGACCGGCGTCGGCCCCGGGCTGCGACCGCACACCGCCTGCGGGCCGCCAACAGCAGCAGGGGCTGGGCTGGTATCGCGGGGACCCACACGACCCAGCGGGACCCAGTGCGAGCACAGCCCGGCCGCAGTCCGACCCGGCGTCCGAGCCTTCCGGGCGGCTGGGTTCACTTCCGCTGGCGCCGCAGCCCGGCCATCAGCTGGTGCGCCGTTTTTGCCGCGGCGTGCCACGTTTTTGCCGCCAGCCGGTCTGGCCCCTGGTTCGGCTCTGTTCTCCATCCATCTAGTTCTCTGTCCACAAGTTTCAGCTGCCTCACATAAAGACAGGTCGAACGCATTACTCATTTCAATGGACGCATCCAAAAATACACCTACCAAAACAACGAAAAAAATCAGCCTTATGTTTCATCGCTAACGTCCTTCGTTCGCAAGTTCGAACCTCCCCAGAAAATTCACGTATTCCTTTAACAGGAGGAAAGGCGACAGCAGTTCCGGCGCGGGGGCGTCCCCGACGATGGCCAGCGGCCGGCGCGTCGGCGTCGACGGGGCGCGGACGGACGGCCGGCGCGCCAGTCGATACGGGCCGGCTTATTTTCATTATGAGACAATTACATGGATTAGACGGGGAGCGTCGCCAGAACACGCGATCCGGCGGCGTGGCGGCGGCTCCTGGCCGGGGGGATACAGTAACAGTCCCGGGCCTGACGGGGACGGCCTCTGGCCAGGCAAGAATATAGTGACGGTTCCCGGACCTGACGGCTCCTGACCGGAGATGAGCACACAGTGGCCGGTACCGGACCTCACGGGGGAAGGCTCCTGGCCGGGGGAGGACAGACGGTGACAGTTCCGGGACCTGACTGGGGATAGCTCCTGGTCGAGGGAGGATACAGTGACTGTTCTCGGACCTGACGGGGACGGCTCCTAGCCGAGGGAGAACGCAGTAACATTTGGCGGACCTGACGGAGGGAGGGGGGCCTGGCCGGGGAGGATACAGTCGGAAATTTAATTCTGAAAATTCGCGAATCAATTCCTTTGAATAATTTCTTATGCAACAAACATTACGCAGAATGTCACAAGACATCACGAAGGACGTTTCGGGCATGAAATGGATACTTTCACAGGAGTACGTAGGAAACACAAGCGATTTTAAGGAGACGAGACAGATATTTATGCAAACCCAGTGCTCCCATTTATTTGTTTCCAGTTCATTTTTGTGCGGAGCTGAAATACATATCTAAACTTAAATGTCGTAAAGTAACAGTAACGACACGAACATTTTGCGATTGCAACACAACCATCATATTTTGCCAACCCGGCACAACAACTGAACATTCGTCAGTAACACCATGCCGGGCATTTGCAGCCCAAAACTGACATCCCGTTCGTCACCACGTCCTTGATCAACAGCCTACCAGACCACAAGCGTTAGGGCATTGATCCCGGCTCAGCCCAGCACAGCAGCTGCCCAGTGCCCGTTAAAGCACCACCGGGCGCAACAGACCTGATCCCGTCCAGCGCCGCGTGGGCCCGCGGTGCCCGCCCGCGTCGGCGGCGGCGGCGCTACAAACGGCCTATCTCGTGCCGCCACTGATCACTCTGGAATTCACTGGCGGCCGCGCCGGCCGGTTCGGCTCTCCTCTGGGATCAGTCAGATTTGTGGGCATGCATACTTATCAGAAATGATGATGGATTTCACCGTCCATTTTTTCCATGAAAGCCGATAAATACTGCTCCAGAACATCCCGGTCCGATAAAAATCCTCGTCACATCCGAGCCGTAAATACTTTCACGTGTGGTAATTCCACAGCAAAAAAGACATGCGCTTCAAACCACGGACATCCTCTCAATTAAAAAATATATTTGGAGCCGACAGCTTGAAAGCTAGAAAGAACGAAGAAGGGAGAAAAGAAATGATACTCCTTAAAGCTGAATACTGACAGAAACAATCAAAGGTCCAATCAATACCACCCAACTTCATAAGGTCCAATCAACACCACCCAACTTCATAAATGCGTTCTGCATGACAAGGAGTTGATACAGGCGGCAAAACAACATGCAACAAATGGAAATTTGTCGTCCTTCCAAACACATGCTCTTTACATCCGCCGCTGAACCAAATCGCGCCCTAGCATTTACGAACATCTCATGTCGCCGTAATGACAGAGCAGCTTGGCTGCGACGTAATGACAAAAGGTTACCTCTACATTTCCGGTCCTCGTCACTAAGATGAGATCTTTCAGGCTTAGACGACAGATTCACTGGCCATAAAGACTCGGAACACTGTCCGACATACCACTTACAAGCCTGTATCACGATAAAGGCTTTAGTTCAGGGTCTGCAGAACCCGCCACGTTAAAGGCTGGGAACAAAACCCATCTGAAAAGTTCACGGAAATCCCTGCAGGACACATCAGGCGAGACTTGCCATAGGTTTAGGAAATATCGCCTCAAACCACGATGACGAGACGTAAGCCTTGCTCTTCGCGCCATCGTGAACCAATGAACACGTCTGGCTCGGAGGAAAATCCTCGCGAAAAATCAAGACGAACATGGAAACTCAACAAAGTGTGTCATACATTGCACGATGGAAAGATATTCCCCATGTCCATCTTGTCGACTACCACCGGGAGACAATGAGGAGCAGAATCAGATCTCTTCTCTCCGCAAATGTTTCACCCGGTAGATAAGCGACGCCACAGTAGCGCCGGCGGATCCCTGCCGTTCCCTCCAGTGGCTGGCATGGCATTCCTCCTCCCCCAACGCCTCCTCGCTGTCTCCTCAGGAGACCAATCGACGGCACTCAGGCGGCACTCTGTCCCGCGCGGTGTCCGCCCCACGACTGGTGCCGAACCGCCTACCCGCGGCAGCCCGTGGTGCCGGGCTGGACACCACCGGCCACAGCCGCGTCCAGCGCGCTGCGCGGCCGTGTAGCGCCCTCAGGAACACGGCCGGCGGCGGGCGCGCCGCGTCCGGCCGTCGGCCGCACCGACCCCGCGTACACCGGCGGCGCCGGCGGCGCGCGCTGCATTGTTGCGCCGCCAGAGGACACGTCAGACCGATACCAGACCCGATTGCGCCCAATTTCGCGCATGCCGGCACGACCGGGCCGCGATAACAAAGGGCTACAATGCCAGCGCGGCCTGCACGGCCGTGTTTTGGGCCGTTTCGGCCGCCGGGTGACGTCAGACGGCCTGCAGCGGCCGGCGGCGCGGCCGTGGGCGGCCGGTGACATACTGCGGCCGGGCACAGCCGCCGCCGGCCGGCCCGGCCGCGCCGACCCGCCGCCGACCCCGGAACCGGCTCCGGCCCGCTCCCCGAGCCGCATTATTAATCCCCATTAGCGGGCCGCTGCGCCGCGCCAGACGGACATCCATTAGCGGATAAAATATTCACGGCGCAGAAATTAAAAAGCCCTTTCAGGCGGCGGGCGGCGAGGAGCGGCGCAACGCGGCGGCCGCAGCGGCGGTGACGGCGTGACGTCACCGTCGTGCAGCGGCCCTCCCGGACTCGATAAATCAGCCTGATGTATGACACCTGACGGCCGGCTCAAATATGCAGGCCGTCCGATGCCCGAGGCCGCCGGCCGCAAGCCAGGGCGCCGGCCGCGCCCGACCGGCTGTCGGCAGCCTGTCGGCGCGTCAAGAACGGTGACGGACCCGCGCCGAGACGGACAGGAGCCGAGCGGTATTCACTCGTGACGGGGTGGGCTGGACGATATGCATCTGCGACGGTGAGGAGAGGAGTAACGGGAACCTGTAACGGTCAGGGTCGCCCGCCGCCGTCCGCCGCCGGTTGCCGAACACAAGCAGGCGCGCCCCAGCCTCGCTGATACTCAGACAGCCATACGCCGACGTCCTCACGGGACCAATCTCCCTAATCCAGCGTCCCGTGTTCTATCACGTCCTGACGTCCAACACGACGAGTTTCATTCGAGACCGTCAGGTGCTGAATCCCAGCGCGGCGCGCACGGACAACATGACGCCCGGGTGCCGGCGCTGCAGCGTCTGAAGGACAGAGCGCCCCGTGGCCGCCACATGCCTGTGCAGGGTGCAACGGGCGCCGGCACGGAACGCCCAAAACGGCGCCGCTATGTGCAAGAGCGCTTAAATTTCCAGCCGTTGCGAAACCCGCAACAGGTTGCTGAAACTGGGGGCCAACCCAGTTACGACCCGCACGGCTTGGAAAAGCCTCCGCCAAACTGACCATATCGGGTCATGTGAAACGCTCGAGTCGGCTGGAACAGGACACTGCCGACTCGCCCTCGCCCGAAAACACCGTCACCGCTCCTGATGATGCCCGGACGGAATCCTGCGCGGTCACAAGAAAGAGCGGAAGGGAACCATCAGGCCGGAGTCCCCCCCCCGGTCCCGAGCGGGACCCTCGCTGGACCTCGGCGACCGCGGCCGCCGGCCCGGCCGACCGCACGCCTTTTTGCCGCGCCGGCGGCGGAAGCGGAAGCACCGTTTCTGCCGCAATCGCGGAAAACGGCCCAATCACGGCGTGCAAGAGTCAGCGACCGGCGACCAAGTGGAGCGGAGCGGCGGCGCGGCGGCGGCGACCGAGCGGCTCGGCCCAGTCATTGTCTGGCGCCGGCCGGTCAGCGTCGGGTCACCGGCGCCGGACGGCGGCAGGCGGTCCCGTCCGACCAGCGCCGAGCCACGGCCCCCCCCCCCCGGCCGAGGCTCAAGCCGGGTCCATGGCAGACGCGCAGAGCGTTGCTGACCGCGGGTGAGTCCGCGGTCAGCCGGGGGCCGGGGGCCGACCGGGCGCCGCTCAGAGGGGTCCAGCCGAGCGTGGAGGTCCGGCCACGGATCGACAGCAGCCGACCGAGCGTGGACGGACAGGATCTCACGCCGCCGCGCCGGCCGCGTCCGCCGCCGCCGCCGCCGCCGCCGCTTCCAGCCGCGTCACGCCGCCAAGGGCAGCAGAGACGACCCGTGCGCCACCGCTGCCGGCCGCTCACACCGCCCACTCCCCTCGCTCAACACCGACCGCTCCAAATCCCATTCAACGCCACTGGGCCGGCTCAGCAGGCCGGCCATCTCGCCGCACCCCCGGCCGGTCATGGTCGGCGCGTGGCCCGAGCCTCGGCGCCCCGCCGGCGCCGCTCACGAGTGCGCCCTGCCCCGACACCCGACGCCGGCCAGGTCGGGCCGGGCCGGCCCGCGGCGGCGACCCGCGCTGGCGCCGACCGTCGGGCCGTTACCCGGTCCGCCGGGCGCGGCGCGCTCTCACCGGCGACGTGACCGCATTGTCCGCCGATTATTACTCGTTATGACTCGGCACATTGCACGTATTAATCAATCCATAGGATTCTTATGCAACCCAGCCGAGCGGGCCGCCGGCGCGGAGCCGCTGCAGCGTTGCGTAAGGCGGCGGACGCGCCGGGCGTCAATGGCTCTGCCTCCGGCGCCGCGGAGGTGAGAGAACCGCCCGAGTAGCTCGGCAGGGAACCGGCTTCCCACCGCAGCGAGCGGCGCCGCCCGAACGAGTTTACCAGGACGCGATCGCCAGCCGACGACGACAGCGACGGCACGACGCGCTGATGCGTGGCCCTCGAACATCGATCGTCCGCGTGCCGCGCGAGCGTCGGCGTCCCCGGCGTCGCCGGCGGCGGCGCCGCGGGGACCGCTCATCTCATGCGGCGTCATACCCGGCCGGCCAGACAATGGCGGTAATGAGTCGGCGCCGAGTGACACGGCGTCACCGGCCGGCTCAGTCATGGCCAGCTGCCGCGCCGAGAAAGCCGCTTTCTCTCGGTACGCCGCGGCGAAATCGCCGCTTGCAGGCCCGTTTTCGGCGCGATCGGAAAACGTCGCCGGCGGCGGCGCTGCACGGCGACTCCGCGGCCGCACGGCGCGCTCCTCGGCCGCGCGGCGACCGCACGGCGGCGCCTGCCCGGCCGTCCCGCGCGCCCCGCCGGCCGCTCGTGCACCTCGTCCGACGGCGCGGCCGCGGCGGCCGCTCCCCGCCGGAGCGTGCCGCGGCGTCCGAGCGGCGCCGGCCGGCCGGGTCGTGACTCGTGACCCGGCCGACCCGGCCGCCGGGCGTCGGCCGCTTATCTCTGCAACAGGCCGTAAAGCGGGCGGCCGGCCGGCGTGCAGTACCGGCCGCCGGCCGTGGGAACTGTACCGGCCGGCCGGCGCCGTGGGAACGGCCGCGGCGCGCCTCGCCGGCCGGGAGGCTGCGCGCCGCGCCGCCGCGCCGGACCCGCCCCGACCCGGGCAACGGCCGCCAGGCGGACCGCCCGCCGACCCGGACGCGGACGGCCGGCGTGAAGTGCGCGGCATGCAGCGCCGGACAGGAACAACGGACGGCGCGTGGAAAGTTACAGACGGACACGGACCGCGGACTGAGGAACGGTCAGATGCTGCTGCGCATCCAGGGTTTTCCTCGTGGAGGAGCCTTCGGCCGGGGAACCTCCGACTTCACGGGCCTATTCGTTCGGTAGAATGCATTCCGTTTGTTTGCAATCAGCGGCAAACCCGGGATTTTCCTAAGTGGGAGGGGACGGGACTAAGCTTTCTGCTGGGGGAAGGGGGCTCCGGTTTCGCCAGCCTTCTTCGGCCTGTACCGCCTTTGTTTCGTAACAGCGAGCTAAGAAGTGAGATTTGAATAACTGAGATTCGAAGCTGCACGATCTCCTTCAGACCTGCATGTGCCTCTTTAGGCGCCCGCTTGGGGACTCTCTAAAGGACCACCTCTACAGGCCGGCAGAAGCCTCTCTGCAGATTCCTCTCCGCGCCACGTGCCAAGAGGCACCTTCCAGGCCGAATCCGGGACCCCTCGGCGCTGCGGGCGGAGGGACCCCGGATTTGGGCCGTAGGGAGCCTCCTCCGTGCTAAGGCGGAAAGACATCCCCAAACCCCCCCCCCCCGTGCGTCTTCGGTCCGACGATCCGCACACGGACACGGACAGGTCACGGCAAGTCCCCGGCGGCGGACACTGGGAATACCGACCAGTCGCGGCGCCGGATCCTGATCCTTGAGCCGGCCGCCGCCCGTCCGCCGCCCCGCCCTGCCGACTGCTGACAGCGCTCCCGGAGCCGTCCGCAGCCGGAGAGTCGTGACCGGCTCCTCCGAGCTGCTACGGCCCGCGCCCAGCGGCCGCGCCGAATTCCCGTAATTACAGATTTTATCGCGGCTGACATTAAGCGATAGCATCGCAGAAAAGCCCCCGAATGGTCGCCGAAAGCACGACTCCAATGGCCTGTGTCAACGTGTTCAAAAAACGTGCGCCCCTCATCCGGCAGCGACACACAGAGGTTCCAAACGGCGACTCGTGGGACGCCAGCCTGACGCAAAACTCCCACGAGTGGTGGTCGCAGCCGTAATATCTGCCGCTGTCATGATCTGAAAATGAATACTGCTGCACTAAACCATTTCATTTTAGCATACAAAACCGTAAACATTATCTCGCCTTAGTCCTCTCTCCTGTCTCCTTCGCGGTCAGAGCTATACAGCATCCGCCAATGTTTCCGACATACTCTGGCCTACTGACGCCTTAAATCCATACCGCACGCCTCTGTCACGCAAAGAACAGCACACGAGTTCATCCAAACACGTCCAGTATATAAACAAGGGCGCTCTGCCCCGCCCGCCAGCGGCAATAACAATTCACCCCGACGGGAGCACCGTTAGCACGTTACACGCGGCGCCTATGACTGCCAGCCACGCAGTCACATCCCGCGCCACAGGCCGTAAATTATCCTGGCCGCCGAGTTCAGCGTGACGCCGCTGACGGGTTCTAATTTCCTTTGCGGTGGTTTACGGGTCCCCACAGACGTCTGGGTCGCCGCCGTCGCCATGGCTCACAGCCCCTGTCGCTCACCAGATGAAGAAGAAGCACACCGTAAATACGACTGGCCATACCGGGCATAAACCGTTCTTTTTAGACTTAAGTTACGGCGTAAGTCATCAGATAAGATTCACATTCGCTGCTAATCTTTTTCCTGCACTTGTTTGGAAAAACAGTCATTTACGAATGCAGGCTCATATTACTTTTTTACCAGTTTTGTTCCATATCTGACGGGAAGTACCGCGTTTTTCGCGACTTACAACGATAACAACCGAAAAGCTCCTTCATCTCTAGGAACAGTGATGTTTTAAACGACTCAGCAAAAAGCCTCCCTCCCTCCAACGGATGAGTCGACTGTAATGCAACACGGATCTGGTGGGCTCAAATTCCAGTCATTCAACGGCCTCTACGGTCATCCAAAAGCACGCTCTTTTCGCCTTATCGATTTCATTCAACACGTAGCGCCTGGCGGCAGCTGGCTATCACCAAAATGGTCATCCAAGTCGTTGCGTGAAATTACCCGAGCTTTTAGGCCTGGTTCAAAGTGCATGACACAGCGAAATTGGCATTACTCTGCTTCCGAAAAGAATTAAATGAGCCTACGGGACACCTTAAAATCCGCAGTATCATGCAGTCCAAGCGGCCAATTAGAAAAATGTGAAATGAAGAGGCAGACACCGTTCGGGCACTTCACGACGTCTAATTCGCGGTTTCTGAAAGTATAATATTAACTGGCGCCGCGGCCATGTGGAGGTCCGCATACCCTGGGCCATGTGGAGGTCCGCTACCAGGCTCTTGGGGGTAACGTCCTGGCATATTACCATGGAAGGCTGGTGTGAACGTATCTGTGAATTAAAAGCATACAAACACAAGCAATTCCCAAGCATAAAGGCGCAGATCAACCTGGCCAGTGTCATTCCTTCTCGGTGTAAAAGCAAACCTCTTACCTTGATCAAATGCACCACGAAACAGCACAATTCCTGGGCTCTATGCCGGACATCACGATTGCGTGCCCACCCTAGCGCAAGCACGTCTCCGAGCCTGTGGGTCTCAACACCAGTACACTCCATGGCATGCGTGTGCGGTTTGCCCATGTTAACACGGCGAGGGACAGACCGGTTTCACAGTCCACTGGGCGCCGTTCGGCCTGATAACACTCCGCCAACTGGGCTCCGAGAACTCATTACCCATAACCGGCAATTGACGCCATTACTTCCATTAGCTGACGACATGTCATGACTAATGAAGGCTACTTACGAGGCTCTGCTCCGCAATTCAATGCACTTCAGGTTCCTTGACGCACTTGGAACGATACCTCGATCACACGTCACGGCTAATGGAAACCAGCTACGAGGTGATGATTCCCAATTAAAAGGATGCAATGCCTCTGACGTGAGACCGTAACGAATGCCTATAAAAAGGCGAACTTCAACGCGCCGCACGTGCGGAAGCATGCAGCGTCCGAAACACATGCCCATTTTCTGTCCGACGTCTTACTGCAAACAAATCCTAGACGACGCAACATGACAACGACTCGGTGGGAAGACAGTCACAGCAAAATTAAAGGCACTATTGGCGGCCAAATCCTAACAATCTGCAACGCCTTAGATGTACTTCAAACATTCATACCCTGGGGCTAAATAACACCTTACTTCTCTCAATAACATAATACTTTTCATGCCAGAAAGCCGGCGTATTCCACGCGACCACCTCGTCCATGCGCGGCAAGCCCTCCCGGCCAAAGTCAGCGCAGTCGGCAGGCATTCCTCGTCGACCGTTCGCCGGCCACCTCTCCGGCCATCCATCACGGCCTCTTTAAAGGCCGGCCCCAGAAGCGGAGCAGTCGGCTACTCGGCGCCGGCGACACAGAGGGCGGCGACCGCGCGTCACGGACGCCCTTTGTCCGGCCGCGGCGGCCGCCGACAGCAGGCCCGTCTCGGAGGGCGACCGGCACCCGCGGTTCGCGTCCGGCCGCCGACCGCCGCCGACTCCACACCGATCGGACGGACGACTCGAGACGCCACATCGGCACCGGCTATCGGGGTTCAAACGGCGGAACACCGAGCCCTGGGGGTGGCAATATGATGCAGGGGGCCTGTTGCCGTCTTCAGACCGACCGGCAGGACGGCTCCAGACGCCGCATCGGCTCCAGGCATTGTGGTTCGAACGGCGGAACACAGAGCTCTGGGGGAGTGACAACGTGGGGCATCGCGCGCCCATTCCAGTGTCCCTACTAAAGGCTTCCAGTGCTGTCTGCTGTTGCCGAGTTCCTGTACTAAGCGCTGCAGGTTTAGATATGACTTGGACGGCAATCCCGCCCCTCTGGGGCAGGTCATGGGTAACGGATCTGGGCGTTTCTTCTCACTTCCCACGTGCAAGTGATATTTTACGACCCATAAGCCTAAACGAGCCGGATGAACGACATCTGCAAGCTTTATGAGTCGATTCGTGAGGTGATGCTTTGAAGACTTCGCAGACATTGGCATGAGACGTCAGTGCCATTACCACAAGAAATGAGGACGTACGTGTAGCGCCGTGCGCGCTCGACCAAAAGCCTCTGCTAGTCGTTCTGGACCTGTCAAAAAAATGACTACGACTCATGACATGTATCGTAATTCTCCGCCGTTTCCATGTACGGGTACGAACAGCGACGTCTCGACCAACATCGGCCATGTACCGTCTGACTAATCCCATTCTTTCACCAAAAATTGTCCACACGCGGTACTGGGCCATAAAGGAGCCAGCATGGGTGTTGCACTACATCAGCCGTGAATCACGCGGAGAAGACGTCGTGTACCGTGCCCTCAGCAACGAGTGAGCGTTCCATGTCTCCTCCTTTGTCCTTGGTCGGCACACGGGCCATCCACACAACGGTGTCGCGAGGCATCCTCCGTGCGGCACGTCGTCCGCGGCTCACACAAACGGGGACCTGGCAAAGCCGGACAGGCACTCGTTCCAGAAGAGCGACAGCGTGCGGCTCTTCGGTGGGGACGGAGTGGAGGACTCTCCGTTCCCGGCCAAAGGACAGGTTCAGAGTGGACATGGAAGACCGACGGGAAGAACGGACGGAATGTCCGGAAGGGGAGGGGCCGACCGGAAGGACGGACCGGCATGACGGACGGAGGGACGAACGGAGGGACGGACGAGGGGATCGATCCGGGGATGAGCCTCCTTGCTGAGGAAGAGTACGCAACTTCACGCGCCCGGCCCCTGGATGGGCTGAGGACAATCGGGACAAACGGACCGAGCTTTCCGACACTGAGACTACAGACTCGGCCAAACTCTCCCGACTTTACCGACGACATCCGACGTTGGATCTAGGCGGGCGGACAGGCGTCTACTACAACTAGCTCGCAGCACACTAGAAACACGAGGAAAATATTACAGTGCACTGCATAAACACGTCAAGTGTGTTGTCCACCGAGTGAAATGTTTGTCTAGTGTTTTATGGCCTACGAGAAGAACCCTCTTGGCCGCCAAATATTGTACGGCCCGGCCCAGCGATGGACTCGCTGAGCCTCGCTGCTGGGCGGATGTCCCCGGCCGTAAGAGCCGGAGGCAGCCGTCCCGTCCCGGCCGTAAGAGCCGGCAACTCGAGCCCGCAGTGCAGCAAATTCCACCACGCCGTCCGTCGGACTCGAGCCCAGCTCTCCAGCCACTCGAGTTGCCCGTCCACACACCGCCGCCGTCACGCTGACTCGAGCCGGCCGCTTACCGTATTCAAAACTATGATCGGCTCTCATCATCCCCATAACTCTTTTTAGCCGAGCCGCGCAGGCGGCTCGACCGCCTCGAAGCCGCCGTTCCAGTGGCCCGAGCCGGCCGACTCGATCCCGATCCGGCGACTCGACGAGCGCCTTCTGCGACAACACACACCCACCGAGCACGGCACGTCGTCACCGCAGCGCACATTACCTGGGCCGCTTGGGCTGGACGCCGGCCATGCCGTCCATGCTGGGCTGCTGGAGGCCGGCCGCGGCCGCCGCCGCCGCGCCCATGTACTCGGCCGGCAGCTGCACATTCGGCGGGATGTAGGTGGCCGGCGTCTGGTAGTGGCCGGCGTACATGGCGCCGGCGTACATGGCCGAGGGCCGCTATCGGCCGCGCTAATGCACCGGCCGGGCCAGCCGCCGCCGCCGCTTATCGCGCTCGATAGCGCGACAATTAATTACCGTCCGATCCGCGGCCGCCGTCGATAATCAATCGGCCCCGCCAACGAGCCGCCGCCTCGCACGGAGCGCGGCACCGAGCGCGAGCACCGCGAGACGCACGCGGCGACGCCGAACGGACGACTGCCGGCAGCGGCCGGCCGGCCGGCGGGCGGGCAGGCGGGCTGGCGGTCGCGTGCGGCCGCCCGGCTCACTGCTATGGCGACCGGCCGGCTGTCCACTACGCGCAGTAGCTGCCCATAACAGCGCGCTCGGCCAGCGTCCACTGCGGCGGCCACCTGACCAGGTCCGGCCGGCGGGCGGCGCCGCGCCGGCCGCCGACGCAACAGGCCCCGCCCGCCGCGCATGCGCGCCGCCGCGCCGTTTGATCGATGGCCGCGCCGCCGCGCCGGCGACGGCGTCGGCGACGCGCTCGGCGGCGCGCGCGGCGCCAGCGCAGGTGCCGACGGGCCCCGCGTCGCCGCTCCGGCCGCAGCGAAGCCTGTCGAGGATCGGCCTCATCCGTCCGACAGTTGGGATGGTGATACGACAGCCGTTATCTCTGGCGGTGCAAGACAGCTGAAAGCTGTTCCGAATAAGTTGCAATGGCGTGTGAATTTCTGATGGGACATGAACTAATCGGAGGATCTTCCCGGTTACCTTTTGTTCAACTACAAAATCACAAGTGAATTCGAAATGCCAGGGGAAATCTTCGGCGGAAGCTGTCTGAAGGCTCTCACGGAGCTGTTATTCTGCGAAAACAATTTCATAACAGGATAAAATGGCCTCAGACTCGTCCATCCGACGTATCAGCAGCCACCACCCGCGAGACTGCGATGTGTCTTTAATCATGCACTACGCTATTTAAACGCCATAAGTTAACCACGCACGCACCCCTGCCTTCCGCTCTAAGGTCATTTCGGTTCAAATGTGAAGCGTGTCCCAGGTCCCGACGGCTCGACAACGGAACGGAAACAAAGGTTTTCCTCGTCTGCTGTAGTCGTCAGATCAGCCGATCACCTCTGTTGGATTTCCGGTCCGCGAGTTCCGCCTGACTTGTGGTAGGGTCACACAGCCACGCCCACAGTTACGGCGCAGCAGGCTTTAATGCCAGTTTGACAACGTGCAGTTGATGTCGAAGGAACGAGAACAACCGTCCGGTAACACCAGTCCTCTTCGGGGTATACATTCTTCATTCTAACTCACTTTTATCTCCTTTCCATTGACAAGAAAACTGGAGCACGCCTATCGCATATACACCTCTAAAAGGCGCCTGAAAATTACAAAAAGTAAACAGGTCGGCCTATAACCGTCCGCCAGCAGCAACATGGAGACAATTCCAGATACCCCAAACACGTCCCAGCCGCCGAACAGTTCCTGTGAGATAGTTTCGCGGTATCGCCCGATGGCCGATTGATTTAGGAAGGCAGCTGCCGGGACCGCTCCGCTGTAGATCAAGAGTATCGGGAAATCGCACCGGATCTGTACCAGCTGTCGGCCGCCGTCCAGCGGCGGCGGATGTGACAGACAGATCCACTGGGATGGCAGGCCAATGTAGCTCTGACCAGCCAATGAGCGGCAGGAGCAGTTTAGGTCCGTGAGGACGGCGAGGATATGCTCTTATATCATGATACCGTCACTATAGGAGTTTGCACATCGCCCAACTCTGAGGCCTTCATCATTCCGAAGGTGACTTTCACAGAACGTAACAGTTCCTTCCAAAACAAGGCCACGCACTTTCAAACAGCTTGTCCGCCGGCTAAATCCATGTCCAAACTGCAGCTACAACAGCATATATTACTTTCCCTTAGGCCGAACAGACGTGGATCTACCATTAGACTCCGCGCCACAGTTTGAAATACACGGGTCCTCGGCAGCGGACAAAATATGACGCCTGCCACTCGTCGGGCTCGGCCGTGCCAATCACCAGCTGACTCACAGCCGGCAGCTCCAATGCACTCCCACGTGAGCACGGGCAGAATAACCGACACGGACTGGTCCTCTGTGGCAGGCCTTTGTCCCAGCTCCGCGTAAATGTCAAACAGTGGAGCTGCTGCCGTCCAGGAAACCCGACACAAAGAAAAAAACAGCGGCCGGTGCTTTCGCGGGAAATACTGTGCACAATGCTGGAGCTGGAAACTTCCACGTCGGGGATATCCTGTGAAAATCATCCATGACTGCCATGCCGGCAAGTAACCGTCATCCCAACATGTCAACCCGATATTCAACACTATAGTAAATAATGCATCATCCCCGAAACGGTGCAGCAATTAGGTAGGCCACGCTAAAATTCAAATCTTTACGAAATCACGGCATCTGTACGGTGCTGGACAGCCTGGCGGGGCGGCTCCTTTTCAGATGGAAGTAACGAGGCGGTCGAGGAAAGCGGCCCTTCCGTTTCCGGGCGCCGGGCACGACTTCTGACGTTGTCCCAGACCGAGACAACCTTTCCGGGCCGCAGGCGCCGCGAACGGCCGTAAGGCGGCCAAGCGTGTTTAATCAGCGAATACGACGCGGCACAGGCCGCGCGAAACGGGCCGCTCCCGAGCCCAGCGCCTGGCGCCAGGAATTTCCGACAGCGCTGCGACCGCTCGGCCTGAACAGCTCCCCGCGGACTCGAACGTCACGACAGGACGGGCAACGGTGCAGATCCTCTCCTCCCACCCGTAAACGGCCGCCTTTCAACGCACATCGCCCGCACGCTCCACGACAAAAACGTCTCCGTCGGCGCTCTCCACCGTCGCCCGCGGACCCCGACTCGAGCGCCGGCGGGCCTGCTGGCGACAAGGCGGACGGCAGCCGGCGCGACCGTGCCGCGGCGCGCGGCGTGCGGGCGTTTTTCGCCGTGCGCGGCGGCCACGGCGCGGCCACGGCGGCGGCAGCCGTGCCGCGCCGCGCCGGCTGCCATCTTGTTTGGCGGAGAGGGCCGGTTATTTGGCCGCAGGTAATGATAGTGGGCCGCGCCGCCTGTCTGTTACTGCGCCCGGGTAATAATGGGTAATGATACGATGAGCGGCAACTGATTGCACGTCGGCCGACGCCGAAATCGGGAAAAAACGCGCCGCAATCACATGCAAAACGGCCAAGCACCAAAATCGTCGCCGGCCGGATGGCGCCGGCGCCCTTATTGCACAGGGGAAGCAAGCCGCATTTTGGTGTCAAGCCATGAAATTATACGTTATCAATACGCCAAAGCATTGAATCGGAAACGACCGCGCTGGAAAGTGTCTTTTTGTGGCCGGCTACGTGACGCTATTCTGCCCGTAATTAAAAATGGGGCCGCGTGTGGCGGGGGGTGGAGCTTCTGGCCGAAGCGCCGGGGTAGAGCGGGCAGAGCGTCGGGCGCCGGGCGCCACTGGCAACGTGCACGTGACGGCCGACACACGGAGCCGGCCGCCGGCCGTGCACACACGGCGCACGGACGTGGCACGCCTGGACGTGGCCGGCTCCGGCCGGTACGTGGCGTGACACGTGGCGGGAGGCCCCAAGAGCTGTGTTCCGTGCCGGACGCCGGCAGTCCGTGCGCATTCGGCGGACGACGTGGACGATTGGATAAAACCGGTGTGAGGACAGTGGGGGCAGGGCCCAGTGGACGGTAACGCGGAGCTGACGCGCGCGGACACAGAATACGGACGGATGCGGAAGTAATGTAGGCGAAGGAAGAACATCCAAGCAGCGGAAGAAAAGGATCGGCCAGTTACCGGCCTTGTCACCCATGGCAAATGAAGTGAGATGGACAGGGCCGGCTGGACAGTGCACAGACAGAAGGTGCCGCCCCAGTCGCGAGGCACCAGCTGCAATTGACAGGTATGTCGGCGATAGGACGGGCCCAGAGAACATTCTGATCGCAATGACCATCTTGAAAACCACTATCCGTGTATTACCATCCCTTGCATGCCGCGACAACATAAAGCAAAATGTAAGCACTGGCGTTACACCCGCCATGCCACCGCGAGGTCTATTATGTAGCTGTCATCAGGTAGTTCGTTGTGGAGGAAAATGTGTATCAATTTTGGATGCGACACGCATAAGTCAGAGGAAAAAACGGACTACCATCATCTCTCCCGCATTATCGGACGATACTGGTGTAGATAAGCTTTGCCTTTTCTATTCAAGGATTGCAGCAAAGGGATAGCAAGCTTGTTCAAAAAGGAAAACAGGCGCTCTGAATTTTCCTTTGAGCAACTTTTTGCCCTCCGTTCGGGCTTCTTTATCACAACTAAAATTTGGCTGTAAAGCCTTTGCATAAGACCCGTAACACTACGCGGCAATCCGTTATCGACAAACGTTGTTCCATCTTCATCGTCATCATCATGGTCAAAACATGAAGTTTTGAAAGTACGTAGGGCAGTGGCCTATGCTACCAACGACTCGCCAACAATTTTTGGGGGACAGGATAACGTATTCCAAACAAGAACGTAAATGTTCTACCGCACATACTTTAAGGAGAACCTTCCTACCTCCAACACTTTCTCACTAAAATGTCTACCGACTGAAGGCCGCGACGAGACAGATACTACGCCAGTAAGGCACGAAATTATGGCAGGTTAGTTTCTTCCCGCGGTGCCTGCTTTTTCACACGAATGGCCAAGAATGGCAAGCTTCTCTTTTCCATTGCAAAACAGTCAAGTTTTTACCGAAACATCTCTTCGACGTCAATTCCGTCGCATATGACCGCCTACGTTTACGTTTCCAAAAAATCCGTCCTAATGTTAAATTTCTGTGTTTTAGCGTTCCGGTATTGTCTCGGTATATCTGTTCAAAGCACGCACTGTAGGTCCGGTCCCTGTAAGAGACATTTGAACAGTGTAACATGTTCCATCCTGGTCCATCTCTTTCGAGAGCTTCCTACGGAGCAGTGCGTCCTCATGGCTTCATTTGCTGCATACGAGCGTCTCCGTCCACTGTACCGCTAAATACCCGGCGCTTCCTTTGCTGCACAAGAGCAACTCCGTCCCCCGTACCGGTACATGTCCATATCTCCTTCTGCTGCATAGCAGCGTTTCCATCCTTGTATCGGGACACGTCCAGGACTTCCTATGCACTACTGGGACTAATGATACTGTGCCCTACCGGAACAGGGCTGTTCCAGTACCGTGGCTCGAGCTTCCTCTGCTGCTGTACCCTCCGCCCCGGCCCCGTACATCCGTCCACAGTCGGCTGCTGCCGGCCGGGAGCCGCGTCCGCCGCCGGGCCGGAGTGCCGCCGTCCGCCGTCCGGCCATTAGCGGCACAGGACGCGCCGTGGCCGCCCGGTACAGCCGGGCCGCCGCCGCCGCCGTCCTATCGGCGGCCTGGCGAGCGTCACTCCTGACAGATGCGTCCTGCCCGCCGCCGGTCCGCAGATAACTGCGCCAATCAGCGCCGAGTGGCCGTGGTGCGACGCGCCGCGCGGCCGCCTCTCGGCCCTGACGACCGGCCAGCGGTCACGGGACGCGGCGAACCGACGGCCCACAGCCGGGCGGCGCGGCTGACGGACCACTGGCGGACCAGGCAGGGCGGCTGACGGACCACCGGCGGACCAGGCGGGGCGGCTGACGGACCACCGAAGGACCAAACGGCACTGCCCTACAGACCGACCGAAACAACGACCCCAGGGACCAGCAGCAGGTGAGTAGCTACCCAGCGACCCGCGGCAGACGCGGGTGGAGGCCGCGCAGACCAGCGGCCCGAGTGCGGGACCGTTCTAGCCGGCTGCAGACGGCGGTTAGGCCAACACGGGCCGACCTTTACGTGTCGGCTCGCCTGGGCACGCGGGCTGGCCGGGTGCGCCAGGGTGGAGCACTCACTGCCGCCGCCCTATCTGACCGATGCCACGTCAATAGAGGGTGCCGCAGACGCGCCGAAGACATTTCCTGCGGCCACCAAGTGACATAAATCATCGCATGGCACCGTCCAGCTTCTCACGTGCTAAGGACTGATTCGCCAGCGAACCGTCAAAATTAACATCGAGCAGCGTTTCCAATGTCCGAACACAAGCCAAATACTGTCGACTAATTTGCGAACAATGGCAGGGTGTGTGCGGTTTTTGCAAAACGAAACAAAAATGAAAAATGTGAAGGTTGCCAAGAGGAAATGTACAAATTTCAGGTCGGCCTTGGTCCTATACCGCCACAATAGCATACCTGATAAGGATAAGAGATCGACATTAGAAAAGCAGGTCGCAACGAGTCCGTAACAATCAAAGCGAAACAAAACCAGGAAAATGAAAATGAGTAACGGCGACGTCTCAAACAAAGATTCCTTCCATTGAGTCTGTGGCTTCAAAAGAGCATTAATGCTGCTTTATGGGTGCTCTTTGAATACGACACGCAGAAGACGTCCACTGGGTCAAAATGACACTGGCTCCGATAAACCAACTGATCCAAGGCCCCGCAATCCAGCAACCCAAGTGAACCAACCTATACGAAATCCACAAGCTCCACTGCGGGTAGTGACGGTGGAACGTTTTTCAAGCTTCATTGGTAAAAGCCCTCAGTATTTCGGTTCCTTGTATGCAATGCCATATGGATAATACCACATTTCGAGAATCGTGCGAGTCAACTACCAAAGCATCACTTCTTCCCAAGCACGCCACAACTAAGCGAAACGGCGCAGAGCCCCCTAAAAAACGTCCAAGCGAAAATAATGGGCTCGAAGACTGGACACGGGGCAATATAAAACCACGACTGAATGAAGCCACGAATCCTAAGGACTTGTGACTACATGGACACAAGTCAAGAACAAGTCTTTGTACGTCACCGTACGACTTCCCGGTAGACGCAAAACGCCCCAAACATGCGTGAAAGTAGAAAACCCTAGAGACCAACGATTCCATGATGCAACCCTCCATGATGCAACCCCATAACGCAGGGCTGACGCCTTGCATCAGTGAATGCAGGGCTCAGCGGGACACAAGACCCGAGCAAAAGACCTTTGAACCCCGATGCATACCGCAGTTCCGAACAAAAATGCCAGCGACAACACACCGCCGACCCAGAGCACGACGTACCAGCCAGACAAGGGGGGGAGGGCGTGCTCGTACGCCTCTGAAGCCTCTACAACGAGCCCCTGGAGATAGCGAAGATTAACGCCTCAATGAAGCTGCCTCGTCGGGCGATCCCATGCAGGCCGCCTGAGAGCTTAACAGGTCTAGTTTCCTTTCTGGGATATTCACCGACGCTCTAGACTACCGGAGTCGTTTGGCGTCGCGACCTCTCACGCCGTCTGTCGCGAGGGGCAGCGAAATGTCGCCATCACCCGCGGTCGAGCCGGCGACCTTTTGGTCACCAGGCCGACAGCCTGACTGACTGGAAATTCCAGCATCAGACACTAGCAAACAGCGTGGCAATAATGTGCCGTCGACAGACCACCTACAAGACATAGTGCTGGCTCCTATCACGGCCGGCCACGGACCATACTTCTCCCTAAACGTCAACCGTCTGCCAATCAACCAGTACATGTCCGGCGTCGAGTTTGGTCGTTGAAATGGTCGCAATGCTACTGTATAGTTGTCTATGCGTTGACTGATTGGTGACCGATGCGAAATGTGTCACACCTGCAAGTATGCCATTGCATCTGCACATTCTAATGATGCAATCATTTCATTTGCTTCCATGTGCAACGCCATTTGGCTGGACAGTTTCCCAAAAACCCGCATCAATCGCATGAATTTTCATGGCCAAAAAATACACGCTATCAGTGGTTCACTGGACCATACCCGGCACCCCGGCAGAAGCTTTCATACTTGTGACAATGGAAATCCATAGAGGCCTACTCCCGTGAGCTAGGTATGCCGACATTGGCATCACAGCAATTGCACCCCCCCCCCCCAACTGCCACCAGCAGTGACTCACCCCATAGAAGAGCCGGCCCGTCGCTTGATGGCGCCACCTGCGCGCGGAAGGCCACATTCACAGTCACCTGAGTATCTGAACACTGGCAGCAAAGCATGCAAAGTCCGGATGATCTCATCACAATTAACTTAGGAAAACCAATGACAGTCATGTGTTGCATCAGGTAAACAATTCGTCAGGGAACTTTTGCAAGATATGTAATGACTGAATGAGATGGGACTGACATATAACGACTGCAATTTACAGGAACTAAGCATTAAAAACGTTCCGGGGGGCGTACACAAAACAACAAAAAATATGTCATACTATTTATGGGGAGCTACATAACATCACTTGACTCTATCCAATACTGGTGCATTGATATGTTGGATATGACAGTCATCCATTCTCCATTAGTAATGTTCCGAGGAAAACATGTGCAACAGAAAACCTATAATTAGTACATTCCAGTTACTCCATCCTACAGTACAACTTCAAGATTCATATTACTAAATCACACGTCGTTTGTGGCGACTCACCTGATCCGTTGTTGACAGCTGCCATATATATTTTAATGCCACTTCAATAAGAATTTACCTGAAATGACACAAAGCATATTTCGCTTATGTGACACACTACAAACATCTAGGATATAACCAGTAGTCACATTACTAAAATGTACGGAAACGGGTCTTCGGTAACATAGCAGTGTAAAATGAAATCAACAAAAAAGAATGACCACATGGGGCAAATGCTAATGTGTCTGCACAGTGGACACAAACCACTGATGAACACTGGTGCAAGGTGATGAAATGTTTGCTAACAGGCCATACTGCTCACAGCTTTATGCACACATCTCTCACTGCATCATACTGGAAACATACAGAAAATAATATCATATGGAAAACAACAGGCACAAATCACGATCCTCTGCATCTATTTTGCAGCCACATTTGGATCAAGAGCATATTCATCCCTCAAATGCAGTCACATATCAAAAGGCTTTGCCTCACCACCAGCTATACTCACCATATGTAGCAAAGCATCAATGACTGGATGGGGTGGGGTAAGCAAGCTGGCAGTAGATGGGGGATTTGCCATCAATGATCTCAGAAACTGTAATAACTTAACACTTAATCTCCCAAATATTCAGGGTAGGAGGACTGTAGGGAGCTATCATGTGCAAATTTCAATGTCCAAGGTCAATCCTTTTGAGCAAAACATGGTCAAATGGCTGGTCTGTAAATTTAACACACTGACTTCCAGAATACTGACATCATGCAACGAGGAAAACTCAAGTTGTGGTGTTCATTAATGACAAACAATGACCAGCCAAACCTTCAAAACAGTTGTGCCCTGACAGGACCATGGTTGACCTGAAGTGATGATCACCTTGTAGTACTGTAAGACATTGGTACGAACCCCCACGGCGAATTTCATTAATGTAGATTCCAACATAAATGTGCCATCATCACGACTACCAAGTTTTGTTGTCCAGAGGGTGACAGCTGACTGAATGCTTGGTTTCAGACAGTGCTTCCATAACAATGGCCAATTTTCATCTCTATTAACAGTGCACTGGCACTAACCTGCATGTATACCACAAACCTTTCCATGTCTATCAATGAAGAACCCAATGCGGAGCAACAGCATGGTACATGGGCACCAAATGACCTTGAAGTTGGTGCACCCCTAAGCCCCAATAACCAACCAACAGCATGGTGCAGGCCCTGCATTCCATTCTGAGCAAGGGTGGCACTTGGGTGCCACACCATCGCAACCACCAGAAAGGACAGGTTGGTCATGGGGGAGTCATGACAGGTTTGCTTTAACATAGTACTTCTGCTAATTGTCAAAACAAACAGTGGAAATGCAAGACCCTGCCAGTTTCAGTACAATGTTATTTCTGTGATACAATCAGAGCCATAGATTTAGGAATATTTCTATTGTTGGAATGATCAGATGAGTCATTTCAGGACAGACAGTTTGAAACAATTTCTTCTTGCAGAACAACAACTCATACTAGCATTCTCTAACATCTAATGAGGCTGACACCCTGGTCTTTTTGGTGAATGGTCCAGAGTACTAGTTCTGCTGTCATGGAACCAACAGACCAAAACCACATTTAGAGGAACACACACACAGACCCCCCATCTCATTCCCAGGAATTAATTCAGAGCACTTCACTTCCATGTGCTGTAATAATGGGAACAAAAACCTCTTGAGAAACAACTGGATCTAATGAGCCTGTTGCATTGGTTCAGAATACACATAAAAGGCATAACTGTGAGTTTGAACATAACCATATGCATCCAGCAAAACAGATGGGATAAGGACAAGTAAGAAAAACCATATCTTTAAACAGCAGACTGCATGAACTGGTATCACCTTAGGAGAAGAAAATATATCATCATGAATGTGCAATAAATGAATGTTACAAGCCTATTCCAATGATACCTTGGCCTGCTCAAGCTTGAGACTGGATTAATTTACATGAGTGTTCATTGTTACAAAATACTGACATCTAGCCTGATGCAATTTCCCACTCTGAAGCACTGAATTTTCCATTCTCAAAAAGTTCCTTAGACAACATCAATGATCATCTACCCTATAACACAAAACTGGTCAAATGTAGTGCAGACTGAGGATTAGATAGGAATAATTTTATGACTATCTCAGTAACATGACACTAATGACCAAATATTATCATGTGAGCATTAATTCTTCACTCTCAAAACCTAAAATTCTGTGAATTCCCAAAGTCAAACTGAATTTTGGGACAAAGAGCATTAATGTTGGTAGGATGTCAAAGGTTTATTAGAAAAGGTCTGGCTGATTCTCATGTTTAGTGCTTTTGTTATCCAGTTTCTTCATTATGTGGTCCTTCTGTGCCATTGTTGCTAGTATTCTGTGTGGCCAAGGAGTTGATAATCACATTGAATACTGTCCTCTCAATCAAATGGTTCCACTTTCATGAGGTTATCCAGCCAAATGAAAGCCCACCTTGGTTTTTCCAGCAACCATTTTATTGAAAACCTGCTTTGGTTTAATGCTACTGCCAGACACCTTTCCTAGGTCCTTATATAACACTGGCACATAGCCACAGAGATGAAATGCCTAAAAACCACTACTCCTTTGAGATTACAAATCCACAAAATAACTGGCTGATAACTTCTATATTCAAAACAACCCCACCATACCAACACATCAATCAGGCTCTCTTTAGTTTTGAATGTCATGCACTGTATATATCATCATCTGGAATGCACATCTCTGCAAACATTTTGGCAATATATCACATTTATACCTTTTCACAGACCACTTACAACATATAAAATGCAGAAGAGCACATGAACCCTCTACAAATGAAAAAATGGTGACACTACCAGTATGGTTTCTGAAGGAAATTGAGTTATATTTCACAATAAGCCAATGCACCCAGAATTAGAGATGCCATGTTGTTTGCACTGCCTTTGCTCCAAGGCCCTATGTACTGCATTATGTTTGACAACACCATCAGTAAATGACATGAGAGGCTGCAGGCAGATAAAGGGATGTTCACAGGGCATAAAGTTGTGCCAATGGCACAACACCATGCCAGAGGTGCAGTATTGGATGTTAGAGGCTGCAGACCAATAAAGGGTGCATTGCATGTCTAAATAGATTAGGTTAGGCTAGGTTGGTTGGATTATGTCAAGTTTGGCTAGACTAGGGTGATTTACATTAAGTTTTTTGTTAATCTTGTTTATTATTCATGAAGTTTGGTTGTACTGATAACATCATAAGGCCCAGCATACCTGAACCTTAAAAACTGCTCATTTTGAATTTGCTACCAGAGAATCCCAGCAGAAACCAAACAGTGCCCTGGTCATCAGCAGTCAATGGAGTGGCAATATTATTTGGTAATATTTCTACATTCTGCATTCTTGTAATGATATGCAGCCCTGAATCACAAATACTTGCCTTAAAACTGTTGTGATTTTTATGCCATTTATGTTGTTTTTCACCATGTAATAAGCACTTGGCAAAAATGCTCATTGACATGGCCCATGGCTCTATGCTTCAGTCTGCCTAGAGCTAGCCAATTACAACAGAGTGAAGTATTGTTCTGGTTAATGCTATTTGTGGCTGGTTCCAATAAGGTGATTTCTGGATGGACACAGAAACTGCATTGCTTGTTCCCAGGATGCTTAAAAACAAATAGCATACCACCTACACTGTATACATTATGAAGGCAGCAAATTCTGTACACCATATGGGCTACATACTAACACTAAATGCGAAAAAATGCATTTCTCGGACTGAAGAGATTCCTTCCTAGCACTCCCAAGGCACCATGTACAATGCATACAAATATTGCGCACTATAAACACGACAAGCCACCGCACTACCAGCCACAAAGTGAACAATACCTCTCAATCAAATGGAATAAACGTATCAATTTATGCATTCTTACCACTTAACCTACCATGGACTCAAGCTGAAGACGAAGATTTCTCGTGAAACTATCACAACCTAAGACTGCACAAACACGAACGCACACAACAGCTTAGGGCAATTTGGAATCCTCGGATCTTCGGAAAAATAACTTCATGTGTGATCGTAAGCATTGACGATTGAATTTAATATCATTTTTCTTTTTCTAGTTTTGGTAAAAACGCAACAAAAAAGAGCAATGTCCCTGCAAATTTAATTTATGTACATTTTATTCACCATTTTTCAACAGAAAGAAGCCAAAGTTTTCAAGAGGAGAAAGGTTTCTTTCAACAAAAAAGTACAAAACGGGTGCATATGGTAGCAGGAGGGGAAATTTGTAAACATTAACTTAAACGTTACTCCAAGTTCCCTAATCTCCTCGTCAGACCAAGATACCTTTACTTTCTCGTCAGACGACTGACTGAAGGCTGAGGAGACACAGGACTTGACCTAAGACTTTGTACACGTGAGCCCGAGAGGCTGTGCGTCCTGACTCACAAACAAACAAACAAATAGTCCTCGTTAGCACCGCTTCTCGGCCTTGTGGCTGAGATGAAACTGTAGCATCTCCCCGTTAGCTCAGTGGATAGAGGAACAGACTCATAGGCGCAAGGCAGTGGTTCGAAATTCGACGCCGCTAGCACTCGATCGGTGACACGTGTGGTGTGGGCTGGACACCGGACATTTGAACCCAAGTGGCTGTGCACCCTAACCCAAACCAACCAGCCAGCCAAGCCAAACTCAGTACATTAGTGTCTCCTCAAGCACTGGAAGTTTACTCCATTGAACTACTCCTGGGAGAAGAAAGGTGCATGTCTTGCACATTGGAGAAGTCAACATTGACATTTCTGGGTAGCTTAAGTTGCATGAATATAACTTGCTCTCCCCTCCCCATACATGTTCTTGATCTTCCAGATCCCTTCTGTGAACTTTGCAGCTTTTGGCATGGTTTGGAAATAAAAGTGCCTTGTTTTTTCCCAGAAAAGGCATTTTTACATAAAAAGCATGTCCAACTACAAGTCATGATGTTCTGTTCATAGGTTGGTATCAGTAGTACCTGCTGCTGCTTTTTGTTTTTGAGCCATTGTAAAGCATCCAATTTATGGTCTACAGTTCCCATTTTTCATTATATTTGAATCTGATGGTTTTGTGCTTTTGTCACTGGTATTGTAACTGATTACTTTATGTATTTCAGAAAAGTTATGGGTGGTGAAGGAGACAAAAAGCCAGGTGAGAGGCATTATTGTGAATGAATATTTCCAGGAATAACTGCCTTGGCCATTGGCTTAGCCACAGATAAGTAACCTTGTATATTTTTGCTTAGGCTGAAAGATTATCCCCTGATATTTCAAAAAAATCATCTGAAAACAGTGGGAGAACCTGAGTTTGAGCAAGGCCTAGTTTAATGCCTAAAGTTGTCTCTGTGTGGAAGGTAATCAAGGTATTTTTACCTGCTTTCTCTGGTCATATATTTTGTATTTTACAGTGAGTTAATAATCAACAACCCATTTTTACCCAATTCTGACTTTTCATTTTAAGATTATCAGAAAAAAACCTGATCCTTTCTTTGTAACATACAACCTGATACTGTGTTCAGATCTGAGTATGGTGTATTACCTGCATATATTAGCAGGGGTGTCAGTTTGCATTCTTTTGCAGGAATCATGGCTTCCCATATTGGTATTGCCCCAAAAATGATTTTGCACCTCCCCCAACATTTTCTATTAGATTTAACAAGGAAAACATAGTTTGGTATTTGATGAATGCTAACCAGAAAAAATAAAATTGGAATTCCTGTCAGTCCTAGATGTTACAGTGTCCTAAATCTGTTGACAGATGCACATTTAGGGGAGGGTAGGTTGTGGTGACCTTGGCTCAGTTCCCCAATCATTTACACAAAATGACATCCCTCTATGTTACTGTTTTCAGAGATATAATGGCAGTGTTTTCAGAGGTGCAGTGCCTTCTTTGCAGGAGAGACAGTTGATCAGACATCAAAACCAGTCCTGGATAAGGCTGCAGTGCCTGATCTCATACAGCATGTCTTTGGGCTGGAAGTAACTGGTATGAAGCAATTGAATGGGTATGATGACCTGAACTTCTTTGTCCAGGTTTGTTACTTATGCATACTATAATTTGGCAATACTGGTCTCAGAAGTCCTGGTTTCTGTTGGCATTGAATGGAGAGTGCTCCCATTTTATTTGTGTGAATATTTAGTATGTCCATCAGACATGCCAGCTTTTGCTTGATCATGATGAAATGGAGGGTATCCACATTTTATGCCAATTCTTTTGCTGACCTGGGACTCCCAGATTTGTCATTGTGTTATCTTGGAAACATTGTGACTGAAAAAGAAAAGTTTGGGATAGATAACATAGCAATCACCCAGGTTAACCCAGAATTGGGTATAAAACAAGCAAATCCACAGTACATCAGGATCTAATGATGCATCTGAACAAAATCATGTTTTGAAGTTCAAAGCTCTGTGTGTCTTTACAGGCCAGCCCAACTCACAGCAACCCACATATTGAGTCAGTTTGTGTAGATGGCTACACATTGAAGGTGTTAAACTCTGTGGAGTCACGACGGCCGGAAATCGTTGAAGCACATAACCAGCTGATGAAGACCTTGAAGACTGGTGATTTCAAGTGTGTACATTTACATTTGCTGAGTTGTTTGTCTGATAAGTCTGTCTGTAGCTGCATTTTGCTGTCAGTTTTTCAATGTTGTGGTTGATGGCTTGTTTATTAGGTTTGCAGCTATGGCCAGTGTTAGTTGTGCATAGTATTCATATTTATGTTTCTGAATAATTTTGATGATCTGAGCATAGCAAGACATTTTTATGGCCTGGTTTACAACTTTGTTGATTGATAATTTTTGTGCTGCTTTATTTTGCATTTATTATTGCCATTAGACTTTGTTTCTCTTCTCTGTTGTCAAGTTGCTAAACATGTTTTTTGCTTTCTAAATGTAGTCATCTCTCCCTTTGTTTTGCTTCTCTGCTGCCTGTGTGCTGGCCGTCTGCCTGTGCCGTGTGGGACCGCCCGAGCAGCGTGGGCTTCCTCCGCGAGCGCCGGCCGTCAGGCTGCAGCAGCTCTGGAACCTGACCGTCCCACTCCACTGCAGTGTGCCGTACCCGGTCCCGACCCTGGCCGGCCGGGAGTGGTCCCTGCAGCGGCTGAGGAGGACACCGGGTAGCGCGTGGCGGCCGGTCGATGGTAGGTGGGTGCTGCTGGCGCGGCCGGCCCGGCCCGGGGTCACAGAGACCGTCTGGCGCAGGGAACTTTGCAGTGGTTGTAGTGAATTAAAAGAGCTATGTTCGGTGTGTTTCCTTTTTGTGTTTCTTGAAGCCGAGCAAGCTCTTTAACTGATGCTCTCTTTTGCGTTTTTTGGTGTCGAATTTTGTGTCTTGTGTTTGCATCGTGATGTCATCATGGTGCTCCAAATGCTCTATTTTCGCCGCGTTTGTAAAAGGGTCATGCCAGTCTTTTGTAGGTAATGTGTTTGTCTGCATGGTCTCTGTCTGTTCCAGAGAGTGACCCGGCCACAGAGCATGTGATCCGTCTGTTGGCGTTCGTGCCCGGCCAGCTGTTACACTCGGTACCATACACGCCCACCCTCATGTTCGAGTCTGGCGAAATTGCCGCTCGCGTCGGCCACTGCCTCAGGGTGCGTACTGGGCTGGAAGGCTGGTCGACAACATGGTGTGGCGTCTGCTCACACCATGGCAACCTCTTACACAGGGGAGCAACCGCCTTTGCATGTTGCGATGTACTTGCATCCGGTTCCCCAGTCTATAGTACTACTTTTTTAGGAGGGAAGGAGCCATATTTTAGCTCTTCCATGTGTACGGCATCCCAAAGGTTCATTCCAAGTTCACACTTCCTAATGAAAAAGTGTTATATTGAAGCCTTATGTGTGCTTATGTCCTGATATATGCACCCTCTAATACCGTACATTATATCTTCCTGGCCTGGTGGTTGTCCCGTACATACGAGGAAAGTATTTTCGCATGGCACAGTGAGCCACCTTGCCAGCTTTTTTAGATCTTTCCAGGTCTTGGCTTCGTCGAGTTTCTGCTCAAGAATTCCCAAGGGATTTTCTGATAGATTCAGGTCTGGAGAGCTCCTCGGGCACATATCCATATTCATGTCCCCAGGGGTTTTCCAGTAGATTCAGGTCTGGAGAATTCCTCAGGCATGTATCCATATCTATGCCCCCAGGGATTTTCCAGTAGATTCAGGTCTGGGGAGTTCCTCAGGCACATAACCATCTTCCAAAAGTCTGTACAGTAATTTTGGGTTCGTCTCGCGGTGTGAACCAGGGACACTTCATGCATGAGGATCAGATCGTATACCTCACAGAATCTTTTTCCAAAGATTGTGACCGGTAGTGACGTTACCGCTGATCGTTGCCACAGAGGACCCCTCAAAGATCACGGGGGACGTGGTGCTTTTTTTATGCGGTTTGAGTTTGTGGGACACTATGTTGGTGTGACAACGCCTCGTTTATCATTGCATGCCAAATCACGATGTTGCCTGGGCTTTTGTCCATTTTCGGCGGCGGGGCTGTCCTATTTTTGGCCCATACACGGTCGGTTGTGCGTTCCGTGGTGGCAGAACTTCGGAGGGGACTCCTGGCTGTAAATAACTTCCTTAAAGCTTCGCACGATCCAGTTATTCATCATTTTGTGGAACCACAGTTCGGCTTGACGGTACATCTTGTAATTTCGGGCTGTAGCCGCGTCCTGATGGGCGTCAGTCCCACTGACATTTCCATATACCTCTGAAAATTGAACTTGCAGATTTCATGGCGTGTTTGAACTTTTCATAACACTCCATCCCTTCGTCCCAGCTCCTTGGCACGTACAGTGTACGTGCTACCGTTCGTATGCTGTAGACTGGGCCTGAGTGCTGCTATCTTCCTTCAAATCTCCCTTCAAAACCCTCCGCCACTACTGGTTATCTGTGAGACGAGCCAAGGCAAATTTCGCAACTTCCCATGCCCATTCAAGTCCGGCCTTAACCATACTGGTACCCTGGGCACGGATAGACTTACTTGTTGGGCCCTGTTCGGGGGGAACTCCATGCTTACGACTAACTCTCGGATTTGTAGTCTGACCTCTCTAGAAAAATTGTTTTGCCCTGCGGCGTCTGCGCCTCAAACAAGCGCAGAAAAATATGATGACAATGAGAAAAGCAAAATCGGATGAAAAAAATCTTTCTTGTGATGCCATGCGCATCGCTATATTTGCTTTTATCTCTCCAAAATCCGTAGCGAACGGGCTGAGACCCCTAGTTCCGGCCTCCAGAAGCACACTGCACCCCGGCCTTTGACACCAGCGTGCGGTAACGCTGCGAGGGACGCCACGTTTCAGGACTTTCACCACCCGGTGTACGACAGTCTGGAGTCGGCCTGGTTCATGCGCGCCGTGCCGCGGGTGGCCGACTTTACCTGGGTCGTCTCCGACCCGGCCCGGCGCGCAATGGCCGAGCAGGCTGTCCAGCGCTTCTGCGACACGGTCATGCCGCAGATGGACCAACTACCCCAGGGTGAGCACCCAGGGACGGTCTTGATCGTGTGGTCGATTGACGGGGTCAATGGAGAATAGTGAACGGTATTGTCTGTGGAGGAGTCGTGTTGAGGAAGACTAGACTCAGCTATTTTGGCCTGGTTTTTTTAAGTTGTGTAGTGTCGGAAGGTCCATGGGACATTTGAGGCAGTTTACGATTCCCATGTGAAGGAGATTCTTTTCCGTGTGCTGAGACTCCAGTTTTATTTACGATCTTAAAGTCGACCCCATCTTGCTTTCTGGATCATCCAGCATGTTACCACGCACATCCGACAGTCCGCGCGTCATGTTCCGTGCCGTGACCGGACGCCGGCCGGCCGGCAGGCATGCTGCACGGCGACCTGAACGAGCAGAACCTGCTGGTGACGCCGGACGCGGCCGGCCGGCCGCATGTCAGCGGCCTGATCGACTTCGGCGACAGCCACCGGTCGGCGCTGCTGTTCGAGCTGGCGCTGATCGTCATGTACCTGATGATCGACTGCACCACCGTGGACCGGCTGGACGTGGGCGGCCACGTGCTGGCCGGGTACCGCCGCCACCGCCGGCTCACGCCGCTCGAGGGGAGCCTGTTGAAGGTCAGAGCTGGTCTGGCTCCTGGCCGGCACGATAAATCTGGTGCGGCTCATGTTTAGAGTGGTTGGTCGGTTTGTATTGTATTGGTATGGTATATATATATATATATATATATATATATATATACTATATATTATATACATACATATATATATATATATATATATATATATATATATATAATACCTGCTGTGTTTTTGTGTGTGGTGCAGTGATTTGTTTCGGCCGGGTTGGTTTCTGGCGTGTCGGCGGCGACGCTGTGTTGTGACAGATTATGTGACTTGCCAGTGCTTCTTGTGTAAAGTGTGCGTGAGTTGTTCTTCAGATGGCTGGATTTCCTCGCAGTGGTGCTGTCATCGATGAACAACTGTGGTTGGGATCTGAGACTTTGTATGGAGAAGACTGTGGTGACTGCATGTATGGCGCCGCTTGTTTGTTCCTGTGTAGTTTTCCAGTGTTTTACAGTTGTTTTTGTCAAATGTTGCCGAACGTTCTAATCCAAGAGAATTTATTTGGCCTCCGACACATTCCCGACGTACCTTTAGCTTGCCATCAGCCCGTGGGGGCCGTGGATTGCATCGCTGGGAGGGTGAGCCACTGGCTGGGCAGCTGTCGGTGTTACACTGCCATGAGGGTTACACTGCCGGGTGTAGGGGAGAGCTACCGGCTGGGCAGCTACCTTTCCGTGGGTTACACTGCTGGGTGTAGGGGGAGCTACCGGCTAGGTAGCTGCCAGGTGCAGGGGAGATGCGTGATAGTCTAATGCTTTGACCGCCGTTCTTGTGCCCGGCAGACGTGTGTCTGTGCCCGGTTCGCGCAGTCGCTGGTGCTCGGGGCGCACGCCTACCACCAGAACCCGGCCAACGAGTACGTGCTGGTGACGGCCGTGAACGGGTGGACAGCCTTCAAGAGGATATGGGACGAGCCGCAGGACCGGCTGGTCGCCCGCTGGGACGCCATCGTCCAGCAGTACGAACAGTAGACGGCTGGACGTCCTGCGGGCTGGCTCCCAGACTGGTCAGCTGCCGGGCCGTGGGTTACACTGCCAAGTGTACGGGAAAGCTACTGGCTGGGCAGCTACCTTGCCGTGGGTTACACTGCTCGGTGTAGGAGACGGCTGCCGGCTGGGCAGCTGCCGGATGTAGGGGTAGAGCTGCTAGCGGGCGTGTGGATCAGGCAGGGAAGTACATCGCAAATGGGTAGTATTTTTGCCTCGCTGAGGTTCAGGGGGGTGCATTTTGCTGTGGTTGCTCATTTTACGAGACTGATCAGGTATACAAACCTAGTAACGTGTCATTGTATAGCTGTTGTAAATCTTTCGAAATGTTTATCTCTGCGATCGTTGTTATTTGGAAAAGATGGAAGCTGAATATTCCTTTGTTTTGTCGTCCTGTCGATGCCACATGAAGCGGTGTTTCAGGATATTATGGACGTACGTTTTACCTACCTCCATGATACTTGTATTTGATAGCAACATAACGGAGGGCTCGTTTTGTGCTCGAATGCATACGCACATTTTACTGGTATCTACTGTGATTACAGATGCATTTGAATCCGCTGTATGCTCAACTCGTTATAGCATGTTTGCCGCCAGTGCCGCATGAAATACACGACTTAATACGATTTTAACGTTGGACTTCATCTGTTCTGTTTCGATCCAGTGGCATACGTTGGTTTAGTCCGCACGGACGGTCCCCTAACATGGGTCAGCGACCTTCCGGCCATCGGGGCAGCGGCGCGTAACTTAGCGGGAACGAGTGCTTTATTGCCTTCGATGCGGCCGTACTCGGCATATTGCGTCTGAATACCCGAGGTGCCAGAACGACCTGGAGCACCTAAGCCTCATGAAAGCGCGAACCGTGAATGCGAGGTAGTGTTAAGAAAGCAACATCACACGACAGCGATTGGCGTTCTGGTACTAATGATTTTGACCATGGGGAAATCGATGCAAAGCTTTGTGATGAATTTGCTGCACCATTTTTCTTGGATGACCACCTATGCATTTTATCCTGCTTGTTTTCCTTTTATAACAATGATAAACCATGCAAGTCTCAAGTTTAATGAACATGAGAACAAAACGCCCTCTTTCTTCCCACATAGTATTTAACGTATTGTCCGCAGTACAATCACGGTCATCTGTATCAAACGTCCACTTTTCCAGTATACAGTGAGGACTTCGTGCAGCAAAACGTACACCGATTCTCTTAAAAGAGCAACCCTTCAGCAAAAAACGGCTAACACGTGCATCGCTTATATTGGGCAGCAATGGTACAGGTACAAAAGTTCACCAGCTTCCCGCCACCAGCGCGGTAAGCGGAAGGCCGTCACCCCAGCGCAGCCGTCATACGCTGTCGTCACTCCGCCAAACACTATCGTCACCCCGCACACCACCGCCAGCGGCACAGCGGGCGGTCACCTGCGCAGCACCCAGCCGACCTGTCCGACCTGATCCCAGTCCTAATTCCTCAGCGGGGGACCCCGGCGGCCGTAACACGTCTCTCGCCCGTGACATGTCTCTCGGTCCCACGCTGCACCGCAGGTCTGCGGCACGAAGCTCCTCAGTACGGGACCGCCGTGAGAACAGCACGTTTTCCGGGCCCACGCCGGACCGCACAGGCCTGCGGTGCAGCGTTCCTCACTATGGGACCGCCGTGAGTACAGCACGTCTCTCGGCCGGACCGCACAGGCCAGCGGTGCAGCGTTCCTCACTATGGGACCGCCGTGAGTACAGCATATCTCTCGGCCGGACCGCGCAGGCCGGCGGTACGATGTTCCTCACTGTGGCGCAGCGGCGACCGGGCGGCGCCTCTCTCACAGGGGCGACAGCGGCGTCCAGTCCGGCGGCCGGCAGCCGACCGCCGCCGGTCAGTACTTCTTCAGAGCCTTGCGGATGATGGCCATCCGCTGTTTGTGCGCCTCGGTCGTGCTGCTCCGCTTGTACGGCCGGATCTCCTCCGTGCCGAAGCCCGGAATCCACATGTTCCACTTCCGCTCTGTGAGCACAGAAACAACGAATGAGCGCAAAAGTTCAACTCGGGCCAGACGATGCGCCTGGCTAGGTGCAACTGGCTACTTTAACTCCTGACTAGGTTGCCAAGTCATTTGGAGAAAAAGACGTTGACCACATCAAACGAATACTCTGGAATGCAAGCAGTTTAAGCTGGTATTATCACACACATAATGCAATGACTCAGTCCCAAAATATAACACTAAAACATCGCAAGATGTTTAGATACGCCTGCATGGTGCATCGTCTGTGCCGTGAACTGAGCGTCTAAGCGTCTAATTATCATCTACAACCATTTCTCGTGTACCCAAGTCCTGGTGCATCTTCAGCCTGGCTGTACCCCTTAATGCCCCCCCCCGCGCCAGCGTTAACTAACCGAGGTAGAGCTGTACGTCCTTGACGTCCACGGTGGCAGCCTTGCGGTGCTTGGCCAGCTGGCAAGCCGTGCTGACCGTGGTCTCGATGAAGTCGTCAGCCAATTGCAGCAGCAGCTCCTCCACCTCCTCGTCCAGCTGCTCGTTGGGGTCCACCTCCTTGACCAGCTCGTGCAGGCGCTGCTTCGTCAGCAACTGGCGGCGCCGGAGCAGGGGATCAGACGATGGACGATCCCACGCGAAGAACGGCGAAACGGTCTTCGGTACACGGTGGGACAACGTACAATACATGGTGGAACGATCGCCGGACGTTCCGTGATGAAAGGCATGCGTTTCTGCTACACAATGCCCCAACATACACAAGAACAAGAAAACCTTTCTCCACGTAAAACAACGAACTCTATGTTGGCAATAAAACCAAATGCAAAAATGCCTTAAACCTAAGGTTCCTACATTCGATGTAATTTAAACAACTCGTCGACTTCACACCGAGTTGTTACGCAGTACCACAAATAGAACGATCTCCCAAAAGGTTAACACAAAAGTTCCATCGCTACGTCATAGCAAAAACCCATCTTTGCAGATCTGCCAAGGTCCTGTATTCGCCCGAGCAGTTTTGGGGAGGAAAATGACACACCAAACTGTTTTACATGCTTTTGCTGGGCTTCTTCAATATTCCAAGCCTATCAAACAACAAAAAAAAAAGAAATACGGGATATGCAGAAACTGGTGCCAATCTCAACAGCTAAAGGCATGTAAATACCTCTATAATGCAACAATCTGTTAATTTTCCTTCTTAGACCCCTTCATTACACGTATTTTCTCCTCCCGACATCCTGGCTCTAACTAAATCTGAGTACTCTGCCGTGAGCGGTCCACGCCGGCCGCCGGCGGCCGGCCCGTTCCAGTACCTCTCCAGAGGCGGCGGTCGCGCCTGCCGTCCGCTGTTGCTGCTGCTGTTGCTGCTGCTGCTGTGGCTGCTGCTGCTGGACCGGCTTGGCCTGCTGCTGCGGCTGCTGCAGACTGGTCGGCTGCAGGCTGGCTGGCTGAAGCGTCACCATGCCCGGCTGGACGGCCGGAGCCGCCAGCGCAGCCATGCCCGGCGGCTTGGTGACCAGCGTGCCGGCCAGGACCGCTGCCGGGCACGGGAGAGTATCAGCACGGCTTCAGATCGGGACAGGATCCAGCTCCGCGTGACAATGGAGAAACGAACAGATCACAAAGGCAGGCGAACGTTGTGTGGTAGCAATACTTAACAACCTCGCATTTCAATGTCTGAATCCAGGCAAGGACCTTGAACGCAACGGAGTAGCTCTCCAGTCATCGCACACTAACAGGCATATTTGTAACAATGCATTGTGAGAGTAAATTCCGCCTCCATGGCAAACAAGCCAATCCTGTCTCCAGTGTCTGGACATTAACAATTCTTTCCCAGTCGGTAATACCAGGCTGCAGAATGAGGCCTGAGGTGACGACGATAGGCCGCGCCGTCCATACTGCCTGCGTCCGTCCACGCTTCAAACGCGCATCAACCGCTACAGCGTCACTTCGCGCCGCACTCACCGGACGGCTGCGGGTTATGTCCGATCAGCTGCTGGCCGGGAGCCAGCGTCACGTAGGTGGGCTGCACGTTCATGTTGACGGCGCCGGTGGCCGTCTGCGCCCCAGTCAGCGACACCACCCCGAGGCTGCCCGGCGTCTGAGACATGGCTCACTGCCGGAGAGAGACGCCCTGGTCAGACACACGCCCCCGAGAATGACCAGTGTCAGCAGACACACCAACCCAAAACTGGCTGGCGTCTGAGACATGGCTCACTGCCGGAGAGAGACGCCCTGGTCAGACACACGTCCCCGAGAATGACCAATGTCTGAAGCCTGGTCAGCAGACACACCAACCCGAAACTGGCTGGCATCTGAGACATGGCTCACTGCCGGACAGCAGCGCCCCGGTCAGACACACCAGCCCAAGACTGACCAACATCTGAGACAAGGCTCACTGACAAATGGCAATGACCTGGTTAGCAGCAGCAGGCAGGGGGCAGTCTCTGGCTCTGGTATCGGAGCATAGAACTTAAAGATATAGCTATGAGCATGCAGGCCCCAAATGCCACACATGAGTAAGAATGCAAGCACAAATATTGAAAAGATTGATAAATTTTTTGGCATCCATGCTGATGTGCAGCACATTTCCTGGTGCCTCTGAAGAACCAGAAATGCCGGCTTTCTCAACCTTTGTCTAGCCCAAAAATTGTCTATTTTACATATTCTAACATCATCATTACTACACAGCCCACATCTCCATCACGATACTTGCCAATGACTTTACATATTTCACTTCTCATCAGTCCCTTCCCTGGCCAGACACATGGTCGCATTTTTTGCATCCAAAATAGTCCTAATGACAAAATCTCACTTTCTCAGCTGTCTGCCAGTTCTAACTGGACACATTCCCAAGAACAGAGACTGCATCTGACATGGGAAGAATCAAGGGCAGTCATCAAGGTTTTAAGGTCACTAGATGACATATTTTCTTCCAGACGCAAGGAATCTGTCAGCATTCCAATGCATTTTTTTTTTATCAAGGTCGCATGACTGACCCCAGACAATACTATGCCAAAAACTAGTCCAAGGTTTTCCACTTTAAGAGGTCATTCATTAAACATAATTTGAGTGTAGGGTTTGAGAAGTTGATGTTGAATTGGACAAATAGATCAATTTTATTAGTGCTGAATACTGAAATTATGCCAAAAAATTAGTCCAACAATTTTCACTTTAAGAGGTTATTAACTAATCATAAGGTCTGGGTGTAGGGCCCAAGAGCTTGATGTTGAAACTGGACCAAAAGATCAATTTTATTAGTGCTGAATATTGAAATTATGCCAAAAATTGGTACAACATTTTCCACTTTATGAGGTTATTCATTCATCATAAGGTTTGAGTGCAGGGTTTGAGACGCTGATGCTAAAACTACACCAACAGATAAATGTTGGTGAGTTTCTAGAACAATGACCTGAGTCTTATCAGCAGTTGCTGTAAGAGTGTTGGTGCAAAAACAGTCTCCTATAAATCAATGAAGTATTTCTACCACAAAAAAAAGAATGGGATGGTCAGCTATCTGTCAAGATAGCAGTTATCAGCTATGTGTCAAGACACTGACCATCATCAGCATTTTGGCAGATCTGTACCACAGTAGAGCACCAGATGATGTTTTTCCTTTCAGAACCTTTTTCCACAGCATTTTGTAATCATTCAGCAGTATGGTTGGAAATTTAGTTTTTGTTCTTGGTGTCAGAGTATAATTTTTGTTTTGGAGAACAAAATTTCACAAACATTAACACTGGTTTAAGTTGGCATTGTTGGCAAAAGTCAGTTATGACATCACACTTGCATCTTACTCAATTTAGACAGTCATTTGCTTGCAGGCTTAATAATATGTCAGTGTGGTTATAATGTAGCTTTCTGATATGGGCACAATATCAAACTTTGGGAGCATAAAATGTTTTTGGAGCATAAATTTTCTGATGTCCTTCAACACTAAAAAACAACACCTTTTTCCAACCTTGCTCAGCAGTGACAGCAAACAGCATCATGGCAACACAGGATCAAGGTTAGAAAAAGTGCTGTTTTCTGGTGATGACAAACACCAGAACATGTGTGCTCCAAAAAAATTATACTCCAGAAGCCTGATCTGGTGGCTGCATCAAAAAGCTGCATTATAACAATGTTGACAAATTTTTAATTCTGCAAGCAAATGACTCTACTTCCATTCAGTAAAAAGCAGGTATGATATAACTGGCTAACATCAAGAATGCCAACTTAAACCAGTTCTACTGTTTGCAAAATTTCGTACTTCAGAACAGAAATTATATTCCAACACCAGGAACACAAAACCAAATTTCCAACCCCACAAAGGATGGCCTAAAATTCTGGTTCCTTGACTGGTAAATACTGAGAAACTGACAAACTTTTTGAGAAACTTTTCATTGCCATATACATCAAATAGCATAAATGTACCCATCACCACTTTAAAGCATTCTTCAAAATCTGAAGACAAAATAGCAGATAATACGTCTGCAGATCATAAGGGATCTTACTGACAATGGCAGCACACGACGGTATTGGTTGAGCAGGCTTCCCACTTCTCTTAATTTCAAAAATCCAGGTAGTTGCCTCACCATATTGGTACCAAGACGCACAGTTAAGAACATGGCCCAATGGAACGCATTTTCTGCCTTATCAACATCATAACTTCCCCAAAATACCCTCTCCACATGGTCCACTTACCCAACGCGTTCGCAACTTGCACGAGTACGAAGTACGGAGCATCTCCACAAAACAGATCGACACAAGCTGATAAGAGTTGGCAAGGCACAAGTGTCGTGAAATATGACGTCACTGAAAGAATTCCACAAAAACAACAGTCTCGAAATTTGAAATAAGACTGCTGGGACGAGACACAGAAGTCGACTGGGATCGGACAAGGACAGACGTGTGTGCCAAGGAGGAAAGGACCGAGAAGGAAAACTGGGAAGGCACTGGGGTATGCAAGGGGACCTGGGTGGGATATGGATAGAGATGACTGCAAGGGGATGGTCATGGAAGGGTACTGAGTTGGGAGACCAAGTTTCATGGGAAAAGGTTCGTAGCCAAAGGATCGTATGCATAAGATTCGCATCGGAAAAGGTTCTTGTCGGAAAACGTTCAAAATGGAAAAGGTCCATACTGCAAAGGTCCTATGGAAAAGGCTAGTGAGAAAAAGGTTTGTAAGGGAAAAGGTTCATTAGGAAAAGGCTCGTAATAAAAAGCTCGTAAACTTCTGGTTCGTATTGGTAACAGACCTATAATAGTAACCTAGACTAACCTAACCTAACCTAACCTAACCTAACCTAACCTAACCTAACCTAACCTAGCCTAGCCTAGCCTAGCCTAGCCTAGCCTAGCCTAACCTAGCCTAGCCTAGCCTAGCCTAACCTAACCCAACCTACCCTAACCTTTGAATTGACTCCTTATCGCACCAAGCCAAGTCCGATCGCACCCTTTGTCAACCTGTGGCCTCTAGTACCCTGTGCAAAACCGGAACAAATCTTTTCTGACACAAACCTTACGTTTGTGAACCTTTGGCTATGAACCTTTTCCTTATGAACCTTTTCCAGTCTGAACCTTTCTCTACCAAACGTTTTCATGTCGGGAGCGATGGAACGTCTATGGAGATGGCAAATGTGATTTTTTCCTCGTTTCTTTCCATGCAATGCCATAGGAAGTTAAATGTTGTCCAAAGTTGGGGACAGCTGCCCCCCTCCCCCCAGTTCCAACGCCCCTGTTCCATACGAATTATTGCAGTGCTGCTGCCTCTTATTATGGATATCCAGACTGCTGCATTTTTCAGGAGTTTTTTGGTGATGTCATATTTCATGACACTTGTAAACTGCCAAATGTTGTCTGTTTGCATTAATCCATCTTGCTGAGATGCTCCATGATCTGTACTCATGCTAGCTGTGGAGGCAGTGGGTTAATGGATCATTTGTAAGGGTTAGTTTGAAAGTATTTTGTAAGGGCTATTTGTTATTGTATTTGTTTTGTTATTTGTTTTGTATTTTGTAAGGGTTATTTGTAAGGGTTATTTGAAAGTATTTTGCACCTTATTAATGCCACAGTTTGAAATGGCATTGATAAGGTGCAAAATACTTTTAACTGGACTATTTTCTCATTGTGCATCTTTTGGTACCAATATGGCTAGGCAGCTGCATGGATTTCTAGAGTTATGAGAAGTGGGAGGCCTGCTCAAACATTACTGCACAAGACTGGGGCACATCACTTTTTTAATGCTTTTTGGGTAATCCTTACCGATCGCACACCATGCGCAGAGTCGAGGGTAAGGTTAACGCGCGAGTGTAGTTTCCGATTTCGCCACCAAGGTGATGTTCGTTCTTTTTCTCGCCGCTAGGAAGAGTAAGTAAAAATACTGACATTTGCTAGGATGGTTCCGCTCAAGAACGCACGAGTGTAGTTTCCGATTTTGCCACCAAGGTAATATTCGTTAAGTTAGGTTAGGTTAGATTAGGTTAGGTTAGGTTAGGTTAGGTCTGAACGAATTCATCTGCTTTCCATCGTGGTTCGGCAATTCTGGAGAAAAGTGGTCCTTTTTTCGTGATTGACCTCACCTGTGACGTCATCAGCGGGTCAAAAGTGAAAAAGTGTGTAAGTCACAGAAACAAAAGGTTTGACGCTATCAACTGGCGTTCGAATCAGCCGAATCAAACTATTGGTTACCATACCATTGGTTCTTGAGCGGAACCATCCTAGCGAATGTCAGTATTTTTACTTACTCTTCCTAGCGGCGAGAAAAAGAACGAATATCACCCTGGTGGCGAAATCGGAAACTACAATCACGCATTAACCTTACCCTCGACTCTGTGCATGGTGTGCGATCGGTAAGGATTACCGCTTTTTGTTTTGTTTTGGAAATATCAGGTCATGACTGTATAAAATCTTAAAGATTTAAATAAATAAAGCTTTAAATAAACCAATGAATTAAAAATAAATAAACAACTTTAAATCACATCCCTGCAATTTAAGTCCTCCTGCAGACTGAATATTGTGATTATCACTAAAAAACTACTGCCAACACAGTGTCATCACTCTTGTACACTTAGGTGCACAATTAGGCCTTTTGAGCACACAACATTCAGTGTCTACATTGATGTGTGCAGCTATAGAGAATCCATAAGAAAAACAACAATGCTGCTCCAAAAGTGTTAACAACCATGAGGCACTGGCACATAACTAGGTCCTTAGAGCTTCATGACCAGTCTGGCAAGTGGTAACTGAAAGATTAGTCTGCCAGTCGCCACACACCAATTTGCAGTCCATGTGACATGGATACGACCCCAAGAATGCATACTGCAACTAAATAAATGAATAACACAAGGACGCCAACAATGTTATTTAATACACTGAAGACCGCTGGATACAGCATGGCTGAACTACGAACAGACGCCAAACGATGTACACATACAATAACAAAGCATTATGGCCGGTATACTTACAAAGCAAAAATATTACCACATCCTGATACGACTGGTACGGCCTGTCAATTCAAAATTACCTAGGCAATACCCAACCAACCATTACGTCAACGAACCCCACTTCACTCCATGCAGTCATCAAGACAACCAATCCATCGCCTTCCACACCAATCTGAAATACGCTGCTGTGTGGCGCAATGAATACGAATAAATGGTGGTGTGCTCAAGTAGTAAAATATCACGTGATATGTTCCTTATTTTGTCCATTTGTGTGTGAAAAAAGACAAATCCAGTCATCTTTGATTTAGTATTCTTTTTCTTATTATACTTTATAGGCGACTTTAGATCGTAACATGATCAATAATCATAACAAAGTTAATAATTAGTCATATCATGCGTTCTTTTTGGGCCAAATCAAGGCTAGTAAATAAATGTAGGATGTTCTCTATCATTGCTGTAGTGTGTCGTAACCGCAACCCTCTTACGCTGGAAGTTGGAGCAAGGTAGGTAGAGCTGCAAGTGGGAAACGGATTTGGCGTATCATCCGCGTTTCAGATCTCCAAGATTGATACTCATAAAAGACAAAAAGGGGTCCTCTCGGTATGCCAAGTGGTGGACTTGTGCTGACGGCTCTCAGATAACCCACTTCCATATGTCCGTACGGAGTACCCCATCCACATGCTGCATGTCGCTTGATGTATCAGTGACATGTTCACGGGTTAATTTTCAGATGTCATTCCATAAGCAGATATAGACTGAATGAAAAAGAAAATATGCAGTAAGTGCTGCATTTGCAGAAATCTTAATGTGAATTATTGAATAACAGTGTTAAAAATAATGGCATACTTATTTTGCACTTTGTGCAAGAATTCAGGCATCAGTTTTACTTGTCTATAGATAAAAAGTCCAGATTGCAGGGGTTTCAGTTTGTATTCTTTTGAGAGGGCCTAGTGCATGCAATGTTGATTTGGTCACCCCAGTGTTGGTTTGGGCCCCCCAAGTATTGTCTGCCGATTGTAAAGGGATTGATAGCTATGATAGATATAATAATAGCAAAAGGAATAGCTATGATAGATAGAAGATAGGCAGAGAGTAAAGAATAAATTATAAAGCAATTTTTTATCTACCTTTCTGTCTTCAGTCTACATATGCCTCTATACATGGGGATAAATGTGATTTTTATGTGACAAATAATGACAACAAAATTGACCAATTTCCATTGGTCAAAATAAAGTAGACTTAATCCATCAAGAAACCCAAATTTGAGACAAGGTCAGGTTTTCAGGCCCTTGGTGCAGCCCCCAGTCATTTAAAGAAACTGACACCTCTGCTAGATTAATTGTATAAGCATCCACAGATTTGACAAACAGAAGGAGGTGTAGGTACCTGATTGCTCCTGGAACCAGAGCAAAATGTAGCTTATGCACAGGAATGAAACTGGTTGAGAGAGCAGACAAGCATCACCCAGGACACAGCACAGCTGGCATCAGTTGGAAAAAGTACAATTCAGTCCATGTGCTAGAAGGGCCTGCATGTTCACATGGTGTGTGTGACACCAGTCAGGTTTTCATGGGCACAGATCTTTGTATTTGGTTCTTATGGGTAGTGATCTGATATTTGCAGATATATTCCATCAAAAATTGAGGTTTCTATGATGTTTGCTCACTAGTGAAAATAATGCATTGATGGCTCAGAGTGCATGATTTGCAGTGATGTTCTTTCAGGTAAGCATATGGTTAAATGGCTAACTGATGTCTCACTTGACTGGACTTAGTTTGTGTGAGCTTTTGGCAGCTGTAAAACTGCAATTAAGTCAAACTTTTGCTTGATCCTACTTCTTTTTTAGATGGCTGCCTCAGACTTCAGACTATTTGAGAACTTATAAACTCATACCACATCCATGTAAGGGCCTCTTTTACATCTGCTGCAGCTGATAGTCACTGTATGCTGATTATTAAAGAAGACATTTTCATGTCCTGGACCTGGAGTCTTGGCACAGGCCCAGGATAGGAAGCATGCCAGGTTACTTTCAAAAAGTAGGGAATACAGAAGGTTGCTTTCTTCTCCAGACCTTTTGCATTTTAAAGGCTTCTGTGTATATATATATATATATATAATGGCTGAACCCCATTTAACATTTAAGCCTTTTACCTAATAATAGCACCTGAAGCATAACAAAATTTTGGTAGTGGTCAAAAGATTAATGACACAGTCATTGCATTCAGATCAGATTTGACAGGCATTGGGTGCAGTACATGTTAACCACACATTAAAAGAGATGCTGGTACTGAGTGACAGGCTTGACATGAGCAGGACCAGCAGGTGTATTGGCCTTTAAAATTCCTGACAACCTTAGGTGAGGTAGGTAGGTAAGGTTAATTGTGAAGTAATTCAGCTATTTTCACCCAACTGGGTCCACTCAGGTATACATTTAGGTTAATGAACAGTATTAAACATATTTATTGGGAGCACATATGTGAATGATGGCCAAACACTGGACAGCAAACATTACTGGATTGTTGACATCAGGGATCAGATCAGATCAGGGATTGCATGCTGTGAAGCCCAGAAGTCATCAAGACCACTGTGTGTTTTTTTAGACATTTTGATGCAAATTACCCTGTACAATTAAAAGCATGAGTGGACAATCCCGTGGCAAGTGGGAAGCTTGCTACATTGTGCAATGTGAGAGATGTGTGGCTTTAGTAGTGCTCCTGTTTTCACTCCTAGCATTTTCTGCAGGGTTCAGCCATGCCTCCAAAGAAAGGGAAGAAGAAAGATGACTGGCCTTCAGATGATGACATGGACAAAGCCACTTCAAAAATGGCATCTGTGAAACTGGACAATGGAATTGAGGCTGCTAGTGCTGGCAAGTCTAAAAAGAAGAGCAAGAAGATGGCCATGCTTGCTGATTTGGCAGCTGAAAGAATGGAAACAAATGTAGGTGGTGAACTGGTAATAAATAGCAGTTTGTCATCAATGGTTGGTTTTTTGGCTTTGCTGAACTATCATTATGTGGACTTTGTGGACAAGAATATTGCTATAAAAACGGTTCTTTATTGGGCCTCATGTAAGAGCATGCATGCTGTGTTGGAGGGAAAATGGTTTTTGTTTAGTTGACTGTATATTTGTTTATAATGTTTGTTTAAGGGGAAGGAACCAGAGGAACCCAGCCCATTGCCAAAGAAGGGCAAAAACGAAAAGAAGGCCAAGGAGGAAGCAAAGCCAAAAGCTGCACCAGAGAAGAAAAAAGAGCCAAAACGTCCACCATCTCCGGAACCAAAGGATGAGGATGAGGATGAATCCAGATATCTGTACGATGACGATGATCGGCCTGAAGGTAGTTGCAGAAGTGTGGTATATGTTTTTAGTAGTTTTTCTTATCAGCACAGACAAGTATTTGGCCTTCAGACAGAAAAGTCCAGTTACTTTTCAGACTTCTTATGCTAGTGATGTATGAGAAGAATCTTTGAAGTCTGTTGAACCTTTTTCTTTTAATTGCGAGGCATGTGTAATTTGAGATCCTTGTTGCTTCCAAAAACAGTCCATGGAAATAATGGCAGTTGGCATGTACCTTTTTTGGGCATAAATTTCAGGATTGTGTGGTCACAGCTAAACGTGTCTGGGGCTTTTTGCAATCATCTGAATGTCATAAATGCCTTTTTCAGAAAATTCAAAGGAACCTGATGAATTAGATGGACAAAAACTTTCACGAAAGGAGATGAAAAAGCGGAAAAAGCAGGTCAGTAGCATGTGTATATCTTCAGATAAACGTGCTGAGTTTGAATGCATAGAAAAGAGTTTCCCATTGTGTCTGTGAACATATGTTCTTAGTTTCAAACATTTTGTGGCCATGTGACCTTGTTCCATCACAGATTGGCTTGACAACTTTCAAGACTGGATACGGAGCAGCATTGTTGGAAACCTGGTTTTTCTTCCTGGTGTCAGAGCACAAATTCTTTTTTGGAGTATAAAATGTCCTGCATTTTTTGGCCAGCAGGGGCGGATCCAGCGGCTTCGTTGGGGGGAGGGGGCCAAACCAGTTTCCTGGGTCTACGTGGTAGGTCAGCGGAGTCGTTGACGGGGGGAGGGGGGTGGAGGGCGGCTGGCCGTGGGTTCGGAGTATACTTCAGCAGCCTAGTATAGATGGTAAACCATCATCCGAGGGGCAGGTACGCTGAGCAGCTTCAGACTCTGGTTGAGTGGAATACCCATGGATTACGAAATTTTCCTTGGAGTGTAGTTTTTTTTGGTGCTCCTTGACACCAGAAAACGACAGCTTTTCCAGCACTGCGGAACAGTGCTCGTGATGTTCATGGTGGCTTTGCTCCTCCTGCCAGTGCTGGCATCTTGTTTGGTTTGTATCCCTCAAGGGCATTGGAGCCGGGGGAGGTAGGGGCAGTTTCCCTCAACTTTGGGCAACAGTTAACATGAATGGCGGTGTACGGAAAGACACGTGATAAAAGTCTCATTTGCCCCCCTTCCTTCCATCACCATAGGGGTTCTGCCGCTACTGATATCCGTTGCCACTGCTGCGTTGCTCTGCCTGTACAGATGGAGCTGCAGCAGCAGATGGATGCCATGACCAAGAAGGGCGGCCACGGCGGCTCGTCGCTGGACTCCAACTTCACCGTCTCGCAGGCGGATAAGTCGCAGGCGCGCCAACTGCAGATGGAGAATGCTGTTGATATCAAGGTGGGCCCAAGGGCAAGAGGAACAGGGCTGAGGGAGGGATGTGAGTTTTGTCTGATTTGTCGGGCACGTGGGGGAAGCAAAAGGTGAGACAGGGCTCTTAGGAAGCAGCGGTAGATTAACCCTATTCCCACAGCGCTAGACGGTATGGCCGATTCCCGGCATGGATTGACGGATTCGGCACCCCGAGATCTCAAGAACTACACATCGGATTTGATCGCAACAATGGCGATCAGTTTGTCATGACGTAGACTACATTTGCGTACAAAGAAGTTTTCAGAATCTTGAAAATGGTGGATACGAAGGGACAAAGAAAGCTAAAATGCGGATTGGACTGGACCTGTTATAACTCTATTGTTTATGGGCCGATTTTAATGACATTGTTATGAATCGAGAACTTATAGATGGAATATTAACCATTGTTCGGTACATTCCAAAGTTTTGAGAACATTCATAAGCGTTCACAGGATTTCGAAAATGGGAGGATAAGTTTTCAAAAACTGAATTAATGGAAAAGGTCAGCAACTTTTTTTCAGCTTTTGTTTATCATGTAATGCTGCAGAAGTACAAAGCGTATTACATTGTTTGTATCATGCTAGCATAGGCTCTGCCACGGACATGAAAAGGGGGGAACTGTCATGGTCACATGCTCATTAGATCATCTTATGATCATTGACTTTAAATGACCTCCAGTGGCCTTAGAGTCACATGAAATGATTCTTAGTTCATTTCGTATTGTTTGGGAATGTTCTTAATACTTTAATTTACTCTATTTCTTAAATTCCATTTCATGGCTGTCGTGATATCGGGTAACTTCATCAACAGTTTAGGTCGTAGGATATTCTGTTACCTCACCTGATATTAGTCTGAAACTTGGTAACAAGTAGAGGGCGCCCTTCTACCCCATATGTTTAATCCGGCTTTGGCATTTGGGAAAATAGTGCCAAAATTATTGCTATCAAACCAAATTTTGACTTTTGGCCTTGACCTAACTTTGTGAAATGACCTCAGATTAACAGAAATACTTCTTGTGTTTGGTCAGCTGTTGACGTATGCACCCATTAAAAGTTTTAAATTCTATGTTAAAAACACTACTTTTGGCAGCCAATTCCTGTAACTTTTAACAGTACCAAACATCGCCCGAGGTGCGTCCCAGAAATGTTGCCTGACCCCGCCCCTGAGCAAAACAGAATTACGAAATTTTGTTACAGTATTTAGAAAGAATAGGTAGGAAGAGTGAATACGCTTTGCGAAACTGCCTGAAAAAACCGGCATTGGCAAGGAAAAACTCGAGGGGGCGGATTCAGCCCTCCCTGCTGGAAATAGGGCTGAGATGAGATATTGTGAGGAATCGAAGGATTGATAATGTCAGGAATGCTCGTGATCGATTCTCGAGCTTTTGAAGATAATTTAATGCTGAAATATTGAATCCAGTATTAACGTAGGTGTTTGACGTGTAAAACGTGGCATGTCGTGACATAAAAAAAGTTAAATCGGAAAATGACGCTGAAGATGCACCTTTGTTGGGTGTATAATATGCCGAACGAATTCGATTTCTGTTCCCAGTTTAGATGCGGCACGTCGATTTCGTAAAAAAAACTTCCTGCCGAAATAACAACCACACTATGCCCCATCATCGTCTTCGTCTTAGTTGGCAATAAAAAAATAATTAAAAAAAAATGCTGGGATGGGAATGAACCGCATTAGGGAAGATTCTGTTCGCTGACGGTAGTATCGGCGATGGATGGTCACTGTCGTGATCTTCCATCACATTTCCCTGCTGTCCGGTTCCCAGGTGGAGTCTTTCAGTATATCGGCCCGCGGCAAGGACCTGTTCGTGAACGCCAGCCTGATGATCGCGCAGGGCCGGCGGTACGGTCTCATCGGGCCGAACGGGTGAGCGGTGGACAGGAGGCTGGCAGCTGTCTCAGTCTGTCTCCAGATGGCGGGCACTGTCTTTTGTTCCGTCCTTTGTGGATGACACTGCGGGTTTTGGGATGGGTCTTCTGCCTCGCGCTTCGAGGTCGTTTTTTATTTTTCACTTTTGAAAATAACCTCTTTTATGCAGCGTGCGAATCATTGTTTCTTTTCGTAATGTTGATTGCTAAATTTCCGTGCACAGTTACGACGTTTCTACATGCAGATTTTATGTTTTTCGTCTGTTTTCTGACGTTATTTGCGTTCCCATGGGATGCAGTGTCTTTATTCATTTTTACACGTTAGAATGCAACAGTTAGTGATGCCTGTTGCACCAGGAATTATCATTTCGCAATTTGTTTCCAGGCACGGGAAGACCACGCTTCTCAGGCATATCCAGACGAGGGCCTTGAACATTCCACCGAACATAGACGTCCTGTACTGTGAACAGGCGAGTATGCTGAGACCAACGTTTGACTTTATGGACCATTGCACTGTCCATAATCGTTGTGTCCTGACGTGTGCCTGGACTGCTGACCTGAACACCAGTCTTGTTTTGCCGCGGTTGAAACGTACACCGTTGTTCACGTGTCCATGATCCGTGGCCGTGACCCGTTGACCCCGTGACCGGCCGGCGGTAACCCGTGTCTGACCCAGTGACCCGCCTGCGTCGCCAGGAAGTGGTGGCCGACGACACGCCGGCCGTCCAGGTGGTGCTGAACGCCGACGAGAAGCGCTGCTCACTGCTCCAGGAGAAGACCAAGCTGGAGAAGCTGCAGTCGGCCGGAGACATGTCCGTCATGGACCGACTTAACCAGGTCGGCCACTCCCCGGACGCTGCGGTCCCGCTGTTCCGTCACAAAATACAACTACGACCTCATTATATCTTATTCAGACGTGCCTCTATTGATGTTGTATTATGCACGAGGATCTCGTTTGTAACTGCTTGATTTTCAAATGTTGGACATTTTTTCATGTCAGGACAAAGTTGCTTCCGTGTTGGTGAGTTTTGGACTGTGGTCACGAAGCCTCTGGCATTCACATGCACGTGCTGTGTTGGGTGTACAATCAGATGGCCTGGTATGAGGGATGGTTGTTGAAGGCCGTTATGGTCGCAGGTGTATGAGGAGCTTCGAACGATCAAGGCGGACGCCGCTGAGCCCAAGGCTAGGCGCATCCTCAACGGTCTGGGATTCTCGAGGAGTATGCAGGTAATTCATGATTTACGATTTGTGGGCATTATTAGTATGTAATTCGTTTGTCATCACTTGTGTTTGCTGTTGGCATATGTGTTCGCTTTTCGCGGGCTGCTCTGATCGTAAATATTCGGTTGTCGTGACCCATTTTGAAGCAGTATCCCACTATCCATTGCAAGGCTGGAAAAGGTGTAGTTTTTTTGGTGTTGAAGAACACCAGAAAATGTGTGTTTTGAGAACATTTTGTTCTCCAAAAACGTTATCTTGTACCCCCATCAGAAAGCTGTGTTATAACCATGTTGACAAATTATTCAATCTGGAAACAAATGACTCTGTCTCCATTCAGTGAGAAGCAGGCGTGATGTCATAACTGACTTACACCAAGAATTCCATTGTAAACCAGTTTTATTGTTTGCAAAATTATATACTCCAAAACAAACGTTATACTCCAGCACTACGAATAAAAACCAAACATCCAACCCTGGTCCGTTGTCATTTTGTGAGCTTGTAAGGGTTGCTAGGTGTTGCGTTCTGTTTTGGCCTGGGTTCGCTGTCGCCGAGACGCTACCATCAAGCTGACCGCTCAGTTTCGAGCATCCCCTGGCGTCTCGCGCGCCCCTGACCGCTGCCGGCTCGTGCCGACAGGACCGCGCCACGAAACACTTCTCGGGAGGCTGGCGGATGCGCGTGTCGCTGGCCCGCGCCCTCTTTCATCGAGCCCACGCTGCTGATGCTGGACGAGCCCACCAACCACCTGGATCTGAACGCGGCCATCTGGCTAGACAAGTGAGTCCGGGGGTGTCCCCGACACCCTGCCGGATGAGAGCAGCTTTCCACCTGGCTGAGGGGAGGGGGGGTCCCTAACGCCCAGCCGGTGAGGGAATCGGTGTGCTCGACTGTGCTGCCGAGAGCAGGCTGATGTCGGTTCGGGGTGAACGGTTTGTTGATTGGTGGCGCATTGCTCGAGGACTTGTGATTTCCGGAAGTGTATCTGCCCCGTCTTGTCAAATCTTTTATGACAATGTCCAAGAATGACTAACGCTGATGTGTCCGGAACATCTCAGAAAGGAAAAGCGTTTTGCAGTCCGTTGGCTGACCAGTGCTTGCGGGACCCCTGCGAGATAATGTAGTTGGTGCTATATGTCCCCAGCTACTTGCAGGGCTGGAAGAAGACGTTGCTTGTGGTATCTCACGACCAGAGCTTCCTGGACAACGTGTGCACGGATATCATTCACCTAGACCAGCTGAAGCTCTTTTACTACAAGGGAAATTACTCGATGTTCAAGAAAATGTTGCTGCAAAAGCGGAAGGAACAGCTGAAGGCCTGGGAGAAACAAGAAAAGCGGATCAAGGAAATGAAGCAGTCTGGTACTAGCAAAAAGGTATGCTATTCTAAACCGTTATTCTAATGTATGGGTATTTCTATATATTCCCCTGTGTTTTGTTTCTGATCAGGAGTGCTAAAAAATCCCTCACTCCCTAGCTCGCGATGTTTGGCAGAATGCCAAGCCTGGATTATTTTCGTATTGGTATTTACCTTTGTGTTCACCGGTTATATTCCTGTCCAGTGCTGCGTTGATTGTCGAAACCGGCCCAAGCGGAGATTCATTTATGTCATAGATTGTTGCAAGGAACATTTTTCATACGCTCAGAATATTCATTGTCTTCCTGCGCTTGTCATAGGTGGCCGAGAAAAAGGAGAAACAGCAGCTGACGCGCAAGCAGGAGAAGAACAAGTCGAAGATGGACCAGCAGGAGGAGGACACGGGGCCAACGGAACTGCTGCAGCGGCCGCAAGATTACTTCGTCAAGTTCCGCTTCCCGGAGCCGCCACCGCTGCAGCCGCCCATCCTGGGCATGTACAGTGAGTGGCCGCCGGTGGAAATGTGGGCGTATTAGGCAGGGTGTTTTGCGCCATAGGTGTACAACCAGCTGTGGTGTATTACTGTGGTGTGAAGGGACGATCAGTAATCCGTGACGGTTTTCTGAACTCGTAAGCATCAATTGAGGTCGAACGGCGTCGACATGGTCATTTAGTTTGGCCTTGCATCTTGGAACAAGATAAACAGCCGTTCACGCCCTTGTTGTTTGGGTCCTTAGTGGTGGGATTTAGTGTGCGGTGGTTGCTTGCAGACGTGGACTTTGGCTACAACCCCAACCAGCTGTTGATCCGGAAGTCGGACTTCGGCGTGGACATGTCGTCCCGAATCGCCATCGTCGGCCCCAACGGCGTCGGCAAGTCAACCTTCCTGAAGCTGCTCACCCAGCAGATCGAGCCGCTGAAGGGCGAGGTCAAGAAGAACCACCGCATGGTGAGTCCGGGGCAGAGAGGGACAACCTTACGTTCTCGTTGCGAAGTTTTTCTCCCAAAGCAAAACCGTAAACGGCCTGCCTTTTTGCACTGCAGCTTGGTTTACAGCGCGAGTTTTTATTCTCTCTTGGCGCAACCAGATGCCACCCCGAGACATGTTTAAAAAAGTACGATGTGTTTACCCGCTCATCGTCTTGTCCTTGTTTGGTTTCTGGAGCCGCTTGTCAGCCGCTTCCGTCGGACCGTGGCTGACGCGCTGACCCGCCCTGTTTTCTCCGCGAATTGCCCCGCTGTGACTGCGTCCGTTCGTCCTCCGGCAGCGTATCGGCATGTTCAGCCAGCACAGCGGCGAACAGCTGACGGCCGAGGAGTCGCCCACCGAGTACCTGATGCGGCTCTTCAACCTCACCTACCAGGAGGCCAGGAAGAACCTGGGCACCTTCGGTCTGGCCAGCCACGCGCACACCATCAAGAACAAGGTGCGTGGTCATGGCGCCGAGACGTGCGACGGACACGGGGGAGGGGGCATCCGACTCGACCTATTTTAATTTTGATACGTTTGATCCGAATGGTTGATATGATTGGAGCCATTGCTGAGCTTAGATTGTTGCATAGACTCCGACACCGACACCCGATCGAACAGTTTAAGGTGACTCCTGATTTTGTGGCGAAAGTTCAACATGCCGCCAAGCCTGCGCTGTGCAGTAGTCAGCTTGACCCGACGTTAGACAGTTGCCGACTGACCCGCGGGCCAAATATCGAGTGCCGAGGCGATTCGAATTCTTTTTAACCAGTGGAATCCCGGGCATGGCCTGACACTCAGGATCTGAGTGGTTTCTCGCAGATCCGTGAGATCCGTGCGTCCTAGGATCTCGGACACGACCTGACACTGTGACCCTTCCGTCAGGATCTGAGCGGTGGCCAGAAGGCGCGCGTGGCTATGGCAGAACTCTGCCTGATGGCTCCGGACGTGCTGATCATGGACGAGCCGACCAACAACCTGGACATCGAGTCCATCGAGGCGCTGGCCGACGCCATCAACCACTACGGCGGCGGTACGCATCCTCTCGTACTGGCAGCGCTGTGTTGGACTGACGCAGACTGCGAGGGCCCTGTCGTAATTGATAGGGGGTCCACTGCCATGTTGTGGTATCTTGCCGCTTCGCTGCTGACGGGAATATCACGGGTCGTAAACCCTCAACAGGTATGGGAACATGTTTGTGTTGCCAAATTCCGCAGATTCTTCACGCCGCCAGCAGTCTCTCCCTATCGCCGCCTTGTGCTGCCCTCGCAAGCGGTCGTCAAGGGACGGCTCCGCCTAACCGTGCCGGGGCTGTTCCAGGCGTGGTGATCGTCACGCACGACGAGCGGCTGATCCGCGAGTGCGAGTGCACGCTGTACGTGCTGGAGGACGGCACCATGCGGGAGATGGACGGCGACTTCGACGACTACCGACGCGAGCTGCTCGAGAGCCTCGGCGAGGAGATCAACAGCCCGAGTATAGCGGCCAACGCCGCCGTCGACCAGGACTAGGTGGCGGCTAGGAGACGTAACCAATTGACCGACGGCGGGGTGGGAAGGCGGGCGCTCTTGGAGATTTCCGGACGATCTGCGACGGCATGTCCGTTCGCGGGTTAAGTCGGAGGGTCGCTCCGACTGGATATTGTAATACATCGGCTTATCTACAAGGTGTTTATTTTACACGAACGGGTCCAAGGCATCATTGTACAAGATCGCGTCGCGTGGCTATCCGCTAAGCGGGCGCTCGGGCAGTTTGTGTGGGTTGTTTGACGGGCGGCGGCGGCGGCGCGCCGACTCAGCGGTCCCCCTGAGTGGCCCCTCCCCGGCCCCGGGGGCTGCTAAGGGTGACCAGCGGCACGCGCCGCGGCGTGCGCGGCGACGGCTGCGGCGGCGGCGGCTGCTCGGCGGCCGGCGAGGCGGGGCCTTCGTCCAGCTCCCGCGTCGTCTCCTCCAGGTGCAGCACCAGCTGGGAGGTCTCGTCGACGGTGGCGGGCTCCGTCTCCGTCTCCATCTCCTGCTCTTGCCCCGGCTCCGGCTCCGTCGGCGGCTCCGCGGGGCCGGCGCCGGCGGCGGGCGGCCGCGTGGTCGGGCGCCGGGGGCTGGAGAGCGTCACCAGCGGCAGCCGGCGCCCGGAACCGCCGTCAGCCTTGCTCGGCGTCCGAGCCGGCTCCGGCGCCGCGCGCGCCGCCTCGGCCGGCCCGGCGGCGGCCTGCGCCGTCTCCAGCGACGGCTGAGCCGGCAGCGGCCTGGCGCCGTCACCAGACGGCGCCAGGGCCGGCTCCGCGGCGTCCCCGACTGGGGTGGGCCGAGCCGCCGTCTCTCCGGCCGCCGAGTCCGCCGCCGGCTCGTACACGTCGCCCAGCTCCCCGTGCGCGAACGTCACCATCGAGCAGAAGCCGTCCGTGGAGGAGACCATCAGCAGGCGGCCATCCCGCGACCTGCCGCAGACAGACGCCGTCGTCACAGACAGTCCGGCATTGACGTCATGACTGATGCTGACTGAGGCGGATGCCACGGACGATCCGACGTCACGGGCGATCCTCGCTATGACGTTCATAGCGAGGACTCATGATACAAACAATGCGACGTCGACAATACGGGCACGCCGATGATTACGTCACAGGACAATGATGTCAGTCATATGCATTCGTCACAGATACACATTAACTTCACAGACGCTGACGTCACAGAGAACCAGTCCTGACAGCAGTCGCCAACGTCACGAACAGATACTGCCCCGAATGAACGGGCCTTCCCGCTGATAAACGTCACTGTTATAGACACAAGAAGGCCAACAGGATTTGCGACTGTCAAGTTGTTGCTAATTCATATGTCCAGTTCGGCAATTTTACGCGAACAGAGTGATTATTCACACTCTTCACTGCCCTTGCAAGATCATTCTTTTCCCAAGAGCATGAGGAGGAATGAAATAGTTCATGCTGCAACTGCGTAAAACTGCCACATCTGCATCATACATCGAATGTTACGAAAACAAGAAAATCACGTGATAGTAATGAACGAAAAGTGGACTTAGTCGAAGAACCACTATTGTGTTTTACATGGATTATGAAGTTTAGCACACGCTCTAGGGTGTGGTGGCTCGACGGCATTAACTGTACCACGCTCTGGCATGTGTTTCGTGCACTTCCAACTTGGCCCGGATGCGAGATGTTCGAATCGAAGTGGATACCACACATTTTCTACATGGAGTCTTGACCAAACAAGACCAATTACCCTCTGGAAGCGTAACTGGTCTGGAAATAACAAAGACACGAGTACAAATAAGGTTTAACATCAGGTCGGCATGGGTGATAGCAGAGGCACTCCCGTGTCCCCCTAGACGGCTCGGCGTCTCCACGTACCAGCTGAGATCGGTGAGACGGGTGAAGTGGATGTTGGAGATCCTGGCGAACGGTAACTGCTGCTGTGTGTCGTACAGGAGGACGGAACAACGGGTGGCAACCGCCATCACCATTCTGGCAAGCGGAGACGAGAAAATGTCAGCTAGACCAAAGACGCTAATAGTGCCGGCAATAAATGTAAACCCATGGAACGATAAAACGGGAAACCCGAAACATCCGCATGTATTTTTGAACGGAAGCTACGGTCAGTTACTGATATGTTTACGGACTACCGCATGATATGACACCGTATGATGTCGCATGATGGCACTAATGGTTCCTGTAACACAGATCGTCATTGATGAGCGATTCTATTGGAATACATTTCACACCATTCTAAAGTGGATGTTGCAGGTTTTCGATAACAGGACTACAGGTCTGCGCTTTCCCCCGTAACTGAGACAAACCAATCGGGTACCAAACTAGTGGCATCAGGCAGTGGCGTCAGACTGCCGCGCATCAACGCCAATTTTCCGCCGGCACCTATCAATACTGAAGATCCCGTCCACCTACCGGTACGGCAGCTTGAGGAGATTGTGAGTCTGCTCCCAGAGCGGTCGGCTGGGGTCCGGCGGACTGCGCATGCGCAGCTTGAAGAGCGTGGGACAGCACCGGACGGCGATCGTGTACTTGTCGCCGGTTGGGAGACAGAACACCGGTCTGAAAACGGAACAGAACGCTGACAACGAGTTCCATCTTTTGTGTGTTGGGAAGCGAGTCCCATACACACAGCGAGCCCGTACATCAACAAAAGAGACCGAACAACGAACCTGGTGAATGTGGTCCTCATGTTTCACAAGGAATCGATCAAAACAAACGAGTGTACCGGCCAGCAGGGTTGACAGCAGTTGGCTGACATTAACCCGTCCCCGACTGGGGGGGGCAATTGACCGCCCAATTGGACCGCCCCCCCTGAGGTTTTTCTGGGACTGCGAGAGAACGAACAAACACAGAATCACGAAACTTTGTGCACCTTTTGGTAATCAATTCTACATCCCGTGTCAAAATTTTGACCTCAGGACAGGTCAGGTGCCTGATCTAGGTCAGGTCAAACGGACCTATGTCCAAAAAAGTTTAGCGCCCTCTAACTTTTTCGGAAAACAAGATATCTCAATATTACTTTCAGAGATATGTGATCGCGATAGATGCAACATATCTGCTATCTCAGGTTTTTCGGAATTTTCCGGGTCATTGACGTAAGGTCAAGCCCATTTCTAAGACATGTCGTTTTTTCGGAAATTGACGGAATATTTCATAACATTTTTAGTGTGGAGTGAAGCTGACATCTAGTTACCGTCATTGGGCAAAGTATCAATGACTTCCAGCCATTGACCTGAGGTCAGGTCACGAATAACTGTAGTGAGCCAAAATGTACCACCGTCAAAACCGACGATGAATTACTCAGAATGGGTACAAAATGGCAGAACTAGCTTGCACAGACGTAAATAATACCAGGAACCTCAAAAAGTTTGAAAAAGCAGCACATTTTGGAAATAAACAGGCCCTCGAGAATAAAGCTCCGCCAATTGTGCAGATTGGTAACTACTGAATTTTTCCAAAATTTAAGCATGAAAAACCATCACAAGAACCAGTAAGATCAATAAAATTTACATAGATAAGCTTTTTTTCGCGAAAATAAAGGAACGCTAAAATTAATTCCCGTCAATTTGTTACTGCATGCGGCTGCGGCGCACGCCGACAGCTGGCGTGAGAATTGCCGTGTTTTTAACTCAACATTTCGGCATATATATTGCACAGATCTAGGAAATTAGACGTGTATCGGCATCCGCGGACCTTTATTTGTGCGCTGGTGCCTTTACCTATGTGTTATTAGTCACAGCCCTTGAGATCCAGGCCATTTCTAGGTCTCATGCAGTCGGCTATGAGAAAACATATATAGGGCGTAAATTGCTTACATATTATCTAAAACTAAAAATGAGACCAGTTTCGAGCTCCACTCGTCACAAGCTTTCCAATGGTAGGCTTATTTTCATCGTGCGACCAACCGTTCGTGAGTTAGAGGGGGGGGGGCGGCCAACTGCCCCCCAGTCGCCCATGTTCGAAACCGACCGACGGTTGTGCGCGGGTTAAATAATACTGCTGGTTCGAAAGCCTTTTACATGGACTGGCCTAAAATCGCGAGGCAGAAATGAAACAAATCACTCCTTCCAATTACATAGCAAACATCTGCAAATCGCGTTGTGCCCTACCTGGTAAAGTGAAGTCGGGAACGGGGCTATCACCTACTCTAGCTGACGGAACGAGGTACGATGGTATGACGATGATGAACAGGACGTGGTAATGATGACGCAAAATGAGCCGTAGCTCGGCAAAATGTTCTGTAACCAAGACTTCAGCTTGGAAGCACATGCCATCACATGCCCCTCGCCTGGTAAAGTTGTACATCGAACCGGAAGCTAGGCCAGTAGTCTTGTCGGTCATGAAACCCGGACCCGCTGGATAAGCAAACTCGTGAGCGGGACCATTGCTGGTTGAAGACTAGCTCCAAGTAAGACACATCCCTCGACTTGACCAGTCGAGGGGACCTCGAATGGTCAAGTCCTGCTCTGCGCGCGACCCTGTCCTGGTAAGTCCTCCTGTGAGCCGACACCGCCTGCCTGCGTGAGCGGGAACCCGAACAGGTAAATCCTGCTCTGAATGGCCCCTGACCTGGCAGGCCCTTCCAACGGCGGGCCCCTGGCCTGGTGAAATCGTGCCGAGGGCGGGACCCTGACTCCGCCTCCAGCCGCCCTCTGAGCCCTGACCTGGTGAAGTCGTGCTGTGAGCGGGACCCTGACTCCACCTCCAGCCGCCCTCTGAGCCCTGACCTGGTGAAGTCGTGCTGTGAGCGGGACCCTGACTCCGCCTCCAGCCGTCCTCTGAGCCCTGACCTGGTGAAGTCGTGCTATGAGCGGGACCCTGACTCCGCCTCCAGCCGTCCTCTGAGCCCTGACCTGGTGAAGTCGTGCCGGGAGAAGACGTGCACGACGTTGGCGTGCCGGCCGGCCGGTCCGTCCTCCAGCAGGCCGGCCGGCGCCAGCAGCAGGCTGCCCTCCGGCGTGAACGTCAGCCGCCGGCAGAACGTCTGCAGCGTGTCGTCATGGAACAGCCGGCACGCCTGCCAAACACGGGTAAGGTGGAGTACGACTACAGAAGAAAACGAATCACGTTTGCTAAGGACAGGACATAACTCGGTAACTGGAGATTTCTGGACTTAAAACGACGGTGGCACGGACCTACGACGCCTATTCTTGATTTCATTGTACCAAATATCGCGCGCTGTGCGCGAAAATACAGTACAAAGATCTGTGCAAATTAGCCAAGTAACGCTCCAGACGACATCCCTGACACAGGCATTGATTAATGACAAGTGGGTAATATTAACATCCCGCCGAGAGTCTGTGTATGCGTTTGGCAGGGGCGGTGTCATCCCAACCTTACCTTTTCCTCTACAGTACCATCCTCCTTTTGGCAAGAAACCTTCATCTTTTGCATTTTTGCTACGCACTTTCCACTTTGTACATTAAATATTCGACAGTGCCTGAAACATACCATTATATGTTGAGTGACAATGCAAAGTTTCTCCTGCAAAACTGCACGTGTACGCGTTAGAACATCATTACGACCAGCATGTTCTTCAATATGTCAAAGAAGGAGACAAAGTTGGTTTAATCTGTAAAAAAACACACGCAAAACATTGTTTCTGAGCCCACCTATCACAGCTAAGAGTTGCAACTATTTTGTTCAGCGGATCCCAAGCCACGCCTTGGACAAAGCTGTCGTGGCCGCTCAGGATCTTCATCTTCACTCCTGAAACAAAGGCAGATGACGTGATGGTTTAGCAACACTAGAATACCAAACATTAAAGGCCGGGGCTAGTAGCAAGACAACCATCGCCGGAAGACGTGACAGAGGCAATGAACAAGACGGCACAGAACAAACCTAAATAACGAAACTTCTGTTTGCCAAGTCGGACTGCGGAAAACCTTGGGAAATCGCGTTTAACAGATAGCATGAAGCACAGGCCACGCAATATGCAGAAAAGTCGCAAACTATGCATACTGCCAGTACAAAACTCCTGCGAGGTTTCACCAGTCGCACTTCTAGGACGGTCGACTGGCCTTTCTGAACGTCCCACATGATGGCTGTGTTGTCGACGGCGCCGGAGATGATGTAGCTGCCGTCGGCGGACCAGCAGAGGTCGTACACGTCCTGCAGGTGGCCGCGCAACGTCTTGCTGATGCTGTAGTGCTCGCGGAAGGCGGCGCCGTCCTCCTCCATCATGATGTCCGGCTGCGACTGGCGCCGCCACAGGATGATGTGGCCGTCTGCGGCGCGACGGCGCGTCAGAAGGCGGCATAACAAATCGGCCACGTTCACGTGTTCACAAAAGACGTCACGTTCACGGACTCACCCCGAGAGGGCGAGAACGAAAGGAGACGAGGAACGCAGCAACCCACAGAAGATCGTCTGCGATCCCTGGTATCAAACGGCAGGTATCACTGGTATCACCGCAGTCACTGTTCTGCTGCTGAAATCTAAGCAGGATTGGAAATCCGGTTTTTGTTTTTGTTGTCGGCGTCGGAGCATAACTTTTGCTTTCGAATGTAAAATTTCGCAAAGACTAAGCCTGATTTAACTTGGCATTCTTGGTCTTAGCCATGACATCGTACCTGCTTCTTAGAGAATGGAGTCAACTGCTTGCAGAGTTAGAAATTTGTCAACATGGCTATAATAAACAGGCATGTCATACTTTTTGGAGGCTGAAATACTTTTGGAACACATATTTTTTGGTGTTCTTCAATACGCCCGTCCCATCACATCGTCACAGTCTCGTCCCAGTCCTCGTCCGAATAACACCGCACCGGCCTCCGTCGCCGACTGACCATCGTCCGCCGAGGCCAGCAGAATCTCGTCGGTGGGCGCGAACCGCACCACGTTGACGGGCTTCAGGTGGTGCGTGAGGTCCGACAGTGCCTCCGCCGTCGCGTCGCCGTCGACGACCGTCACCTGCCAGACCTGGCGGCCGCGGTGCGGTGGGTCATCATTTCGTGTCTTGCCTCACGAGCCAGGGTGTCTCGTTTTCCTGGCTAATCGCTCGTGATCCTGCCCCGACACCAGCCTAATGTCATGCCGGGCCACTTACGACAGACAATGTGTCAGTTTCACCAGTCAGGTGGGTAGAAACGTGACAGCGTATTTGGGATGGTAGACACTTCCAGTGCTGAATGATATGTTGACCGGACTTCCCAGCAGCAGCCCAGAAGCACAGCTGCAGCCTCGAGAAAGCCGCACCGTCCGCAGCCAAACAGTTCATCCCCGACTGGTACCGTCTTACAGGATGAATGCTAAGTGTAAACATCACGAGTCGCTTTCTGTTATCTCCACATAGTGGTATCTCATTTGGCAGTCCCATTTCATACAAGACATAATGCATGGCACTACACAAACACAAATCACTACTATGTGCAATGAGTTACGACAAAATGCCACGTACCGAAATAAAGGAAAAGTGTCCGTGTCTTACCACGACGTGTGAATCATTGCCACCAGTGGCGAGCCGGTACTGGTCCGAAGTCCTCGTGGCAAGATGTACGTCTACACTGAGCACTGGGTCTCGATTGTGCCATGATATCTCTGGGACACTGCATTTCATGGTCAGAAGTACCGCTCTTGGGACCTCTGGTTTGAGTTGCTCTGTAACAAAGACTTCAGTACATGATAACTAGTCCGCCGCCGCCGTGCGCTGGTGTCCAGCTGAGGCGGACAACAGGGTGTGGTGCGTGGCAGGGCATTGGGTTCGTGTCCCAGAACGGACACCTGAATTTGGCCCAAGATCGAAAGAGTTAACTGGTTACCGGGCGGTCATGCCGTGCACAGCACGATGAATCATCCAGCGTCATCTGGTTCGGCACTACGGAAAAATTACTCTGTATTTAGAAACATGTGGGCGACAGCATTGCAGTCCAGCAACAAACTTGGCTTAGCATTAACTAGTTCAGCACTGACTGACTAGATTGAAGATCATCCACTTCAACATATTCAGGCAAAATTTATCTGCTTATCCACAGCTTTCTGGGAAGGGGGAAGCATTGGATGACCCAATTTCTCTTGTTTTTATAACTCTGTTGTCAAATGGCCCATAACCCTGCATGTTTACCATGCCTGGCTCCAGGTTATCTTTGGCCAATTACATCAACTAGTCAGCAGCTTTCTTATCTTTACTGGCCTAAGGGGCAGTGTGACACAATCAGAAGCACACATATTTGCAGAGTAAAAGAAGTTATGATCCATGTTCATGACTGGAAGTTGTTTTGAGCTCCTCAATAGTGCCTGAAAGGTTACATCCCACAGGATCAAATCATAAACACAGTTCACTGACATGGCCTCCTTTGAGGACATGTGTCATGTCACTGTATGGTGTCAAAGGGTCGAATTGGGTACCCTTGTGTAGCCAAAAGGCCAAGCTTTTTCAGTTTTTATATGTTATGTTCCTTTATAACACTTCTTACATTTCTCATGTCATACACAATGTTCATTTTTATTTCACTGCTTCACCACATCAGGTTAGGTAACTGCTTTTGGGTTGTACTAACCCTCTTGTACTGCAGAAAGCAATGCTGATGAAAGTGTGAATGCTGACGAGGGCTAAAAAGTCACCTGTCATTTCTGATAAGCTGAAAAAAATAACAAATGCAAGCCAACAAGTCTGAGACCACAGCTGGAAAATCACAGAAGGACCTAGGAGAACTATAGGAAGGTAATCAATAGTTACTCCTATCCCACTAGACCCATTTTAGATTTACCCAGGGCCCAATGGGTGAAATGTAGGAAAAATAGGAGTTGGGTTATCTTAGTTGGGTGTGGCTAAATTAAACTCATTTACCAGCTTAAAGGCATGCAGCTGTCAAGTAAGAGTTTACCTCCAAAAGCCAAAGCACTGGTATGACTCTATGCTGGATGAATCAGTGTAACTGTGTGCTGCAAGATCATTCCCCATTTTATGCTGCAAAGGCTGCTATAACACAGGATCACACAATGCTGCAAATATGCTCCACCACATGTCAGAATGCTTTAAATGGTATTTGCTGGCACAAAGGAAGTCAGAAAACTTTACACCTTAAGCATAGGTAAAAGCTTCTGAAAACAGTCATGTCCCTACCAAACTGCCTAAGGTTCATTCTTATCACAGATCATCATAGGCTTACTGATAAGGAAATGACAGTGATACTGTTATTAAAACCTGAAACAAATGTACCCCTTCTATATCTAAATCACATGGTATGTGAAGGAAAATACAAAGCATGATTTTTTGTAACTAAAAATCATTCCACTGTAACCACCACATGTGTGTGCAACTAACATGTCCAACATATTCCTACATGCATGGCTGGAATTGCACTGCATAACCTGAGACTGATGAAAACAAAATGAAAAAAGAGAATGGCAACAACACAAGGCAATCCTTTAGAAGCGCACGCCATAAACCAAGCACACTGGATGACACATATACGGCGCGCGTGGCAAAAGGAGACGTCAGCTGTTGCAAGAAACGGCAACATTATGCACTGGAGCTCCAAGTCGTAGATCACCTACTATTCGCTCTTGTTTTACACAGTAGGTTAGGTTAGGTTAGGTTAGGTTCGGTTAGGTTAGGTTAGGTAAGGTTAGGTTAGGTTAGCGAATAGTAGGTGATCCACGACCCTGGAGCTCCAGTGCATAATGTTGTTGTTTCTTGCAACAGCTGACGTCTCCTTTTGCCACGCGCGCCGTATATGTGTCATCCAGTGTGCTTGGTCTATGGCGCGCGCTTCTAAAGGATTACCACAACACAACATGTACTTTCATGTGATGCAAACAGTCTAATACTGTGAATATGACCAGTGTTTACCAGGTGCACAATCAGATTTATCTGTACAGTTACAAGCTAAACTTACGGTTCACAAGTAACATCATGTAACTCCAGAATGGACAGCTGACTGATAATCTTGATGTGTGACAAACCATAACAATCATTAGTGAGGAACATTATAATAGGTGAGTTGGATGTATGTGAGTCAGGAGCGACACTTTTTGCTTGTCTGGCAACAAAAGAAATGACTTTACCCAGCCCGGAGATATTGAGAACAAATGTTTTCAGGCACAAAAACTTCGAAAAGTAACCAAAATTCCAACCTTGGAAGACCCTCTGCTCTCGCGTCGTCCTGAGAACATACAAACAGTTCAGCAAATGCAACGGAAGAAACAGGATACATTACCTAAACGACTTAAGCCAGCACTTACGCCCCGTCAGCTATGCAGCCCGGAAAAGTCTGGAAGTGCCGAACTAGCTTGCGTTCCCAAGTCAATATCGTGCTGTGCGTGCGAGTAAACGCATAAATTCACCACCGGAGTTTGTCGCATTTCAGTCAAGATTGTATGGTTCAGATTTGGCGCCAGACGGCTAAACGGCAATGTCCTGACAAAAAGTATATTTCTGTTTACAACACACGACATTGTTTGAACAATTATGTCATTCTGCAATTTTGTGTTGAAAAGTATGATTTCACGCATTTTATTTGATGGCTTAAAAAGAGAATTTTTTAGTTAAACCAAAAAAATTTGGATAAAACAAACATGGCAGCGTCCTGACATACTTGTTTTGGAAGACTAGTGATCAAAAGGAAGGCTTGACTTTGACCTGCGGTGTAGCGGCGGCCGCGGTGTCCACTGTCTGTTACATAACACACAGCATCTAGCTTGAGTTACTTCCAAGGTTCTGAGCCGAGCCGGAGCATTAAATCAAACAAGCAACTGGAAGAAAAGTTTCTGCCGCTCGTTGGTGGCACCTGTGATGATCAAAATGAAGTCAATTTTGGGCTTCCGCGCCCCATTTACATCCTTCAAGCAGCTGACCAGATCAATCTCCCTTGCTCCGACTAAAATGAGGATGAATTCGTGTTCCATTTACAAAGAGGACCACATTGAAATTCAAGCTACATTGAAGAAGGTATGGGTGGCTGAAATGAGAACATTGACTAGGTGCCAGTGTAAATGATAATTCTTGCAACTTGGTAGTTTTGGAACTGTGTTTTGCCATTGTTTGTGTTATTTGGTAGCATTTACAGTTTTATCATGATTTAGTTTTGTGCAGTTAGAAGCCATTTTGTTGATTTATATGAATAATTAATTGTATTGGCATGTTATTTTTGTGCTACAAATTTATCCCCACATGGGTCATGCTCTTCATGTCCCACTGTAATCTTTAAATCACTGATCAGTAATGTGCTGCTTTTCTGCATTTTTGTGTTTCTATTTATAGATAATAGCTCCATGAATCAGTAACCACTACACTATCTTTTCAGATCATTGACAAGGACATCAACCCCTATGTTGATCAGTGGGAAGCTGAGGGTAATTTTCCAGCCCGGCAAGTTTTCAAAAAGCTGGGCGATGCAGGTTTACTGGGAGTAACCAAGCCAACAGGTATATTGTTTCATTGAATTTAAACATCATTCTTGTGGACCTAACTAGATTTCATAGAATGTGGTCTTAGGCAAATTAAATAAATAAAACAAAAAATCACCACTGAAAATTTATCTTAATTTAATCCCTGGAGAACCTGCCTTGTAAGTAATATTTGTGCCAGAAAAATGCATTGTCTTGTCTCGTAAACCAGAGACAAGCTGAAACCTTCTGTGCTTTTGGGGTGTTATATCAGCAGCAGGAGGAAAGTCATCCTGCCTGTCAGACAACAATGTTAAGGCCATCTACTTGCATTTTATTCTTGTTCGACATCCCTTTTTCTCTCTCTCTCCCTCTCCCCATTGTGCTTGCATTTGCTTTTTGACAAAGAGCCAGGATGGCATATTGAAACTGCAGTTATCAGCTTTTGGTTGCAGTATCAAAGCACTGGTTCTCTGAATACTGATTAAGTTTGTTAATATTTGCAGTGTATGTATTTCAAATTCTATGGCCCACTGGTTTTCACCCTGCATGGTATGCTGCAGCTCTCATAGCTGAATAGCCTCAGTAGAGTCCACCACTTCATTGTGTTGCCTTATTCCCCACAGTTGGTTAGTCACCCATGTGTCATGTCTAACCTGTGTCCCCATTCCTAGCTGGTATTTCCAGTATGCAAGGCAGTGTTGTGATTCCCACTACTAGCTTACCTCCACACTATTAGATGCAGTGTTGTGGCTCCTGACAGCTAGTCTTCTCTCTGTCCTGCATGGTGCCTTGGTCCCTGGAACCAGCTACTCTCCACACTGCCCCATGCAGTTCGTGTGATGGCCTGGGCCTGTTCATCGTGTGACGTCGCGCAGAGTATGGTGGGCTCGGTCTGGACCACACCTACGAGGCGGCTGTACTGGAGCAGCTGGGCCACGTCCCCTGCGGCGGCGTGCCCATGGGCGTCAGCATCCAGATCGCTGTCACCACGCCCACCCTGGCCAAGAAATGCAGCTGATGTCAGCCTGTCTGCCAGGTTGCTGCCAAAGGCGCCTGTTCTTCCTTTCCAGCACCAGCAGCAGTGTGTTTCGGGTGTCTGTCTGAGAGAGATGGCCCCAGCCAAACTCCAAACCATTTTCCCAGCAAAGCGTGGTCTGGACTCATGATTCCTCCTGCTCCGATCTCTTTTGGTCTGGTGCTCTCCTGACTTGTCCTCCGACCCGCAGCTGACGCTGTGACCTGTTTACCCGGCAGAGCTCGGCGGGGCTGGTCTGGGGTCCTGACCTTTCCTGACCTGATCACACTCCTGAGTGCTGCTTCCTGACCTATCAGGTGGCGCCGTGACCGGTTTGCCCGGCAGAGCTCGGTGGGGTCGGTCTGGGATCCGGACCTCTCCTGATCTGATAATACTCCTGACCGCTTTTTCCTGACCTGCCAGGTGACGCCGTGACCCGTTTGCCTGGCAGAGTTCGGCGGCGCCGGTCTGGACTTTTCCTACAGCGTGGCTCTGAACGAGCAGCTGGGCACGGTGCACTGCGGCAGCATCCCCATGGCCGTGGCCGTCCAGACCGACATGTCCACGCCCTCTCTGGCCAGGTAAACGGGTAAACGGCGATCCGCCGTCCGCGCTGGAGACGGTCACTCCGTCCTCTCCGCTCCTTCCACACATCCCACTTTGTCATTGGTCGTGTTGTCTCGTTCGTGTCGCGTCGTTCTGCGTGCCATCACGTGTAACGCAGTCATGTTCCTCGCCAGCTCCTAATTATGGCAATTTTCGTCTTTGAAATACCAATTACTCGCGACTTAAAGTAGCCCGGGCTTCGATCCCGAGCATTTCCCTATCAAATCACCTGGACCAAATTGTAAAAAAGACATTAAAGATAAAGAATGGTAGGATTTTTTTGCGATCATACGCACTAGAAGTTTAACAGAACATGTTTTTTTTGCAAGTAAGTAACCCCGGTTCTCGGGAAATAAACATATATTCGCGTTGTTGCTTGGGTTACATTTGTTTTAAGCATTATCTTGCTGTTTGCTGTAATGATCAGTTGAGATGACCTTAGAGGACTGCAGGTGCGAAATTTGTGCTGTTCGGCCTACTTTGTTGGGTTTGGAATGGCCCCTGCCATTAATTTTGCTTTGAGATAACTGCAGTTACATTGTTGCAGAAGAATCAGTGAAATGTTAAGATGTAGACAATCATACACCAGTACGATATGACTTCTCGCTGCTATTACGCACTATTGTCTGGCTGCTTAGTGGACCTCCCAGCTGACAGTATTCTGCTGTGGCCTCCAGGTGCGGCAGTGACCGGCTGAAGCGGGAGTTTCTGGCGCCCTCCATAGCTGGCGACCTGGTCTCCTGTCTGGGCGTCAGTGAACCGGGTTCCGGTTCAGACGTGGCTTCCATCCAGGTAAACAGTCAGAAAAAGAGGATGGAGAGAGAGAGAGAGAGAGAGAGAGAGAGAGAGAGAGAGAGAGAGAGAGAGAGAGAGAGAGAGAGAGAGAGAGAGAGAGGTGGGTCTTTCATTACTGCTGACTTCATCCCTGTTCTGTCGTGACAGACGAGGGCGGAGAAGAAGGGAGACGATCTGGTCATCAACGGTCAGAAGATGTGGATCACGAATGGCTGCCAGGCTGACTGGATCTGCCTCCTAGCCAACACCAACAAGGGGCCGCCGCACAAGAACAAGTCTCTCATCTGCGTCCCCATGGACACGAAAGGCAAGCCGGGAAAACTGCAGTCACCAGGCGTTAAGATTTGACGCGAAAGGCTCACGATCATTTTACGGGCATTGCGCATTCAAGGGCTAAATAACTTCGACAGGAACCAGTACTACGTCTTAGTTTTTCTCAGCATATTTTCCTTCGCACGTCATTGCCTGTGGGCGTGTGAAATTGGTGTAATTTATCGGATGAGCGTCATCATTTGTCGGATTCACTGGCGTATTCCTAGATATGATCTTGTGGCAACTGGTATCTGCTGCTTTTCTTTATAGTACTTGAGTGCGAATGCGTCATCACCGCTCTCCTTGTGCGTCACAGGCGGCTCCCTTGAATATATCACCACCGGCTTATGCGTGCCGTCGCCAGCGGACGGGCCTGACATGTTAGGTGCCAGTTCGATGATGTCACGCCACTTTGTCGTCCTCAGGCATCTCCATCGCCAAGCGGATCGACAAGATGGGCATGCGCAGCTCGGACACGGCGCAGATCTTCTTCGAGGACGTTCGTGTTCCGGCGGACAACATCATCGGCGAGGAGGGTCACGGATTCACCTACCAGATGGAGCAGGTGGGTGTCGCTGTCCGGGCTGCTGATGTATTGGAGCTCCGCACCGACCTCTGTGTTGGTGGAGAGCTGCTGAAGGTTGGGTGATTAAGCTGGATGTTAATCCCTGGTTAGTCTGTTACAGGCTGTTGTCGTGTCTGCCAGGTGTTGATGAGTGGCTCCGAGCCCACAATGTTTGTCTTGTTCGACTTTTGTTCGGTTTCTTTCGCCGTTTTTGCAGAATGTTTAACGTGATTGGCGTAATGTAACGTCAGAACTAGAGACACCTAAACAGAAATAGGCACGACTAGGCAGTCAGAGGTGACCCGATATCGGGGACGATCGGTCTTGCGACTTGGCTCTACTGTTCGCTAGACGGGTTGACCGTCCGTTTCCCCGCTTCCTCAGTTCCAGGAGGAGCGCATGGCGGGCATAGCCCTCAGTCTGGCTCCCATGGACGTCTGTATCGAGCAGACCATCGAGTACACACGCCAGCGGAAGGCGTTCGGCAAGTCGATCCTGGACAACCAGGTGGTGCACTTCACGTTGGCAGAGCTGCGGACCGAGGTGGAGCTGCTGCGCTCGCTGCTCTACCGCTGTGTAGGTAAGCAGAGCGTCTTCCGGATCAGAGGCATCTGTTGGGCGGGATGGAAACTCAAGTTTGTGATATTGTGCACAGAGCGTGCTACCTGCGGATTCAAGTCTGAAAGTTACAAATGCCTATGGAAACCGCAGCCGAAGGTTTGAAGTTGGAACCAGGGTCTTCAGTCTTTTTCTTGTTACGACTCGTCCACTCAGCCCAGAACCACAATTCAACAGCGACTGGTGGTGCTTATGAGCGAAGCTGTGACTCACCGTTATCTCCGATTTTCCTACCCGTCTTCTTGTCCTAGGGCAAGAAGTCCGATGTGTAGAACTCGTTCTTCTGCAGTGTTGATTTTTTCAAGCCTGCAGCGTTGGCTTGATTACATCCTACGTTTCGTGACAGTTTAGCTGTCGTGAACTCGAAGACACAGCGTTTGGCACTGTATGGTTGTCGCATTCGGCACGTCATCAGGCGGGAATGTGACGGTCCGCACCGTTTCAGAGTCATATGTGTCTGGCGAGGACGTGACGGAGCTGGTGTCGATGGGCAAGCTGAAGTCGGGCCGGCTGGTGCGGGAGGTGGCCGACAAGTGCCTGCAGTACTGGGGCGGCATGGGCTTCACTAACGAGGTCAGTGCACGGTGGACCGACATTCTGACCGCACGTGCTCGAGTTTCCAGAGAAGGGCCGGAAAAAATAAGTGAATCACGACGTTGTTTTGTGGGTTTGGGTACGTTGGGTAGTTCCTTTCCGTGTCATACGGTATGCGACACTAAGAGCTGGGCATCACAATTGTGGACTGGAACTCACACAGTGTTTCTGGTGGTGCGGTGAGAAACGGTCTGAGAGTTCAGGGTCAGCCAGATGCTTTGTGGATGTAAGTACGTGAACATTACGTAATATTATATCTTTCCTGGTATCACATGATGAAGTGTCTTGCGGTCACATTTCACTTTCATAATAAAAAATGATCTTAAATATCCTGCTATCCATGTAAACGCTCTGCAACAATTGTTATCTGTCCGAAACGGACGGGGTTCTTCGGTCTTCTTTTCCTGCCGAAATGCGGCGAATTCCGTGATCATGTCAATGTTTTTATTTCTTCCAAGTTAGTTTTGTAAAGCGTTGGTGTTGTGCTGAGGATCATGATATATGAAGTGATACTGTGTGGTTAGAAAATGGCGAATTCATCCTTAGAGCGTCGTTGTGACCCGGCTCTGGGCCTGTCGCCGGAGACAGCACAATCAAATCGAGATCAGCAAAAGAATGGACGCTGCGCATTTTAGAGACCGGCCAGTTCATCATTATTTTCCCATCGAGAGAAGACCGCATTATTCCGAACCAAGTTATTTCAGCAACGTCGCCCCCATCCCCACGGCCATTTGTGGTGTTGGTAACCTAGGATCCCTGCGGTATTTTCTGAGCCAGCCCCTTTGTCCGGTGACCTGTCGAACTGCAGCATCTTTGATCCTCGCCCCAAGCCTCATGATCGCATGATCTGTTTAACCTCATCAACCTCACTTGACCCCGCGGCCTTCCGTGTCCTCGGCGACATCTTACTTAATCCATGTAGCTCGCCTGACCCCGGTGACCTGGCCTGACCGCGGCGACCCGGTCTCCCTGCCAGGTGCTGGTCAGCAGGATGTACCGCGACCTGCGCCTCCTCTCCATCGGAGCCGGGGCCGACGAGGTGATGCTCGGCATCATTTGCAAGTACATGGGCACCCTCCCCAAGCCGGGCAGATAGACGGAGCGCTTCTAAAGCGGACCGCGCGCCGCCGCCGCCGCCGCCGCCGCCGCCGCCGCCGCCGCCGGGGGCCGGACGAACGGCTTTGGCCGGCGCCGACTGGGCGGTGGGTGGTGGGATCCCCCGCGCGTGGAGGCTGCAGATAGCGGGTGGCACTGGCACGTTTGGAAAGCCGTGGGCGGAGTGGTGACGCCGGGGGGGAGGACCTGCACAGAGCAGTGTGCGGTGTCGAGGCAGGTTGCTTTGCACTGATGCTGACATGAGCCTCTTGCTGGGTACGTGTAATCAATATATCGTGGTTGGGGTGCTGAGGATTCGCGAAGAACTGTAGCGATGGCTAAGTGCATGCGTCTACGGTGCTGTGTTATCAATGCAAGATTCTTTGGACGAAGTGTGATGTGGAACGTTTTCTAGGCTCCTCCAGTTAGACCGTACAACTTCAAACCTGTGGTAGTTTCATGCTGTGCACACAGTGTTGCAGTTTCGTAGAGCGCATTGTGCGCTCATGGGCAATTTCGGTATATGATTGCCAATTACATCAGATTAATATTTCCGGTATCGTGGATTTTTTTGTAGTCGGGCCGCGGTTGTACATGCATCGTGCCATCAATATGTACTGTGTAATGGTGTGTTCCTCCTTTGGTGATACCCATGTATCAAAGGAAACGGTTGGGTGCCTCTTAAGCTAATTGAGTTTTGCATACCGATCTAGTGTCTACCGGCGTGTTTCAACGTAATGAACATTTCCAAAGCACGTAACACTTTCTTGCCGTGTTTACGGAGGTGTAATGGGCTGTAGGCATTCGGGGTAATGTGACTGCGTTGCTTGTAGTGTAAATTCCTCGTGTGTGTGGCGGAATGTTGGGTGATCTGAGTCTACATGGTATGCATGTAGTTTGCACGTGGTCTTGTAAACAGACTCGAATTAATGTGTTGGCACTTGATCGAAGTTCCGCAAATACAAGGTGATAATAATCGCTCGCGCCTCCGAATGTCTTACTTTGGGGAACAAAGCAAACTGATTTTTCCGTAATAATGCAGACGTTGTATCATTTCATTTTTAAGCGTCAGCGTAAAAATGCAGTGTTCGCAAGTAAGATGCTATTGCAAAAACTGGAATGTGACTCGCTGCTTTTTACTTTTGTTTCTTTTTAATTCCGCCGTTCTGAGAGTCCAGCATCGCTGTTCATTATCACTCATTTAACAGTACTAGTCGAAATCACGATTTCGGCTCCATCACATAACAGCAGACCGACATGAAAACGTAGCGCCGTCATTGAAATGCATGTTCTGAATACCTCCACACTATCTAGAGGCCGAGGTCGAACGGCCGAATGCATCGCAGCCGAAATGCCAGCGGCGCCGCGGTCAGTTCCGCAGCCATGTCGCCGTGACGTCTGGAATCGATTTCATCAGTCTGCGGCGCTGCCGGCACCATGGAGCACAATGGGCCATGTCGCCCGGGGCCTGACTGTGCACTGGGGAAAGGCCCAAGCAAGCAGCCTTCGGCCGCGGTCAACTGCGCCGTGTTCATTCTGGCGCGGCAGCCGGATTCGCCGCATGAGCGCCGATCCCGAACCTACCGCCCGTGTATGTGCCGAGGCTCAGGCAGCCCCGCAAAGCGCAGGCCGAAACGGGGAACCTTGAAAGTAATCGCATTAGACGGCACCGGACCTGTTTAGGTGCCAAGCCAAGACGTTCGTTAGTGGGGTCTTCTGAGGTACCCTATTTGGGTCTGAGGCACAACAGTGTAAGCTGCCTGGCGCGACTTTCATGGTTCTCAGATCAGAATCGCTCGTTGCCCGTGACGCGTCGACATGGTGCTGTCTTAGTTTGGGCGTAGGGTCCTCGGGACGCTGTGTCATGACGATGGCAACGCTCTTTTTTCATTTAACTGTCGTGGAAGTGAGCCATTGGAGCACGACCAGAAAAAACAACACCGGGACAAAATGCGAACCACAAGGGTTATGAAATAAACATTCTGCCGTCGGAATGCCGAGCCTTAGGAGCTACGAAAGAGATATCGTTAGTCGAGAACGTTTAGTCTGGATTTTGGATGTTGGAATTCCTTTCAGTGCGATATTTATTGGATTTTTTTGTCGTGTGAATCCGCTAATGTCGAAGCCTTGCGATGCATGCCGAATGCGACGCGAATGCAACCGACCGAATGCGACGCAGCCAGCGATTTCCAGTTTTTTTTTCTAAGGATTCAGCACCTCGGTTGTTCTTCAGTGATCGAGTGTCTTGTGAATTTTCGGCTCAACCTGTCTTGATATAACATAATCTGAGCTGGCTTAATCTGGTCATATCTGACCCAGCCCAGCATGACCCGTCTTGGCTACCCTGACTTGACCTAGGCTTAACCTAAACCTATCCTACCCGTCCTAACCTGACATGGCGCCACTTAACATGACCCGGTCCGCCCTGATCTGACCTCGCTGCGCCTGGTTTGACCCGATGTGACCTGGCCGGCAGGTTCTGATCAGCCGAATGTATCGTGACCTCCGGCTGCTCTCCATCGGCGGTGGCGCTGACGAGGTCATGTTGGCCATCGTCTGCAAGTACATGGGAACTCTGCCCAAGCCGACGAAGTAGAACGTGGCAGTATCGAGCACATGTCGAGTGACAGGCTCAGAATTGTTTTTATTAGATATTTTATGGCCTGCAATGGTGTGATTGTTGAGCTATCAGGGTCAGAGACATGGTGCTCTTGGGTATCAGTACAACTAACTGAATATGTGCGGCAGCCTATCTTCGTCAGAAACTGGTAAAAGTTATAAGTAATCTCACCCTGCTAAGCTGATGTTTTTGGTGGATTTTGTTACTTTGCGCGGTTGTAAATGTCACGTCAAGATTTAGGCCGTTGATTTAGTTGTGTTCAATGTGCAGACGTGCCCGCAGCAGATCCTTTCGTTTGATTGATGCAGTGATTGTATTTGCGGAGCAGGAATGCCCAAAACATGCCTCCTGTCATTCATGGCGCACCCGTGTTTTTCTCAGGAGGCCACAGGTAAAATAAGCATACACATGCGAGGTCCGCGATCCATAAACAAATGACAGGCTCCTCCTTGTGCGAGTTCCCCCTCGCTGTCTATTTTTCTTCCCCTCGGGGCCGGCCTGGGGCCTCCTTTGATGCGTCTTTTCTGCGATGGAGAGTTTTTGTGCATGTACTTTTAGCTGCAAGCATTATGCGAAGCTGTTCGATGACGCTTGGCCTCTGCACTCTGCGGCAGTAATTCATGCCTTTGTACATGTGACCGCGGGCGCGTAAGTATGGGTGAATAAACACCGCTCAAAATGTCTCAGGTCCGTATGTATAACCGTACGCAATGAATTGGCGGAAAGCTATCTGGTATTTTGTTCATAGTTCACCTCACATTGAGGGGAGATCAGTCATGAAAAATGGTGGGGAATTGGGCGGGTAAAAAAACATCAGTGAACCTAGAGTGACAATCGAACGTACAGCGCATTTTTAAGGACACAAGGAGATTTAGGCTTTGTTTGGGGACGCATAACAGTGTTTGTTTATGTTAAGTGACACATTATAGTCTCCAAGTCCGACAATATTTCCAAATATGAACGCGGGAAGAGAAAACAAGTACAAGTGACTCAGGGAGGCTGCTGTTTTTTTCAAACCGTCTGCAATAGCATGTAAACTTGTGCGTGTCATCAGCACGACGACTGATACAGAGTCGAGTTCTGTTTCGTTAGGTCAGTTCCATTTCATAACTTGTTTGGAGGAAAGTTTTCTCTTTTCTGGGTGACACTTGTGAAACGCTGAATTCGTGCATCGCCAGCTGCCCTGTTCCCCATCGGCGATTACGCACCGCTGCATATTTCAGCGGCCCGGCTCAGCCGCTCCCGTCGGCTAAAACTGGGACGTATTAATCAGTCATTGACAGGGGGGCGAGCGTGTTTTCATCCCCCACCCCGTCCAGATGGGAGTGAGGACACCAGCTCCACGCCTGATTTCGTTCAATTCCGCCCCTCTTCTGCGGCAATGAATTTCAATCTTCAACCGGGGGCGATTCATGCAAATCACGCCCGCCGGGCGGACGCACTGGGCTGAGACGCGTCGGCCCTTTGTCGACCGGCGCCCGCCGATGACGTCATTGGTCTACAGGCGCCGGTCTGGAGGGAGCACCAGCCGTGGTGCTGCTTTTGGACCGACCCGGCTGTGCGGAAGACAGGAATGTGTCATTCTGAAATGAATTAAAAGTGCCCGCTCATGCATCATCGTGAAGACTCGAATCCATTGCGCGTGCTCACCCTGTGGGATCCCTCGTTAAAGTCAAACACGTGTTGACGTCTAGTCAATACTGTGGATGCCTGAGCATCGACAAAAGAACATAGACTTCATCCATGGTTTGAGACGGTCGGTCGAGAAGCATTAGCGGCGGTGGGTGCTCAGTGGAGGATGCTCTGGGACTGAGCTGTCGGAAGCGATTCCGTCCCGCCGCCGCCGCCGCCGCCGCCGCCGCCCGGCCGCCGCCGCGCCCGACCCACCCCTCTGCTGTGACACGGTTGCCACTGGTTACCGGCCGCGTCGGCAGAGCCGGCGGCTACCGAGCGACCCTGCTCCGGCTCCGGCTCCGGCTCCGGCTCCGGCTCCCCTCTCCGCTCCCCGACGGAAAACATGGCGCTGCCGCTGAGCCGATCACGGCGCTGAAAGAAGCTTTCCTCCCCGCCGGCCGCCGTCGCTGGCGAGACCGCGCGGTTCCGCCTGTCCGGCCGAGCCAGTCTCAGACGGAGGCCGCGGCGTCTTCAGCGGCCGCTCACCGCGCGGAAAATGGCGGCTGCATTTGCCTCTGGGCCGGCGGGCCGACGGCTGGACTATCAATAGACACCAGGCTCCCCCTCCGCGTCCGGCACAAAGGGATGGCTCCCGTATTTCGCTCCTCAGATTCGTCATCTTCCGACGGTCGTGATTCGATATTCTCCGCTCCAATGCATTATGCAGGTGATGCCTGGCCTTTTGTAATGAATTTGCGCACGGAACGCGGTCCATCCGGGCGAAGATGGACGCGGTGCCAAGATGGCCGGCGGTCGGTTTTATGGTGGTTTTCGGGCCTGGGACCTGCGCACTGATGGATTTTTAATACCGCCGCCAGGGCTTCGTTCACTTTTTCGTACGGCACTTTGGAGAAGCGCACTTTCAGGCAAATGCGTTTCGGATGGCGGCCTGCATTATTCGTACAGACCAGAATACGCTTTTGCCCCGGCAGTCTTCAGTGTGCTGCAAATTTCGCAGCGGGAAAATGGCGTCGGGTATCTCAGTGACGACCCGTTCATCTGAGCTTTGAAAACTGCGCATGGCTTTCGTCCGGGCTATCGTGCCTGATCGTGCCTACTGAGCACTCTGCAAGATGAACAACAAAAATGCGTTATGAAGAAGAGTTTTCAGATTCATCTAAAAATTCAGTACTGTTACAATTACATATCGTTTACACCACAAGCAAACAAAGGATGCCGTACAAACTCCCACTAGGTACGCGAACCTGAAGTGATGGAGCACCTTGTTTAACACGGTCCCCAGGGTCCAGATGATGAATGTATGTTCTCATTGCCTCGTGAATGGCAATGCGGACACTTGATGAAGACAGCAACTGTTTGAATAAACACATTCGTCGTAATAATGTTCACAAACTAGTTTTGCTTAATTTGCCTCCCAATCCATTTGCTCGCCACAGATCAATGAAAAAAGAGCTAATCTTCCTTTTGCGTGTCCATGAAGATTGGTTGAATGGCTGGGAGTTTTGCTGTAACTTTAGGATGTGTTTCATTGTGTGCTTTGTGTACTCGGTTTGCGCACTACAACTGCTCGTGTGCACCTCCCGGTTTTGTGGTGAGACGCACCACCATTGATTCCCGTTATAGAATACTGGACTTCAGTGTTTCCATATCTGTGTGTAATTCGGACGTTTCGCCAGGAAGAAAGTGATGGGCCAAGAACGCTTTCGTCTATCTTGTGTACCGAGCTGCCATGTTAACACGCTGTCTCAAAGTTGCGGTGCATAAAAGCGTAGGATTTATGAATGCACGTGAATTGCGAACACTTTTCAGATCTGTTAAAGCTTCGTGCGTACAACTTCAAAGTGATGGGACGTGAGAAAGAATGCCGCAGGACGATGCCAGGGGAGCGTTCGGATGTCCACAGTACTCTGTTTCGGTCAGGCGGTACACAGAATGACGCGACAGGCGGCTGGGCGGAGACAAATCAGACAAATCAACGCCTGGGGCAATCAATCATCGGGTGAAGTCATGGTTTTTATTGTCGGAATCGGCGCGGATCACTCTATGCTAATCTCCCAAAAGACCCGGCGCAAACAGCTTTAGCCCCGCGTTTTATTTGTCTATTGTTACGACAATGATCCAGAATAATTCCCTATCACAGCAATAACCAGGCTGTCGCTGCGCGCAGATCCCGGGGACAGCATTCAGGCGCTGGCTCGGGTCGCGTCGACCGACGCACCAGAGTCAAAGCCGACGGGAATCGCACTGTGAGCGGCCCAGCCCGCAGCGATCGCATGAATAGGGAAGAAGGCCAGGACCAAATCGAGAGGAAATCCGCAAAATCAACACAGATGACGATTGCGGTGGCGGACTCGGCCCGGCTGGAGGGGCAGCCCGTCTGTGGAGGGTGGCGGTAAAATGGCCCGAGCAGGCGGCTCCACAATGGATATCACCGCCCGGCTGGCAGCCGCCGCCGGCGGAGAGTTCAAACATGCTGTCAGCCGCCGACGGTACCATCTGTCGGGGGTTCAAACTGGGAAGTGCCACGCGCGCACGGCAACCTCATGGGCAGTGTTCGCCAATTGTCGAAATCCACCGAGACCGAAGGTTGATGAGCCGAATGGCTTTGTTTTGTTCATGTTGGACTTATAAGAACAGTTTTTTGAGTCATGGTCCTTTATTTATTCTGGTTTTGGCCATATGGTTTCTGCAGTGAGAGTGCATTTGCTCAGCCAGGCGCGACATAGGTAGGCATAGAATGCTACTGCTGGGTTCTACTGGCATGGGATTTGAAAACGTCTGAGCTTAAAGGTGAATTTATGTCTCATGGCGGTACAACCACCAAACGCTTTAATCCCCGGGGTCAACCGACAGCAGTTGCTCGTTAGGTACTGTTTCATCACTTCTAAGGTTTATGAGAGATGAGCCTTGAAAACCTGCAAAGCATCCAGATGCTTCACGGTGTAGTCTAAAGTAGCAACATTCAAGCCGTTCAGCGTGTTGCCAAAGAGCTTATGTCCAAAGCGAACCGCCTCAGCATGTGACGGAATAATCACCCACGATTTCATAAATTCGTGTGCAGCATTGGAAAGCCTCCAAAGTGACCAAGTATGGCCCGTAACTTCCCGGCCGTCTCATGGAAACGTGAGAGCCAGGGTCGTCGCCACGGATTTTCGATAGGGGACGAATTCGCTATCGGCCGGGCAGGCGTCAACTCACCCCGTAATCGCCCGTCACCTGCGAGCGTGGCGCCGCGGACGGCGGCCACGAAAGTATACGCATTGTGGGCTCGCTTTCCACACCTTAAACCGTTTTCCGACGTCATGATTGACTTGGACTTCATATGGGGATATTAGTCTGCCCAATGCCCTTTTTTATACGTCCGTGAGGCTGGACATACTTTCAGCCGCTTTTTTGCTATCAGCCGCCCCCCCCCCCCCCCTCCGCTTACTGACCTGTGGCCTCCGGAGGCCCCTAGGGACTGGCAGGCCCCTGGTCTACCAACCCCTAGCCAAGGGTCCCAACTAACTTTCCTTGCTCTGAGGCCCTTAGCCTGCAAGCCCCTTTGTAAATGTGTCCCTGGTTTACGAGCACTGCTTGATTACGGGCCTCTGGCTTACGAGCCCCCAGCCTCGGGCCCTTGCCCAGTGGGTTTTCTGGATTCCGTGCCCCTGGTCTGTGGCTTCCCTCTGGCCTGCGTTTCCCTCTTGCATACCGGCCCGTGGTTTATGGGACCCTGGCCGGGCCTCGTACCAGCAGGTACCCTGACTTATGGGCGTCTGGTCCACGGACCCCTCTGGCACACAGGTCCCTAGGTTACGAGCACCTGGCCAACTGGTCCTTTGGCTCAGGAGCTCCTGGACTGTGGACCACTGTTTCATGTTCGTCTTATGGGCGTCTCTCTCCCCTAGCCATGAGTCCTTACCTCAGACTACGGGTACCTGGCCTGCGGGTCCCTGGCTTATGGAACTCTGGCCTGCGGGCCCCTTTTGCAAGTGGGCCTCTGGACTGTGGGCCCTGCCTGACCTAGGGGCCCTGGCCTACAAGCTCATTACGGACTCACAGGTGAGGACTTTATCAACAGATCCCAAGCTTTCGGCCCATGGCCCACGGCCCCTCTAGCATACGGACCCCTTGCCTACGGGCCCCTAACTACCGAGATCACTGGTTTGTGGGCCTCTCGCATACGGCCTTTAGGTCCCTGGCTTACGGTGTCCTCGCCTTTTTGTTGCCCGATCTGGGGACCCCTCTACCTGCGAGCCCCCTCCACAATCCCGGGGGGAGGTCACCTGGGCCCTTTGACTCTCCTGTGTGCGCTAGTGGTCGCATTCACTAGCTCACGAGGAGGGTCAAAGGATTCATGCGTACAGGGTCTTGCGTGCACCATGCGCAAGCGACGGCAATGTGAACGTGCTGTTTCTGGGCGTTTTTTCAGGATTGGATATGGTGCTGGCGATCCGCAGACCGAAGTAACTCGGAAAAATGTCACTGTAGTTCAACGAACGATCTTTCATTCGTATCGGGAGCTCAAAGGCTTCGACCCACAGTCCGGGCGCCATGCCGCCTGGAGCAGACAATGCAATCATTCTCAAACCCCATATCGATTCCACATCAAAATCTCATTAGAGACTGTTGACTTTTTGTTATGAAAATCACACCGACATGTAGCCCGTTCTTTTGTGCTCCATTCAACCCAAAAAAAACGTCGTATTTTGTTATAGCACGTCTGTAATAGGTCGTTTGGTAACGAACTGCACGTCCTAAGGGGGATTTATCGCGAAAAAGATTAACATGCTGGCAGCATTCGCTGGCTCATTGCACGACCAAACGAAATGAATGGTGCACGCGCGGCTCAAAACCTAGGATCCACGTAGTCAAAAACTAGCACATTTCGTTGTCAAATAAGTCTTGGTTTCAGGAGGTCGTCTTCGTCACCCATTGACAGTGTGGACAGTGTGACGGTGCAGTAGTGTGGACAGGACAGTGGACAGTGACAATCCGCGCCCCAAAGCCGGAAACCATCAAAAGACCACAAAGGCCAGCGTGCTCCGAAATGATTCTTCTGGAAACCGGACATTTCAGTGTGCATAACCCTTATTTGACGAAACAGGCGGCAAGCCCTATTTGACACTATTTTTAAACGTGTCCTTCGGTATCTTCCTGGCTGAAGGTTCCTCGTTATTTGGCCTTGAATTTGATTGAAGGTGTAAACTAATGTAGAAAAGAAGCTTGGATTCGTAATTAGCGTCTCCATGTTGGTTTGCATGTGCATTTCTGGCAAGATCTGATCGTGCACAGGTGTGGCAAACCTCGCCTTAGGTTTCAATGTGACTGTCCATGGCTGCCCAAAGTTACGAAAAAGTCAAATATGCCCTCCTTGGACTGTCCTCTGATGAAGTAGAAATGCAACTTCTACAGTGCAAGCAAATCAGAAAGACAACTAAAGCAACCCGGTTTCATAGCCGTGTAGCCGTGTCTAGCTCAGAAATGGCTAAGAAATGGCAAGTGGAACCCTGAAGAGAACAGTTAAATTAGTGCCATCATAATAAGTCGTCACGATATTCACGGAGTACCTGGAATGAAGAAACATTATACACTAGCGAGCAGATTGTGGGTGGCGCGCGATTCGGGTAAGTTGCACCGGCCGATACCTGAGCCCGGGACGAACTCTGGTTTGAAGGCTACACTTTTCAAGATACAGACGCTATGGTTGCGCAGGTGCAGCACCCCTCAAAAAAGCTCAACGTGAATGGGGAAAGACCTCAGTAACGCCTGGGAGCCTGCGCCCTCTCCCACACCTTCACCCTGTTAAGTGAGGCGCTATTGCAACCATGTATTCGGACGGAAGAAAATAATCTCCTACACGCACATCAATCTCAACCACATTTCAACTTTCACGGCTTCAGTGCCTTGATAGCCTTATTTTGTATCAAGTAACTACTCGTATATACATCAAATAGGTACTTTGTGTAGTCCTGGTATGAAGCTGACAACCAGCTAAGTGTCCATAGCCCCGTTGCAACTAGCAGAATGATAAATGGTTATCAGTGTTACGTCTGCTCGCGTTTAGGCAACACCGGCGGCGAACGGCGTTTCCGGTTTTCTGCGTTCTTTATCGACGCATCAGTCGGGCTGGACTATTAGCATCGTAAGTCTTATGACAGGTTGTTTGTCTCGCCAGGCGTCAGCCAGTCGGAACGGCGTTTGGGTGGACCTCCTGTTTGGGTCGAACGCTTCCTGAACGCACACGCCAGATTCCTTACATATTGTTCCGTGCTGTCATGAAAAGGATGGCAAAGCTGCCTCAGATGCAGTAATTCTAGTCAAACATGTCTATTCTGTCGTTGTCAACGATTTCGGGAGAGTTCAGTTCTGCATTCCAATTATTTAAGTTTTTCTGAGATTTTCGATCTTGATGGGGGACGATCCCCTCCTGTTTGAGAACAGGGGAACACACCCCTCCCCCTTTGGTGACGCCCGTGATAAAAGCCGTCAATACAGTGGTATTCTCGGCGGACGACAGAGCGCAGTGCTAGTTGCGCAACACAGACATCGAGGCTCCGTGTAAGCTAATGCCGGATGATCCGCACGCGTTGATGCGATTGCGACGGAAGAATGTGCACCGAACCCCGCGCCGAGATCGATTGGCGAGGGGCTGCCGGGGAACAGGATGACGTCCCGCCACCACGGCCTGGGGTTTACCGCTGCCTGGGAGCCTGATGGCTTCACCTGCCCGTGATCCCGACCATTACCGTCGCGATGGCGGTAACGACCCCGTCTGCGGCAGAGTTTGTGACCCAGGCCGTGATTAACTGCGTGGTTGGGTCCGTGGAGAGGGGTTTTTGACACGGTCTGTGACGAGACATTACAAAGCCGTTCGTGACGAACTTGGCCGTGACGGAACCTGTCCGTGGCCCAGAATGTGATAAGTACTTCTTCAGCGAGACTGCGGGAAGGCTTTAGACTATTATTTTTTTCAGACTTAGCTCTCTTTTTCAGAAATAGCAAAGGCTGATAAATTTAGACATATTCTTCGCAAAATATGGTTAGAAAGCTTCCAGCCCACGAGTGCCACTAAAAGTCAAGGGCCACGACAAAATGGTAAATGCACTGTATACAAGCAAACACAGCAGTTTTGTTTCAGAACATAAGCCGTTTGGTCCAAGGCTGTCAAACCATTTGACCATCATTGATTCATTGCTAGAAGAATCGTACCACGCTAAAAGCTGTCCCAGTTGTTCATACACTAGTAGCAACCGTATTCTTGCGAAAACCTGCGTAAAAGGCTGTTGACAATAATAAAAGCGCAAGCCTTCAAACGTAATGAATTTGGATGACAGACGTGAGGTGCTACATGTTTCAGTTGCGCTAATGATCACACCGTTCACGTCGTTCATATTCTCTTCGTTCCTCTAAACTCACCCGCCCTTCTTTATCCACGTGGGCGGTTTTTTGTTGCGCCATGGATCCTCTGGCTGACACGTTGTCATCAGCTACGCTCATTTGTCTTTGTTCGCAGTGGACGTATTATTCTGCCCTGATTTAAACGACAGCCTGTGTGCAAAATGGGCCGATCATTTCACATTCGAATCATGAATTCAGATGGGGACACCGCGAGCCCGTATTTCACCGGGCGAACATCGGCCAATATCCCCTCGCTCTCCCTCCCCTAGGAGATCTGGCCTCCCCCACGCCCCTGCTGCTTTTATTTTCCCTGCTGAAATCAAATCAAAGAAAGCTTTTAGCCGTATTATCGAATCAGTGCCGTGGGCTGTCCGCTGTCGCCGCCTCGCCGGCGCTCCCCGCGGCCGACCCTCGCTAAACACGGGGCGGCGCACTTCAAAACTGGGCGCCAAATCATTCAATTTTTGCCGGGCAGATTTAGCGGCGCGGGGCCGGGCGCGCGAGCCGGCCGGCCCGCCCACTCGGCGGCAGCGAGCGAGCAGCGCCCTGCTGCGTCCCCCGGCCGGGCACCTGCCGCCAGCCGGCTCGATCACACGGCCCGCCGCGCCCGCTGGACGGGATCACACGGAGGCAGGAGTCGAGCTGTCAGGGGTCACAGGCCGCGGAGTCGGGACAGATCAGCGGCTGAAGACAGGGTGCGGAATCAGGACAGATCAGCAGCGCACAACGGCATCCAGAGTCAGTACAGGTCGGCGACTGATAACGGAATCCAGGGTCAGCACAGACCAGCAGGGCATAACGCTCTCCAGAATCAGTCCAGACCAGCAGGGAATAACGGACTCCAAGATTACTCCAAAGTCAGCCGGGGAATCGCACTGCCGGCTGTTCGGCACGGCCGAATCGCGCGTAGTCATTCGAGAGTTAGCGGAATGGCCACAAGATCAAAAATCGTGTGTTCACACGCCGCGCCGTCTGCTGGGCGGGATCACGCGGACTCGATAACACGACCGTCCACAGGATCACTTGGCCTCCTCCGTTGACCATCGGAGTACCTCAGCATTTGGTCTGTTCTTACGGCACCTTCTTACGGCCAGTGGCGCGCACCGCATATGTAGCGTCGACCGGCCGCCAGCCTCGCAAGATCGTAGTTTTCCGAATCGGCCAGTTATACCGCAAACGTACTGTGGTGCCTGCGACCCTGAACACTGCGGAGCCTGGGTAAGGTTTGTCTTGCGCCTGCACTGTCCGTGCACTTCACACTCTCCGTCCTCCCCGCTCTCTCTTTTCTCCTGGTGGAAGACTCTGGTTTGTATATAACGTCCTATCTATGGCGTTAGGTGCTATATAGCGATGTGAAACTACTTCGTAGAGATGATTCTAAAACGGAATATCAGCAGCAAATATTTCACATAGTTTTTTTCTTATCAGAGGCATGATCCTTTTGTCAGCTTATGAAAAGAAATAAGCTGACCAATGTCGCTACATAAATAAACAGTAACTAAGAATGGGAACGTGCTCAACGTACGACTAATGCTACACCATGAGACACGACCGATCCATCGACCATCACCGTTTGCGGATAGCATAAGCCCTAAACAAAGTCATTCAGTCGGCTGAGTTTGCGCGCATCTGCAGCATATGGCGACACCGCGCCTACAGTCTCCCCTCATCCCAGGGGACTCGCCTCCATCACGACCGTAACAGGCTAACAGCTCTATTCGGTGTTTTTTGCGCATCATTTTCGGGGCGGGCTGGCTTGTTTAAAAGTCCCGTCGGACAGTCGCCTGCGGGCGCGCCTCCTGGGGGCCGCCAAATCGCTGGCTTCATTATGAAATTGGCCAGAGGCGGCGGCGGTGGCGACCCCTCCCCGAACTGCCCCCGGGGGAGGGGGACGACCGGCCAAGATTGAATTATTCCGTCGTTACCTCGGCGCATTATCGGAGCTAACTTGTTTACCCGCCACGGTAGTCCCAGGTGTCGGGACGGCGGTGGTGTTGTTTTGGCGCGGTAATTTCGGCGGCGGTGACTCGACAAGCGCGTGTTTCGGCTGTTGTTGCTTCCTTCCGCCTCGGGCTGGACTGCCGTTGGCTCGTCTAGGACGGTACAGTTCGGAAGCCAGCTTGTGGGATGATTTTGCTGAAAAGTGGCTGAGACCTGAAGCGCGAGTCTGGGAGAAGATGCGTCTATACCATGAAGCTGAAAGGACCGAAACGGAGGATTGCACTTCCTTCGTCGTTTTTCTTCGAAACCGGTAAAGACCAATCAAAAAAGAAGCCTAAATTGCGACGCGATTTTCCGAATCATTAAAAAAGTGAAAGCCTCGAGATTACAAATTAGCTGTCACAATCATCAACACTGTATTCAAAATTATCCTCCACTTCTTTCGGTTGAATTAACTGGACTTCATACTTTTCGGAATGAGATGAGATAACAAACGCTACCCTAAGTAAAATTGTCCCTAACTTATAACCTTTAAGAAAGCCCCATGAAATTGTATCGCTTCAAAGCAACGACGTTTCGGCTCAAGACATATAGCTTCAAAACTTCGTTAACTTCCATTGTTAGAATATCGAGCGTGCGAAAAAAGTTGTAAATGGGTTGATTAAAAGGCAATATAGCGCAAATGGTCAACGAATCGTTCAATTGGCATCCTGACTGAAATTCTTTACTTGTAGAAAAGAATGTACTACAGCCGCTCCATAAGGTTAATAATCCTCTCTGTGACATGTTTTCGGTTGCTATTTGTCGTAATTTGCAATATCACGCTCGCATGGAAATCGCCCGCCATTTATCCGGTTTCCACCATTCACCCTCACGGAAGCGCACGCCGAGCAACACGGGCGATTTTCCAGAATATCATTCTCGCCGGAAGCGTTTTATCACCAATCCGTATCAATTCTCATTTCCCGTCCTGCTGCGGCCCATTCTCGGCCGCCGGCGTTCTTCCTCCCGCCGCCGCCGCCGCGGCCCGGCTAAAAACGCTTCCTATGTTTGGCGGCTGATTTGCGTCGGGGCGCGCGGCGGCGGCCGGCCGACGGAGGGGCCCGAGAGAAAGACGCCCGAGGGGAGAGGGTCTCGGTTTCCTGAGCGCGCCGCCCCGACATCCGAGCGCGAGCCGCCCGCCGGCATAAAGGGCCGTTGAGGAGGCAGCCGACCGTCCCGGCCGGGTAGGAAGTGTATTCAAAGTTTGAAGAGAGTTTGAAGAGAGAGTGAAATGGGGGATCGTTTGGACAGGGATTCGGAGGCCGGGACTCGAGTGAGGAGTGGTCGGGAAAGGAAGAGGAGCGTTTGTTGCCCGATCTCTGGAGAAGAATGTGGGCCAGGGACGGATGGAAAACGTGAACAAGAGAACAATCATCGCCTTGTGATTTCGTCTGATGCAATGGGCATCGTTTTCATGCATTTCAGACGTTTTCTAGTTTTAACCGAAAGGTCACTTTACCCGGATCATCTGGTACCAGCATGTTTGGAGCCGTCGTTGCTTGACACGATTTTGGCAGTTTTCAACCAAATCTACTACGTATATTTTTATGAAAAACGGCTCGCAGGCAAAATAACTGCACCAAGCCATAGGCCCCACGGCCTCTAATCAACGAAGTGGGTTAGAACATGCCCTCAAAAACTACACAAACTTGACTACTGATGATTGACGACTACCGACTACTCTTAGCAAACCTGATGACGTCTTGATCGTTGGGTTTAGTGGTTCATTAGCTCCCTTCCGGCCTCCGCCGCCGCCTGCTGCAGTCGCGCTGCCGCCGCCGGCCCGCGGGCCCATGGCCGAGCCGGGGGCCGGCCCGGGCTTCAAATAAAGCCGTCAGCCGCGCTGAGCAAACTCATTGAGCGCCGTCGGCCGTCACGGCCCGGGCGCGCCACCACTTCGGCGACGGCCGGCAATCAGCCAGCCGACACTCGACGGCTTTATTGTTTTCGTTTCACGGTCAGTGCGCCGGCCCGGCGCGATTGGCACGCAATGACGAGCGTCGCTGGGGTTGGAGCCCAGGGGTTGGTCTTTACGAAACCTGAAAGGCCCGGCGCCTCACGGGATGCCCACGGTTGACATTTTCCAGTTTTATTGACAAACGTAGATTTGCTGGTGTCCGAACTTGGGCAAAAATAACAATGGGATTATCCGTTGTGCTGTAGCGTGTTATGTATTATTTCAAAAGGTCCGACTGTCACCATCACTATCCGGCTCCGGCAGTATGGCTTCTCCCAGGGCGGTCGTCCGGGTTCCTCCGCTCCGTAGCCTCGGGCGTGGATCTCGGGTCAGCCGTGAGAGAGCTGTGCCGGCCTCGCGGTGCCGGCCAGACGCGAGATCGGCATCGTTCGATCGATTGTCTGGTGCCCTCAGCCGAACGGGCGGAACTGCCTACTCACCGAGATCGGGGCAGTCATAAACATTGTCATGACGAGGCTGTGTGTACGCAGTCTTGAAGTCCTGAGCCGTGCGTTATTGATCATCATACGATGGCCAGATGCAGCAACAGACATTTTAGGATCAACGGAATATGGAGTAAATAAGGGCTGCATCACTTACGCTGGTTTAAGGAAAGGCCGTTTCGGATGAAATTTGTCATGGTTACTCAACAAACTTTGGCAACATTGCAATTATCACGTCTTATTCAGACTGCAAAATTGGTGATAGCTGATAACAAAATGGCGAAAGAATGAATTATACCAATTCGTAATAATTGCTTGAGCTACGACAGTAACATCCCAAACCCTCACCCCCCTCCGGATAAAAAAACGGACATTTCAGCTGCATCATTAAGCATCACATTTCCTCTTACCAGAATGCGGGCCTAGGTCTTCCTCTCAATGCTGATTAGGTTGTTGCCCGAGTGGGCACTGAATGAAAGCTGCGCTCCCGTTTTATTATGCACCTCCCGCTTGTGTTTACCTGAGGTCTCAGAGGCGTTTGCTGGCGCTGCCAATGACAGGAGGTGTCACAACCAGCTCGCTCGATAAACCACAGCTTCCGGCTGCCGTACCCAAACGCCTGCGGGCGTTGGGAGGCAGATCTAGAGGCCTGATAGTGACACGCTGTACTGGAATATCAATAATGAAAAAACTCACGCCGAAAGAAGCATTTTCTGTGTCATCACGCGGCATTCTTTTTTGCAAAATCGTACGTGAAGAGTGAAATGCGATAGGTGCTGGAGCTGCTTGCCCGCTGATGTGCAGGCTCAGATCACACTGCTGAGTTTTTCAGATCACTACCTAAATTATGCCAGAACCACGTCAGATAATGGGACATCGTCGAAGTGCCACGTCAGAAATGAGACATCGAACCATAAGGCGTCTTGTTTAAAACATTTTGCTCGTTGATGACCACCAGGCTGACGCTAGTATAACAAGGAATTGTTTCTCGTGAAGTCTGAGGAACCTTGTGTTCAAAATTGGCCTGCACCACTTCTTATTTTCGTGAGGTCTTTTTCACAGCGCCTGCTCTCATGACAAATGACATCACTGAGAGAATCCCCAATGTCTCAGATGCTTGCGAAAGAAAAAGCTCTCCTTTGTCAGCTGTGTGCGATTGGCGAGTTTCGTCAGATCTTATGTTAACTTCTGCCTTGACGTCACGAATACCGAAGGGCAAGGTCGTAAAAAAGGAAGGGCATTGTCGGTTTAAGAGTTGCCTAGTGCTCACGTCCATTCCAACCACAAGCTCCGCTGGCAACGCTCGACGTCGCAGTAACGGTAACAGTAACTGTGCGATACAGACTCACTTTCACTTGTTACTAGCACTGCGTCTGGCTTTGCGCTTGTTTTCAACATCACGCAACATAGGAACTTTGTGGTTGTTTTCTTGCGCACTCCTGAACAAGAAACCTGAATAAGTCCGGCAAAGGTTTTGGATGGTGAGCGGGTCAGTAAGTTTCTCAGTGAGCAAAGCACGTGATCCGCTAGAACCACCGGCCTCGGTGACAACCATTTTCAGGTCAGTCAGCATTTCTCACAGGCACGAAACTTGGCCCTGCGCCACCTAAGGCAACATGCGCTTTGTGTAGCTGATATCAGCAGCTGTGACCGAACTGGGCGACCTGGTGCAGGCTTCCCTGCACTTGGTTTCGGCGGATGGGCGCCATGCACCTGCTCTGTGCACTGACCAGATGCGCAGCTGTCTGTTCAGGGTGAGTCACGTGTCTGATGGGCGCGGTGCCCGTGGGCACCAGCTGTCTGAGTCCTCACAACGGAACAGGTGGCACAGCAAAGCGAAACGGCCTACTGCAGCTCTTTTTTCCTGCAGCTGAGCAGCAGTGTATGTGTCGATGGCGAATATTTGTCGATGAGCAGGGAAGGGCTCGATGGTGAGCATTTATCTTCGTCATGGAAGTAGGACATGTTTGTTATCGGAATACAAAGGTCAGATTGAAGTGCGAGCACCAACACATCGGTGTTCTGTCTTCCCCATTCAACTAAAAGAAAGGTGACCCGGCGTCCGGTGCCCTAATCCTAGGCCTGCGAATCCATTATCTCAGGCAAATGAAGTCTGCCATACGCTAAACCACGCTTGTTAACGTTTTGATACGCTCCAAGAATGAATAAAGACGAAATATTCTCATCCACTTAAGCACGTGGCGTAAGTTTTATACCCCAGTTTCGCCAAGCCAGAATCAATAGAAAAGTGTCGCCTCGGGCCTGGTTTTACGACTGCCTGCACGAACTGTCGAAGCGTGATGACCCCCCAAGGATGGGTTTCAGCGTACTCGGTTATTTCGTAGACAGGAAGCGGAGTCCGCCTGTACACAGTCGCACAGAGACTCGAGTGCAAAGCCCCCGGGGCATTGTTCGCTGCTGGTCCTGGTCGTTCACCGTGATATCTTGTCAGCGACTGCGCTGCGCTGAAAAATAAAGGACCTTGTCGCCCTCGCCCGTATGGAAAATGCAGGAAAGCTGGCTTTGTTTGCGCGTAAGGCGGCGGTTCTCCTCGAGCGCGGAAGGTCATATGTGAACCGTCCGAACTGGGACGTTCTGACCGTTATTCAGGACCAAGAATGCCATTATAATCTCATCGCGAATGACACTGGTATGAATTCTTAGTAGCAGTTTGGACCCGTCTCTCTGGCCTTTGTTCCAATGTGCACAGACTGAGTGCCAGAACGACATACAAAGTTGGCGTTTATGGTTTGTTATGCAACTTTCGCGTCTTTAATAGCTGAGTTAGCTGAAGACCAAAAAGATGCAACCGTGCTGTACATAAAAGTCAATCGAACAGTTTCCTGATCACCTGCACTTGCATGAATATGAGTTTATTTTGGTGTTTACTGCTGTCCTACGTTTTCCCATTTCCTCTCCGGGTAGGCCACAGTTATACCGATTCCCAATTACACCCTAGAACCCTGCTGTCATTCCGCTGCTATGCTGTTGTTGTCAAGCCATTGCGTAAACAGCATTTCGCTGCCGTTCTGATTAGTCCCCTGTGGTGCTCCTGTCGTGCTGCTGTTGTAACGGTGTTTTTATGTTTGCTGTGTTTTTGTGGTTTTCCTTTTGCACGGCGATATCATCATGTCCTGTAGTGGTCCTGCTGTCGTCCTGTTGTCGCCCTGCCTCCGTCACGCCGCAGCCCTGACGTCCTGCAGCGGTCCGGCCGATGTCCCGCCACATGCGCGGCCGCCGCCCGCCGCTGCGCTCTGGACGGGCTGCTCAGTGTTGTCGTCCGCCGCCCCGCCGGCGGCCGGCGCCATTAGGTGATGAGGCGCAATGTTTCCGGCTCGGGGGACGCAGCGCCGCCGGCCGCGTCCCCCCCCCCCCTCCAGTCGGACCCGACCCAAGAGCTGCTCCTATCACCAGCAGCGACCTGCACTCGGCCCGAGCTGCACTGCACTGGTCACCAGCAGCGGCCTGTACACGGTCCGAGCTGCACTGGTCACCAACAGCGGCCTGCACAGCTTCATTGGTCACCAGCAGCGGCCTGTACACGTCCTGAGCTGCACTGGTCACCAACAGCGGCCTGCACACACCCCGAGCTGTGCAGCACCAACCTGGAGCAGGGTACGCAGATTATCAGCAAAAGCGGTTGAGGGAGGTACAGATATTTATATTCAACGAGCGGAGCAGAAGCAGCCTCCGCCCATGGGTCTGCAGCAACAGAGCCAATCCTGCTCAGAACCAGCCCGAGCTGGCCTGAATCCCTGAAACCTTGGCCCACGAACCAGCCCGGACGGCGAATAATGAGCCGGACTGGCACCACGAACCTTTGAACCATCATTGGCCTGACATCACGAAACTGTGGACCATGAGCCGACTTGGACCAATAAATCCTCGCAGCACGTGCCAGACTTGGCCCATGAACCTGAAAACATGATTCGACTGGCCTCGTGGTCTGACCTTTGGACCAACTGTCAAACCACGCCCAGCCGCCGCCTCCATAATCCGATCCGTAAGCTTTGCCCCGACCATGCTCCAACGTAATTACCATGCCTAGCCGGGATCAACCTCTGCCCGTCCGGACGGCGTCCTGGATCAAACTGATCCGTAACCCGACCGCTCGGGGCCAACCCACTACGTCAAACGTGTTTCATGGGAGGCAGGCCAGAGTCTCTCAGCTCTGTGACACGTCTCCGTGCGTCGCTGCGGAGCAGGTAGCGCTTTCCACTCAATTAAGCAGCGCCCCGCTCCGACTCTCCAACAAACTCGGAGCAGAATCGACGAGTCGCCTCTTGTTCTGACCACTCGTTATCTCTTGGATCTTGGCCTCTTGGTCTTGGTGCTGACATGTACGTCGAGCACCGAGATGCCCTAGACTGCGGCTAAAAACGAGAAGAGGCCTGTTGAGGGCTGGTACCTCTACAGTGCAGAACAGGGGCCGGATTACGTGCACCCCTGGCCCCCTGGGGTTCCGCAGCCTGTAAAACTAGCCCAATCACGCCTTATCTCCGATCGAGTAATGCCGTATTGCGTCACAGGTGCAGAACGGTAGCTGCAAAGGCTGTTGTAGACAATGTTTATTCTGGCGCTGATGTGGCGATCGGCCGCCGCCTGACATCACCGTTCACTGCCCACTCCGCCTTGTCAGTATAAAACGTCCATTAGCCTTACAGGGGAGCGGCGCACGTGATGGTCATGGCCTCCCTTATACACCGGCCTACGCTGCATTGGAGCGCGTCTAAGAACGGGTGGCCGTGCATCGCATCGATGTATGTACCATAACTTAGCTGCAATAGCCTCAGTCTTAGACGCAGTCATTCGTTTATTTCATTATGTCGACCATTCCGTGTGGTGGGATCAAAGGTCCGTGGCGCTTACGTGAATACGGCGCTTGCCATGAACAAATTATCAGTCTGGGAATGATGCAGTTTCATTAAACGAACCATGATAACCTGCGATGCTACTGTGAACAAACATAAAACCACGTAACTGCAACATTGACAAGTGATACTTAAACGACTTTGCTGTGGTCGTAATGAGAAGAAAAACGATAAACGCCCACTTTCCCCTGCCTCTTACCTTGGAGTCATTGCTTGAGATTATCATCGCCCATACGTAACCCAACGTTAAAAAGAAAGTGGAGATATGTTTGTTACCCGTTACCGAACATTAAATCCTCGCAGGACGTAAGGATTTTCACCCGCACCCCGAACGAAGGGGTTGATCGTCACTCTCTGCTCTTTCCCCCTTTAATCAAGATAAATAAACGAAATGACCGTGTAGCACGTCATTTTCTGATTCGATTATAGCCAGCCTGACCCACACTAGTCGCTTAATGACCTCTCCGGCTATAGCGAATGACGGTGCTACATGTTTTTCATCCTCTACTGCCATCATGGTAATGTTACAGCATTCCACAATATGGCTTTAAAATCGATTATACATTGTCAGCGACTTTTTCTCTGGAAGTCATAGTCCGGTCGATGAAAGGTCAAAAGTCATTGCTGTCTAGTGCAACTGCCATAGGTTGATCATTGAATGATCAGAGTTTTGGTCCTTGAAACTGGTAGAAATGACTCATCACTAACGCTAGTGACAACAATTGCCCTGTTACCAATGCAGAGTCATGCTGAAGTCAGCGATCTCAACTGAAGTTGGGAAGTCAAGGAGATCTCTGAAAAACCAACAAGTTGTCAAACCAATGTCCAGACAGTCTTGTATGGAAAACTGATTTCATGCATCAGGGGTGTCGATTTGTATTCTTTTGAAAAGGCCCTGGCCCACCGAATGTTTATTTGGACTCACCCAATGTTGGAAATGAGTAATAGTAACGAAAAGAATGGCTGCAAGTAGATAACAGATAGGAAGAAAGTAAAAAATATAGTCTAAAGCTATGTATCTATCTATCTATCTTTCTATCTTCTGTCTACATATACCTATACACATTGGATAAATGCAATTTTTATTTGACACATAACTTTAAAAACTTCCAAGTGTCCGTTGGACAAAATAAAGTGGTCTAAATCAGTTGAGACACTCAAGTTTGGGGAGGGTAGGTTTTCAGTCCCTCGGCTCGACCCCCCAATCATTTACGGAAATTGACACCCCTGCCATGCATTTTTGGAATCACTAGAAAGAAGCGAAAACGCAGCTCAGATCTGGCAAACATCTTGCAAGCCCTCGAGATTTACGTCCTAGTTTGGTGACCTTGCGGGAACTTGCACATTTTTTTAGATATGGAAACGTTGTAAGGTCAGCTACGGTAAATTTTGGACTCTAAACGCTGGCATTTTGCCTGCCAAGAAAAGCGCCAGGGGAAGGGAGTAACCACCCCCGGTGAGGGTTAAGAGACGATTGGATTCGCCCCGATTGATACGCCAGATGAACCTAGCATGACAATGTTCTATGGTCGTTCAGGTTCCTTGGTACCTTGTAGGTTTTCTACTTGTAGTTATGACATATATTGATTTATGTAGATATATGTGGATATATGATACTTTGTAGGTGCAGCGTACTTTCGTAGGCTTTAAAAGAAGTGACAAGGCTTTTTAGGCAAAGCATCCTCTCCAGTTAACCTCTGCTCTGACCTCAGAACGGCGCGAAGACGTGTCACTGGAAAATACTCAAAAGGCTTTTTACCGAGCAAATGGGGTTTCCGCATGCACGTGTTGATGACTTTAGTATGCAGCAACAGTTTGCTGGTACCCGCCTCCATGGAGCGCGACTCGTTCATTTGTCGCCACGTCCTATGCCCGACAGTTTACATGCATTCCTTCCTGTGATTTTGTTATATACTTATTTTCATTATTTATATACAGATTACACGCGTCTCCATTCCCTCCTCCAACTGTCACACAGGCACAGACAGCCCGGCTGCACATTTTACAGCCGCCGGCGAAACGAAAAGCAGGTCACAATGTGACGGGGGCACAGAATGTTAGTCTGTCGCCACGCCCAGCCCCAGGGCCGCCAAAGCGCCCAGGCAGACTCCAGGGCCGGACCGCATAAATATATCAGCGTCTGTCTATTTGATCTCGCATGGGCGGAACGCAGCGGCGACAGAAGCAATGTAGACGTTTATCAGACCACCGCTCCTGGGGTGTTAGCCTAATTGTTACACGCGAGGAGGACCGGAAAGGCGTCCGCAACACGTCAGACGTCTTGCAACGCCACTCCATTTCCAGAGTTCTTATCCTCAGACGAATGCAACATGCATGCACGACACGTGCAAGGGCTGTGAAAAATAGACGGCGTGGCAGAGGTCGGCGCTGCAAGGGCACCGATTTGAAGTGCATGTCCTAGCCTCGCACCCATGCGACGTCTCAGGGACGTCCTGAAGGCGGTAGATGACACAGTGACATGAAATCAGGTTGATTCCGCATCAACGATGCATGGCGCAGTGACACGCAGTTTCGTAAAGGAGTTCCCGGGATCACTTCTGATTGCGTTTCAGCTTCCGAGCTGATGAAATGGCTTCTGAGCGTGACGGGAAGCTATAGCCGAGTGATGGTCTTTGGAGGGTCACGTCAGCTCCATCAAGTGTCCACACTTAGTCGCGTCATATCGGTATCGAAGATGCCATGAGGTGGAACTATGTAGACCAACCTGTTCCGAACGGAAAATGACATCAGGAAATGATGGAGTCTAGTGGACAAATAAAATATTTCCTTTCGTCCCAGCAGAAGCCACTTGTTTAGAAGGTTGCCCATGTTGCGAGCGGTTTGTCGCTGTTGCTTATGTGTGAGATGCCATCAATGCAAAATTAAACCAAAACGCGCCAACACATCATTACCCCGTACTAGATGAAGTCGAACAAAGAGTATCCTCTGACTAACCATGTCGACGATCGCGTGACCATAACTTGCAAAGAGGACCCACCGCGTCATCAACATCGGCAGCCAAGTGCCGAAGTCCAGCGCTTCGGCGCACACGGCGCCGGGGCCGTCCGCGGAGAGGTGGGGGGGAGCACAGGGGGTCGCGCCGCGGTCATAACAGCTCGTAATTACGCGCATCTTCCCTCGGTCGGCGGCGGGTTATGACCTCCGGAATGGCTTCGAACGGCCGTCGCATGACTGGGCCCCCGCGCGGCGGCCATCGAGTCCCATTGTCGCCAACGACCGGTCGGCCGCCCGCCACCTCGGCCGGATATGATTTACCGATCCGGCAGCGACGAACGTGCCAAGTTGGCAGCACGTGGCGGCGGCCCGCGCGCGCCGCCTCTGCCCCGTGCGCTTCCGCCCAGGAAATGAGTTGCACTATTTATTTACGGCGAAGCGAAAGCCGATGGAGGGTGACGCGCGCGTTTGGAAATTCGCGGGAGTTTGCTGATAGCAGACGACTGAAATAATAACACATAGTTCGGGATTTGCTTTTTCTTCAGATATATGGATGCCATTGCTTTGCGTGATAACGCAGGGAATGTTTGTGAGAACCCCAATCCCTTTATGAGCTAACCAATTTACCCTGCATCTTAAATCCACACCAATATTCGCAAAACAACACTATTGTTCATTTATTCCCTTCAGAGGACCTCTAAGAGGATTGAAGGCTTCCAGCTATACCCATGTGTCAGAGCGTTTTTGATATTGGGAGGCCCGGAGACATTTTAAGGGGATTTCTGTACAGTACCGTGGGCCTTGCATTAGAATTTTTCAAATTTAGTAGAGCCACTACCGTGTCTGCTCTATGTGCTACTACACTAAGCCTGTAGCTTTAATAGTTGCTTGTCCAGTGACGGCGTCCGAGTATTGGAGACTGGATACACAGTTCATACTCAAATCGTGTGGCCGCCTAGCTTGGGGAATTCGCCTCTGCGTTTATCTCACGAAACCATCACTATTTTGAGTCTGTTTCATTAGCTCTCATCAGTACGGTTGCAGCAGTCCCCATGAGGTTTTCGTAAGTTATCCTGCAACGTGTTCCGATCGCTCAAAAATTTCATGTGCCTGAGTTTGAACTTTTGTATCCTTCTCCCTCTGAAAATTTGGAGCCAGTATCTTTGCGGGTATTAAGCTCTGCCTTCTTTCTCGAGGACATTTCATGAAGAAATCATGTACGGCGAAGGTCGTCATCGTGTTTTTAGTGTTTTACGGCAATCTGGCGGGAGTTTTTAGTGTTTCACGGCACTCTGTCTCGCTTGGTCTTAGTATGGGCGTCACCCATGATGTCAGTGACCTCTGCATTTGCGTTCTTGCGTGGGTCATGGTCACCTTAGGTTAAAGCCATGAACTGAGACTCTTGGCAGGTTGTGACTTGTAAGGGAACTTCGGATCGGTCATGAATAATCGCAATCGCCGATTTGGATAGCAACAGTCGTTCCAGTCACTGAGTCCCTGGCCATCTTCAGAAGTCGCTCTGAGTCCCAAAAAGCTCCGGTGGGAACCAATGAACACTAGAATCCACCAACATGACCTCATCGTCTGTAAAGTTCATGTGTGGCTTTCGTTCACGGTCTGCCACATGATCTCAGCATCGCAACGAGAAGTCTCCACTGCGCCCTCATCCAGACGCCCAGTGTTTTTCGTCTTCGCCCATTTGCAATGGCCTCAGAAGGAGAAAAGTGAGGCCCAGACGGCGGACAAGTTCTTTCGTGTCGGGTAAAAGGCCGCCGCTGATGGCCGATTTCCGCGGAATCCGACGGATCTCGTCTCCTGTTGTCACGCTCTTCTCAGCCGATCGACGTCGCCGTCGCGGGAACGATCCGATTTGCCGTCGTCGTCGACGTCGTGACGTCATCAGGCTCCTGCGGCCGGCGCGCCGACGCCGACCGCCTAATGCATGGGAAGTCGGCCTAATCGAATTTCCGAAGCTTTTAGCGTGGAAAGGTTGCCGGGAAGGGGTGGGTCGGTGGTGGCAGGGGGAGGGGGGCGTCGTTGTCGCGTCGGCCGCCGTCGTGCGCTCTGACGTGTCCCCGTGTCACGTGCAGAGCGGGGACGTAACGGGGATGAGACGATGGCACTGCGTCGCTCGAAGTGATGAGGAAGGGGAGACACGTTTCGTGAAAGATTCGTTCACCGATTACAGATGGCTTGCGACATGCATTAGTAGCTAGTGCGGATACCTGGCTCGTTTTCGGCCGTGGTTCGTGTTCAAGGTTCTTGGAAGGTCGGAACTGGCTGCCACTGGCGAGCGTTCCGCTGACAATTCAGACATCGCACGCGAGGTTGGTTTACATTACTCTACCACGGAGCGTCCTTCATCTTGTGGGTCATTTTGCGGTTTCATCGGAACAGAATGTACCAAATGATACGAAGTATCAGCGTGAAAAACTGCAAAATGTGTCCGAGCACCAGGACTAAGATTAAAAAGAGATACAATACTCGGCGATACACTTGCACCATGCAGACGCTTCGTGGGTGGAGCAACTTGCAGCGAATATTGCTCGCACAGTAAGAACTGGTCAGCACCCCGGGAATTGCATGTCGGTCGCTGCAGGACACGCGTCAATTCGTCGCAGCTGTGCAATAATCACAATCCGCTGGCCACACCATCCGCAAGTGCCAAGGACCGAGCACAAAACAGCCGAAAGCATACACGTGTATTATCTCTCCCGTTACGGCGCCCAGATCGGAGCCATGGCCGGGTCACGGCCGTCCGTCGCAGCGGAACTGGCCGACGGCTTCCGTGATCTGCACCGCCCCAGTGACCCCGGCCACCGCTGACGCCGAGCGGGAGGCGACACTGGCCGAGGTGGGCCACGAGCCAGCCGGAGCCGCGCGTCAGAGAACGCCTGCGCGATACCGCGCCACGCCACACATATCACCGTCGGCGGACACGCGCCTCTCGAGCCACACCGCACGCACGCAGACACACGCTCGGCTCTGCCCGCCGCTGGCCGCTGGCGCGTCGCAGGAGACCGAGCCGCGACCGGACCGGCAGGCCGACGGCCCGGCGGTCTCTCAGACACATGGACGGCCGTGCTTTGTTGGTCCGGGTCCCGGAGCGCACCCCGAGAGTGAGGAGGGCGCCGCCGTGCGCACACCAAACATGACACGATGAAACGATAATGCCGGGTCAGAAACGGCGCGCCGGGCGCCGCGGCGTCGTCGCGTGTAATATCAATCGCTCGGTAATTCTACGACGGCGCGTGCAGCTCCGGCTGAGTACCAGGACCTTTGTGAGTATGCTGGAGAGCAGGGACGTAGCCAGGATTTCGCTAAAGAGGGGGCCAGACAAACCCAGCCCCTCAAAGCTGAAAACTGAAGAAACTCCGTCACTTTATTTTCGAATTCCGGAATTCTATGTTTATTTCCATTTTTACTACGTACAAATTTCCAACCTCAGAGGGGATCATGACCCTTGCCCCTCCCTTGGCTACGCCCCTGCCGGAGACGCGCGAGTGACCGAGCGGACGCGCCGGTGATGAGCTGGTGTCTGGACAGAGCAGGAGACGGCCGTCCGCGGCCAGCCGCACAACACTTCTAGACAAACCGGCCAGGCCTCGCCGGCCCGACCATTGCACGCGCCGGAACACTCTCGACTCCCGGGCAGTCCGGCCACGCGCGCACGCAAACTTAACAAGGTGTGACACTGCTGAGCGCCGTAGGGTCGCGGCGCGGGCGCGGGCGTGGCCGCCGGGCGCCACGCGACACTGTCGCGCGACTTATGGCGGTCCGGGCACGATGGTCAGAGCGCCGCAAAGGCCCGCAGACTCCGCCAGAGCCTCGGACCGGACCGCAGCCACCAGCAGGAGGCGACGCGCTGAGGAACTTTGGTGCTGAGCCGACTCTCCCGTATCACCGTCTCTCTTGTACTTGAAGTGGTAGAAGAAAAGATTCCGAACAAAGGCCACGCCGGCTTTCAGAACCAATCAACGCTGATTTACACACGCTAGAGGTTATTAGCAGCCGAATTAAGTCAAAACAATCACCGCCGAGAGCGGCGTCTCCCGATCACAAACGACCAATCAGCTTGATCCCGGAATGCGTTTGTCCCCACCGAGCCGCAGAACGCGCCGAAACCGCCAGCGGAAACCGGTCCTCGAGACGGCGCGGCAGGCCCGAAACGACGCAATGTATCACAAGTGGGCTGCGCCGGCGCGGCGGCCGGCCGGCCGCGGGTCACCAGCGGTCCGGTCAGTCGCTGTGGCTCGAGATGTCGCTCTGGTGCTCCGGGCAGTCGACCATCAGGTCGTCGGGCGTGGCGTAGCGCACCTCGGCCTCGGAGAAGGCCGGGTGGCCGGGCGGCGCGCCCGCGCCGTCCAGGCAGAAGCCGTGCATCTGGAACGGAGCGCGCGGGTGAGGACCGCACGTCGGCGTAGACATGACGGGAGCGAAATGAGAGCTAGAGTGGGCCTACACGGTACCAAATTTCTTTAAAAGATTTGCCAGTGCTAGTTCTGATTGGGTTAAGACGGAGCCTGAAACCAGTCTTGAATAATGAACAATGGAAATAAAATAGGCTGACCATCAGCAGCAAGACGGCACTTGACGACAAACAAAGGCAGCGCCACGTAGAGAGGTTAGTTACATGCAGCGTTTCCTTCCATGTAACGCTTGCGAGCAGGACGTTAGAGTTCGTAAACAATGGCGCCTTCGTACCCCTTCGGTAATTTCATAACGACCTTGAGACTGGAAAGCATTCGCCTCCATTCTCAATGCTGACAAACTTCTTATCTTGTGTCAAGTGTCAGACTTGTCAAAGTGTCATAAACTTCCAGTGTGTGGCACTGAAACCGTTCCAAAAACCAGCTGAACCGTTCACCAGCCCGCCCCTGAACCGTTCCCACCCGTGTCTCGTGCCGTCCCCACGGGCGCCGAACACCACCCTGCCCGGCCTGCCCGGGCCCGCCAGCCGGGCCGGGCGGCTGCCTAATGAAACGGTGGGCGTATGCACGAGCGGGCAGAGCGGCGGCGACAGCGCTTCACGCTCGTCCGCGCCCTGTCGCCGGCTAATCAGTTTAGCCCGGAGCGGCTTAGCCGGACCGTCGCGCCGCTCAGCGCCGCGGGCCGATACCGGCCGATTGCTGGGGGCCGGCGCCGCTCCCGGAACACCGGAACACGCAAACAAACGGCGCCCGCCGTCTGAGCGGGCTTGTTTTCCCTTCGCGTGCGGCATCGGCCGCATCCGCGTCTGAGTTGTTGGCCGTGCGGGAACGCGGAGCGGTGCAGAGCGACTGAGGCTAGTCGGCGTCATTACGGGACAGTGAGTGTTGGTTGTTGGAGCATTTTGGGCTGGACGTTTGCTGTGTGTTTTCCACTTCGACGATGGAGCACGTCGTCGGGGAAGCGCCGTCGAAGCGTGGCGAGTGCTCTCCATTCTCAAGTGGAAAGCGCGATGTCGAGCATATTTCATCGCAGCACAGCGCTTCCATTTCAGCGGGGAACGCCCGGTGGTGAGCGTAATCCATCGCAATACAGCTCACCCTACCGCGGCCTCTGAAAGGGCTGCAGCCGCGCCGAACAAAGCCGCCATTAGCGAGCGGCACAAAACAAGACGCGCGGCGCGCCGCCGCCGCTCCCCAAATGGAGGCCATCACTCGATCGGCCGCGTATCCAGCGTGCACGTGCACCTCGCCGTCTCCCCCGCGCGGACGGCGGCCGGCCCGGGCGCTCTCCGTCGGCGGCGGCGGCCGGCCGGGCCCGGCGCGTGTCGGCGCGGCCAGTGTCCACTGCCGGCGGGAAATGACCGCCGCCGGCCGGCGCCCCGCTTCCGCCGACGGCGGCGCCCCGACGGCGCCCGGCCGGCGCCCCCGGCCGGCCTAACGACCCCACTTGTCACCGGCCGCCGCCGGCCGTCGGCCGAGAGCGGGGCGCGGGGGGGGGCTGTCACCGCCCCGTCGCTCCGGCCGACGCTCCGTCTCCCCGACGCATCGCCTCCGGCTAATTGCCCCCGGGGCGCTCCCCTGACCCGGCCCGGCGCGCCGCCGCGCGCCGCTCCGCGCTCCGTCAACTCCAATTTGGTCATTTAATTTCTCGTCGGCGCTGCGTTATTGTTGCACGGCCGGCCGGCCCGCGTCCACTCGTACTGGCAGGCGGCGCGAGTGCATTAGGCCAGAAAGCGCGGAGGCGGTTTATGGGACATCAATCTGGCGACGCTGGACGCCGTGATTCGGTAGTTTTCCGGGCGGATGGGCGCCGCGCAGGAGCCGCTGCCCGCCCCGCAGCGAGGGCCTATCGACTGACCACCCGCCCCGGAGTCGGCGTCTTCTCCACGGCCACCAGTGCTTGGCTCTCGCCTTTCTCAAGAGTCGCCTTTTCTGCCGGATTGGGACGGCGTCCTCCTGATCTGGCTCTGTCTCTGCAATCGGCTCTCGTTACCCGACCGTTGTTCGTTCTGAGAACGCGTCACGGCTCTTCGTTGACGCTCGGCAGAAAAACAAACATCTGGCATATCCGTGTATCACGAAATTTCTTGCAGGCTTTCCAAGGATATCAACAAAATGGCTCCTGTCATGCTACCCGTCTCTGGGTTTTGGTTCATTCGTGGCCGTCGGGATAACAGTGTCTGACGGCCCTCTACTATCCACCTATTCGCAAGATGAGCGAAACGAAAAGCATGCCGGGAAGGTACGATCGCTTTATGCTGCTGAAAATGACGATAAAGTGCATAAAATGAGTTCTATCTGACGATGAGTCGTAGCTGATAATTGTGCTCATTGTCCCACAATTGTGCATCCTGCTCGTAAATACTTGCAGACAGAACAATGGCAAGAGGTTTAACGACAGAAATGTTTATCCATCTCGTTTTCAACTGTCAGGCATATCTGTCGTATCATATCCGTCCGTATCTGAATCGTAAACGATAATGCTGAAATATGCTGCTCTGTATATGTAGGCCCTAGGATTACAGCAGGATGCAGTAGACCATTAAGTCATTTTACTTCGCCCTGAAAAGCAGGGTTGATTCCCTTGGATACGGCAAACAAACAGTTCTGAACCAGTGGCGGAATTTTTGAAATTAGTTATTTGTGGTATGGTATTTAGCACATTACGTATGTAAGCATGCCCTTGACCTCCAACTTCATATATGAAATGCTTTGTAGAGGCTTCTTTCCTTCGGAAGTTCAAACGAATTCAGCGTGCGCCAGATACAACAACGATAGGATGTTTCTTTACCGTCTACTCTGTAGGCCCATTGCGGCTCTTTCTCCTAACAATACCAAAACCGAAACAAAAACGCCCCACGTCACACCTCAATTTACACCATTTGCCCGAGGGCCGCCGCCAACATGGCGGCCCGTTCGCCTCGGTGGAGCCAAACGACCCGTGCGCCGCTAAAATCGGGCGCTGAAGGGTACCAAGTCACCCGACAAATGGCGCCGCTAATAAAAACGTCCACTTCGTATAGTAAATTGCCGGAATCCATTACTTGGGTGGCGAGCGGAGGCCGCCGCCGGGCTGTCGGCGGCCGGCGGTCGGCACCGCGCCGCTCAGCCTCGAGAGGACCCGTCCGGGGCGGCGGCTCCACCTGAAGACGATGGGGCTCTGGCCGATAAAATGGGACTCTGCCATTGGAGTAGGCGTGCATTCAAAGTTCGTAGGACCATACCCATTTTTGGACAATTTTCCCCCAATGCAGAAGTATGAACGCTAATGTTAAAAAGCATTACAAGTTGAAAGGCCTGCTGTCAGGCTTTTAGGAACGCCTCCCTATCTGTCCTATACAGTGCTACACATATGGGTCCTGCGTGATGAGGATGAGATCTGCCTGCTAAGGATGGAGAACTGCCTGATGAGGCCGACGCGGCCACAGTCGTACGGATTCCAGTGAGAATCCTGGACTCGGCCGACTCCGCTGCTTTGCAGGACTCGGCGCCGCTCGACTGCGGTAGCTGGAGTCCGCTCCGCTCGATCGAGTTGTCACGGGTCAACGGAATCGGCGTCCTGACTCGGCTCTGCGGTCCTGACTCGATTAGACCGTCCCGAATCGGCGAAGAGGTTCCGAGCTACAGATAAAAAAATCGTTTCTGCTAACGCAGGTTTTTTTTTACTGTAATCCTTAATCGTGTTTTGGGAAGAAAACATATTTTACGGAAAGGAGTACTGCATCAAAAAATGCGGATCGTCATCGTCTCGCACATTCCACTGTTCGCTAGCCTCTCAAAACACGCACCATCAGCCGCGGCGGCGGTCATTCACGGCCCGCGCCCACCGCCTTCTCCGCGCCGACTGACAGACCGCCCCTCGGCCGCTGAGAAATGAGAGGCCACATCGGATAGCTCTGGCCGCCGGCGGGCACCCCTCCCCCGCGGCTATACATCATCCCCCTCTGCGGCCGAGTCGAGGGCCGGCGCTGCTCTGAAGCGCACCCTCGCCGACGCCGCCGCCGGAAAAGGATTCGCAGGAAGCGGTCCGGACCGCCGCTGTGACCCGGACGCAGCCGGCGCCGGAAGCAGGCCACTTCCGGCGACGGCCGCACGTCGATCGGCGTCGAGCCGTCCCGCCGCCGCTCCCTGCCAGATACGAAATGGAGCTTTCGCACAGTTTTGACGTCGTCGCTGTCTTGGGTGGCAGCCGCCAGGCGTTTGCGTCGCTATGGAAAATGGGTTTCCGTTTACGCAACACTCGGCAACTCTAACTTCCTGAGAGGTTGACAAAACAATGGCGGCAAAAGGCACTTTGTGATACTAGTAAGCGGATATTTTCACTTTCGCGAAAGCACATGTCTTAAACGTACGAAAAGGACCTGCTGGTCAAGCTTTGGATGTATAGTCAAGCATTGTGTGCGTCCAAAGAAATATACATTTAATGGGCCGTTATTGAAAGCTTTTATGTATGCCTTTGCACCAATAATGTCGTTATGTGTGCACGCATGTGGGATGGTGCAGTGGTGTCAATGAAGTGCGTTTTGAAGGATACATTTTGCTTTAAGCTTAATATTCAAACCATTCGGTTTTTTAGGCAAACTACTCTAGAACCTCACAGCTATGAAATGACGCAATACTTCTTCAGGCAGGACAATTTCGTTTTTGTTGCGAGTTTTTGTGCGTGGATGTGTGTGTATGTGTGTAACAACTGGCAATGAATCAGGGAGAAAAGATCTGTTGAACACGCTGCGCTTAAAATGATGATGCCCCTAAATCCTGAACATATTCGTATCTCGGGTACAGCCCTCTAGAAACCGGGCATTTTCTAGAAATCGGGGGGCACCTGGAAGATGTAGAAACCCGCTTGTCATCAGTAGCTGACGTTAAGTCAGAAATAAAACGTCTCCGCTCTCAGCAAGAGCAGCGACTTGTGTTTCCCACTCACACAGGCTCGAGGCTCATGGAGGCAGAGCCTCCTGTGATGCTGTTTTGCCTCCTTCGTCCCTAGAGTAAATTCCGGCCTTGCCCTGAAGGAAGGAACCCCGGAAACTCGAGAAAAAACCCTAAAACCCTTGCTGCTCTACGAGTGGTTGTATTCACCGTTCCGTGTAAATGTCAGTGATGCCCTGTAGTAGATACCTCGCAGTAGATTTCAGAAGAAAAAGGATCCTTTAGCTTCCTGATGAGACGGCATAAACAATACCAGAGAACGTGAAGTAGTGTTCTTAAAACCCTAGGCATAATGATGTACTCGAGACCTGAAACGAGTTGATAACTCGTCGGTACCGAACACCTAATAATGACTATCCCCAACAAATGCTGGATAGTGCCTGCGTTAGTTTGTTTTCCTCCGCTGGGTGTCGCTACAGTCTCGCGCCCGAATTTATGGTGTGCCGCATGGCTTGAATATTACAATTTAGTCAATAGATGGCACGGCCAGTATCGCCAACAGCTTCCAACCTGAATGTAATTCCACGGGCTCCGTTAGTCAAGGGGCTGTGTTACAGGCAGGAAGCCAGGATATTCCTCATGGGGGAATTTTGACATTCTTCAATTTTAACAAAATTCCACACGGACAAATTTTGAGATATGGCACTGGATGATGACTGAACTCATGTTTCACACACAAGAAAAATATATAATGTTTGCTTTTGCAGTATACATGTGCCTACCAAACCGCTGAATATCTAGCGTAGACCGCTTGGCTCAGAGGGGCATGGCCCCCATAGCCACCTCCCTTTGCTGCGCCCCTGTTGTGATGGGACATCCCCCCAGTTCATGTGAAATTCAACATCTTGTGTATTGGAAAGGAACACGCAAGTTGTATGGAAACGAAATCCTACGAAATGATCTTGTCTTGCAACAGCTTTGTGGCGAAGCGGGAGTCTTTGTAAAACCCAAAAGTTTCGTCACTCGTTAGGAATTCATTGGTATTGCATGCAGGGGTGGATTTCTTTGGGATTGTGACAAAATCGCTTGGGCTCTCTCCATATTTTCGAGAACCAGTAGTACGTCTATGGGAATACACATGGCTGGAGATTTGCGAGTATTCTCGGTGGGTGAAGGGGGAGGGGATTGGCTTGGATTACAGACCGACGTCCGGTCATTGGCACGGGTCTTAATGTTAAAATACCTAAAAGGTGAGTGGTTTAGAACTTACCATTCCCGGGGACCTCGGTCATGGGAATGCATCACCACAATGGTCCGCTTAATGCAAAATCCCATCTGTTTCCTCCGATGTTCCCTTCAGCCTCCCCTGAAAACCTCCATGTCGGTATGTAACGACTGTTCGCGAAATGGACAACTAGATATCGACAATAACGAAATGGACAATTAGAGAAAACAGCTCGTCTGGCCATCTTAATCTGGTCTGCGTGCATCAGGTTTGCATGTGTTGTTAGTAAAAGGATTCAGGAGTTATGTTTCCGAAGGTGACTACTGGAATTAATTACGGCCTCAGGCTTCCTGGCCTCTAATGACCAGTTTGGAACTTTGTGGGGCGCGTAATTAACAAAGCCTATTATGTTCCAATTTGAATTTTCAATCTGATTTTCACCAGTGTTAAAATATTTGTTTTGCCTTGTTGCATTCCGCAGGAGTGATTTGTCTTTTCCGATATTTTGCACCCAAGGAATATCATCGGAAACATCATTTGGGTCTATGATGTTGTCCGCTGTCTTTTCAAAGTCGTTCAACTAGGTAATAGTAATTCGAAGCGCGCAAAAAAAACTATCTACTCAATAGGTGCTTGGAAGGGAAAACGAGCATGCGACGCAATTTGGGCGACTATTCAACGTTTTAAACAAATAAGCTATCTTGAGGTGAGAACTCAATGATTTAATGTCACCCTGATATGACATTACTAGCACAGAAAAAACGTCGCAGCTATGCTGGGACGGAACGGCTGCTAAATTTGATTTTTTATGGAACTTTTTCGGCTTACTGTCTCGCACGAAACACACCAGTAAAACGCCTCGTGTGCACATTCGTGTTTAATTCCAACACGTTTCTTTGATGGGCATGGCTTGAGCGGGTTGAATGAGGGAGTGCCCGTTTCGGTGTCGTAGTGTTCTGACGCGTGCGTCATACAACTGAAAAAAAGAAGCGTTTGTTTGCGTTTTGCATGGCGCAGTACACAAAGTTTCCGCCTTTATGTGCAGTATTTTCCATCGCTAGTTTTCGATAATCCTGTTATCAGTCATACATTTAAAGGAAACAGTTTCTATGTTTTCATCGGCACAAGCTTGCAACAACAACGTAATCTCTCAGACCATGTCTCATTTGCCTTTTCCCATGGGAAGCACTCAAATTTGAAACAGGTCTCCAAGCGCCTTAAAAGAGCATCGATGCGAATAACACGGCGTTTACGCACGCGACTGAATGCCTCTCATGAGCAGGCAGGTTTTTTTAAAAAAAAGTTTGCTCGGATCACAATCATGAATCTAACTCCAGTTTAGAAGCGCAGTTACCATTCCTGTGCATTTTTTTGTTGCTGACGCTTGCAAGCAGCACAGTGCATGTTTTCTCTGGGCGTGCAATTCTCTTGGAATGGCTCTCGTCATGCACAGGTGTCCAAACGTCAGCTATCACCTCATATCACCCCTCGCGAAGGAAGGAAAACTGATCAAAGTTTTCATAACCAATCACTTCAGTGGCAAGTAGAGCTAGGTCGCGTGCAAGGCCTCGCAATGCTCGCGGGTGTTGTTTGATGACACCCCCTAAACGAAACAGCCGTCGGCCTACTCCTCAGGTCAACCGATGGGAATGTTGACATAGCCGAGCCAAAGTAATGCAATAATTCAGCCCAGTGCTGGAACACAATTTCACGGTCTGACATCACGTAGCAGCAGTCGCCGGTTAATGTTACATATACTTGGGGATTTCTGACAATTCTCCGACGCTAACCAGACTTTGCGAATTTTTGCTGCAACAACAACAAAAAACTGCACATATGTGGTTCCGATGACGGGCTGAACGAAACTCGGCGGCCTACCCAACTAATCTCCGAAGCACACTTCTACCTCACGCCACCATCCGCACCGTTACGGCGTTCGCCGTCAGCTCGACCAAGTATGTGGGTCTCGACTTCTTAGCGCTGGAAAGGTCTTAGACCATTCGACTTCATTGTAAGATAATTGTATCAATGGTCGCTTAGAGCTAAAAAAGCACGCTTAGACAAACTGCATGAGCGCACCCTTAACAGGGAGGTAGATACTCGTCAGAGTTATTTTTAAAGTTAACGCGTGTTTCTGAACCCATTTACACCTTTTCCGCTGCGCTTAACTATCCATGATTTATAAGAAATTCCTTGATAGGGACTTCAAATTTTGTAACATGGACACGAATGGAAACTTCTCTCTGTACGTTTTTATTGCGGTACTAGGTGAGAGCAGGGGGAGTGAAGCCATGGACCCTATTTTCCGGAAAATTTAACATTAGCCCTATGGGTGTTGACTGTAAAGGAACGAACCCAAATCACCCTTGATCCCCACCACACTCACGCCCTTTTGTTGAGGGCTCCCACGTCCCTACGTCCGTATGTCTAACGCATACTCAAATGATACTGTGTTGAAAAAGAAACGAGATGGTTGCAGTACAAACAAAAGTTTAACAGGATCTCCCAGTGGCACATGTTCTGTTTTGGAGCGCAGACACGAGCCGTCCCTGGCTTCCCGCTCTTAATATCGTTCTTAACCACCGTCGTTCATCTGTTCCAAGCGGGAAGACGTGACGTCATGAGGCGACGCCGATATCAAGCATCAGTCCGAAATGCCAAGACCGGAGGATCGCAAACAAAAGCAGCAGAAAATAGCGTTGCGGCAGCCGATTACACCACGGACGCTCTTGGTTCGTCACCCTGTAGCAAACAAGCAGTTTGGAATGCAAACAAGGCGCTACGGCACGGGTGGTTGGTGCTTGTTATCACATATGCATAACACGTTTAACCTGGGCTAAACCGGTTTAGTTTGAAATATGTTACAAAGCACGGACCAGAAGAAGAACATGAGTATAATGGGATTGTTTGACGTTGCTTTCTCTGTTAGCCTTTCAGAACGACAAATTAGGTTGCGGCACACCGTTAAAAGAAGACCTTTTATTCATAGGACGTCTAAAATGGACTTGTTTTTAAGATTTCGTAACTCCTTTTGTAGTCTCCTCTTTACATCCCTACTAAAGACAGGTTAGGTGTCAGCTGTGTCGCGCGTCATTATCCGGACTTTGCCCGTGTTCCGCCGCAGCTCCAGTGACCGTCACCTTCCCAGCATCCGTGGCCGGAACCAGCGTCACCACCAGCGGCCGGCGCTCCGGCGCGGCGTCGGCCGCGTGACGTCACGGCGTGTGACGCTGCACCTCTGTCGTGATTAGTCACCGGATCAAAGAGGCCGCGCCGACTGATGCACCGCGTCGATACCGGGCGGCCCTTCTGGGCCGATTTACGATACGGGTGCCGCCGGCGCCGCACCCGTCTGCGGCGCCGTCAACAGGCCCGGCCGACGGCGGCGGCGGCGGCGGCGGCGGCAGCGGCAGCGGGGGCGGGGGCGGCGCGACCAACCGAGTCACTTCCTCCCCACCAGCTCCGATCACGCCGTCCGGCGCACCCCGGTCAGGCACTTCTGACGCGCCCGGTCAGGCGCCCTGAGTGACACATTCCCGCCAGGCATTCCGTCTGACCCACCGTGGTCAAGAAGCCTAACCTGACACGAATTGCTCACGCGGCACACCGTGCCTGACACACCCCGGTCAAGCATCCCTCGCCTGACACACTCAAAGACATGAAACAGCCCTCACGACTCATCTCGGCCGCGAGGTACCGTCTGCCGCAGCGGCGCCGCAGCCGGCGGCCTCGGCGTGGCCCGACAAAGCGCCGGCAGTGCGGCCGGCAGCACGCCAATGGGGCCGGCGTCGCTCGCGCCGCACCAGCCGTCGGGCGGCGCCCCGTCCCGATACACATCGTCCTCAGCGGGCGGCGGCGGCCGGCCCGGCGACGCCGGCCTAATTCCGTTTGACAAATTCCGGCGCGGCTCGCCGACGCGCCGGGGGGCCGTCGGCGCCTTTGCCGGCGATCCGTATCGGCGCGGTGCAGATTTCTTCATCGCCGCCGACGAGAATGCCATAATATTTGCCCGCGAAAGGAGAGTCCATTACGTTAATTACGGGGCCGGTAAAAGGATGCATTAGGCGGACGCGGCCGGACGCGGCGCGGTGGTCGCCGCCGGCGGCCGATCGCCGCGTGAAAAACGGCCTCTGCCCTCCGTTCGGAGCCGGCCCGGTGTGCTGATCAATGTTCGGAGCCGCTGGACCGATGGCCGACAGCCGGCCCACGGCTTGGGAAGGGGCAGGGGGTCTGTCCGTGTCAAGAGACGCTGGGAGTGTTCCGCGCAGCATTCAGGGCTGCTAGACTGGTGGTCCGTGCTGGAGGCGTGGCTGACAGATTTGGATCTGTTCAGCGTTGACAGTCGGCGAGCTACATTATGGTGTCATCAGATTGGAGGCCGTCACTGGCCTAGTTTTGAAGATCTAATGGATGGCGGCAGAGTAAATATGCCTACAGGACGGATGTCAAACAATGAATCTCACAACTGGTCTATGAATTACAATGTGAGTTGCATGTAACATTTATTCCATGCAAGATAATTGAATATATAGTCTAATTCTAGCGCAAAAAACTAAATTGAGAGGGCCTCCGGTGTGTCCCAGTCTCCTGCCAGGGTGATACCACGACGGCCCCGACCGAATCAGGATGATGCCTCAGTCCCGTGTCAAGTTGACACTCCCGGACCTCGGGCGTGACCCGGTCCCGCACCAGAGTGACACCCGGGGCCTCCGGTGCTGCCCGGTCCCACGTGAGGAGCGTTTTTGCCGGCCCTGCCGGCGCCGCCGATGGGATCGGCTCGGTCCACCGGTCGCCGTGCCTCCGTCCGACAGCATTAGGAGCGTTTAGCGGCGCCGACAGTTTGTCTGCCGAGGATGAAAGGGGCCGCCGGCCGCCGGCAGCCGCCGCCGCTCGTTGTCCCTGAGACCCACTGTCGCCGCCAGGGGGCGCTGTGGTACGGCGGCGAGAGGTAAGGGGGGGGGAGGTGACGACACAGACGACAGATCACCCGCACGGAGAGGACAGTCCGTGCGGAGGACACTCCATCCCCAGCACACGTTGTGCGCAGTAGACGGCGACGTCCAGCAGAACGTTAGCCGTTCGACGGAGGACTCTTTTCAACTGTCTCAAACGGGAATTGGCGGTTTTACTACGTCCGGCAGAGGACGTTTGCCTCTCTGCGCCGTGTTCTGACTAGCACTGCAGTTCCTCCGTTCGAGACAGGGACCTCCCCTCGACGTAACAGGCATTCTGCCCAACAGAGGGGCCTTGGGCTCAACTAATTCCGTAACGCCAGACTCTTCGACCAGCCGCAGACAGGTCAGCTTTCGGGAACATAACGTCTACCCTGCGGAGCCCCTGTCTGACGGTGAAGATCCCCAAACCTCACGTGAAACAGCGTTGGACCCTGCTCTTAGAAGCGGAGTCGGCACCTCGCTTATCACAGCCATTCAAAAATAAGTATTTGTCGGATTTGAGAAGTAATTAAGAAAACATGAAGGGTGTATGTGGTCTACTAATCGCGACGGACGTGTTTTGTAATTTCCGTTGCGGCCGTAGAATGCAGAATGTTTTGCAATTGTATGTTGTCTTCAAACTATTTCCGCTGTCCACTCACACGATGCATCCCAACTGCCACCTGTCCGCAGCCACCGTCACTAACGTCATCAAGCACTGACATAAATTCGTGACAAAGAAAGAGTTGATGAGAAGAAAGACAGCGAAAGAAAGACAGATGAAACAAAGAAAGACAGAAGAAAGACTGATGAGAAGAAAGAAAGGAACCGGAGGGAAGGCTGACGTACGTACGCAGAAAGATCAGTAGACAGACCAATGAATAACAAGAAATGCCGACAAAAAATAAACAAGCATACGGACAAGCCGAGATACCAGCACGCAGACAGACACAGAAGCGAACAGCTAGACAACTAGACAGAAAGGCAGCCAGCTAGACAGACGGAGATAGGCGCGCAGCGTCGACTGACCTGGCTGGCGAGCTGCTGGAAGGCCGGGTTGTTGGGGTCGAGCCGGTCCAGGTCGGTGTTGAGCGCGAACTCGGTGAGCGCCTTCCAGGGCGGCTGGTAGGCCTGCACGTCCACCATCTGGCCGGGCAGCGGGCTGCCGTGCCGCACTGGCGAGCTGGCCACCAGCGGGATCGCCTGCATCTGGCCGATGGTGCCAAACCGTCCGCCGCTCTGCGGAGGAGAGGTGGCTGTTACAGCTGAGCGCGGGGTCGGGAATTAGACGCAGACCTTTGTCGCCGCTCGGCAGGGCCGTCGGCCGTTCACGGTCGGGTAGAGACAGCCACGATGACCAGCCGTCGCACCGAGCCAGGACATTTAACGACTCAGAACGGTCGTAGAAAGCTGGACAGGACGGATATGTGAGGCTTAGTGCACAGGGCTCCACGTCAGATGAATGCACTACCATCACACATTCGTCATCTGAGTGGAGCACCCTTCAGACGGAAAGTAAAGGCACATCTGCGCGTTCCCCGCGATTATCAGTAAGCCCTCCTATCAGCGGTGGCATCAGGTTCGGCTTTATATTTGTATTTTCTGTATACTGGGTATGTCTGTTTTTATCCTGCATGCTCATATCCGCATTTTATTGACGTGAGGACCATAATAGCCACATGTACTGTGGATGGCTTTCAATAAAGTACTTGACTTGACTTGACTTGGTACTGCCAAAAATTCAAGTGCGGCTTTGAAGCTCGGCAAATGAGGCTGCAAGATATCGCAGCAACAAAATAACAGAAAAAATGGCGTGAAAATGAGATGTAGTGCATCATTTTCATCCAATGAAATCCATCGCAGTGCGCGTATTCAAAAATATACCGTTGAATCTGAGCATCCTTTGGGTCCGGGCTGTCGTTTTTTACTGGCCAAGTAGCGCTCAATGCCTATCAATCTTGCTTCAAGCCCTACCCATGTTTCTTTCAGCCCATCAACATTTTAAACCACAAATGTATGCAGAAATCTAGATGGAATATCAAATTGAACCGAGAACTAGGAATTTCTTACAACACACTACCGCTTGCGCAGGTAAGTTGATGATGGGTGACATAAATGGTGTGAAGATAAGATACCTTATGAGGACTGATGTCAGATGGATGAGGAGACGGACAATATAGTTCGATGTGTGGCAGGTGCTTCGCTGGAGTCCAGGCACCAGGTCCAAAGGCACCTCTATTTAGCCGGGTCCAGAAGGGTCAGTCAGTTACGGGCGCCCGTGCCGCAGAGCTGCACGGAACCATAAAACCTCTCCAGCGCTGTCTGATTCGATTCCTTCGACAAAATTATTCCATGTCAAAGCACGTGAATAACAGCAACCTACTATTGACTCTGAATCAAGTCTCAGCGTCACTCACTTGCACAAACCAGAGATAAATTTATCTTGAAGAAAAAGAACTCATATAGTGCTTAGAAGTTTTGCTTTCGCAAAACTGCCTGTCTCATTCTAGGGGTCCAACATAATAAGAACGAATATTAGGGCGTCAAACTAGTAATGTTTTTTGCTTGTTTTATTCCACTTTTTGTGATATGTATTTCGTGCCACATTTTCGCTAAACAATAGTTTTCTACATCAGACTGAAACTTTGTAAAATGAACTGGGAGTGACCATCCATTCTCAGGACTTCAAATCATTATAGGTGCGCACCTCATGTGGTGGCATATAAATCCCACAAATCTTTGTGGGAGCCGAACCAATACTGGAAATGTCAAAGCACCCACAAAAGTAAAGAAAACTTTTGTATATACCCTTATCCTATAGTTCATCATTGATGCTGCTTCCTTAACGTTTGATCGTAAACGATAGGTGCAAAACCGGACTTTAAACTAACTCCTAGCAATAATTTTTTCGCTCTGAAACATCGAACATAAAAAAATTAGTCCGACGGTCGTAACATCTTCAGAATGTAACCTGTTCAAAAGTGCACTGTATTTTTACTTTCCTAATTAAAAGAAACAGGATAGGCAAAATATAGTCTTCTGTTATACACATCAAGTAAATATATATGCACATACATATGCGTATACATACATATGTATGTACACACATGCCCTATAAGTCATTTGATAAAAGAAAAAATGAAACATTGCCGTCGATCAGAATAAAATGGGTTAATTCCGTTGAGCAAATCACATTCGGGGGAGGTTAGCTTGTTGGACCCTCGGCTCGGCCCCACCAACCATCTACGCAAAATGACGCCACTAGTTCGGGAGACATCGGATCCAGTATTTAAAAACGGATTATTGCTCGAGGGGTTGTCAACTTCTCAACAAGCCTATCTTTTCTAGAAGTTGTACTACAGTCAGTATCAATCAGACTTAAGTGCATTTGAAGCTGACCGTGAATGCTTCCCTCAAGATGATCATACGCACAAGGCACCAGAGTGTACTGAAGTTGCTAAAATTCATGACTGACGATGATGGCCTTAAATTTTTTGAAAATTTGCCAAAGCTGAAATAAAATTTCAAAGAGGTTAAGAGCATCAGCTATCCGCAACTTGCAGTATTAAGCCAATGTAATGACAGCTAGGCCTATGCAATGCAGACAGGCCGCCTTATCAGCTCGTCGTAAATCATCTTCAAAGCCAGGCGTGCAGTGCATGCGCCCGTGTCAGAGCGCGAGGAGTGATGGAATGACGGGCCTAGATTACACGGGCAAAACTGATGAAATTTTCGTGAGATTTATATTCTTATCGCAATGAAAGCCTTTGTACTTGTCAATTGTAAGCCGCCAATTTACTTCAAAGGCTTTTAAACAAGTTCATTGAGGACGACGAATCCCCAGAGAGCTATATAACTATCAATGATAGTCTCAGGGCGGCGGCAAACGATTCACAACTGTCACTAGCCATTGCAAGCCGCAAACTGAAATACACGACGTTTGGAAAAAAAAACTATGGACTATTGTACTAAATAACTACTGAAAACATTATTGACTGAAGTGCAGGTCTGTAAGTGATTCGAAACTGGGAATCGTTTTAATTCTGATCCACAGCCCAAGAAGTTTGTTCTGATTCTGATTCTGATTCACATGAGAAGGCACAGAATCGATTTGATTCTGATTCAAAGAACGTATTTGACTGCAAGAAATCGATTCGATTCATGATTCGATTTTATGCCAAATAACAAAAAAACGTGTTAGTACATTTGTTGTCGTAAATGTCACAGCCAAGCCCTGTCTCATCCCAAGGTCTGTTCAAGATTAAAGAATGGTAATCGGGAACAATGGTAAGTCGTATCGTGTAGTGCATGACATTTTTATGTATGGGCATAGAGCACCGTGTCCAAATTCAATTTGCATCGCGTGCCAAGATCAGGCACGTAGCCAGAATTTTCCTCGGGGGGAGGGGGCAAATGTCAAGTTTTGTCATGGCCACTGACATATTTTTTTGGAATTTTTGGGGAAAATGCAACAATTTTACTTCATCAACCTCATATTTAACGCAAAGGAAAAACATGTGATGTTTGCTTTTGTAGCATATATATGACCCACTATTCCGTATTCCGGCAAAATCGTGGAATATCCAGTGTAGAACGCTTGGCTCGGAGCGAGGGGAGGGGCTTGGGGGCACGTAGCCAGGGGTCTCCCACGCCCACCTGGCTACGTGCTTGATGAGGATGCAAAAAATCCCGATGCATAAATGTGTTAGTGTTTAGGGTTAACGGTGTGGATAAAAAAATGTTCACGAATCACCCACAAATAAAGCTTCTTACATTTATTTTGACCAGGTGGAAACAACAGCAAAGGAAGTCCTTCATTTCCCATTGTATCATAACACGAATTTTCATTTCCTATTCTCATTTAGTCATTTGCTCTCAAGGTTGATAGACCCCATTATTCTTCTGATAATATTGACAATAAATCGTTACAACCATTAGATTAACAAAGCATGCATTCAAATAGATCAGGACTTGTGAATCGATTCCATGAATCGATTACCAACAGCTTTGTGAGTAGATTCCTTCGTGATTCTTGAGCCAAAAGGCCAATCTGATTCCGATTCTGGTTCACAGTTTTTGAATAGGAAGCCGATTCTGAGTCTGATTCACAAGAAGAATTGGTGGATCAGAATCGATTCTGATTCGGTTATGAATCGCCCACAAATCTGCTGAGGTGAAAAATGCGAAAAACTGTTAAGCGAAAAGTGAAAGAATTCCTTTTGCTTTTTCGGCGCAAAGTTCGTAGTCTGGAACACTGTGATTTGCTGTCATGCTGAGACATAGTGTAGGCGCTTACGTCATTCTGCATGAAGATGGGAATGAAATATTCTTATCGTTTTGTTGCAGCCTATTACCGGCCACGAATAAACATGCAAAAATATGACGTTACTTTAACATAACTTAAAAAACCTACAGTTGAAAAAGACTAAAAACGGGCCGTTTTGAAATCAGTTGTAATATGAGCTGCTCGCGCAGTTTTGCATTGCATTTGCTCGTGCACCTGGTCTCGCCATGACAGCCACACACTTGGCCTATAACTGCGATAACGTATGTCATACCACCATGGACAGATACATGTTTCCTGCACCCGGCCTTTAAGGATAGGAATACTTCGAAAAGAAAGGGTTTGCTGGCAGGATTAAACAGACAGCTGATAAGTCTGAGAAGAGCAATCTCGATGGTAATCGATGGCGGAAGGCAGCCATTTCCGCTTTGGGAAGCATTTCATGCTTAAAGAAATAAATGGCATAATAAAACCAGAAGTCATCACTGTCTGGGTCACCACTAAAATGGACAGAATGTTCTTTCGGCCTGCAAAGTAATTCCGTTTCGGGTATGCCTCCTGAAAGTGACGGAGCGTTCTCCGTCACTTTCTAAACTCTAAACTAGGAAATCTTTGACCAGTTTCCCACGACCCAGCTGAGCTCTCTAGGCCAGCAGTGCGCAGATGAAGAGCATTATTGGCCGGCAGTGACAGCGGCCGGACGGCGCGTCGCTGGCCACTCACGCCGCGTGTCCCCAAGCACGGCCGACCGGGAAATAATGGCCTCTGAACGCTAAATAACGAGCCGCGCGAGGCCCGACGACGGTCCGTGACGCCGCGACGACGCGGTGCGACGCGACGATCGGGTGATAGCCGCGGCGCGGCGTCGCGGCCGGCGGCGCGCGCGGCGCCGTCGTCCGAGCGCGGAGTACGTTTCCCTGTAGGCGGCGACGGATTTACGGCGCCATCTCGGCGGCCGCGTCCGCGCGACGATGGATGGCGTGCGAGCGCTCATTACGGCGCGCCGCCGTGGGTATCCCATCACAAACACGCCCAATAAGGCCGCAGCGCGGGCGGCCGGCCGTCGCCCGCCGCGCCGCTATCGCCGCCGCCCGCGTCGCGCGCCGCCACCGCCGCCGGCGCCGCTCGCCGACCGTCCCGAGGCCGGGTCGGAGCCCGGGCGGGGTCGAGCTGGACCGGTCGGCGCGAACGACGGGGCCGTCTCGCCGGCGACGACGAACATTTCCGAGGCTGAATCCGACGCCACACGACTGTTGTCGCGGCCGCACCTGACTACAGGACGATCGCCGCGCGGTGCCTGACCTCCGCGGGAAGTGGCGCGGTTTCCCGCGTGCGGTCGCGGCGCTGAGAGCCGGCCCGCGCCGGCGGGCGGAGGCGGCCGCGGGCCTGGGAACGGCCGGCGACGGCTGCGGCGGCCGGCCCGGCGGCGCTCGCCGCCCGACGGCCGGCGCCGCTCCAAAATGGCGCCGGCCAGAATGCCAGGCATTCTGTCTTTGATAGAGCTTTTAGATCGGAAATATTCTCCGCCGGCCGGTGAAATCTCAATCGGTATCTAAATGATGCCGGTTGTCCGTGCGCCGCGCGCGCCTGTGTTATTGCCACGCTATCGGCCGCATCGGCACGGCCCAAGAAAACATTTTACCGAACAATTCGGCTAATACGACGGCTGATGGGTATCGGCGGGCCCGGGTCTTATGGCGCTGGTTCTCCTTCGCCGCGGCCCTGGGCGGAGGACAGAGCGGGGCGGCGCGGCACGGGCACGGGAGGACAGATCCGGCCCGGCAGATAATGCCGCCAGTCACAACAGGGCGCGATCGGCTGCCGCCCGGACGAGCCGACTCTCCGGCGGCGAACGCGGAGTCCGGAGAGGCGGCTGATCGGGTCGGAGCAGGCCGGTCCTGGCCGGCTGCGGACCGATCTAGTTTACACGCTGTTCGCCAGAGCGTGACGTTCAAATCCGGCTTGCAAAAGCATGGAATGGGTGCGTGTGGTGCCCCATCGTATGGTCGTGGCTGAGGAACAAAAACAAAAAGAAAAAAAACAAAAACTGACGAGACACTTCTCAGGGTACCCGAGGGGTAGAAAAGAGACCACACTGTTATGTCAGGGGTCATAAGGCATGACAAAGCGACAGAGACCCAACCAGATTTTCGCGACATGGTTTTGGGTTCTTGCCGGGAAACTGTAAAATGGCAACACAGGTCAATGCATGCAGTGATAATTTCCGAGGCTGTTAAATGCAAAGGTTTTGGAAGCATCATCGCCATAGACTGTTCATAATTTCCGTACCACAACTCTCGTCAGGAGTGGTATCTGGAACAATGCTAACGACGACAGCCATGCGAAAGTTACTAACACCACGAAGCCTTCCTCGTCAAAAGCATTCCGTAGGATTCTATCCTATGCGGAGTTGCCTACAGTCTTGGTTTAGCATTCAAATAATTTCTGATTGCGGTCCCAACGTAACACTTGGTATGGACTATCGAAACACTCAAACGCCAAGCGAGCTGAAGAATTGTGAAAACTAAGTAGCAACACAAAGCATCTATTATGAACGTTTTTTTCATTTAAGCGATGGCATTTATTTCGAAAATTATATACGATTTTTTTACGAATCCAACCGTTTCAAACTACCGCAAGCCTTCCCATGAGTTTTTTTGCAAAGATGAACAATGGATTCGTTTCCTTAAAAAACGTCAGCAACGAGGGAAGCATTATGCTGACCTTGAGTGCCCCAGATAATGCATCAACAAAAAACATTCTTAGCTCCGTACAAAGCAAATTGATCAGAGCTGGATATGACATGATCGCTCGACATTCTAAGAAGCCATGGCGTCGCAGGTGCAATAAATACGATTAAACTATGGCCGAGCGGCGAGCGGTGACTCCACAGGTAATCTCCCTTTATCGCTGCAAATTGAGAAAAGCGCATATGGATGAATGTTATCTGTCTTCATCATTTTCGATAAGGAGCACATCGTGCTTGCTGGAACTATTTCAACGATTCCATGAAAACGATTAACGCTGCCCTGCAAAAGTAACTGACTTAAGAACAGCTCACAACTGCTATATGGGTCTAGACAACTCCAGATCGATGCATGTGCGAAAGCAGTATGCTGTAAATGCCCGTAGACACTCAACTCCAGTGGTCGCATTGGTCGCACCGTACAGTTGCTCGAGTTCCCAGACAAAGAAACTCATCAGTCAGTAGAATTTCCGTTAGTGGATGAGAGTGGCGTTTTAAAGCAGGGACGTAGCCAGGGGGGCAGGGGCCCATGCCCCACCCTCCCCGGCCAAGCGGTCTATAAAAGATATTCAGCGATTTCACAGGAACACGGAAAAGTGACGACGTATATGCTGCAAAAGTAAACATGTGATTTTCTTGTGCATTAAATATCAGATCAGTTACATAAAATTGGTGTTTTTCCATTAAATTTCGTGATATGCCAGTGACACATGGCAAAATTTGGCCTGTGCCTCCCCCAGGCAACTCCTGGCTACGTGGCTGTTTTAAGGCGCGAGAGGAGTGGATTACTAAATCAAGCATCATGAATGGAAAACAAAGCCCGGGTACTATGAACTGCGTGCAGCACCTCGATCCCGTATCGCCTCTTACATAGGTGCAAACGGAACTGCTAGCGCAAACAGTGTAGAAATAACTGAAGCAAATGCTTCTCTGTTGTCTCCCTATCGCATCTGCAAACGCATCCTCTTTTACGTTTTTAAAACATTTAGCCCGAACGTGTTGAAATGGGTAGTGTTGGGATCATAGTCAATCCTAGGCCAAACTTGTTGCCAAAACCTGAACCCTCCGCTCAAGTGTCCCCAAATATGACGTCTCAGGCGCGAACCAGATGGCGCTGGAGGATCTTGATCGTGCCATGCGGCTCAACAACATGGCCGTGCCGTGACCGGCTGACCCTTCCACGTCGTGCCAGATACAAATTCTCGGACTCGAGCCCACAACATCAGGTCCTGGTACAAGAGGCCGTCGCTGACACATCAGCTGAGGGCCACGCTCTCTGGCCAGCTGTGTATTTACAATGGAAACTGGCTAACGGTACAGTCGTTTTACCCATGAACTTAGCGGCGCGGGAGGCCTGGTCCCCCTTAGGCCCGCATTTTTTTAACTCATCGCACGTCATCTCCCCAGCATGCGGTTTCCGTATCGTTTCAGTTCACTGAACTCCCCCCCCCCCCCTTAAGAAAATCCTGGCTGCCCCCTGAACCCAGCGTTGTTGCGTCTTTCAATCGTTTTGTTTTCCAGAATACGGTGTTCGTAGTTCGTACCGTCACCCCACTGATCAATCGCAGACTGTTCTTATTTAGAAAGGGAAACCGGAGCGCGCCCGTTCCGTGTGGTCCGGTATTTCCAGTGCGGAGTCCGGCGGTCGGCCGGCGGACACCTTATCCCCAGGTGGGATCACATTAGGGCCGCTCCGTCGGTCTGTTGACGCCGACGGCGACGGCGGCCGACCGAGCCGCGCCGCGGCCCGCGCCGTAATGGAGAGCACGAGCGGCCAGCGTGCACGCCTGTATCGCACATTCCTATCGGCGGGCGCCGGCGCGCCGCCTCAAAGTGCCTGCTAATTGCCGTCATAAAACCGGCCGCCTCTCGCGGCGGCCCGCCGCCGCCGCCGCCGCCGCGCCGCGTTCGCCACGCGCTTTTTTGCCGCGCTGCGACGGCCACGATCTCGCGCGCTTTGCTAACGCGGAAGGTTCGGCGCGCCCCCGCGGCCATCCATCGCGGCCGACGCGGCCGTCGGCGGCGACGCGGCGGCGAGCGATCGCCAGCGCTCGGCCGTAAATCGCCGGCTAAGAGTGTTATGCCGGCGGCGACGGGTGGCTGGCCGGCGGCCGACGGCGGCGGCGGCCCGCTCCGGCGGCCGCCGCTCGCGCCGCCTCGTCGCCGCCGACAAGGATGTTATGACGGCGTCGGCTCGCGGCGGCGCGTAAAAACGGTCCGTCACCGCCGCCGCCGCCGGCAGGAAGCGGCGCGATGGGCGGCGCGACGCCGCGCAAATGGACGGCCCGCGCCCGGCCGGAAGCCGAAAAACTCGCGCGCAACATGTCGCGCCTCGTGCCGGCTGCCTCGGCCGACGTCATCGGTCGTCATCCGTCATCCGGCCGCGCCATTCATGCCGGCGCCGGCCGGCGCGCCGCTTTTTCTGCGCCGCTATCGCCGCCGGTATCACCGCTTTTTGCCGGCGGCCGTCGCCGGCCGGCCGCCTTGACCGGCCCGCTGGCGCCAACGAGGCCGGAACCGGGCCGACCCGGTCACCGGGCTGGCGCCACTCCGGCCCGGCACCGGTCTCAGCTGGACGTGCTCGTGGTCGGTCTGGCGTCACTATGAACTGGCCAGGGGCCGTCCGCTGTCGCCCTGAACTGGCCAGGGGTCAGAGACCGTCCGGCGTAACTCTGAACTGACCAGGGACGGCCCTGTGTCCCTCTGGACTGACTAGGGGCGGTCCTGCGTCACTCTGAACTGACCAGGGGCCGTGGTCGTCTGAACACGCGTCACAAAAGGACGGCGTCACTCTGAACCGACCCGGACCCGCCGCGTACCGCTCTCGACGGACCCGAACCCGTCCGGCGTCGCTAGGCGGCGCCGGTCCCTGGCGCCGTCTGGCCGGATTACGGGACAGACCGGCCGGTCCGGTACACAGGTAAACAATCAACAGGTCGCCGGAGATGTGTATCGGTCGGCGGCGGTACCGCCGAGCGGCGACACCCGGTCCGGCGCGGCACGCCATCACGCGCTGCGCCGGCCCGGCGGCGGCCGCCCGCGCAGGGTCGCCGTCGCCAGGACGGACCCTTTCTGCACGGCCGGCAGCCGGCGGGTGTGGCTCGTCGGAGAGACGGGCCAGCGGCTCCCGCGGCGTCTGCTGCCGCGTAGTACGGGAGGAAAACAGGTCACACGAGGAAAACAGCGACCGGTCCGTGTGAGGCTGAACGGGTGTGCCCGGTTGCAGCACCGCGTGCGTCCTGCACGCACTGCGGCCTTACGTCGGCGCCGCCTGCGTGAGGTCCCCGATGTGGCAGTTTGTGACGGGGCTCGCGGCGTAAGGACGTGTAAGCCAGGCCCGCGACGGGATGCGGCTGACAGCAGAATGGGACGAGGCGCTGAGCCAGGCGGCGGAACAGAACGGCGCTGGCGATTGCGAAAGATATGATTAGCGCAATCGTGCGACTGGACAGGTTGTACAATGGGAGGTATGTGACAGGGATGGGAGAGTTTTCAAACGGGAGGGGTATGAGGACAGCGGAGGGACAGTTAACGGCGTGGTGCGATACTGGGTGCTGGTCAGCGCTGGTGTTGGAGTTTCAGGTACGGCACAGTCGAGAGAGATGCGGTGTCTCCACGCGTTCCTGGGCAGTGGAATGGACTCTTCATGGTAAGAAGCTGTTGGTATAAGGCAGTATACGTGGCATTTCTACATTATAGATGCAACACGTTGATAATCACCATGTCGACATTTCTGGCATATTTGACCGTATTGGCCCCTTCCTTTCAAAGAAACGTGAATATAAATAGTAATGTGGTAGGAAATGTTTAAGCTGTGACTTGGTAGGTGTGAGCAGAGAAGCTCAGCCCATCTCTTCACTGCATATGTAGGTGACAAATACCTAGCACAAGCAAAAATGTCATGCAGACGAATGCTTCATCAGCTACATGACTGAAGTTGGCATCATTACTGATTTTGCAACAACTGGCGATTACAGGTAACATTTTGCAGCCTGAGACAGGCAAAACATTTATCAAAAACCCATACGCAGCCTGAAAGCAGAGCTGTGGCGAATGGTCAGGCGTAGAACCGACGCGCTGCCACATCGCTCTTGCCAATAACGTTGAGCTCTGACTGCCGTGCCCCGAGGCTTCCATATTAATCAACATCTGCCCTCGTTACCACAGGCCCCGGGTTATTTCCAATGATTGCTGCTGCCAAATTCGACAGAACACGCAAATCAACATCGGTGCTCCCACACTCACCCCACTAACGCCGACAATCTCCCCTCCCTCCGTCCTCCCTCTCTCCTTCCTTTTCTCTTATCGCTGTCCTCTCTCCCTCTTCCCCTCTCCCCATCTCTCGCTTTTCCTCTTTCCCTTTCCCCCTCTGTCTCCTTTACTTTTCCTTGCCCCCTCTCCCTCTCCCTGTCTCTCCCGTAACTCTAACTGGCGCTCTTGCTTCCCTCTCTGGTCTTTGCAAGCTCTCTCGACTTTCTTCAATTTTCCGAGACTCTCTCTCCCGTCGCTGCCGAGGCTCCCACTCTCTCCCTTCCCCTGGCGCTCCCACCCTCTCTCCGTCGCCGCCGACGCTCTCGTGGCCGCCGGCTCCGCGCCGATCAATGGTTTAATCTTGGTAATGGAAGCGGAAGGTGAGACCGGCTAAATATTATGGTTAAAGTTGCCCTGTCATTGCTTCCGATACGAGGGCGCCGGCGGAGGCTGGCGCCCTCCCCTCGCCGCCGGCAATACGAGACAAAATTGTTTGACTTGGCGGTGCGTCTGCGCGGCGGGGCTGCGACTGAGGGTCGCCGCGGCGGCGGAGGGGCGCCTTCGGAGGACCGGACCCTGTCCGGACGCCGCCGGGCAGCGGTGTCTGCGGCGGTCGCGCGTGAACGAAAGTGTAATGGATGTAGGAGGCGGAGGCTCGGTACCCTGGTTACGCACAGACAAGCTGTTCGATCGATTGGCGTGGCCGAGAGGAGGCACAGGGGCGGACCGGGCACCATGACCGGCGAGAGCGGCGAGAGGAATTTAACGTCGACGCACGTTTGTGAAGAGGAACACGAGAGGTGAAGGTGTCCAAATAGGGGTCTAATCTGTTCAACTAAAGCACTTTTGCTAGTAAAAATATTCTGCGCTGGCGCATGCACGCATTCCCAGAATAAGCGCATTCTGCAGCCTAAGTACTCGGGAATATAATCATCAAATGTTATTAGTGTAAGAGTCCAACGTGATTTCCTGTGAGCCAGTGTGGAAGTTTCTGGAACCCAAAAGCGTTCGAGGCCACTATAGCACACAAAGGTCGTAGTACTGCCTTCCGATTTTCGCTACCTGCAGGACACGGCTTCGTCTGTTTGGCTCTGAGATCCGTTTGAAAACATCGGAGTTTGTGCTAAGTTTCTTGAAGGCTGCAGTATCGGACAGTTGATGCGTGTACTGATTTTTATTTCAACAGGAACAGAACAAATTCAACAGCACAACAGCATCAAGAGTTAGAGCAGGTGGACTTCTAGCACTGTCACCAATCCAAAAGTGGCTTACGCAAAGGTTGCCTACCAGTGTTGTGATATAGAGAAGATGAAAGCCTTTGTTTTTTTTTCATGGCAGTCTGTAACATCCCCAACCTCGTTCCGTAGAGCGTGTTCCACAGGTTAAAGGTAGCAGAGTAGCCATCCAGGAAACATCGACGGGTAAAAGACAGCCTATTGCCTCACTTATGAAGAATTCAGTCAGGAGGCACATCGCATTATCTGGCCAGTTTTCTCTTCCCAACCTCGTCAGTAAATAACCAAAGATTTGGCCAAGATCCTCTCCAACGCTGGCCTTCGAAATAATGCCTCACTTCACTGACCTGGGGTGGTCAATGCTATCAGCTACGGTCCCGGTTCCACCAGAGCAGCCGTAATCCTGTACAGAAGCTGTCAGATTCGCTCCTGAAGGGAGATGGGTATCTGGGGCGCCTTCGAAGGCTGGGGATTTTCGGCGGAAAAATATCATGGTCAAGCGTAAGCGGCCTTGGGTCGGAGTCTTTCAAGTTGACCAATTCCCTGGATCAGCCGAAATGTAGTGGGGCGATCACCCAGGTGGAAAGGCAGACAAAATGTTTATCGTGGAGTCTGCTAACCTCTTTCATGATCATCCCGAACAGGGCCGAATCTCTGAGTTCTTCCAGCGTCATGCGCTGGAATGCAAAAGGATTTTGACAGCTGGAAAAACAGCCAGGGACGCAGCCAGGGTTTTCTTAAGGGAGGGCCCGGACCTCAGTTTGAACTGAAATCATACGAAAACCGCCTGCCGGGAAGACGATGTACAATGGTTTTCTCACAAAATGCAGGCCTAAGGGGGAGGCTCAGGCCCCCGGGTCCCCCTTTGGCTGAGCCTGTGAAAACAGCAGACTTTGTAACAAAACTCTATAAAAAACCTTTCAGCTGTAGACAGTGCAATCAAAAATGTAAGTGACCTAGATTTTCCCTCCCGATTTCTTGTCTTCCAACGACAAGATTATTACATTTATCTCAAAACAGTCGCCCAGGATTCGGAATGATTCTTCAAAGGGCGGTTGAAAATGGTTCCGCATGCCTCCACGACGACGCGTCTTCCACGCGTCAGACCACGCTGGCCTTTCACCTGAGCCTCTTTCTACCGTCTTCGGGTCCGAGCTTCCGACATGGCCAACAGTTTTTCGGACTGCTTTCAAATCGACTTAATCCATGTGGACTCATGGCTTATGCCAACGTCCAATGGTAGTTTTGTGACACTGACTAGTTGCCTGCAATTATTTACAATGGTTCCGTCTTCAATTGCAGGAATACCTCGCATTCCATGTGGGACGGATAAAACAATGAACGCCTTGTAAGGGCTACAGGACGGTAATGAGCAAAACCAGCATCGTTTTTGTCCTTGTATACCGATGTTGCAACTGCCACTTCACAACCCGAACAATGCGGAATGTAGAATGGCGAGAACAATGGGAAAATGCGGGATTTCTTAGGAACAGTTGATGGCAACGTCTACTTCAATTACATTTCAAAATGGGAATACGCCTCTGAATTTATTCCATTACCACAACCACGCACGTGTCCAGGATTGCCCTCGGGGGGGAGGGAGCCAATTGCCAAATTTTGCCATGTGCCTCTAACATATGACGAAATTTCTACGAAAAAGCAGTAATTTTATGTAACTGACCTCATATTTAACCCACAGAAATACATATAATGCTTGTTTTTGCAACGTATATCTGGTCACTATTCCATATTCGTGCGAAATCGCTATCTATCTAGTGCAGACCGCTTGGCTCGGGGGGCCATGGTCCCCATGGTCCCCCTTGGCCACGGCCCTGACCACAACACCGTTAAGGCGGTCATACCATTTGTTACATAGATGATTATTGTTTGTGTTTTTATACCATACATACCTGCATTCTATCACATCGCTCTGCACAAAATTCTTACATCGTGTCACCCCTCCCCATTGATACATACAGCTCGCACCTGTTCCTCTGCGGCCACACTCGTCTTGACCTCCAGTAGCCATGTCTGTTCATTCGTTCTTCTTCCTTTTTGCATTCCAACTGTCCCTCCATGTTTTTGCCTGTTTCTGCCCGTCGTCACGCCTAGCCACGTCCCCGCTGTCGGCTCTTCCCCGAGGCACTGTATCTCGTCTATGCCATCCAGCGACCTTCAGTTCTTCCATATCGCCCATGGACATGCAGATGGACATGGACATTTCCTTTTTCGGCCTCGACTTCCGTTGCTTTTCTCATCCGTACAGGCTCTACAGCTCGCTGTCACACGTGCTCCACATCTGCCGGTCTGTTTCGCGTGACCTCCGAGCATCTCACGGCGCCTCGGACGTTCCCTCAGGGTAGGTGGCTCCCGACTCCGCCACTGACAGCATCTCCAACACCTCCCCGCCCTGTTCGGCCCTGTCCCGCAGCTCCTTGTCTCTAACGTCCAGCAAGTCCCACGATGCCCGCTGTCCACGTCTCCGACTCATCCCGCGCCGCCCCTTTGTCCCCTCGCGTCCGCCGGCGGCCGCCGGCCCGGCCGACAGATGTCGCTAGTAGTCAGCTGGCGGCGGCGGCGGCCGGCCGCTCACGTGACCTGCAGCGCCGCGGCGCCGCGCGTGCACCTGTTGCAGGCCGGGCGGCGGCCATGGCCGGCGCCGGCCGGCCGGTAGCGGCGGCTTCAATAGCCGGCCGTGTAACGCGAGATGACCGGTAGCGGGACGGCCGGCCGGCGGCGAACCAGAGCTGAGGGCCGCAGGGGGCTGGAAGCAGAGGAGTAGGAACGGTGGGAGGCGGGGGGGGGGGGCGGAAGGGGGCTTGCCCTACTTTTAGAGAATTTAGCATTAGCCCCGAGAAAGAGCGTTTTCGGATCCCTTATTTTTTTGGACGTTCCTACGCTCCTGACTGGAAGGACTGGAAGAACTGGGAGGACTAGAACTAGGCACTGGGAGGACGGGACCAAGAAGACAGGGAGAGGCGAAACATGAATCAGGGGAGGAAGACGACCGCGGCGGTACTCATTTCAGCCGTCTTGCTGACGGCGTAAAGGTGCTGACCGAAGGGCTGTGATGCGGTGCGGACGGGTGATGCTATCCTTGTTTATATACATATATATCATATATAAATAAATCTATTCATTTATTTATATTATATATATGATATAAATATATACATATACATTTATATTACGAGTAAACCCGAGTAATTTCCAGGCACAAAAAAGGCTGTCTGTCTAATAATCATGTCCAAAGCCAGGGAGCCTCAAAGTACTATTTCCACCACGTTCAGTGCTGTCTTGTCATTGCCTTATCTACAGTTAAATGTTACATGCAATGTACGAAAGTAAGAAGTTGCAGGAAGGGCGCTGCATGAGGCTAGTGAACCTGAAATTTCATTTGCACCTTAGCAATTACGGATTTTATTTCACCTTTATATTTCTGGGGAACACAATGAAACTCATCAGGGACGCAAGACACATGCTTTCTACCGAGGTTCTACGACAATGGGTAACTAATTACTTTTCATCGTTAAAGGATGAACATTTTTATAGCTGCATGCATCCCCGTCACGAGGCATTTCCGCCAAAGATCCTCAAAGATGTCAGCGAAGCTGCACGCCGTTCTGCCGTTGAACGTGCGGTCAGATCGGTTCGATCAAGCTAATCGCTCAAGGCCAAACACGTCAGCCCTCGATTTTCTTTTTTTGTAGCTGGCAGGTACCAGCTCTCCAACAAGACAAACTCTAAAAACGCTCCCGCGGGACCCAGCGTTTCGAGGCAAGAAGCGCACTTTTTGCCCCAATCAGGCGGCAGCGACACGCCCCATTTTGCCGCAATCGAACGCCCGGCGCGCCGTGTCAGGCTCAAACAGAACCGGCCGGCGACCGGCAGTAACTCGGCCGTGGCGTGCTCGCCGCCGCCCGAGAGCCGGGCGACCGGCTGGCAACCGGTATGCCGGCTAAAGCGAGCCGAACGTGACGGCCGCGAAGCGGAACAGGCCAGTCCTGGTGCTAGGTCGGATCCGGCCTGGATTACGCCTAGTCGTAACGTGTCATCACGCCACGCCGAGCGGAAGGCTCCTGCAAAAGGCCGGGCCCCGCGAGGACGGTCAAAAATCGAGGATGCCGGCACGTCGGCCGTGTTGTCTTTCCAGCGAGTAGATGGCGCGAACGGCGGCAGCACCGCAAGCGGAGGCGGCGGTCGCGGTCGGGCCCGCTTGGGTCGTCACGCGGCCGTGGGCGGTTCCAAACGTGTACCGATCAGGAAAAGTCGTCCCGAAACGCTGCGAACGCGTGGACAGGGAGCAGACCCCTCCCCCTCGTTCCTTCTCCCCGTCTGTCCGAGGAGAGTCGTGACGTACTCGGAGCACGCTCTTGGGGCCACGTGACGTCGTGTCGTCTCCGGCGCGCGCGCGTGACCTGCGGCGCGCAGTCACGGGCCGCCGGCCGGCCGCCACGCGTCTTATCGGCCACTATGCAAATGAGACCCGACTTATCATTTTTTAGGCGACGGTGACCTTGTGCCGGCGCGGCCGAGACGTGGCTGGCTCCACCTCGTCGAGCCCGGCTGACCAATGGCCGAGGCCGGCGCCGCAGCCGGCGGCCGCCGCGCGACCAGTTTTTCCGGACGCGGCGGCCGGCCGGCCTTGGCTGCCGCCACTGCAGCCTCCTCCTGCCCCCTGACGGCCGCCTGGCCGGCGCCAGCCGGCCCGGCCGGCGGCGGCCGTCGCCCGGCGCAGGTCACGACCTCAGGCCGCGTGCGCTGAGGTCGCGAAGGTCAGGGTCGGTCGTGGCGGCCCTGCGGCGGCCGCCGCCGCCCTCCCTGCGGCTATCTGGGCCTCGGGCGCGGCGCGGCCCGACGCCAGACGTTATCTGCCGATCGTGATCGGTCGGACTCTGCGGCCGTTTTTGCTGCGTCTGCCGTCGCCCGGTCACCGGCGGCAGTCGCGGTGCGCTCAGCTTCGCCCTGGTCTCCCCCCGGCGCGGGTTGGCGCCCGGCGGAGAGGAGCGCGGGCAGCCGTGTTTGCCGTGAGGCCGGCCGGCGCCTCATCCGTCCGCCTTGTCTCCGGGAAGCAGCTGCCGAGGTCGTCCCCCCGCCTGCCTCACGTCTTCCCGCATCAGATCGTCCCCGCTAGCCCCAATCCGATAGACCGCTGGCTTTTGATATGCTGGATAATATGATTTAATCCTTGCCAAGGCAACAGAGCACAATGCGAGAACATCGCTGTTCCATCTTTAGGGGAGAGAACGGCACTTTGGGGAGAAATCCAGGGCAAACGATTTTCCTGCGACATACTTTTAATCCCTTTTTGTATTTGTGTATGCAGAATTAGCATGCAGTTTGTACCACAGCTATATGATTAACGGAACTTTTAGTGACTAAAATATATAACCTGTGACTTTTGATTTTCTTAATGCGTTGATTGAAATACGTTTCTCTATAAACGCAGTACAATCATGACACCGTTTTTTTATGACATCGCAATTAATTCCGCGCACTGAAACCGCAGCACGTGCGGCGAAAACAGTTTAAATAAGAGGAAAATAAAAAAACGGCGTGATTATTCACGACATGTTACCGATGTTCCAACAGTTCTTGCCTAAGCTGCGATATTTTCAGAATTAAAACTGATCACGTTTTGATTTTGCTTGTTTCGATTTCATCGAGGTATTACAGTTAAAAGAAAAATTAAACACCTTTCAAAGAGATAGCTCGGAAAATAAAAGTTATTTTACTAGGAAAAAATCTGTCGTTCATGCACGTGAGATATGTCGTCCTAACCATTCTAAAACGTTCTTTTTTGGATGGTGTGGCTTTCAATTAGTGTTCTAACATACGATCACCATTTTTAAAAGTAGACACTACTCATCTCGATGATATCAAACTATTTGGAAAACGATGAGACTGCAGGAGGTCATATTTGATGTAATGAAGAGGACATGCTTTTGAACAGGGCGAATTTCCTTGAACGAATGAACAGGACGTGATTTTCTTGTGTCCGTTTTTTTTCTAGTTCCACAGCGAACACTTAACTCGTCGTGAAGCTAGGATCAGAAGCCAGCCTCATGTTTAAACTGTCATGACAGTCCCAATTAGGATCCATCCTTGGTTCATCTCATAGCTGAGCGGAGTGGCTGCCAGTTTTGGCATGTCTCTCGAACCGGAGCCGTTCAGAACCGCTTGCCGAACAGGCTCCTGACAGTCAAATACCGTGTCACTTTTGGACGACGCCAAGGCTGCTGTGATCTTTTCCTTCCTGGTGCAAAAAGGAACTAGACTGGTGCAAAAAGGAACTAGGCTGCGGAAAACAAACATCGACGTTTTGCGCCAATGCGTCCGACCGCGTCCATTCGCGTCACCGGTCAATATTAAATGACAAATGTTGCACTCCATAAAGTGGTGAAAAGGCTCCGGGTGTAAACCATAAATCATGCTGCTGCTTTCAGCGCCGGATCCCTACGCGAAAACGACGGATACAGGGCCTGTATTAAGTCAATAATTGCGACAACTATCGGACGATCAATCAGCAAAACTGGATTTGCGCGCCGTTCGATAATTTGACGGGCCGTCAAGGCGGCGGTGCGCCATTTTCCCGTCCGATTAATTCCCCGGTCGTCAAGACGGCGGACAGCCCGTCACCGCCCGAAGCCGCCGACCGCGTCGGCCGCGGCGTTCTGACGCGAGCCTTACTCAACACGAACCGCGACGCGCGCGGGCCGGCAGCGGGCGCCGTCACGCGTCGGCGGCGGCGCGACGCGGGCCGGGATCAGGAGGACGGCGGAGGCGGCTCGGGGAGGAGAACGGGTAGGGGAACGGGAGGAAGACGGCGACGGGGAGGAGGACGGTGGAGGCGGCTCGGGGAGGAAGAGGTTCGGAGAGCATGGGAACGGGAATGAGAACGGTGGAAGTGGCTCGCGGAAGAGTAAGTTAGGAGAGGACGGGGCCGGCTAGAATGATGGAGGACGTGTCTCGAGGAGGAAAAGGTTAGGAGAAGATGAGGACGACGAAGAGGACAGTGGAGGCGGCTCGGTGCCGGTCAGCCGACAGCGGCGCCCCGACCGGATGGACCGAGTCAGCAGGCGCTCGCCCGCCTCCCGGCGTCACTGAGTCATAACGGCCGGTCCCCCCTCCCAGCCGTACGCACGTGATTTATATTAATCCAGATGTTTCGGTGCGACGCTGGGAGCGCGCCGCGGCCGGCGCGGCCGCCACGCGTCGCCTAATGGCTCGACTGGCCATGATTAACGGTGCGCCCGGCCGACGGCGACGACAGCGGCGCACGGCCGGCGCCGCCGCGGCGTTATCGGCGCAGGCCGCTAGCTTGGAGACGCGGAAAAATTGTCTTGCCACCCACGCGATTGGCCGGCCGACCCTGCCCGTATGCTGTGGAAAACGGAGCGCACCAGGCCGGCTGCGTGGTTCCGGCAATCACGAGCCACTTGCAACGCGCGGTTCCCAAGGGCTCACGGCTGGAGGCAAATTGTAGCTCTTCGCCTGCATTTTGGCAGTTTAACCGAAGTCCACCGACGCGCGGTAAGTAATGAAGATGTTAAATATTCAGGCAAACTTCACGCTTGCAGACCGGCCGAGGTTGACGAGTCGACACCAGCCATGAAACGTGAGAGGGGCAATCGATGTGGGAAACCTCCCAGCAGTGTCAGTTAGGGATGGTACCGAGGCAAAAGTCGCCACACATTATGAATAATCTGGAGTAGCACCACAACCTCAGGAAACTTCAGCGGAAAATTATGCCGCTAAACACGATCGTGAACTCTGCACGTGCATCACATGGTGTCGTTTCCAATGAACTTGAGAAAATGATCATCCCTAAATTTGCGCCAGTCATGTGTATTTGGTCCCATGACGCCCAGTCGCAATTTGCGTGGTTCAGAAAGTGCTTGCGACACATCAAACGGGTGAAAACCCATTGGATGTCATCTGTAAACAGTACACGACGTTAGCTGACGGCTGCACATGGAAGTTCTTAAGAGACATATTTGTTTGTTGTCCGTAGTCGTATTGTTGATTACTAATTTTTGGGACATCACCTTTACCGTTTTCATTGCATGGTAGAACTCGATGAACTGTTGAACATAGCCGCAAATGTCGGACAATGTAGAAACGACCAGACATGTTTTCGTCCTGCACCACTGCGAGCCAGTTTGTTTCTGCTTCTTTCGGGTGTTTTGATTTTTGCTGTCACGATTCCCAAACCGAAATACCGCTCCGCATCCTCGGATCCATTATCACTCGTCTGTGCACGAAGCGTCTAAGCATTCCAGCTGTCTGGCCAGCAGTTCTTAACACCCGACGATGTTTTTATGAGTACCGAATTACATAACGGGACACACCTTCAAACCACATGATCATTATCTCCGACCGTTCTGTCCGAGAAACGTCGGGCCATCAAAAAACTCGGAGATGTTTTCGCTTTGCAGATGAAAACCCATTTCGGTAAGCACTGCTGCATGCAGCTGTCACGAAACGACTGGATACTGTTACAGGTGCACTATTTAATTTCGGCAATGACTTGCAGAGAGTTCTGGCACCTTGCGACTGTTATGACTCATAGTGTTGTGCAGACGAAAACGTCTCCGATGAATACAGCGACAAAGCGAAATAGAATCCAAGTCGAGGGGAATTTTGCGTGCGGTCAGTTTTCCATGCATTTTTGTCACAACGCAATCAGGAAATCATCTAGCTTACTCACATCGAGTATATATGGCCTCCAGAAAGGACGGTGGTGCAAAAAAACGATTTCCAGTATCTACGGCGAGACGAACACTGTTTCGATAGAACGTACCGAAAGCTATGCATTCTCCTTTATTCACCGAAAGTTTTTCAACGCTTAAGACCAGTTTTTAGAAGAGGCCACAGGACTTCAAGACAAATGAGGCTGAATGCGGCCTTGGGACCGCCTTCCCGTGCTGTGGATTACTTGCGACGGTTTTCAGTGATTTGCTTCGAAGGTTTTCTGCTTCCGCGTATCTCTGAAGTACACTCAGAACCGATATCTTCAAGAGAAATTGTACCAAACTTTTGGTATAGGTGATGTCAATGAAATATTTTCTCCAACGTTGCACGGTTATCAGCTTGCCTCCGTAAGCACAAATGACGTGTTTCCTTGAATGCATTATGAGGCGTGTTCCAGGCTGTCCAAGTTTGGACAACCCCATGGGTTAGGGAGTCAGACAAATGTCAAACCTCCACTTTTTCTCGACGGTTGTCGGGTCAGTCCATGGAAAGGACGTCCTTTTCGCACGCCGACCGATCGTCTGTGTCCACTCTTGACTCGGCCGTCTGTGTCCACGTCTGACCGGCCGTCTGTGTCCACCCCTGACCGGCTGTTTGTATCCACCCTTGACCCGGCCGTCTGTGTCCGCTTCTGACCGGCCGTCTGTGCCCACTTCTGACCGGCCATCTGTGTCCACCCCTGACCGCTGTCTGTGTCCACCTCTGACCGATCATCTGTGTCCACCCCTGACCAATCGTGTCTGTCCACCTCTGACCGCCCGTTTGTGTCCACACCTGACCAGCCGTGCCGGTCCACCTCTGACCAGCCGTTTGTGTCCACCCTTGACCGCCCGTCCGTGCCCACCCCTGACCAGCCGCGTCTGTCCACCTCTGACCAGCCGTCTGTGTCCACCTCTGGCCAGCCGTCTGTCTCCTTCTCTGACCAGTCGTCTGTGTCCACTCCTAACCGCCCGCCCGTGTCCATCCCTGACCGGACCGCCGGCGACGGTCGGCGACCGCCCGGCCGGCCGTCGGCTCCGACGCGGCGCCGTCGGCTGCGGCTGTTTGGACAGCGGGCCGTCCGGCCGGCCAGTGACGAGCTGCAATCGATAGCCGACACCGAGATAATTTGCTTAATGCACGGGGAGCGCGGCCGGCGCGCCCGCCGCCGTGACACCGTTGCAGGCGCGTTATGTGGCCCGGACACGGCAGCGGCCGCTCCTCCGGCCGGGGGATATCTAATTAGCCGGAAAGTAAAATGAATTTATTATTGAGCAAAGTTGTCTTATAATGGGCGCCATAAAGCTCGGTGCGGCGTTTTTAGTGTCGATGTTGTAAAACTTATCGCCGTATCGATCACGCCAGAATATAGGCTTCAAAAGGCGGCGAGTGCGGTGCGCGGCGATGCCGGCGCACGCCTCGCCGGCGGCGAGGTGATCAGATCCTATCGAGCGCAGTGACCGGCGTGGCCATTAGCGAATGTACTCGCGCGCAGCGACACCAGGACGGCCACGAGCGTTGGATCGTGCAACCATCTACAGTATACGAGCCTAGTGATATTTTTGTTGCCAGTTACCACGCGTGGGCTGACAATCTGTGCGACATTTTTTTGTAATCCTTGGCTAGCTTCGCACAAAAAAAGGGGCATGGAGTACTTTGTATTGATATGGAGACTACAGATAGCCAAAACCCACTCTAAAAGAATTAAAGCACGCAGAAATCATATGAATGAAGCAACGGCCGGGTGTTGCGTGAATTTTAAGACTAGTGCTCAATTACACGAAATGCGATTTGGACGGCTTTGAAGAAGATAAGTCGATTTTGCCGTGTGCTATGGTTAACTCAGAATTTTCACGCACGGAAATATTTCTCAGATCCAACGGCATCAGATTAATCTTAGCCGTGCACAAAGTGGCGAATGTGAGTCCTGTGTCCTGTGTGTGTGTGTGTCCAAAAAATGAGTCCTAGCTGATAATCAAACCATGACATTGCTTAAAGCAAGCAGCAATTCTAGGAAAGTTCACAGATAAAGTTAACACCACTATGTTCTGAAAGAAACTGTCACAACGTGGTCTGGAAGGTCACGAAGTCATCTGAGGCCTGGGTCGACCTTTTGCCGTAGCAGTGTGTGAAAGACGTCACAGAAGGGCGAACATGAAATCGTACAGCGATAAGGATTTTTGAAAAATCGTGTAGATTACCTGAGCTTAAACGTGACTGAGCCTTAGGTTTCCAAATGAAGGTCAACAATGTTAGTTTTCCAATGAGTCGCCAGCAGTTACTAAATCACAGCATAACGGCATGAACAGCATGGTGACCGTGGATAAAGTCTTGTCGACAAAAGGTCGAAGTAAATGATTAAATGTTTGCTTCTGACAAAAGCATCACTTTGTCATGGAGGTCAAAAAATCTGGTGGATTCGCAATAAGCACCAGTAGCAAGTAGTACCAGTAGTAGGGAAGCTGGGAGTAGTGCTGTAAACGGTTCTAATCGAAAGACAGCCTGCCGCATTTCCTCAAAACGTATAGGTTTGTGACTCATTCATGTGATAACTCTTCTTAATTCTGGAAACATAACCTTTAAACAACCACTAGGAGATCGAAGCAGCGGTTACAAAAACATAACTACCACTGCAACACACGGCTACAGCTTTCTTATCTACGAATGGGGTATGGTCTTTATGAAACTGACGTTCATGCGCCGGGCCTTTGCCCGGCATGATTTTCTAGGTTCGCAGGTTTTTGGTTTACCCTTACTGGCACTGATACCAGGTCATGGTAACTCGCAGTAACTTCTTATGCTGTTTCCAATGCAAACGCAACATTTGCTTGAATCCATTTCGCAGACCATTACTAAAACAGGATCTTTTCGGCAATGACTGGCTTCGCCTCGCACAGAACAAACAGCAGCAAATGTAGCTGCTATCAGGCTAAATGCTCGTTTTCCACAAGGGATTTTGTTGATGCAGAACGGAACACGGCGATAAACGGCTCTTGCACGGCGGCCGTTTAAAAATGCATGCAATGAATGGCGCGAGCAGCTATTTGGCCGCGGCCGGCCGGGGCCCTTAGTTCACAGATAATGAATGGCAAAACGCGGCCGCGCACGTGGCCCGGACATTGGCAATGACCGGACCCGGTCCGCCTGTGCCACTGTATATCGCCCTGGAGCATGCAAGCCGGCCAATCGAACGGCTAATTTGGTGTTTCTCTTGTGTGCCGAGCCCATATATTGCGCAAGTAATCGCAGAGGCCGCGTGGTGGCGGCGGCGCCTGCAGCGTGCGGTCGCGCTCGGCTGCCGCCGCGGCCGCCCCCGGTGCCGCCGCCGGCCTCTGTCGAGTAGAGGAGCCGATGCAGACGAGACGCACCGAGACTGGCGCTCACGCTGAAGACTGCACTCTTCCCGGACGTCCTAACAAAGCTCCTGCCGTGCGCAGTCGAGCTGAGCCGGCCTTTGTGACGTCACATGGGTCAGCCAAGCGCAAAAAGCGCAAAAACTCGCAGGAAGCGCAATTACACTCAAGCACGAACCACTGCGTCCGTCCTCTTGATATCCTAAGTGCGCACGAAAAAAATCGGCACGTGGTTTGACGACGCACTCGAGATAGGCCGCGGGCACGTGCCGACCCTGCTCGAGTTTCGCCATCCCTGGCCCTCCCGCTCCGACGCCGTGGGGGGACGGCGCCGCCGGCGCGCCGGAGTGGGCCGGAAGGAAGGAAGGAAGGACGGAAGTGAAGGGTGGACGCCGAGGCGGAACTGGGCGACAGCCGAGACATGGGAGCCGCGACCGGCATCGATCGGCGACGCCGCGGCCGTCGCCGACGGCGGCCGGCGCGGCGTCGGAAGGCGGGGAACCCGGAGGACGTTCGACGTCGAGAGAACTCAGAGGACGCCCGACGGTGAGAAGCGGGGCCAAGGCGTGAGCTGCAAGCTGAGGCTTCCTTCAGCGGTGACCGGGATAGAGGCGGAACCGAACGTGACCTTTAGACGCTCCCGCGGCCCGACCTACTCGTAAAAGGCTCCAGCCAGTAGCCTGGACAGGCTGAAACTTCTGGAAATTACGGAAAGGAAGCAATATATTCTATAGCAGTGGATTCTAAAAAAAAGATTTGTTGGAGGAAAATCGCTGATCCGGGCTACAGCTGGTGTGACTGCTCAAAACACCACTGTAAATGTTTCGTTTGATCGATAGCCGGTTCCCCACTGCAAACAGACATTTAATTTTTCCCCCGCATCGTATCGCCAGGGTTATGTTTTGAGCGAAACAGATAATCAGTCCAGAGCACGCACCGATCCCAATAACTGGGTTCTCATCAACGACCACGATTCGCGTTTCGATAGCTACTCGGTACATAAATAGGACAGAAGTGGCACATAAACAAGATCAGGCGCAGAATTAGCCGACGCTCCCTGTCGAGGAACCGCAATCCACCAGCTATGCCGAAACTGAGCCTTTCCGGGCCTCGGCAGCAGAGGAGCGGAGCGAGCTGGCAGGGCGGGTACAGTGGCGATAAGAGCAGGAAAGGGCAAACTAGGGCCAGGCAGCCCAGAGCCAGCTGCCAACCTTTCAGTGCGAGGCAACCGCAGGATGGGTAGGAGAGTTACGGGCAGTCAGGCATCGGTGGCGGGAGGACAGGGACCGGTGGCGGAGAGGACAGGAGCCGGTGGCGGAGAGGACAGGGAGCGGTGGCGGAGAGGACAGGGACCTGTGGTGGAGAGGACAGGAGCCGATGGCGGAGAGGACAGGAGCCGCTGGCGGAGAGGACAGGAGCCGATGGCGGAGAGGACAGGAGTCGGTGGCGGAGAAGACAGGGAGCGGTGGCGGAGAGGACAGGGACCTGTGGTGGAGAGGACAGGAGCCGATGGCGGAGAGGACAGGAGTCGGTGGCGGAGAGGACAGGAACCTGTGGTGGAGAGGACAGGGAGCGGTGACGGAGAGGACAGGAGCCGTTGGCGGAGAGGACAGGAGTCGGTGGCGGAGAGGACAGGAGCCAGTGACGAAGAGAAGAGGAGCCGGTGACGGAGAAGGACAGGAGCCGTTGGCGGAGAGGACAGGAGTCGGTGGCGGAGAGGACAGGAGCCAGTGACGAAGAGAAGAGGAGCCGGTGACGGAGAGGACAAGGAGCCGGACGGGTAGGGGACAAAAGGGGAACCAGCCGGACTGAACAGACAAGACGTGGCGTCAGAGAGCGCGGGACGCTTTTCAGCAGGGCTGGAGTGCTGATTTCAGGGCAGGAGGCGTTTCAGCAGCACGGGATGTCAATTTGGAGCGCGACAGGCATGTGAACAGGTCGGGAGTATTCATATGGAGGCCGAGCCGCCTGTGGGCATGACGGGGTGCTCATATGGAGGGCGAGACGCCTGTGAGCAGGACGGGGTGTTCATATGGAGGGCGAGCCGTCTGTGGGCAGGACGGGGTGCTCATATGGAGGGCGAGAGGTCTGTGAGCAGGACGGCAGTGTTGATATGAAGGGCGGGACGCCTGCTGGCCGGCGACGCTCTGCTGCGGTCCCCGGGTGGTGCCATAACACTGTTGTGTCAACAAACACTGGGACATTGTACCGTAAACAATGGCGCCGCCGATGGAGAGAGACATCAATTAATGTGGCGCCGCAAAAATAAACCCGCCCGGCGCCGCGGGCCCCGGCGCTAAATGCGGCCACAATGCGGCTGGTTAGCGCGTGTCGCTAGGGTGGTGTCTTTGCGCGAGCCCTGCAGCGTGCAGCCATCTTACGTCCACGCCCCGTGGCGCGAAAGCCCAGTCTGCTCGTCGGAGTAATTGCCCTGGGCTGCCACGGAGCCGTCGCCAGTCCGCCGCAGCTGTTCAGTCGTCCGTATACCCAGCTGCTGCGCACCCAGTTAACACAATGCCCGCCTGAGAGCACGTGTGCAGCGAAATAAAAGGCAGGCGAGCCAGATGCATCCACCAAGTTTCTTCTGCAGGCAGCTCCTTTGCATTGTCTTTTCATCTCGCCTCTGAATGCGATGTTCTTTTTCGGACGGTGCGAACCACGGCTGCGCTAACGGCGGCGGCGGCGGCGGCGGCGCGCGTCCGACAGAGCAGGCCGATGACCGCCAGCGCAGCCCGTCAGAGAGGGCTGCCCGGCTCCGGTCGCGTGTCGGGAGCCGGACCGAGCGGCGTCCGACTGGGCGGACGCCCGGCGGCGGCCCGAGTCGCCACGAAAGGCCGTCATTTCAAAGGCCGCCGCCGCCGCCGGCCTCCGAGCCTGCAGACAGCCGCCGCTGGCAGCCAGCCCCGAGCTAGCAGACCGCGGTCCTCGGAGCAGCAGACGGTCGCCGCCGCCGGCAGCGCCCTGTCCCTGTGCACAGCGGGCCGGTCGCTGTCCGGAGCCGGCCGTCGCCGTTCTCCGGGCAGTGACGGCTCAATGCCGTGCCCGTTGGCGGCGCGCGTGGCGTGACGTGCCGTGCCGCCGTGGTCGCCGCACAGAAGCTGCGCGGCTGTAAGCCGACGACTCGGACACCGCACGTGACTTCTGAGCCGCGCCAGCGTGTTGTTGTTGGCGATCAGTCCGTGCCACGCAACGGCGGATTACCGCTGGATCCGTCACACAGAGGGAGAGCTTGGGAGCCCCTGCATTTGCGCGCAGCTGTCCCTCACTGGGCACGGCTGGCGCGCACTCCCGTGCCGGGTCACGGCCAAGCCACGAGAGGCAGCGGCGTCGAGGCGCAGACTTCCGTCATGTTTTGCCGGGAGGAGGACAATGTCCGCCTGGACTGTTCCGCTCGCGAAGCCCGCGGCAGAACCAGCGGACTCCGCCGAGACCGAGTAGGCTCAACAGGCCGCCACTGCTACCCTGACAGTCCCGGCAGGCTGCCGCCACGACCGTGGCCGTCACGCCGGACCACCACGCCTCTCCCCGGACCCGGCACACCGCCGCAGCCACCGCGACAAGCCGACCGGGGCGAGCGCGGGCCCGCGACCGGGCGGCGGCCGGCGCGGCCCCGGAGCGCCTCTCTCGCGGGCGGCAGGCGGCGCAAAAACGCCGCCGACCGGGCCGCCCTCGGCCGCTAATCTCGACTGATATATCTTTATACCGGCGCCGCGGCGGCGACAAAGGCGACCGCGGCGCATGCAGCGTGCCGCGGCCGCTGACGCCCGCCGCTAACGGATAACGGCTACCAGCGGCGCTGCACACCTTTGTCGCGGCCGCCGCCATGAGCGCTTTACGAGGTGGCGCGGCCGCCTCCTCAAAGGCGCGGCCCGGCGGCGCCCCGCAGCGCCTGAGTTACGGCCCCTCTGCCGCACGGGCCGCCGCCAGATGGTGACAGGGCGGTCGGCCGTCGGCGACGTCATCGGACGGTGACGTCACTCTCAGTGCAGGCGGGTCGCGGCCAGATGGGGACAACACGGCGCCGCTGTCGGCAACGTCATCAGATGGTGACGTCACTCCCGGCGCAGCGCGGGTCGCGGCCAGATGGGGACGACACGGCGCCGTCAGCGACGTCATCAAATGGTGACGTCGTTTCGCTTGCGGCGTTCCGTTACATCGCCCGGCAGGCTACGTTGAGACAAGACGCAGCCGAGGAGGGGTCATATGGCCGCGACGTCACTTCGAAGTAGGTTTCTCGACGTGTTTGAAGCTGTGTTCCGCTTATACCACGTTCCAGTGCGCTATGCAATCTTGCAGCATTTTAAGACAGTCTGGATTGTTCGTAACGCAACTGGACGAGAAGTAACTCCAAGGAAAATGAAGCATATGTCTGTCAACAGCAAAACAAAACAGATGATGCGGGATTTGCCGTGTTTATATCTGTCAGTCGCCAATCACCATGCCGCCACGACTTGCCGTGCAACTGTGGAGCAAACCTCGTGCGTGCAGAAATCTACGCACTCGGCGCGTGCACGCCTGGGCTGTCACGGGAGTGACTGCTGGGTAATCTGGAGTGAATGACAGCGTTTATTAAACGCCGTGAGCGCTTTGAGTGTGACATTTTGAGGCTGTGGTGAGGGTGTTACGCTGCGATCGGCGGAAAACCATATCCTTTCAATTAACAACTTACTGTCCGTTACATGAGGTGGCACGGCAACGAAAGCATCACTCATATGTGACGAGTACGTCACGTGATGAGCACTGCATGACAAGTGCAAGGGCTCGTTAAAGAGATACCCGGCTTTGCGTGCTTGAAATGAAGGGTGGCTGGGGCCATCATTTACCGCTTGACAAGCAGCACGCAGGGGTGTAGCCGGAAAAGGAGATTTAATGTGAACAATTCATATTTTAATTTGCTGCAGATTAGGCCCCGTGGTGTATCAGACCATCGCTTTGAGTAGTGTCTCTAGTACCGGCCCACCGTCGCCGACTCCACACAATCGATGCAACGTAATTGCGCCTCTTTAAGGGTTAATGAGCGTGCTACTAGCCTCGCATTCGTCGTTTCGAACGCCCTGCGAGGGTAACTGTTCCTCACGAACCACGAACAGCCGCATTCGGTGACCCAAACGTCCGTTGTGAAGAGCCGAGTTTGTGCAAGTATAGCGGACTGTAATGGCCAGTTAGCGACGGCTACCACAAAGCTCAGATCTCTTGGGCAAATGCTTCGAGTCACAGCACTCCCCGCGGTACTTCCTGATGTTAAAAGGATCACTATTTCACTTGTTTTGGGTGATCTTTAAATAAAGAGAACAGGAGCACTCACTCGCCCCCCCCCCCGAAAACAAAATACCGTTTTGCACATTTAAATCATGCGACGCATTGGAGAGGTGACTCTTTGCAATATGCATGGAACATTATTTCGTTATATTGCAGGTTTTTCAAGGAGCCTGTAAACATTGATGCTCTCAATTCTACCTTCACGTGGGCATGAACTGAATTTAGGTAAAGCCACATCTCGCGACGGTTACGGCGCGTGTTGAGCATGCCAACCTCAACAAATCCCGACAAATAATAATTTACAGAAACAGCCGGGATAGAAAGCTGCTCAAGACTCAAACCTCAGCCGTCATGTTGCCGCTAATGAATGAGGCCACGTCCAAAGCCAGCTGGCCTTCAAAGTGTCAATCCTTGTCAAGAGTATGACGTCACGGCAACGATCAAAGAGCAAACTTCACAAGTTCTCCAACCGGAGCTGAAGTAATCAGGAAGCTCCTCATGATTTGCCTTCTTCACAACGTGCGCCCGAATATACCCTCAGCACGGTGCTGCATTGTGAACGAAACGCCACACCCTGTACCGCCCTTTTTAGAGGCGGAACAGCACTTACCTTGCCCTGCTCCTGCATCTGCTTGAGGTAAATTTCGCGCTTCTTGTCCTTGCAGCGCTTGTTCTGGAACCAGACGCGGATGACGCGCGGGCTGAGCCCCGTCATCTCGACCAGCTGCTCCTTCATGAGCGCGTCCGGCCGCGGGTTGGCGTTGTAGCACGTGCGCAGCGTGTGCAGCTGCTTCTCGTTGAGCACGGTGCGCACGCGCGTCGTCTTGCTGTCGCCCGACTTGCGCTCCCGCTTGCCGGAGGTGGGCGCGTCCGTGCTGTCCGCCGACGGGGAGGGCACTGCGGACGCGGCGTCAAATCATCAGGGAGCGACAATCACAGGTAGTCCTGCTCGAACGGGCACCGCGCCGCCGACACGAAACCGGATCATCAAGGATGGCCGCCTGGAGATGGTCCCGCTCGCCCAGCCGGGGGCCCCGAAGGCACGCAGAAGGACGGGGACGAGGAACCAGTCTCTTTTTGGTTTCTTTTTTTCTGCCCTCTCCAGACTACCAATCTGTCCTACCAATATTTCGGGAACATATTGTGCCACGGGCGTGTACTGTTGTGGTGAGGCTTCCCAAGGCCAAGAGCCGTCTTGTTCCTGCAATGTATCCTCCGGACCCTACAAAAAACGAAGCTCGAGCTTTGCGCTAGCCGTCTGCGGCGCTACCCTGGGGACAGATTATTGGAAACAGTACCTCGGGATGTTGGGTCTATTTGTGCTCTCATGCCTGCGACGTAAAACCCAGAGAATCACTGTAGGCATGAGCGGCGAAATGAACAGGATTGGACACACAAGGATGCGTGGAGAGCGACAAACGGCAACAGATACAGAAGACGGTCAGAGACCAGCAGTGCAAGACAAGAAATGGCATTCAGTAAGATGAAAATCGCGATAGATCGGACTTGGGGAGGGGGCGGGGTTCGGTGGGAAAGACCGAAACCAAACGTTTTCCTGAGGCGTCACTCACGACAGAAAACCGACATTGGGCGTCACGTAAGACCGCCGGACACACAGAAGCGGCGCCCCGCTCCAACGGTCGGAAACACCGCTCGGCGGCCCCGCCGGCCGCTGAGTAAGAGCGGTGACACAGCGGTGGTGGCGTCACCGTCGCCGGCGCGGGCCACCGGAGCGGCCCGTGTCGGGTTCGCGCCGGCCGCGGCTCGTGCCCGGGCCGTGACGGGGCCGCCTGAGTCACGCGGCGACGGCGGCGCTCTCTCACGCCCGTGTTCGCCGCGGCTGCGGCCGTTATCGCCGCACGGCTACACGCGGCGGCCGTGTAGGGCCGGCTGGCGGCGGCGGCGCCCGGCCGCCGCTGCACACGATGAGTTCGATTGGGCTGGCGGCCGCTGCCGGCGGCCTCTCTGATGTGGGCTTGTGAGGCGCCGCCGGCCCACACGAAGGTCAGGGATCGCCGCTGGACAGGTCAAGGGTCACCGCCGGACAGGTCAGGAGTCAGTGCCGGGCCATCGGGATTTAGCGCGAGAATGATGAGCATCTACGGGACGGAAGCTTCCTCTTGATGTCGTTGCCTTTTGTTCGTTCGACCGTGACGTTTCCGAAGTGATCCACGTGGAAGGTTGTCGCAGGCTTGCTTTTACGGCAATGAGGCCCTCTCAGCTTCTTCATTTCCCTGTATAGCCAGGTCCTGTTTCCCAGCGCGCGATATACTCGGGATTTTATGGCGTCTTTGGTATTCCCACTTTACCTTGGAGGTAGAAACTGGAGGGTGTTCTGAGTCCGCCTTTGTCATATTGACAGACGCTCTAAGATATCGTCCAACTAGAGCAGTCCTTTGGGAAAGGCGATGGTGGAAAGATTACGATAACATTTGGGTCGCTTCTGAGATTGAATATCGCCCTCGCACTTGAGTTGGTTGGCTGTTCAGCTAACCAGGCACCCAAGGGACCTGATCCAATGAGTCTGTAACAACTGCGAGGAGCACCACCGCCGAAACGTTACGTTCCTCAGCAAACAGAGTTGACACAAAGACAAACACAAAGTACCACAAACACGAACGTCACAGGAGAACGTCACATATAAGGTCGTGTTTGAGGCCTCGACTTTGTGTTCTGACAGTCTTTTTAGGACAAATCGTACTTACCAGCATTGTTAAAAGAATATCGAGGGACCTTGCATTTTGGCAAATGAAGCGCGAAAAGGAAATAGGTAGAAATGAAAACATAAGTAAGACCAGATCAAGCATCCAATTTTGCGTTCGTCGTCTCAGGACTTAACTTCGGCAAAGTGTTTCCTGCTTAACAGACGGAACTTTAAAGAACGTAAAGGAATGAATACGTTCTCGCCATCTGAACGATTTACCGTTTTTACCCTGAAACATGAATCCTATTCGGTGGGATGCGAGCAATTTCCCTTCAAGACACAAAACAATTCCACTGCACGCCGCTAGGTTTAGATGCCTTGGCTGATCAATGAGTTTTCTAAAGCATTTACTGAATATCCAATGCAAATGACGTAAATGTGTTTATGTTTCCCAAAACCTTCAACAATCAAGAGCATTCAAGCGAAGCCACCAAACATTCGTTTAAATCGCTCAGAGACGGAGCTGTACACATGCAGCACAATGTAAGTGTACGGCCGTACGTCGCGACGTTGTAAGTGTGCAGCTCACCGAGCGGCGATTACGCCATAATCTGAAGGCTTACAAACAGCGTTACATGGCACGTCTGCCGGAGCGCGTGATCGCTGCGAGGCAGCCGCCAATCGGCATTTCCATGTCCGACCGGCGGCCTGCCAGGCTCGGCCGTTCCGTCCAGCTCCGCCGAGAACGAGTGAACGCCGGGAGGTCCGGTCGGTCGGGCGGGGCAGCAGGAGCCGGACGCCATAAAGCGGCCCGATCCGGCCCCCAGATCCGTCGGCGGCACAAAAACGAGGGTGTGTCTCCGGCCGGCCGTCTGAGCGCAACGTTCCGTCCCGCCAGCCGCAAGAATTGCATCCGCCGCCGTCGCCGTCGCCGGCGGCGCCGGCCGCGCCGACGCGGAAGGCGCCGGCCGGCCGCGTCACGCACTGGGCATAACCCGGGCCGCATTGCTTAAACATGATGTCGGCGAGGAGCGGCGGACGCGGCGGACGCGGCGGCATTTCCGGCGCGTCGTCCCGGAGCCGGCGAGGTTAATTGCCGTCCGGCGGCCGGTCGGCGACAGGCCCGCGCGTGACGTCACCGGCGCCGGCCGCGGACGGCGCCGGTCGCGTCGCGTCGCGTCCGCGCGCGCCGGCCGCCACGCGCTCTCATCCGGCCGCTCCCTCCGCGCGCATCGATTGCGAGCGCCGATTGAAATATGGTTCGTCAGAAGTTCTGACACGCGATATTATTTAAAGGCGGCTGCGGCGCGGCGCGTGCCCCGCGGGAGGCCGTAAAGCCGGCGGTGCATAAAACTGATCAGTAATTCCGGCGGCTTTATTAGCCGGCCGGAGTGTCCGCAGGCCGGGCCATCGCCACCTGCCGCAGCGGCGGCGCCAGCGCACGGCGCGGAGCCGGACCGGCCGCCGCGGACGCCGCCTCTGCCGCGCACGGGGTGGCGGCTCAGATCGTGTCAGCCGCGCCTGACTCAAGGTCCACGTCCAGTTTCGAGGAGACCCTCGCACAAGACGCAACCTCCCACGTCGCTCGGCTGGGCGCGGCCCTGGCGCCCCTCTCTCGGGAGACTCATTTTGTATCTCATTATTATAAATTATTCGAGCATCTAATTAGCCACGCGCCCGTCACACCGCGGTCGTGACGTCATCGGCCGGGGCTAATTGGACGGCGGACCTCTGGTCGGCCGATCGGCCCATTACGGAGATGGGACTTCGAGGGGGGAGTCTGCCCCGGGGCGTCCACAGGTGCTGCGCGCGCGCGCGCAGCCGCCGCCCAAAACAAACACTCACCACCGGCGGACAACAGCACCGGTGCCTTATCACGCGCGCGTCCCCCTGCCCGCCTAAGCGGCGGGGGGAGCGGCTGGCATCTGCAGCGCCTGCTCTGGGGTGACTGTTCTGAGGGTGGCCGAGGGGGGAGGCACACGCAGACCTGCCATTATCTGCGGTAAGCTCAGGGAACACTGGGTCGCTCTGGGACCTGTCGCTGTTGGGCAGTGGCCCAGGCAGGGGAAGGAGGGGGGAGGGCGATCGGCCGATCATGAACCCACAAGCCTGCTGTCTCCTCCAGAACGCTGTCTCCTGTGCCCCGACGGCCTGGGCTTCGTAGAGGCTCTGAATACCACCCGCAGCTTGGATTTGCACCGCTTTGGGCAAAACTTTGAGGCTTCTCTGACCACCCTGACAGCCGCATCAAACTGAACTTCTTTCGTTCACCGAGCTTGCCCAGGCACGCTCTCTTTATTGCAAAGGCCTTCGCTAGCAGTTACTTTTATTCAAATGTGGCTGCAGTTGGTGGTTACTAAGATATGCCCCATTTAGTTCTCCACATTTGTGGACAACTGTTTAGTAAAGAAAAACTCGCTTCCTAAATAAAGCCAGCTCGTCCTTAAAAACGGCTTTGAGCAAAACGAAACTAGACCCGTAAAAGGCCACCTCCGAAGGAAAAGCAAACTGCACCATCCGTTCCAACAACGCTTTGGACGGCGCAGCACATGGACCAATCCCTTGAGGCCTCGGCAGAGGCCCTCGAGCTCACCGGCCCGGTGACGGCGGCGGCGGCGGCGGCGGCGGCGGCCGTGGCGACGGCGGCGGCCGGCCATTGGTATGCACGTCGCCGGGCGCCGAAAGGCCGGGCCGCGGCCGATACGACCCGATTGGCGTTTAGTGCGGCTAATCCCGATTCATCGCGGGAGGCGCGCTGGCGCCGCGCTGCCGTCGGCGCGGCCCGCTCCGCCCTATTAGTGTCCAATAAATGAAATATAACAGGCCGATTTACATACGGCCGCGACATGTCTACTCCGGCGACATATCAAACGGCCGGCCGGTCGCGGCGGCGCCGGCCGCGCGATGGCGCTGCGGCGCGGGCCGCCGGCGCGCAGCCGTCCGACCGAGGCCGCGCTGCGCGCGGCGGCGCATCGCGCTCGTATTCATCGCTCGGCCGACGCCGAACGGGAGCGGTCGACGAGTCTCTGAGTGGTTCGTGTTTGTTTTTGGATGGACATGGGAGCGGCCTGTGCAAATTGGAAATGGGCCGCCGTGGGTGTAACAGGTCATGGAACATGTAGAACTGCAGCCGTAACGCCTGTGAGGCGTTTTTACGTGAGCCGAACAGCGTTGCACGGAAGCAGCTTTCATCGGAAATGTTTCTGACGCTATTCAAAACCAAAATGCGCAGCTCAAGGACTATTGTGCTTAAGCTGTCATGTCAGGCAATGAAAGCGCATCGGCATCAGAGTCTGTTTTGAGCAGCTCCAACGCTGCAGCCTTGCCTTCAGCTGGCCGTGGTTTCGTTGTGCGAAGAACAGAATTGCCTATGACGGCCATCTCCCGCAGCCTGAGATCCGCTGACAATTCTGACCTGCCCGGAGGCGACCGGGCCAGCGAAATCAGAGTCCTGTCGCGTGAGGGGCGTCATCGTCCGGCTCGCAGATAGCGGACACGAGGCGGGATCGCTGCGTGGCACAACAGAGGACAGGGCAGCCACAACAGCGACCTCCGGCACCGGTCCGCCTCCTCCCCGGTCTCCGGCGTCGGAGGCCGCAAGTGGTCCGGCAGCCGAGAACGGGCGAGCGTTCTATCTTTCGAGCATGAACTAAGTGACACGAAGACAGACATAAATCGTGTGTTGTTATGACCAGAACCAGTTTAACCGTTCCAGACCGCAAATGATCGTAATCGATGTTTCTCAAACCTGACTGCGGTATGCGTACTTGTGGTGGGCAGGTTCAAAGTTGGCTAACATCTTTGATGATGTCAGCCTTGTTTTGACCATGGGTGACAGTAGTATTTAATCAGTGTGCTGTTCATTTTCTAGATGTTTACTTGTTTACTTGATGTACTAACTTTGGCGCTAAATTGGTCTAGCGTTACATTCCAAGTCCACCACAAAAACGCGGTGATATCAGGATGCGTCATCCATATGGAACTCAACAAATGACAGGAAAAGTTTTTGTTATATGTCGCTAACAAATGTGTCGATTTGTACTCCTTTACGGGGGCCAAGACCATCCAATGTAGATCATGGCCCCACCGAATGTGATTTTGCCCTCCCCCCGATATCCTCTGACATTTTTATAAAAGAACTACAGTTTGTTGATTCATAATTCTCAACCAATGAACAAAAATCGAAATTGCCGTCAATCTAAATAAGGCGGGCTAAATCCGTTAAGAAACTAACATTCCGAGGGAGGTCAAGTTGTCGGAGCCTCGGCTCGACCCCTCCAGTCGGTTACAAAAAAGACTGTATCTCTGGCTGCAAGATATCGAGCACCACTGTCACAGATACCGCAACGGTAATTTTACTGATTCTTGTGCAGTTTCCAAGGCCACTATGCACTGACTTCACCTCGACCAAGTCTCCAGAAGTGTAATCGATATAAAAAGCCCATTCGTCTCTGCTCCGAAACTCCTGCCTACCGCTGCGCCCCCCCCCCCGCCGCCCGACCGACTCCAACAGCACCGCCGTGTGACCGTGCGAATCACGTGCCGCCGCCAGATTGGAGCCGTAATGGCGCGCCGGCGTCAAACGTGGCGCGGCCGCGCGGCACGTGCGCCGCGCGGCACGTGGCACGTGCGAGCGCCGCAGCTCGTGCCCGTAGCGCCGTGCAGTGGCGCCAATCGCCGACGGCCGTGACGCCAGCCGGCGTTGGGAGACAAGCCAGACAGTGGCGGGCGGCGCGGCCGGCCAGCGGCCCCAACTGCCGCTGAACACGCGAGCCGACGCAGGGGCCGGGCCGCCCCGGACAGGGCGGCTGGGGTCCGAGGGACGGCCCGGGTCCCTGGTCCGGGCCACGGACCGCGACCACGTCAGCGGCAGCGACGGCCGGACCGCGCGGCCTCTGCAGACCCGAGCCGCTGCCGCGGTCCGGACCACGCAGTCCCTGCAGGCCCGGACCACGGCTGGGGTTCGGCACATACAGCCCAGCCAGATTCGGACCAGGGGCGAGGTCTGGACCGCGCAGCGCCTCCAGGTCCGAACGACGTAACTCCTGTTGGTCCGAGTCAGAGCTGGGATTCGCATCACACAGTCCCTCCAGGTCCGGGCCGTTGCCGGGATGCGGACCAAGCGACCCCTCTAGGTCTAGACCACTCTGAGACCGGCTCGCAGCTGGACCGAGCCACGCCTGGAGACCGGAACACGCAGCCCCGCGCAGGACGGGACACACGGGGACGTACCACACTGGTGGTTGTGGTTACCTATGCCTAGTGACAGGATGTGGAGCAGGTAATGGGAACCATACCTTGTATGGATCATCGGCTGAGCTGATTGGTCCAGCTTTTTGACGGCCCGCGCAGGCCGTGCCTGTCAGTGGTTCGGAAAAGCGGGCCTCTTACCGGTAACCAGCTCGATGCCGGATGCAACATGGAACTCATGTTCCGGCTTGCAGCCCGTGTAGAACATAGCACCAGGTAAATACAGTTGACTACAGGTCCGGTGGCAAATTTTCCTATCTTCAGGACAACTCGTGACAGCGTCCTTGGGCAGGACGCCATTGATCCACGCCAACGCACGGCGGCGGCGGCCACTTTCCTGTCCAGTGGCACGCCGGCCCGCGGCTGGCGCGTAGCGGCGCTGTCACGCTCCGCGGCAACGGCATCGTCCCCTCGTCGCACCGCGGCCGCGGCCCGCCCCGGGCGCGGCTGCCGAAGCGCCTGCGTCAGAGGTCGCAGCCGGAGCCGCACCCACGACGGTAATAGCTCATGGGACTGGCACGGCGACGTCCTACCAGCTTTGGACAGTTTTAACGTTATCGCTGTGGTGTCTCACGGAGAGAAATTACCTACAAAAATAAGCAGCTTGGCCGCACCCACTTTGAAAACGTCGCACACAGATGGCCGCACCACAGCCGACAGCCCCCCCCCCCCCCCCCGGAGCGGCTGCCGGAGCGCCGGCACGAGGGCCGGCGACGTGGCACATAAGCTGAAAGCCGGCCGCCCGGTGGCGACTGCGATAGGTCAGTTTTCGCCGGACCGGCCGGCCGACGACGCAGGAAGAGGTGACGTCACGGCCGGGCTGTGCGTGTGCCAGACGCCGAGGAAACGATGCAGCCGCGGGGTCGGAGCGGCCTGCTGCCACGACGGGCTCGGAGCGTTGAGAGCACTGTGTCCCAGTGCTCGGTAAACGATACTTTGCTGTGGCTGTTGGAAGAGCGGCGTCGCTTGTCATGTCTGCTATTCGCCCTGCTTGAAATAAGGCGAGCTTCCAAGGAGAAGTGATTCGCACCGGGCTGAACTGGCCAACACGCTAGCCATCTTCTGTATGATTGTTTCAAGCGGCGTTGTTACCCGAACTATGTATGGTTGTGTTGGAATACATGCTTCAGCTAGCCAACGGTCGGGCAGCTAATGCTTCCTTTTTTATTCGGTGTATTCTGGCCCTTTGACAAGCTGCCTCTCTTCCTAGAAAACCATAAAACTATTGGGAAAGGGGACCAAAGATGTTTGCTTGTTGTTTCTTTCAATGCGTCTCACATAGACATAGTGTCTATGGGCATTATTAATAAATTCTAGAATTATTGGGGAAATGCCGGAAGCCCCTCGAAACACCGTATTCCGTGATTACGTGAAACACTTATGTTCTTTGTTTGATATGCATGCGTTTGTGGCTGTATGTGATTTCAGTACATCAATATGAGCGTGAGTATGAAAAGACGCAAATTATTTGTGCCTTTTTAATGTGAAGTAGAAGGTCTTCACTCACGCCTGGGACGAAGGGAGAAATGGGACATGATTCTATCACAGCTCCTGTACAAGTCCTGGTGTAAAAATGCAACAACAGAAAAAATGGGATGTGCTTGAATTTTATGGGAAGCACCCACAATTGCAAGTTTTTTTCTGGATGGGAGGACCAAAAAAAACATGGTTGGTGGCAGTGGTTCAGTTCTACCACGGTTTACTTTGTAGCCGAGGCTATTGATAAACGCCGAGAATGAGCAAAAATAATAGTGAGAAACCTCTTTTGAGAGCCAGATCACTGTAGTTGGGCAAATGATGCAGGCAAAGGTGATAACTGATGCTGTCAAGTAAAAAAGTTGCGTCCATATACATAATACACGATTTGCAAAAACTGATTAGATACATTTCGGTCATCCTCTTCGCTGTTGCGGGCCATGGTAACAGCACAACCCCAATCACACAAATGTTTATTGGAAAGTGGCATAGCAGACGGCACTAGCTAACCGTGGCGTGTGCACAAGATTTCCTCGAGAGTGTCATAAATCACAAACGGGGGCACGTCCAACACGTCGGCACAATCAGCGGTCGCCGGAAATTCCTGGCCCCACCCACCGACGACCTTCCGGCCCCACCCTCGCCCCAGTCGGCCGCCCTTTAACCTGCCCCCGCCTGACCTTTGACCCGCGCCGGGCGGCCGGTCGCGAGAGCCGGGCCGATACGGCGGCTGTGGACACTGGGCGGCGGCGGCTGCCGCTTGATCCCGATAGCGGGCCGCTCATCAGTGCAAGGGACGTGTGTGTGCGGCGGCGTGCTGTGTGCACGGCCAGATAGCGGCGCGGGGGGCGCGCCGGCCTTTGGGAGGCGCGCCGCCGCCAAACAGCGCAATCGCCGTGCGGAATGCGCCTGTGTGGCCACGACATAGGCGGAATTCTGAGGCCGCAGAGCACCGCGCCAGTCGCCGGCGTTCGAGTGGGGGGTGTTTGGTCCCATGGTGGCTGGGCGAGGTCGTGAACGTCGATGCGGCTCGTGAAAGACAGCAGGGTTGTTAGGGCTTATTTGGTGCTCAGATGTAAGTGCGGTACACGGCGGCGCGGACATATGTGGTGTTCAGGCGCAAGGCGTTTTTAGTTTTCATGACAAGTCGGCCGCTTACATTTTCTGTTTGTCCGCACTAAATACAGGTGTTGTAAAAATCATATTATTAGCTAGAATTCAACCCACGGCTTGCTTTAATGAACGGTTGGATGTGATTAAAACACGGGACATTCCATGTTTTGGCTACGACTAAAACCGCTTTAGAACGCATGGTAAAAAATACGGGTATACCGATTCCTGGAACAAATCCATACATGTCTGTCCTGGCGAGACTGTCAAGAACACGTCCGTCAGCTCACCAACTGCATTTTAGTACTGCGGTTGACTGCACACAAATTTGGCAACGAAACTGGTTATTTCGTCCAAAAGTTGGACACGACCTGTAGAAACGCTTGCGGCAGTAAAGACAGAATTCTGCTTTGTCCTGTCAGCAGCGGTTTGTTCAGAAAACGCAAGACTCCGAAGAACCGCGCAGAACTGTGCAGCCTGGAGAATTAGTGGCTAGGCATAAAAAGTTTCGCATCGACAACAATGGAAGCTTCGGGAATTATTGCCGCCATCTTTGCAGCCATTATGTTCAGTCCCAGTCGACACAGCACTGCGTTCCGGGAGCCACAAAGCATTTTTGGAACTAAAGTCCCTCTTTATGGGAGCTGTAGCAAGGACCGCTCCCAAACCGTTAGGCTCCTCAGGCGACTTTAAGTGATACCCTTTTGGTGGCCGGTTAAATATTCAAGGTGTGTTTAATTTTAAAGGATTCTTTACCATACCGAAGCTCTTCACTACTCGCTTTTTGCTCAGTGCGTGTCAGTTACGACAAACAAATCAGTGCTGCAAGTCTCGATGTGAATACCAGAAGTGTTCCGCTGACAAGCCAAACATTAGCACAGCCCGAATGACGAGCTGTTTCTTGCGTCTGGCGAGACGGATACTGGTCCGTGCATTCCATCAGTCTTTCGCCCACCACGTCTGGCCTACCAGAGACGCGAAAGGACTTTGCACTCCGTCCCACGCCATCCACATGTCATGTCATAACCCGACTCCATCTCGCTGGCGACGAGTGACGTCTTGAGTGCCCCCCGCGTCTCCCTCCCCCCCGCACTGATCCTGGGCCGACCACCGAGCCCCCACAATCGCCGCCGGCCCGAAAAAAAAAATCGGCTAATGTAAGCAGCAAAAAGCGGCGCCCGGGCGGCGGCGGCCGGCAGAAGAATGACGCCGGCGGCGCGCGCCGGCCCCGGCACGCAGCGGCGCCGCTCATTGGCCGATCCCGGCCCAGACAAATACATTTTTGGCGCGCCCGAGACGCGGCGGCGCCGGCCGTGAGTGGCCGGCTGGGTCGGGTGGCGGCCGCCCTAATGACAGGCCGGCGCGCCGCCCGGCACGCCCCGCGCCAGATGACGCCAGATGACGCCAGATGACGCCGGCAGCGCGCCAATCTCGGCCAATCGCCGGCCGATGAACCGGGCGGCGCGGCAGGCGATCGACATATGGCGGGAGGATGCCGGCGGCTCTCGACGCCGCCAGGAAACGGTCCGATCTGCGACTGAGGTTCGTTGGCTCTGTGGCCGGAACACGCGCCGTTCTGTGATCAGAGCACGATCGGTTCGTGGCCAGCGCACAATCGGTCTATGATCAGACCGCGGAGTGACTGTGAATAGAGCTCGGTCTTTCTACGACCAGAACGCAGTCAGTCTATGATCACAACACTTCTTCTCTGTGACCCGAATGCAGTGGGTTTGGGATCAGAAAACTTGTGCATGTGACCAGAACGCGGTCGGTCCGTGATCAGGGCACGGTCTGACCGTAACGAGAACGCGGTCGATCTAGTATCAGACGTTTTCTGTCTGAACAAAACGCGTTCGGTCTATGATCAGAACGCTTTCTGTCTGTGACCAAGACCGCGGTTGGTCTATGACCAGAACACACCCCGTCTGAAACCTAATCACCACCCCATCGCGGCCGCATCTGCGATTCAGGTTCGCAGATGGCTTTGCCCTGGCCCATCCGCCGCGCAGTCGGCAGCGCCTCCACCGGGCTGCGGCAGCTCCCGCGCCTCGCTCGCTGCAGCGCAGCACGCCCAATTAGCCGACCGTGCGCCGGACTAAACAGCGCGTCTCACGACACGGCCGAGCGGCGGCGCGCGGGCCGGGACGCCGGCGGCGGCGCACGCGACCCCTCCGCCGCCGGGCCGCTGGGGCTTCCTCGCCGGATTATAGCGCCTCCGCGGGCCGCCGCCATTGGCCCATTGACGGTCGGTGTTTATAAACGCGGCGGCGCCGCGCCCGCGCACGTGGCGGCCATCAGCCGGAGACTATCACAGCATGCTCTATCACGCCCGCCAGCGGGTGGGCACTTGTCGGGGGGCGATGGACGCCGATACGGCCTCCCCGCTCCCCGGGGCCGCGCGCGCCGGCCAGTTACCGATCATAATCCAATCGGGCGGCGTGCTTATCGCCGCTATCTCAATATGTTGGTGCAGCTCGCCCTCGGCTATTATCCGCGGCCAGGCCGGCGGCGTTCAGCTCGGCCCGCCGGGCACGCGCGGCCCCGCCGGGTAATCTAGAGGCGCCGCGCCCCCTGCAGGGAGCCCCCTAATGAAATACGCGCCCCGCCGCCCGGTGTCGTTCCCGGCCCCTGATCTCTGTCCGCGGACAGAATGAGGCGTAATCTGTTTTAAAACTGAGAGGCCGGCTTGGAGAGCCACCAAAGCAGAACTGCGTCATTGTGCGCGCCCGCCGTGTCAGGTGTCGCAGGCAGGGGTGGCGGAATCGATCGACCACGCTGGCCGTGCCTGCCGCCGACCCTGCGGCACAGCCGACCGGCCAGGGGTCGGCGCAGGCGGCGCGTGGCGCCGGTGCTCCCGGCTTTCGGCTTTTTCCGGGCGGAGGCGCGTCGCGAGCGCTCCGCGGCTTTTTGCCGGGGCGCGGCGCGCAAAAAGTGACAATCTGCGTGTCGCCGTGAGCCCGGCAGCCGGCCTCACCTGACGACTTCGGCGTGGACGCTTCGTTCTTGGGCTCGAGCGCGGCCAGCTTGGTGTTGTTGTTGTTGTTTTCGCAGAGCTTCTCCGACTGGTGGTCGTCCTTGCAGAAGAGACCCTCGTCGGTCAGCGCAAACTCGTCGCCCGGTATCAGCTGCCGGTCGCACAACGCACAGCGGAAACAGTCTATGTGGTAGATTTTGTCCTTGGCGCGCATCACAAAGTCGGTCTTGTGGAAGCCGTCGCCGCACTTTTCGCACTTGGTCCCGAAGAGCCTGAAATAAAGGACGTTGGTCAAGAAAGAGGTGAGGGATGGGATGGTAAAACCAGGGCATAGGAAAATCCAACTCGGAACTTTTCGCGAAACCTGAATTGTTCATCAAAGGTGTATTAAAACAACTACCCCTTCATCGGCCACTTCCTCCAAACCGTTTTCAACAGGGACTGATCCAGGGGCGGGAAGCCACTGTCGCTTTTATCATTCCCGACTCATGGAAACTGCAAAGCCTGTGGACCCCGATTCATGGAAACTGCAAAGCCTGTGGACCCCGACTCATGTTCATGGATATTTAATCAAGCATTGAACATCCCCCCAAGAAAGGCGACCAACTGCACCCAGAATTTGTCATTGCCTGTTCTGCTGCTCTTCGCCACAAACTGTTTCACATATCATCATATGCCATCTTTCGCCCATACAGCAGCGCTTACGAACGCAAACCCCCTGCTGGTGAGTGAGCCGGCTGTTGTGGTGTCCTTTAAACACGGTACTAATATGACATGACATGCACCGGCGACGAGCGACAGGGAATACACAACTAAAAACACAGGCTCGTGTACGGCTGCGGTCAGTGTCCCGGACTCGCTCAAAAAACAGCCGCTGAAAAGCGTTACGCCGACCCTGGCAGGCCGAGAGCCACATGCACGTCTCGGCTTTAGTGTTCCGGTCACTTGTAAGTGTATGGCGTAAGGGAGCACGCCCGGGAAATTGCCGACGTAAAAACGTGTTGACGACAGAAACTGTCACCAGCGGGCAAAACATCGGATTGCTGTTTTGGCGGCTGTGATTTTTGTTCGCTCTTGTTTTTCGCAGCACGTGCCTGTTCCGCAAGCGTGTCCTGGTCGCCGGAATTGGCGGTCGGAACTTTGCTTTTAGCCGTGTGCAGGATTCTATGACTGCCGGGGCAAAGTTTGCCATATTGATTTCTCATTGTCTACCGAACTGCTGTCGTCGGTGCCATTACCGCCCAACAGTGTTGCACTAATTATATCCTGGGGTGTAATGAGAAAATTATCGTAGCATCTTTAATTTAAGACGAGCAGATAAAAGAGCATAGAAAGGTACTAATCAACAGAGGCCGATTCTAGGAAATCTTCGAAACAAAGAGACTTAATCTTGTAGCGATATGCAGAACGGCCTGAACGGAGGACAAACTGTCATGAAGCGCAGAAGGGGAGTTTCGAACCCCGCCGCCGAGGATTGGCCGGACTGATTATGACTTTGCACGCGAGACATTAACGTCGTTGCGATTGCAATCTGTCCCCTGGCTCATATGAATGCTAAATCGGACGAGACTAATGTCTTCTTCGCAGCAAGCCGAAATGCATATTTCCAAATGTACCGTGGCGACCGCCGAGCAAGGAGAAGAGGTTTCTGTGACACCAGGGAGTTTCCCTGAGGTCTGGAGGCGCTTTCGGTGAGAGGCATTGGGCCAAGCGGCCGCAATGAACGCGCAATTTTCACGACTCGCGCATGCCTAAGGCGCACGCTGGGCGCGCAGGTTCCACGCTAGCGACCGGAAAGAAGCCGGCGCCACGAGGCCTGGAAACCGGTCGAACGTGGGCCAGCCCGCTTGACAGACGCACGTATCGTGCAGACGAGTCACCCAGACGTCAAAGTTGCCGGTCGCATGTCGTTTTCCGCCGAACACGCGGCCACATCACGCCAAAGTGCGCCGGCAAAGGCCAGCACCGTTCGCGGTGCTCGGCGACATTCGGTGGAGAATCGATGGCACGATGAAAATGATACGCTGGGTTCAAAACAGAATGCGCCAAAATTTAAACCAAAATGCGCCATTGATTTCAAGACAGCCAGCAGGCATGGGAAGAAAATTAGAGTAAATTGCACTTTCCCTCTTTTCTTCAGCTTCAACACTATGTTTATGCAGTGTGTCGAAAGAATTTCCCCCATGTACGGGCGCCTCCCTTTTTCATAATTTTCACACCTATGCATACATTTAAAAGCAAGGTTAAACAAAAAGATAGTAATTGCCTCGCAAGAAGCGGGCCCAGCCCAGGAACGATGTTTTGCCATCGTGGACCAGTGCACACACGTGCAGCGTCCAGGAGGCCACGCAAGACCGTTCTCGAGGGCCGAGACACATCGGCCCTCTCTGCCTCTAGTCCTTTCGGCGTACACGGGCGCCGTCGTTTGAGTCGTTGTCAGCCGACTCGTCAGCCGAGGTCGCGAGGCGCAGTCAGTGCAGCAGCCGAGCTCACGGACTGGCGACACCGCGGGACCACGGAACCGCGGGGCCGCAAACCCAGCCGCCTGACCAAGGGACCGTGGAACCGCCGGACCCGGGACCACTGACCGTCGGACCCAGGACCGCTGACCGTCGGACCCGGGACCACTGATCGTCGGACCGCGGCATCCCTGACCGCCGGAACGCGAGACCGCCGAACGCACTGCCGCCGACCGGCGGACCGTGCTGTCACCGCGAGACCGCCGGGGACCGCCGGCCGCCAAGAGCCTCCGGCCGCCGAGCTGCAGCGCCAAGGCGCCGGCCGGATGCCGGCCCGGCCACCGAACGGCACTGTGCGTAAAGCGCCGGCCGGTAACCGGCGACCGGTGACCGGATGCTGGACGGACGGGCGTCGCCGTCGTGTCCTTTTTGCGCCGACGCCCGCTCGCCACGCTCGCGTGAGACCGCCGGCCGGGGTCGAAGGGCGCTGGGGAACGCCGGGCCCACCTGCCTCCGCGCCGGCCGGCCGTGCCAGCGCCAGACTGGCCGCTATCAAACATTTAAACCGGCCGGTAATTGCGGTGGTGATTGCGCTGCCCAGGAGGTTTTTGCGACGTATGCGGTGCGCCAGCGTTGCATGTTTGAGCAGATTTGTTTGGGCGATAGCGCGTTATCGCCGCGGCCTTGCGAAATTAAGAGTTCAGAGAGACGCGTATGCGACGAAAGACACACCGTGATAACGTTTGAATAGATAGAGGAATGGCCATCAAATTGCCATAATCAGACGCAAATATTATGGAACGTTCATGATAGCGGTTTTACAGGCAATTAGAAACGGTACGCCGCATCGTGGGGCGCATGCCGAGTGAAACAGTCGTGTTGTTTGCGTTTCTTTTCGAGTTGAGATGTATGTTTTTTCAGATATTGAGGTACACTCACATATATTAGAATGATGCATTTCGCAATACACATGAATATGTACTGTTCTTTTTCATTATTTTGCTTCCGAGTAAGTGGCAGGTTAACCTTCACGCACCCGTGACCTTGTTCGCTGTCATTACTGAGCGGTTTAATAATACAATACAGTGTTCGCAGAAAACTTTGAGCCGCCTGCCGTGAGAAATAAAGTTATATGCGTGATGAGATGCTCACATGGATGGTGATGGATGATGGAGGCTATACGACAAACAAGTTACGTGCTCATTGTACCTCTGCCAGTACTACGAGATCCGATTGCTCACCAAGCCTGTGTAGCGCGAGTGGGTTCTGAAACTTCGTGGTGTAGTATCTCTGTATGTCACGAGCACATTTTGTGGTTTTGTTGTGGTCACGATAAGCCGTATATTCTGCGTACCAATCAGAAATTATGTGAGGGGAGTATCTCAGTGACACTGAGAAAGCCCACATACTAGCTTTAATCCAGGAAAAAGCCATTACAAGAAATATATCGGCACACAAGCAAGGGGCTAGCAACCATCAGGTGGCTGAAGGTGGTGGCTGTCAGCACACCTCCTGGAGCGGTTCCACGGCATAAAATCATTCCTGGGAGGTCTAGGAAAACCTCCAGATCTACAGTTCAGCTCATGAAGAGAGAAGTACTCAAGGACCCCGTAATTAGTGTTGCCGAGCTAAAGAGAATCCCATCCAGATCTACTTGGAAACGTGTCTGTGCGTTCTATTCAGGACAGGCTACAGAAGGACCTCAAGATGCCGTCCCGTACACCAGCCAAAAACGAAAAAACGCTTCCCACTACGCATGAGGAAACAACGTCCTCGGTTTACCAAGAAGTTCAAAGGCTGGTCTGTTGAGCAGTGGAAGAAGGTGATGTGGAGTGATGAATCGATCTTTCGGCGCATTACCGTGCGCCAGGGGAGGGTCCAACGCCCCAAGGGGTCCGACAGGTATGATACGCGGTAAAGTAGGAGGTTGCTAAAGACCCTGATTCCGTCATGGTGTGGGTTTCTTTCAGTAGGGTTTCGGGTCGGGGAGGAATTTATTTGCTTCTCAAGAATGAAACGATGGCAGAAAAACGCTACAGTCATGTTCTGGGGATATCACCTCCCCCCTGCGTATAACCATCACCACTCCAGAGCCTTCATGCACGACTCTACGCCCTGCCACAAATAAAAATCGTGTCCAAACGCCTCTATGACAACTCCATTCCTGTCCTAGAATGGCCTGGGAACTCGTCCGATCTAAACACCACTGAAAATGTCTCGTCTACATGAAGAGGATCCACGACATGAAGCACAACCACAGCACGTCCACGGTGTCGCGTCTGCAGAAGATTCTCGAAAAGATGTGGCAGATGGATATGGAGCAGCATGACTTCCACATCACTGCCCGGTCGATGCCCAACCGTATTCAGAAGGTCATCAGGGTTCACGGTGGCGTGACGAAATATTAGGGAGTGCAGTGATGGTATAGGGCATTTATTTGTTGCTACAGCTGCTCTTTGTGTAGCGTCAAGGAAACAAATACTTGAGAGCTCAAGGTTTTTCTATATCATTTAAATCGGACGTCGAATGCCAAATACATCTTTCCGGAATGGTTATGCGGAAAAGGCATGTGAGCTAACGCATTGAGGGCGAAAATGCAGAAGTCTTAAAGAATTGTGCTGTTTCGGTCAAAACTGGATGTTTTATGCTAGTTTTGCCAAGTGGCAGCAGACACCAGCCTGCAAAAAGCGCTACAGCCGGGCCGGGCAGGACGATAAGATTTTCCGGCTTCCTGAGCCGCAGCTCACTTGGCCTGCGATCTCGCTCGTAAAAGAACACTTGACAGCAATTCCACGGCGACATGATCAGAGCCTTTTCAAATGCGCAGCAGTACATGCACCCATCCAACACAGTTTTCTGGCCCGCTGCGTTTGCCCAGCGACGACTCCGGGTAAGAAACAGCACATTTCAAGAGTTTTTCTTAGCACTCAGAAATTTACCACCGTAAATAATAATATTGGGGTGTTCCAGAGCCGTTCCATCATTCCGTTCTTGCCACACTCCTGTACACCGTTTCCTGCCTCAGTCCTAGTGTTCCCCGCCACTTCCCGACGTTTCCTGTCATTCTCAACCGCTCTCGGCCGCCCCCCCCCCCCAGCCGCCGCCCCGTCGCCCCAAGCCGCAGTGCCCACCTGACGTAGTCGCTCTTGCAGTAGGTCTTGCTGTCGCGCACGAAGCACGTGCACGTCTCGTCGAGAAACTGGTTGCACTCGGCGCAGCGCAGGCAGGCGGCGTGCCACTCGAGGTCGGGCGACACGCGCAGGATGTACTGGTCGTGGATGGCGCCGCCGCAGCCTGCGCACTGCGACGTCCTCTTGCCTGGCGACAGGGCAGAGCGACCCCTGGTCAGAGCGCTGCTGGCGGTACCTGGGGCAGCGTGGAACGGGTGCGGATCAGACGGCTGCTGGCCGTGCCTAAGGCAGGGGGGAGCGGGCATCGACATTGAGGGACCGACACTGGCTGTGAGGACGGGCTGCTGCTGGATTTCCCCAGGACACGGCGGCTCGCAAGTGGTTCAAAGTCCTGCTGGCTGTTCTTGCGACAGGAAAGAACGGACGTAGGCCGCAAAACGCTCTGGTGCCTGTCGTCGACGCTGTAAAACGCGCGCTTTCCAGATGAGCAGTGCCGCATGGTGTGAGAGGCATATGTGTAGCTGTTCAAACAGCGGTTTTGAAATCTACAGCAGACCGTAGACGTACGAATGAGAGAGTTTAAACGGCTGGAGCCACTCCATTTTTTATTTCTTAGGTTAGCCCCATCGCGTTGTGTGGAAATGATTGTTGGAAGTATGTCATTTCTGTCATCACTTTTGGTTGTCTCCTGTCATACAGCTGGTTTTCTTCTGAACTGGCTAACCAGGCATAAGTCTATTTACCGCAACATTTATGAACTAACCTAAAACGGGAAGCACACGATCGTCAGCCTATGACGGAAGGAAAGCAAGTCATCACATTGCTTGGGTAACCGCACAAACTTCGACTTTAAAGGAATGAACGGGTCAGTGCGAAATGGACCAAACGCGGACGAAGATTACAGATCTATTACGTCGAGTACAGACTGTATTGGCATAGGCAATAACAACAAATTGCGTTGACCTACAGGTAGTATTGGTCTAACGGGATTTTTCTGCGGATACGGTATGTTTCGCCTTTACCTATCGAAAGGCTTGGATCCAGCGCTTTGGGCACTTTCCCTTTTTCCGATCTATTTTTCACGGATTTTCAGATGCCTTCAGTTTTACGCGAACATTGAGGCAAGGCTCCACGTTCCACTTTTTTCGCATTGCAACGTTTTCCAAAATCATATGGCAACGTCCAGCAACGCCATAAAATCACCATGCACTTACCACGCCATCTGGCCACAAACGGCGCGTACCCCAGCAAGGCAAAACGACAAAGTCCAAGCTCGATCGCGATACGAGGCACGTAAACTGATGCCATCGCTGAGTCCTCAAATTATTGACGATGCACGGTGTCGTGCATTAAGAAAAGAAAAATTGATCCTCTGCCGTGTTCCATAATGGTGAATATGGGTCGAACGAAGCGAGGCAGGCAGGTCCCTCTTTCGGTCTAGTCAGGCGACGTAGTGGACTGCATAGCTTGAAGCAATCCATGAATAGCAGACGCTATTTATGTGCCTCGCCCTGGCTGCAGCACCCAAACACGGTGATGCATTGCTGTTAGACATTTTATCATAACTGCCGGTGGAAATGGGCAGTGATGTAAGCGATTACTGTGGTCTGCTTTATGAATAATATGCATCGAGTGTTTTGATCTCCATGCTAGCCACCAAGTCAGAATTGAACGTTTTTGGTTTTAAAATCTTTCTAGTTCTTGGGAAAATGAGAACGAATCAGTCCAAAATGCAGTGCTGATGTGGTTCTTCAACGCAGAGTTCGCGAACTTTTTCACATGAGGTTTGCCATGAAAGTTGTCTTTGTTTTGTTTGTCAGAATCATCATCTAAATTAATAAATTCTGTCTCGAAATATAATCCCTGGGAATGGAAACACTGGACAGAACTGGGCTTAATAACTTAAGATCAACGCATGTAAAAGGCCAGCCTTTTTCATCTCCCATGCCGTAGGGTGCGTTCTAAGAGCTTTCGTTAAAAGGGTTTTCATCATCTGACAAAAATTAATGGCGGGCAAATTTGGCTGATCAAAAAAGCTTTTAGAAGGATCGTACCTCCATTTTTCGCATTATATTTGGCGCATAATTCATAAAACATGGTTTCGTGCCCCTTCCATTTACATTTGCATTGTCTGAGGTATTCTTGGTCCTCTCACCAATTTTCCCCACTGCAATTTTACGGATTAATCTATAACATCACAAGGCCTACTCAGTGCACATTGCTTTTTCGCTGAACGAAATGCAGATTCATTTTGCAACGACATGATGAACTCAAAGACAATTTAATTCCCGCTTCCCGACTCTGCAAATATTCAAAAACGCAGCACTCCAATGTAATAACCCACGGGGTGGTTTGTGTCGTGGTGGTTTGGGCGGGAGCACTCTTGGCCACCTGATAAAACGTGGTGGGTAAAAAAAAACAAGCATCCTGGTTCAGTCTCGAACAAGAACGCTGCGGCCCTTCGACCCAGCGCCCCATTTCTTTCGCATCTTTTTGCCGACTTCTGGGCTGTTCTCCCGCTCCGACGGCGCGTCGAGGGCGGCGGCGGCGGCGGCGGCGGCGGCAGCTGCCTCCGGCAGCGCTCCCGCGTCGCTTCTTGTTCCGATATCGCAGATACACTAATCCGGTGAAAGGCGGGGAGCGGCGGCAGGGGACGGAGTCGGGCGGAGAGGCCGGGCGGGGGGCCAGCAGGAGATAGAATCTTATCTTGTCTGATTCCACCTGGCACATGTCGGGTGGCGGCTCGTCTACAGCTGTTCGCCGCTTACCGGGCGGGCGTCGGTTTTTACGCGGCCGATCCCCTGCCGCGTGTCCGGCGGTCGCGCGCTCTCGGCCGCGCCCGGGACGCGCCCAATCCAAACACTGTCAGCCCGGCAGGCTGAGTTTGATGTGGAACAGCGAGCACGCCCGGGTCCCACGGACCGCCGGCGCCACGGCCTGCGTCCAAATCGCGCCGCAACAGACGGGTTTTTAAACAGAACTGGCTTTTTGTCGCGGAGGTACATGCCCTTAGACAGTTATGTCTGTGTAGGCTGGGCTGCAGGTGACGTGATTGGAGGCACTCTTCAGGGAATGTAGAACTATCGAGGAACTTTGTTATGGACGAAGAGAACAGAACTGCCAGCCCAGATCGATCGGTTGAAAAGGATTCTGATTGCAGGAGACGCGAACCTTATCTGGGGACACCTTGGTCTGTGGTGGGCAACCGGAGAGTCGGTACAACCGTACCGTCAGTGTTCGCGTACAAACACGCAGAACGCTAAATAGCCTACTGCCTCCGGTTTTCTCTCCTACGACTATCACCTTCCCAAAAGTTTTTTCTCTTTCCTTAATACTCTATTTTTTTCTTTACCGAGAGACCCTGCTCTGTTTCCGTCTGCCGAAATTCGATCCGGTGGGATCTCGCGCTTCCCCGGTCCCGACCACTCCGCACTCCCTCCGCCACCTCTTCACGGCGCAGTCCAGCGCCACGGGCTCCAACGGTACCGCACCTCGCCAGCACTCCCGCCACCGCCTCAGAGCCCTCCCTCGCCGCCGGCGCGAGCCCGGCCCCGGCGCCTCTCCCGTCCGCCCTGCCGCCGCACACCTGGGCAGGGGACGGCCGCCCGGAAGCGATCCGTCATCGCCGCCGCCTCCCGACAGGCCGTCTGCCGCCTATTCAGGATGTCAGAGGTGCATGACGCCCGCCGACGGAGGCCCGCCGCTTTGACGAGCGCAAACCGCTAAGATGCGCCAAGCCGATAAGGCACGCACGCCGAGGGAAATGGCTTATTATTTTCGAGTGAAAGCTGAATAGGATAACAATTAATCCACACAGGTGTTTTAGCAGCGGGTCGACTCCGGCCGAAGCGGTGCCCGGCGTTGTTCAGAAACAACGCGAGCGCCGGCCGTTTTTAGAGCCCCGGCTTTTTGTAAAACAGAGCACCAGTCTAGGCCAGAGAAGGTCGCCTTCTATATTTGTGAAGCTTGCAGGAAAAACTGCTGAAATACACTACGAGTCCCTGGTACGTCTTCCTCGGTCTCCGTGACACGCCGACATGCGAACAACATGCCTATAACGCGGCCATGCCCGTGATCGCTCGGCGCGGCCACTCCGCGTTGCCGAGTGCGCCCCTGTGGCCCGGTCCGCCGCGGCGTCGGCGGCCCGTGTCTCCGGTAATCGGGACCGCCTCCCGCGTGTTGACACCTGGGAACGGCTGTTTTTGGCCGAGCCGACCCGACGCCGGCCCGCCGTGGCGTGCCATCCGTCTTCTGGCCGGACGGCGACGCTAATTACTGCAGCTCATCAGCACGCGACCGCGTTACGCCGCGGCCGGCGGCGGCCGCGCCGGCGGCGGCGGCAGGTGCCGACGGCCGCCGAAAATCAATGGTGAACTTGAGCGGCCGCTAAGCGCGTCACGCCGGTGGCGACGCGCTGTCGTGAGGACGTGGAGCCCCGCGCATCCACTTGATCAGAAGGCTTTGCGCAGGAGACGCCATTTTCTGTTGAGCTTCGCGGAATGGAAACTGGTAAACATTTCGGGCAAATGTCGTGCTTTCTAAAATTCCTTGAACTTCCCGATTATCTTTAAGGTTTGGACCTTTTTACAAGTCAATGGTCAATGCTGATTTTAATTTAATAATTTCTGATTGATGCCTACTGCTTTGTTGCTCACAACCAACAGGTACCAACAAAGTCATAGCAACGACATGAACAGCGTGTAGTGAGGTCTACATGCAAGGTTTAGGCCCAAAAATGTTGAAGCTGGTGCATGTCGTCTGTACACAGGAGACAGCACGTAAATTGTACCGTGTTCCGCTAAAGCATCCTCTTGGCCGCTCAAAGGTTCCGGCACCAGCCATTAGCTGGTGGGGGCACTGCAATTTGCGAGGGCTTCTTTCCTGTAGCAGCTACAGGCTAAAATCGAATCAAGAAAAGAAAGCTTTTTTCTCGAACTCTGGAGAACACATCCTCTATGGCGGAGCGCGGGTTCGCCTAGCGGTGCAGGATATTCTACAACGAAATGCGTTTACGACCCGACTACCATCCCACTTCTAAAAAGGACTGGATTGCATGCGGTCTGGATTTCTGGAATGGTGACACTATTATTTACAACGAATGCCCCTCATAAATGCTGTTTAATAACTGCAAAATTTGTTCACTGAAAGGCGCGTTAGCTAACCCAGTTACGTAACGGTACGAGCAACGTAAAGTAAGAAAAAAACGCTTTAAGTTCCTCAGACCTAAAACAATAGAACAAGCAAGAAAAATATTCTTATCACATCAAAACATGGTTAGCAGCGTAATGCGTTTTGTTACTGGCCCGTGTTTCTTTTATGAGCCGCCATAATTGCGATGTACCAAGAAACGAAGCTATGATACAGATATGCCAGGTAAGAGTGCGCTGTTTGAAAAATAAAAAAAAATGAAAAAAAAAACAGTGAGATTGCACAAGTTATTGGGAAATGACAACGTCTGCCATAATTGAATTACAGTTCTCAAAATCAGCACATAAACTTTTTGGAACTTATCGGTAAAGTGAATGGCATTTTGAACCCATTCCTCCAATGCAACATAGACAGCGCAAAGTAGGCAATGCAGTTAGGTAGTGTAGTATTATTTTCGTACTTTAGAGACAATCTGCACTCCCCTTTTTACATCGGGGATGTGGATTACATCCCATTGAGTATGCCAATTGCTTTATACTCCATCCATGGTGAAGACTTGTCTACAAGTCCTATTGTCGTTTTTCTTACTTATCAAAGATTGTAAGCAGACAATACTTCAATTTAACAAACTGAATATATCCTTTTGAAAATGGTCAGAACACCGGCAGTTATCTTTGAAGTTCACATCTTTTTGAGATAGTTCACGCTAAATGCTGGAGAAGTTTTTCTATTTCGACACAAAAATATTGGCATATTTATCTTCCGCACCTGAATGACGAAATGAGGCCCTAAAATCTCTATTTGTTTATTGTCACTAAAAACACTCTTTCCAAGCCTAAACGTTGAGACGATCTGACTCTCAAGAACGATGATTTGACAAAGGTTCATCCTTTCGTGCTGGCTGATAGCGTGGGCCGACGAGGCTAACGTACGTCGGGATCAGAACACAGAATGGCTCGAATGCACGTATCTTTCTAGGACTTCAAGGGTACAAAACGTTCGTTCCGAGACGAATCGTTAGACAAATATTACTGGAGGATAAACAGGTCGCAGAGTAAACTTTGCTGACGATGGCATAAACGTGGTACAAAACCACGTTATAGTTCATTTTTTCCACATCAGTGAAAGGGGGCTGCTCCAGCCTCGCTTCTACCACTTTGCTCTTGGGGATTTGAGCTCAGTAAAACGAATTTAAGAAAAGATCTTCAATGTGAGCTCCCGTCTTAAATGTGAGCCAGGAACACAGCTCCCCGAAAAAGAGCATTTTGCCATGTCGTCACATGGAAAGCATTGCGTCCAAATTGCGTTTTTATGAGCAGTTAGTTTTGGAAGAGGCGTTTTGAGTGAAAGTCGTACATTCGAATGAAAACATTACCAAATCTGTCATGGACTTAACTAGCGAAAGCTACGTATCTTAACTGCCTGAAGCACGCATGGTGAAGCAAGTTGACTCACAGACGTCATTTGCCTCGTGCTTTCAGAACAGGAGCAGTTGCCCCAGAGTTGGTGCCTCCCGTGGCTGCGTTACCGGGCGGTAACTGTTGCCGCCCGGTAATTACCGAAACGGCCAGTCGTGAGCACTTACGTCGACCGTCGTGAACTTGATGCTGCCCGACTGAGCCTTGTGCGCCTCGCGAAGCGAAATGCATTGACACTGGGTCGATGCAACTCATTAGGAGATGGTCAGGTCGTTGTGCATATGTTCCACCTGAACTGTTACCGTTCTGAAGTTAGTCATTACGGAAGGGATGTGGTTTCTTTCCATTTCGGTTTCAAACACATCGAGGACCGAAAATGGGCCGCCTTTAATGAAGAGAGACGGACTTTTCCACCAAACGCGCTGAAGCAGTAGCGACATTGTCCAGAATTGAATGAACAGCTATCGTTGCGTGTGTGCGACTTCAAGTCGGTTTTTGCTGTTTTTTTTTTTTGCAAAGCTGGCACCTGATTAACGCGCCAGTTGGCAACAGTTTCGCTCGCAATTCGCCCACGTCATTGCACCCGCAATGCCTCCGAATTTCCATCGATCATAGATCGCGACGTTCGAGCATACCATCGAGGATTGTGTTGCCCACTAGGTCCGAGCTTCCGAACACATATAGTCAGCCAGTCCAGCTCGCTGCCGGCGATCCTACTGAGGAGGCCGGAACTGCAGGACTCCAGTCGAGGCGTGCTGGCACAGGCGCGCCGACGCTGCCCGTTAAGACTCTTCGCGTGCGTTGTTTCGCCGCTTCTTTTTTCGCCGCAGACAGACTGATGTCCTAACCCTAGCCATGAAGTTATATCAAGGCTGGCGACTTTGCTGGCAGATTACGGACCGGCGCATCCATTGCACGTCAATGGTGCTGGTGACTGTTGTTGGCAGCAGCATTTGCCGAGACGCTCTGGAGGGGTAATCGAGTGCAAACTTTGACGGAAGCATCACTCCTGCCCCGCTGCAGTAAGCTCCGACACCAACAAGTGGTGAAGTCGCGGTCGCAGCAGTGCTATGCAACGATGCAATGACCATCGCTGTGTCGGAAGTCTCCGTAAACTTTTGCGGGCGGCGTAATGCCAAAGTTTACTAGTCACTCCGCCCCCTCAGAAATCCAGCTGTATGACTGGCGTTTGCCGTGTGTTGATGGCATGCAGAGCTAAGTCCGCGTAATGAACGAACGTCGAGAAGCAAATGGATAGAATTCTGCATGGAACGCCCGTAAACATGGGCGTAGTGTCGGAACGTTTTCCTCAGTCCTTTGAAGTTATTTTGTTTTCATGCAGCGATATGCGGATGGAGTTGCCACGGCACTCGCTCTCCTGCCCTATAGGCCTCTACGTGCTTAATGACAGGGGCGTAGAAAGGTGCCTGAAGTGCATTTAAAAAGTTAAGGGCGTCCTTAACGGTGCTGCCTGGGGCAACTACATTGTTAACGCCTTGGAAATGAGAAAAGAAAATTCAAAACGCCGCGCCTAAATCTCACTATTAGTTTCAAACAGACTTGGAAACGAGCTCAGAAAACGGACACATTGAAACGTGAGACTTGGCTTAAGCAGTGACAAATAATCGCCAAGGAGAACGGACACTGTCAGCTGTCTCCGGGCGTCCGCCTGACGCATGCGGACTCGCTGACAACAAACTATGCAACAAACACAGAGACAAAGAGACCAGGAAATACGTGGTATGTTAAACAGAATATCAGCAGACCGCAGTGAATTGGCAGATTCAGAGCAATGGTTGGCCTATTCCTTACTTTGGTCCCTACAAAGTTTTGCCAATGACCAATAACTAATGGTAATGGGCTGAACGCGACTGAAGGTTTTTAAGGCATACGGTTATATTTTGGACCGGGAGTTCTCGCAGATTCTGTGCTGGCATTGTTGTGATTCTTTAAAGCAGTCTGACGACTCGATGATGAGCAGTGATATATAAGAAACTTCGTTTGGGTAGACGAAAAGCTACGTGGGCAAAGATAAGTATGTCTCACATCGATAAGAAAAAGCTATTAGCGCTCGAGACGGGGTATTAAGCTTATCCGCGGGGGCAGTATCTCCAAGAAGGCCTCTCCAAACTTGTACCGGGTGTAGGGGCAGGCCAGCTCTAGTGCCTGATCAAAACCGCCGACAAGCTCCGCTCGAAACACGGTAAACAGACGGTGGCACCTGTGGCGAGAGAGGGCCTGTGGGGGGGGGGAGAATCACGGGGGGCCGTCGCGGCGGTCCGTATGCCCCGGAACGGGCGGCCGAGGCCTCCTCCAAGGCGGGCCCAGGTCCTGAACGGAAATCACAGCCGGACCCGGAAACAGGAGCCGGGAGGCGGCGGCACCTACCGCGACACGGACGTGCACGCCGGCGGCGCGGGCAGCGGCGGCGGCGGCGGGCCGCGAGCCGGCCGTCCGTGCACTGCCGGCCCGACCGCAGCCGGCAAATCCCTGCAGCGGCCGCGGCCGGCGACAAGTGTCGGCCATGGCTGCCGAGCCGGTCCGGCGCCAGAGATGACGCGCCGGCCGGCCGCGCCGCCACGCCGCTCCGCCAGCCGGCCTGCACCGCCGCCGACCACAGCCAACACGTCATTATAAACCACAATTCAGGAAAACTTGCCGCGTATCAGAAACACGATTAGCGCGATAACGGCTAAAAGCTTTCCATTAAACGCGGCCGGTGCGGAGGCCGGGCGGTCGGCCGGGCGGTCGGCCGCCCCGCCCGGGGCGGATCGGGTCGCCGGCCGGCCCGTGACCTGCACTCACCCTGCGAGCGGTCCCCCATGGCGCCCCGTGCCGCCTCGCGTCCGCGCGCGCTACCAGGTGCTCGGCGGCCGGCCGGCGCCGCTCTGCGCCGCCGCCATTTCCCCGCGCAGTGGCCCCGCCCCCGGGCCACGTGACCGGCGGCGCCCCGCCCGGCGCCGGCGCGGCACGATCGATCGGCGCCGGCCGGAGACGGCGGCCGGCGCCGGCCGCGGCCGCCCGCCGGCCCGCCACCCCGGCCGTGACGTCACGGCCGCAGTCAGCTGGCCCGGCGGCGGCCGCCGGAGTCGGCTGTTCTCAGCGGGAGCTGAGAGGCGGAAACGTGTTTTGAAAAACGTGGTACGTTTTGCTACCTGGGGACAACTGACGGCAGTCATGCAAAACTGACGCGAAGCTGATCCAGTTGACCCTCCTGTCGCATCTGCCTACGCATCTGCAGGCGGCAGGGGTGGACCTTATGTATTTTGGAGAGGTACTTGCCCTCCTTCCTCTCCATGCTTCCGAGATTTAGCATGGGACAAATGGCCGTTAATTGGAAAGAATGGGTTAAAAAACGATCGCCCCCGGCTTTTTGAAAAGGTTTCGCTCCTTGCAGGCGGGAACTACGGGAGGCAGTGCAGAGGGGAGAGAAGGGATTCATCAGTTGGACCAGCTCCGGGGAACACAGACGGAACAGACCTGACGGAAGCCGAAATCAAAGGGAAAGACAATGTTCACAGGTTGGATGGTCAGGACAGACTCCGGCTGGAGCTGTTGAAGAAAAAAAACTGGGAGAGTAGAGGGAGTGGTCTTCGTAAGTCGGGCAATAAAGGGAAGGAAAGGAATGGGAAAAGATGATGCTGACGTCATTACACAGATTCTTAAGCCCTGAGACCGGACGCACGCAGGCACAATCGTTCCAGCCTAATGTTAGTTTCTTTATTTGTGGAAATAGTTCAATTAATAGCAACAATTTAATAAGGGATATTCTGCTTAAATTGATGAAACGACTTTAACAGAAGACAGCAAACGTACGTGCCGAGTTATACTTCAGTCATCACCTATTTATAGGCATGGTAAGAATGTCTCTAGTTATTCAGGCTAATGCACGAAGATCACGCAAACCAAATCGCATGTATAACTTAACGCATCACGTTTCCGAGTGCGCAGAAGAGGGAGCTTCTGTCGACGTGCCGTCACGTGTCACTCTCGGCTGCGAGTCCTGCACGTGACTAGAAAGCACGCAGCGTCTGCCAGCGTTTCTACTGTCAGTCCTATGCCCGCAGGCCTGTTGAAGGTAGAGGGGATATTCCCAGACATACTAGTACGCGCCTGTCTCTTGAACGGACGAGTCCGCACGAACTCACATGTCTTGGGGCGAGGGCACTAGCGTGTTTATTGAGCCATGAAATTTCCAAGTTCAAGGTTCCAAATTTTTAATTTCCAATCGAAGCAAATATGGAACATTTAGCTGGCAGGTTCGGTTCTGGGCCGTAAACCGATTTTGTTTTTTGCATCACTCTACCACGGACAAAATAGCATTGTGATCCAAAATCAGTCAAGTCAGAGACAAGGCTAGCGACTGATGCCGAATGCGTATGTTACCCGTTGCGTCTGGCCAAAACACTAAAACACGGCTCTAGAGAACAGCTCGCATCCCCTCCCCCTTCCATCTTTCGATTTTAATTCTGCCAACAGCCAGCTGAGCTGCAGTCGGGACTCGGGAGAATGGTCGGTATACCTGTCTCTTCCTTTTTAATATTCTGAATCAGCTCATCCCGATTATATTCGGTCGATGGGCTGACAGACAGTGGTTGTATAATCTGTTATTAATTGTGCGGTGCTGCATAAGGAGGAGCACGCGGTTCTATAGTGCCAATGTAACACCTTCCTTGACAACCCAAACCATACCAAAGAGTCCTCTTTGGCTGGTTCACCACTGCTGACCTCTGTCTAGTTGTTCACATGGTACAGGCCGTGAATGGATAAAAATGAAAAGGTATTAAATGGATAGTATGCCTTGAGTGAGACATATGCAAACAGTGCAGTCATCCATAGTTGCAACGTTTCAGTCATGGTGCCAGTGACAACTGACTGCCTGCAGCTCATTACAGCACACGTTACACGTTTGACTCTTTGCAACTCTGGCACTTTTTGAAATACGCGTATCAACTTACTGTACTGTGCAACTTATCCTTCACTGACGGCCCTGGAGCCACAAGCCAACAATTTTCCATGTCATATGAAGCTCCGAATGAGCTCCACGAAAACAGCACGCACTGAAATATCGCCTTTCGCAGTGAGCCATTGACAACGCAGGGTGTTACGATGATGAAAATGATTGTGCGTTCTGACGTGCGAACTTTTCCGATGCTATGTCACAGAATGGAAACATTCGTGAAAAAAAACGTAATAACTCCCCTCTTATCCCCCCAAATATCCTACCTACCCACCAAAAACCAGCCATCACACATTCATCCATTTTGAACCGGGTGAAAGACGGAGGGGTGGGCCTCCAGCCCTTCCCTTCATCTCTTGTCAGGCGCACGGAAAAGCTGTTCAAACTCGGACCCATCCTCCCCGACCAGTCGGTATTTCGTCAGCACGGCTGTTGTCTGAACGCTCTCTACCATGATCGTTATCCATCGGCCGAATCCATGCTGGGAGCTCCCTTTTGCCAGGGGCGCGGCCTTTGAGCGGCTTCCCTTTCACTCACGGCCCGAGACTCTTCTCCAGCTCCAACTATGAAAACTTCGCCACTCAGAGCCAGAAAGGCCTCGGCGAGAAATGTTCCCACATGTAAGTGCTGTGCATCAGACGACACCTAGATATGATGATACAAATGCCACATGTAGTATATTATAAGTCCTATTATGCGGGACAAATATGGCAGACCAGGTCTGAGCGTCACTGGGCGCCGGCGCGACGAAGCCGGTCATGTCGGACGGGCGGCACGTGTGTAGCGCGCCAGGCTTTGGCCGCCGCCCGCGCTGACCGCGCCATGGACGGACGGCCGCGGGACGGGCTGTGGTCGTGGGTGGCGTCTGCCGCCGCGCTGTGCGTACTGGCGGCCCGGAGAAGACGCCGGTGTCCTGAGTCTGTCGCGCCTCGGGCGGCTGCGCCGGCAGAGGTCGGAGCGGCGAGGAACGGATGATGCGGATTTGAACGTGATACTCTGTTACTGCGGTTTTCCGCGAGGTTAAGAGAGACTTGTGTACGGTGAAAAGCCGCAGCCTAGTGTGACTACCATCTACTGCCACAAAGACAAGGTAGTAGTAGTAACAGTAGCTGGCTAGTGAGATGGAAAGTCCACGCCCAGTCTGAGAATGAAGAGTGCGTACATATTCAGAGCCTCGAAGGTGAAGCAGTACTAGGAGGTCCGACAGGTTTACACGCATGTTAAGCAGCATCACACGTAATGAAACAAGCTTTGCGTGGTATCATGGACTGCTGAGTATTCTGGTCTCCCGCAGTCCTGAGTCTGCTTGTAATTGACCAAAGCAGCGGGCTCGTACATCGTCAGCGCTGACAGAGGAGAGGGGTGCCGTCAGCCCAGTTTTGTCCCGTTGGAGATAATGCTTGACGAGAGTAGCTGGGCGTGACACTTCTTGCGGTATGCCTGAATCATACCGGCAACAGAAGCCATACCACACGCTTCTTACGTGACCTCCAAATCGTTGGAGTCGTTGCTTTCGTGATGCTCCTTCCACTGTACCTATTACTAAACGGAACAGCCGATCAAGACCACATGCAAAATGGCTGTTTTGTGGGGATTTAAGAGCATTGCAATTACCAACGCATTTGGTGATACGGGAACCCTCTGCTATCCAAGGAACTGAATCACGTGATGTTTTCGAGACAGAAAATTATCTCTTGCGGTATGAGAACGAAGTATGTCATTCGCCAGCAGCCCGTGAACATCTCGCGCCAATGTTCGGCGCCATTATCACCCTTCCGTTCCATTCTTCCCGCTTCTGCGCAGCACTATCAGCCGCATATCAAAGCCGCCCTGCAGCGGCGGTGGCGGTTCTGAGAACACTCTCACGAGCTCCCCTCGCGTCCACAGCGTGGCAAATGCAGCACACTGGCCAAATTAGCGGCCGCCAATGGCAGGCCGACGAATGTGACGCGGTTCATATGTTTCCGCTTCAGATGCGGCGCAGAAGCGCGCCGCCTGATGGCCACATCTGCGACGCCCGCCTTTGACTGATGCTCGCCCTCGGAAGTTATTGCCAACGAATTATGCATGCTCGGCGGGGCCGGTCCGCCGGCGCCCTGTTTGCCCGGCGTGAAGTGGGGAGCGTGGAGTGGGAGAGCGGAGTGGGCAGAATGGAGCGGCCGGCGCGGAATGCCTGGAGTGAAGCTCAGTTTCACGTGCGTTAATGCACTGACAGCGAAAAATGTGCGTGCCGTGGGTTTGCGGCACCACGTCGCCTCGGTGGGCCATAACGCTGCCCCGAAACGAGATGGCGTTAATTTGGAAAATGAGCGGTCCGTTTCTGAACGGATCTGGGCGCATCCAAAATAAATCACAGTGCTCCGTTCGATGTCTGATGGAGGCAGGGAGCAGGGAATCTGTCAGAGCAGACATTAGCCATGTGCCACCTAACGGCAATGCAGATAAAGGGAAAGTTTCTTAACGTATTCGTGGGTGCTACGAAGACACCCACACAAAGGCTGCGCACTATTCGCAGTTCTGCGAAACGTTGGCTTCACATACGCTAGATGTTGGTCCAATTTCAGGAGAGCAGAATGTTCATGTTCTTCCGTTGCATTGCTCCTTTTGGCTCAAACTACAAACAAAGTGTAATATGGCAGCCAGGACCGGACATCCCACAGTGACTGTAAAAGTCCCCAGCCAGAGCTTATGGCAGTCTCTCTGTCCAGAGAGATTACAGGGAAATGTTTTTGTTAAGCTCCCGCTTTAGGAGCACAACGACGTGCGACATGCCCTACCCCGGGGCTCACGTCCTCCACGGCGTGTTCAGTGGCCGCCTGCAGGAGCCTTGCCGAGATTTTCCAGATGGGCCAATGTGGCCCACCACTCACCGAGACCTTGCCTTGTCCATGCATTGAGCTACGGGAACGGACTCTCCGAAGGACCTTTCTCTCCTAGTGCCTGAGGCAGATTTCCAGCAGGTACGCAGCTGCTGACTGTCTCTGGACTCTCAGACGCCGGAGACCTCTTATTTCTGGGAGACACGCGGCGCTGGGCCCTCTAGAACATCCTAGGCTGCTCCGGATGGGGTTCGATGTCGTTTGCTGAGCACCGGACCTTCTCCAGAAAGGGTCCCTCTCGTTCACTACCCTCTGCACTGGGAAATGAAACCCTGATTGCACCAATGTACTGCAGCAAATTTGGGTTTCAAAATCTCTGTAGGATTAGTCGTTGGCCATTTGAGTAGATGTACTGGACCCGTGAGGGTTATTTGTGAACCATGGGGTCAAGGACAAACGTGTGTTCCCAGCAGGGTCTGTTTCGCCGAGGATAAATGCAAGCCTCACATTTGCAGTTTTGCCTCCACAACGCGGCAGGTTCCTACGAACTGCCTGGGGTAATGTTGGTTCCGATGGACTCAGTTCCCTGTGCCGGTTGCTGAATGCAGTCAGCAACCGGAAATATCAGGGAGTATCAGGCCCCGAGGCCCCGAGAGTATCAGGGAACCGGGGAAGCAGGGTCGGACGTAACGAGGCCGAGGGGGCGGACACAAAAGCTATGTTCAAGGACACTACTTGCATAGTGAAGAATCTTTTCCTTATAAATCTGAACAATGTGCAGTTAAGGGAGCTCACCACTGCCTAAAGCTGCTACGTTCCATGGCACCGTGTAGGTACATTTTGAATGTCAGTCAGAACAGAGCTATTTTTTGGCATTTTCTTTCCACGCAACAGCATTAAGCTCATGTTAAAATTGTTCAAGGTTGATGGGGCTGCCGTCAAGTCCGTAGGACCACTGCCCCATGTGCCCTGATTTTGGGGGGTTCGTACATGGGCTAATATGTGCATGTTCTTTGAAGCAGGCTAAAGGCTAAATCAGTTTATCGTATCGTAAAAACCGCTTAACCAATAACCGCTGCCTGCGTATTTGAGCCGCTGGCGTTGTGACGATACTTCCGCCGACAGATGGCAGTGGCCGTCCCTGTCGAGCGCGCGTCTCGGCGATGGCGCTGAGGATCATTTGTCACTGTCGGCTCGGCGGCTCGACGGCGCCCGGACGCGGCCGCGGCCGACCAATGACAGGCGGCGCGGCCTGGCCAGCCGCGATCGCCGCTGCACTGCGTGCTGCACGTGCAGCGGCCACACGTGCAGCGGCCAGCCGCGGCCCCGGCGCCAGCTATCGGCCGCACATCTCTGCGGCCGGCTCCTGCGTGGGTGTTGTCGGCCGGCGCCGTCGTCCGGAGGCCGGCGGCCGGACGGCCGCAGCCGCAGAGACCGCCGGCGCCGCCGGCAGATCGGCCAGCTCCTCCGACCTGCCGGACACAACAGGAGCTTGTTCTCGGCGGGAAGCTGCAGAGGAACGTTTGCGGCCGAAACGCCAGTAGTCGGTCACGAGGACGGGTAGAAATGAGGAACTCAGCAAGGTTTTGGATACTGTTTTTTCCGGCGTTGCCATGGGCCACATGCTAAAATTTCTGAAAAATGGGATGGTCATAACATTTAAATCTCCTGTTGTCTATGCATCTCCAGCCATCATTCTAATTAAAGGGCACTGAGGAATAGAAAGAATTGTACCCTGAGTTATGAAACCTGCAGTGAGAACTGAGTGGAACAGGAATCACAGGAATCGCTTTGCTGTGCTCACTATAATAAAAATCACTGCAATACCTTCGAAAGCAAAAGCAAATGTCATGTGAAGCAGCGTGGCAAGAGTCTTTGTAAGTGGGGTCAAGGCTAAAATAAGAGGACTTAATAATATTCTTACCATTTCCCTGCAAACATAGGAAAATTGACACCTTCAGATAGCATACGTGGAAATTTTGAAAGAAAGGTAGATTGCCTTTCAGTCTTGAAAGACTTCTGTCTCACGAACAAATATGTTCTGATAAAAGTCAATTTCTGGAAAACTCTGACCATATTTGAGGGGTTAGCTGACTCCTCTGAACCCTGCCCCTAGCGCTGCACTGCTGAACATGTGTGTTTGAGCATTTTTAAACTTGGTAGGGTCAGAGCCATTCTGAGGTCATCTCTTGCAATGCAGTACCATAGCGCCTACGCTAAAATTCTCTAAAGCTCTATATAGCCTCCAACATAATTCATGCATATGATGTGCCCGCATCGCCACAGTTTCTATGAAACTGCTTCATGAACTGGAAGCAGACCTGCTACTTGAAATGTTATTTCTTACGTACTGCGCTTCCACCGCCGAAACAACCACACAGCTTAAACGTCAAATGCTAAAAAGTTAAAGCTAGTGAGCCTAGTAACATGCTGAACGTAGGTCAGGACTCCTTTTCCCCCTTTGTTCGTGTTCAGTGACGGCGGAGCTTCTCCAGAGATGCGGGGACAAACTGATTTTTTTAACGCATTTCTTTCCATGCAACGCCATGGGGTTAATGTTAAATATTACGCTTTTAGAAACCACGATAAATTGTAAGCGGACTTTCGTAACCGATTTTTTTTCGTTTTTTACGGTTTTACATTACTAACCTGTGACTGTTTCTCCTCACTCCTATCAGTCTTTCGCAACACAGCTAAACGTTACCTGGTATTGTTTACCACGGTGGAGCACATGCAACAGGTATGATCGCTTCGTTAGCGCTTGCATGCCATGATAAGCGCACTGGAGGTCTTGACGCGTGATTATCCGTTCCGCCCACAGGCGTACTCTGCACCTGCTTCGAGCGGGCTGAGCTCCGACGTAAAAATCCGACCCCCCTGTGGCGCCAGCGCTTGGCGCGAGTCGTTTCCTGTAAGTGATTTCCATCGGTCCAGAAGCTGGCAATTGTAGTGCCACATGTCGCCGATTCCCAAAAGGGGTAAAGGCGTGGCAAGTCGCGCGGAAAAGCGCATCCGCTCTTTCCGCCTCATTTCGTCTCCGATCCCTTTATTTTGATCAATCTGGCTACCATGCGTTAAAAATTACCCTGAAAAAACAGAGGGGTCCGCCGGAGCGGCGATTATTTGGGGTGTCGTCGGCCCGGGCCGTCGAGTCAGGGGGACATCTGTCGGGGAGGGGCCGCGGCCGGCGGGACACGGCCGGAAGGGGGCAGCAGGGGGGGGGGGGAAGCGTGAGCCACTCGTCCGCGGGCTGTTGGACGACCGAAGAATCTGGGTTTATGGTTGAAGCGGCCCATGCGGCAGATCGGGCGGCGGCCCTTCAAACTTTAAATGGTGTTGGCACATTCATAGTTCTGCGTGGATAGTAACTGCCCAAAAATTGCTCTGGCAGCCGGGAGCTAGCCCAAAGAGACTGGTTCTTAATTCGTGCTCTTCCTCGTACTTTCTGCTCCTTCGTCTCTCTCTCTCTATCCCTCTGTCCCTCACCCTTTCTTTCTTCCTTTCTCCCTCTCCCGATCTCTTTTTCTCCCCCCCCACTCGCTCACTCTTTTCCACCCTCTATACTGTTCTCTGAGGACAGCTGGCCAGTGAACTGGAGCGAATCGGCTGTGAACCGTTAAACCGTTAGGAAGTACACAGTTTGCCGACTATACTGCCTCGTTCACCGCCAGTTGGTCTGATGGACCCGCTACATATGACATGTAAGCAGTGGCGATGAAACCAGGGAATTGGACGGTCGTACCCGTGGCAGGGTTCCGGGACTCAGCGGTACCACGATTGCGGGTACACAGAGGCGGGTTAGAGCGCCACGGGAAACCTGTAGTCTGTGGAGATTTGAAGACGTCATCCTACGCTGATGAACACGTGATACATAAAACCTCACGAAAACAAAATAAAACAAGATCCGACGGGGCCGCATTCCGAGGCCACATCCTAACATGGTTGCCGATGTTACCAGAAGCGGTTCCAGGACCACGCTGTCGTGCATCTCTGTGGGTGAATGTAGTGGTTAATTCACAAGGTAGTTGGCGTTGGATCGGAAAACCCAGATGTAGCGTGCAAACGAAGCGTCTAGCAAATGCACCGATTGTAGCACTGACATGATAGACGCAGCGGCACACCATATGTACAACAATGCGTCTGACGGGGAAACACAAACACACGCACGGCAGATCGCCATTTGCCAAACCGTTTTGCCAAGACTACAATGCTGCGTGAGAAACAGCAGTGAAATTTGCTGGTGTTACGTCACAGCCTGACAAATAAGATCTAGCAAGTGTCATATCAAATCGACTTGCAGTCATGATACTCGTTTCTTCTCAAAGGCGGAGGCGATGGAGGTTAAGAGGGCTAAAACCACACCCGCCAGGTTTTCAACGGTCCAGTGGCATAGGAGTCCGAAGAGCTTCGGTTGATAAGAAATCCAATTTTGGGTCAAAAGGATCCTCTTTTTAGGCGAAAACGGCCAACCTTTGGGCAAAAAATAGTCCATGTTTGGCCAAAAGGCCTCATTTATCGGGAAAAAATTGAGGTACAGGAGAAATGGCTCCTTTTTTAGCAAAAAAAAAGATTTCTTTGAGTTAAACAGAGTCCAGTTTCAATCAAGAACAGTTCACGTTTCGGGAATAAGGGTGCCGTTTTGGCAAGAAGTGTTTCTTGTCAAGGGGAGGCCTTTAAGACTGGCGGTCTTTAATGCATCAACGCAAAGGGCCCCTGTTTAAAACGACTCCTAAGGGACGTCTTGATAGGTCTGGACCCATTTGAAATCCACTGGTTCTGAATAGCCCAAAGACAGTCTGAATGCATTATGGACCCCATCTGCACCTTTCTTAACCTACGCCCTCTTCACTTTCGGTTTCACTTAGATCTTCAGCCAAATCAAAGCTGTTCCGGAGGAGGGGTGCTTGGCTAACGGTGAAGAATGTGCCAACCACACCCACAGCTTAGGAAGAGTGGTGAAGCTTGTGATTCAAGCATCAGGTACCGTCTGCAAATCTGAGAGGCGCCACGGGTGCGGTAAAGTCGGGATCGTGTCGTGTGGGCTGGTGCCCTTCCCCAGCGATATTGCCAGCCGGTTAATGCTCAACCTCAATGAGCTAAGACCCTGTTGCTACTGGGTGAAATGGCCTGCATGACCTGTACATGACAAACAAAAGGGCAAGTTTCTCGGCATAACACCGAAGGTATATCCAAAAGCCAAATCATACAAAATCCAGAAATGCATCACATGCACTCGAAAGCCGTGAATACCCCGTACCTGCCCATGTGTGATTTCAGATTCCTTCTGGGCAGAACCAACAAGATACACCAGCGCCAGGAAACATCTTATGTTTCAAAATTATCAAAAAGTAGTATAATCCATTCTATGCGTAATGAATAAGAGTGGCTCCAATATAAAGCTTGGCACCAGGCTCTCAGAGAGCCCCGAGAAAATCTGAGAATTCCACAAAGAAGCCTCTTTGACAGCCTGAGAAAACCTCGTAAAACTTTGAGAGATCTCACAAAAGCACGGGATTCATTGACCCTCACAGATGCTAAAGAACATCAAATAAGATGTGACGGTTTTCTATATCGAAGCCCTCGTGAAGGCCTGAGCAACACTAACGATGTTCGGAGGGTCCTGGGCCCACTAGCGGCTACTAAAACATTTCTGTCTGGAAACTCCGGCCGTGGCCCTGTTTCTTCTTCTGATGCTGAAACGTTTCCACTGCAGTTGGATTTTGCTACTTGTATTCGCTTCCATTAGCCTCCGCATGACGCACACTTGGCAGGCTTATCACTGCGAACGCATGGAAGCTTGGTTTTAGGAACTCAATTTGGGGGAAAATATTTTTGAAACGACTGAAGATGTTATTGCGCGCATCACATTACTCATCGGGGTTCCATTTGTTATGAAGTACAGAAATAAGTATAATCTGCTGGTTTCAAAGCTGAAACAGCCGCCCGAGGGACAACTTTAAAAACACAAACATCTGGTAACGATGATAGGCTCGCGGTTCCAAGTTCCAATTTCCCATTCGGAAATGCATGGTCTGCCCGTCAGTCTCAGCAGATGGCGCAAACTTTAACTCTCACACGTTTTATTGACACCTATTTTTCCACTCTTTGTCGTCCGGCGCTGGCAATGTTGCCGCGTGCCAGGGCACGTGCCCCTTTGACCAGTGGGCCGACATATTCCTGACCATCAGCATCCAGTCGGCAGGCGCGTCCAGCTGACCACTCGGCTGCCCTATGACTGGCCAGCAGGCTCAGTCCGCAGCCAGCGGACCAGCGGCGCGGGTCAGCAGGTACCGCCAGCGGACCAGTGGCACCGTTCGGCAGGTTTCGGGCCGGCCGGCCGGCGCCGCCAGCGACGCGGCGTCATTAGCGTCTCGCGCCGCGGCGTCGCCAGTGGCGGCGCCGCCACTCCTGAGTGCGCCGGTAAAAACCCACTCGGTGCCGGCCGGGACACGGGAGTGGACCGGGCGGCGGCGCCGCGGCGGCCCGCTCCGCCGCCAAAAAAGCCGCCCGCCGCCAAAAACTGGCGGCGGCCTCCGCACTTCCGGCGGCCGGCTCTCGGCGGCCGGAGCGCGCCGGCCCATCTTCGGGGAGGCTCAGTGCGAGGATCTGCCGGACCTCCGGAGCGGCTCAGCGCGTGGGCGGATCTGCCGGATCTCCGGAGTGGCTTAGTGCGTGGGCGGCTCTGCTGGATCTCCGGAGGAGGACGTGCTCAGTTCGTGAGCGTATCTGCTAGATCTCTGGAGCGGCTCAGTGCGTGGGCGGATCTTCCGGATCTCCGGAGGAAGAGGAGCTTAGCGTGTGAGCGGATCTGCCGATGGCGAAAGGCGGGTCTTCGGAAGAACCCGCTGGGGGATCTGCTGAGTCCCTGGAGGAACAGGGCCTCGGAGGGTCGTGAGCAGTGGATCTTCATACGAGTCAGGTGATGACTTTGCTGGATCTCTTGAGGACGAGTTCAGCGCATGGTGTGTAGTGGATCTTCATAGGAGCCTGAAAATGGGTCTGCGGGATTACTGGGGTAAGAGAAGCTCAGTGACCAAGGCAGACTTTGTTTTTTTTCTGGGAGGAACGCTGTTAGAAGACAGATCGTTCGAAGGAGGTGGAGCGTCGCCGGATGGACGCATCTGATAATTTCCGAAATGGCATAAAAGCACCTGGTGGAAAACCGATCCTGCGTGAACTCGAAGAGGGCCGGATACGTGCATGGATCCTGACATCAAATTCATGAGAATTAAAACCCCACCGACCAACAGGCATTTCAAAAGAAAAGGACCAGCACTTGTTGGGAGCTTCAAAGCATAACCCGGCATTCCGGCGAACAAATCCAACCCTGCACTCGCACAATGCAGCGGCACCGCACCCGCCGCCAGGCTTTCACGGGCAGCTTCATTATCTGAAACCGCCCAGAGCCGATGGCGGCGGCGATGTCTGGAGCGCTGACAGTTCGCGATAAGAGTGACGTGTGTGTGATTCCTGCAGCCGTGTGACTCGGTGCCGGCCGGTGAGTGACGAGTGTTGGCGTGACCCCCCGGAAGACATGTCTCAGCGTCTCGCAGCTGACGGTCAGCGGCCCGAGAAATGTTTAGTGGCTGCTCGTTAGCAGAGCTCCAAATGCATGACGTAGCGTCCGTACGAGGGTGGCGACGTGCGCGTGATGCTGGCGGAATGTTTTCGCAGTAAGGGTGAGGACAACGATATTCCGAAATAGCTTCTTTCAAGGGTCTAAGATAAAGGGATCCTGTCCGTTTACTGGCATAAGGCTAATACTGGGCCCATGGCTCCTATCTTGCTCCCACGCCTCTGTTTCCTTTCTGTACCTCTGGGTGTTTTGTAGAACGAAAAAGTACGTTAATTGCTATTCATATAGATAAAATAATTAACACATACAGGGACTTAGCCAAGGGGGTAGGCATGGGGCCATGCCTCCCCCCTGAGCCAAGCGGTCCACACTAGATACATGGCGATGCCGCATGAATGCGTTATAGTGATCATATATATGTTGCAAAAGAAAACATGATATGTTTTCCTGTGCATTAAATATGATATAAATTGCCTAAATTGCTGCCTTTTCCTGTAAATTTCGTCATTTGCCTGTGATATGTATATGGCAAATCTGACATTTGGCCTCCCTGAGGAAAATCCCGGCGACGTGCCTGACCACATATATATACATATATAAACATACATCTATGAAATCTATCATATATAAGATACACGTGCTATACAAAATAAGAAAAGTTGGTGTAACAACTTTGACAACGCTCCCACATCGGTACTTGACCTTCAGCAATTGTCCCTGCTCTTCCATTGCTCCTTAATGTTTATCATGATTAACTCTTCACGAAATAATTTAAAAACTGAATAACGTGGCCGAGCACATGGCCTGTCCACCTAAGCCCGTTATTGCGAGTTTGGCGTGGCGCCACTTACACTGTTTTCGCAAACCTTGCTCCAGACGATAGGATGCTCTGTTCCACTGAAACAAATGGACTGAATGTGCAGATTTAAACAGCCTTCCTCACGTGTCAGGATTGCTTGACGAAGGCTTCACTGGCCGAATCATTTATTTCTTCATAAACTGGCCACCGGCACCGAAATTTCTCCGCCGGTGGTCTGCAGAACATAACTGCTCATTGTCTCCTTTTCTTCAAAGACGCGAGAAATCGTCTTCTCCCGCCCCCTCTCTGACCGGCTCCGCTCTGCTCTGCCCCGACCTTTCCCAGCGGTATTCTTGAGCGCTCAGAGTTCAGACTGGATATCTGAGGCTTCCCAGTCCCCATCGGGCCCGCGACGGAGCAGAAGGCGGGTCAGACCTTCAGACGGGGGGTCAGACCGGAGCCAGACGGGGACAGAACGTGGGCCAAACGGCAAGCAGACGACGGGTCAGAAGCCTAGACAGGGAGAACGTCAGTAGCGAGACGGAAGAAGAAGATGGACCGAAGTGGGGGGGGGGATCAGGCCCTCAGACGGGTATTCAGAGGGGATCCACACGGGAGCAGACGGCGGGCCAAATGACGGAACAGACGGCGGATCGGACGGCGCACTGGCTGGTTCCCCTGCCACGTCCGCCGTCCGCGTTCCTACCCAGCGACCCGGCCTGCTCCCCCGCCCTGGCCGGACCGACGGCCAGAGGGCGGGACAGCAGCTGTCCCTCCGTCCCGCCGTCCCGCGTCGCCCCAGTGGGATCGGCGTCCCCGATCGGGCCGCGCCCGCCGCCTATCGGGTTTCCGCCGTGTTAACTCGGGCCTGACCCAGGCCCCTGTTTATTTGCAAGGTCAGAGGCGTAGGGTTGCTGGGTAAACAGCGCGCCGGGCCGGCCGGCACTATTTGCCGTCGTCCGGGCCGCGTCGCGTCGCCGGCTCCCGCGCCGCGCGTCAATGCGCTTTGTCCGTCCGATCCGGCGCGCCAAACACGAAACCGGAGCCGCGGCCGGCCGCCGTAAAGAGTGGAAAACACGGCCTCCTCCGGCCGGCCGTATGACTTCTCCGAGTGTGGGACGAGACACGGGAGCACGTGGCACGGGACAGCCTCAGTTTAGCTCGTCTCCCGGCAGTGATCGTCTTTCCAAAGGAGACGATGATGAGCTTTAATCACTGCGTAGCCTGTCCATCTGGTTGAAAGACAACAGCCCGAACCTCACAGTCCTCGGCTCCAGACGCGTTAGCGACCAATTGGCGGTGTTGACGCTGTCGTAAGGTAATCATTCTGCCAGCATTCACCATTATGCAGCTATATTTTGTGATTTTTCACATCGTTCGTATCGTTTTCAAGGGCTCCAGACTGTGGTGTTCATCGTTCAGACAGGAATTCCACTCGTGTGAAAAAACGCTCCCCTCGAGGGAACGCGCCGACCGGACCTCTATTTGCACGGTCCGCCGAGTTTTTAAGCGGGCCAATGTTTCAGCACCACGCCGGGGACACAGTTCGCCGTAATCTGCCCTTTATGTCCGCCGACGGCGCACACCGCGCGAGGTTTTCCACAACAAAGCCGCATCCGGAGCCACGCGACCCGAGGCCGTTTGCGCAGCGGAGCATTGTGGATCTTTTTATCCGGCCGCGCCGCGGGCGGCCCCTAATGCCGCCGCCTGAAGGGGTCGCGTCGCCCGGCGCCGGCACGCGCCGCTGTCGATATCGTTGTCATTCGTCGACGACGACGACGAGGCCCAATGGACTGCGGCACGTGCGGCGGCGGCGTGCCGCGGCCGGCCGGTCGCGTGGCCGCATTGTCGGCTGACCAATTGGGCCGGCTCGCAACAAATGAACTGACACACGCTCATCGCGGCGGCCGGCCGCCGGCCACAATGCCGTAATGAGACAATTGTTGCCCTGCAGCGGAGCGCGGCGGCCGCCGGCAGGCTCGCATGAATTTTAATTGGCGCCGGCGGCGCGCCCCGGGCCGGCCTGTCAATCAGGGCGGCGGCGCGCGCTCGGAGACACGGCCTCCCGGCCGGGCGGCGGGGTACGGCGGAGGCGGCTCGCCGGCTCCGGCGGCCGTCGGCACCAGCGGCGCCCGCGCGCAGGCCGACCGGGCCGCTGCACGCCCCGCGGTTTCTGTTTGCCGACGGCGGTAAACGCCGCCGTTCTGGAGAAGAGATCCGCCGTGTGCGGCCCGGTTCTCGGAGGTTTCGTCAGAGCCGCGCTCTCGGAGGAAGCGACAAGCGATGCTCAGTGGCGTCAGTCACAGGCGGTCAGCGCGGACAAGTCTTCGGGTTTTTGGGAAGGCCCATTCCCCTGAACGGATCTGAAACCACACTGATGTTTTGGAGATTTTTCATTAAGCACTGGTTTATTTAAAGGTGGGACCATCAAAGTATCCTCTCGACCCATTGAATGTGGCTGGACCAGGGGCAGGTGTCCAGGTAAAATTTCAAGCCTTTCAAAATTTCATTTCAGTCAACGTGATAGGCGCTACATCAAAATCCTCGGAAAGTGGGAGGACCTAGACCCTCAAAAATCCCCAAGACGCCCAGTCATGTTGCGAAGTATTTAAACTTTTCAGTCATTCCTCACCATCCATTAATATTTAAGACGTTACATTTCTTTCTCGACTCCCGTTTCTCACACGGAGCACCGTGTGGGCCCGTATCTGCTACCAACTGGAATGGGACCTTCATGTGCCAGACAAAAGCTCTGATAATACTTCAGTGCCAACCTCCCTTCCACGTTTTGGAAAAAAATGGGGACGAAAAAGAGAAACTGAATTTGTAAAGTACTTTTTCACGTAACTTTTTAAAGGACAGTATCGTTGACTTATATTTTGCTTCGAACAAAAAGCCTCTTCAGACTAAGTCATATTCATCTGTGTACGTGTACGTGTTTTTGGCTACGTCTTGGCCCGCGTCACCCATCTGTAACTGAAGTGTGAGCGTCGTCTACAAGGCAGCTTCCTTTTTAAACGTTGTCAACGCGGAGCGCCATGTGTAAAGGAGAATTACTCAGACGCAAGTAAGCTGATTTTTGTTTGTTTCCGTTAGTGTTGGTGAGGGTTTACTGTCACGGTGCAGGCAGAGGACGTAGCTTAATTCAAATGATTGTTGGTTTCTGCACCACTCAGAAAGTTTCGTGCTCTCAAACTTTCAACGAATCCCATCACATAAAGCGCCCGTGTATGTTTTAAATCTTCCTATCCCATGGAATGAAAAAGCCACACTTTTTAAGAAATCAACATTGGAGTGAAGTGCTGGGTCTTGAACAGGCACTGATCTTCAAGTACATGATCACAGTAGTTACAGACCATGACCATACCTTTACCTTATCAATGCCTAGGCAATCTGATCCAGTCGGTGCTCAGTCGCGCTAGGAATGCGGAAAGGCCTCTCTACAACTTGTCTGTTAGTTAAAAGACAGAGAAAAAAATATTTTGCTTACAGTAGAACATTTTTTGGTCATTCAGTGCTGCGTAGTTACCTCTCAGAAAACCCAACTGAATCCATTCGTGCCGCAGTATTCGGTCAAACGAGCAGGTCTGACAATGAGAAGCATTCGTGAAGAAAACGGAGCACTCGTAGAATGTGTCTTCCTTAATAAAACACTGTCTGCCGCAAGAACGAAGATGCGACACGACTTAATAAGTATCAGATTAGCAGAACAAACGGTGGACATTTTAAAAGAGCCTGGATTACATTTTTCGCGGCTAATGGCGAAAGGGCTCTTGAAAATTGTCGTTACGCAAGTAATCGTTGATGGTTAAGACAGGATATTTTTGGTGCTTATAGACATTATCTCAGGTGTCAAAGTCTGTCACGAGTTTGATTGGCGTAACCCCATCGTAGTCCATCTTCATCCAATCTTTGGCTAAAGTTTGTTAAAAGTCCCTTGTCTGCATGAAAGTCACGCGAACGACAGGGCGCGGCGACGGGATTATTTTTCGCTAAGTTGAAGGATATCAAGAGTACTCTGCCAGGTACAAGTATGAAAACGAGTTTGGCATTTTTAACGCTGAGAGATGCGAAATGTTGAAATGAATGTCCCATTTTAGTCTAGTTTTCATAAACAGGTTTGACTGGCCTGCCAAATCTCGCTGATAACATTTTCGGTACCTTTCGCATGCCTAGAAACGGCAGAAAATGCGATGGACTTCTGGTGCGAGTTGGCTCATCACTTTTTGACCAAGACACCATCAACAACAACACCACAACGACAACACCGCCATTTGAAAGGTGATGTTTTAGTTTCAAATATGCATTTTTTCGTCTCCAGAGTTATCGTCTTTGTTTTATATTGTCTTTACATTTGCCCTCGGAAAAACACCGCTTCAGGACAAATTCAACTGCGTCGTCACACGCAGCTGAAGACGATGGAGCACCTCCGACGAGATGCGCACGCTGAGTACCCAGCAGCTCTGTTTACAAATGATGTAGTCCTTTGCAGTTGTCAATACGGCGGCATGATGTTCAAAAAAGACTTACCCTGAAGCAACTGTTCGACAGATTTTGACAAAATTTCTTCAAAAGTTGTTCTGTGAACGAGAAGAGGCCGCAGAATTTCCTGCCGGGGTGCGGTAACCGCGGTGACTGCGAGCAATCGGCGGATCGGTAGTCTCGCGAAACACTAAAATGGGAAAAACGCTATGGCAACTGTGCGACAGATTAACTGTGCGTCAAGATGTTTACAAAGCCTGGTCGACACTTTGACGGACGTGTGGTAAACATTTCCTTGAATAAAGTGAACAGCAAAGCGGCGGGGACGAAGGACGCATAATTTACATTATATCGTCAATAAAGCAGGTGCATTTGTACATGATACACGTCCTTATGTCCTAACGTAAGTTCAGTTTTACTAAATGGAACCTGAATGTAAATACCAACCAATGGAATACCTGTTTGAAATCAGTATGCCGAAAACTTTCCGTATCATCAATTTCAAGCAAATCCGATTTTCGCGCCGCAAGTCTGTTAATTAAAAGCTGTATTCTGAAGCCTTTCGTCGATATGACGCAATACGGGCCTGAACAGGTTAATGAATATAAGCGTTCGTTGCCCAGCGCCCGCTCGTAACGTCACGCAACAGCTGTAAATAGGACCAGTAGGACACAGGAAAACCTGGGGAATTATTTGAACCTGCTTAAGTAAAGAGTTTTGAGGCAAGGTAAATTATAGGCTGACATCTCAGACTGCAGGCTACAGCTTGGTTCTGTCAATTCAAAACGAGTGTTAAGGTTGAACATTCCATTTAAAAGTGACCGATACAAGTGAGATGCCATGCTAACCTCAAGTATGTGTAGCGCGTTTGCACATTTAGTGCACGACGATCCCCGAATTTGACATGGCCTGTATCCAGTACATGATATTTTGAGCCCCATTTACTGATGATAGTTTTGAATCCAGCCATACATGGCTTGGCGCAATGCTCTTCCCATTTTCTTAGAAAAAAATGGATCTTTGCAGCTTCACCTGGTATGGATGTTAACATTCAAGTAACACAGTCAGTCACACAAACAAGGAACTAGGCACGTATGAAAAGCAAAATGACTACTTCCAGGGAAGCGCTGCGTCCTACACCTGCGCGAAGCAAAATAACGTAACTATTTTTGCTCCCGACTTATTTATTTCTTGCCCGAGACTGGTCATTTTGCGTAGTTTGTTTCCTCAGGCTCACCGAAACGCGCTTCATTGGTTCTGCGCCCTGCCAACTTAACCTTGCAGCCCCCCGAATAACAGAACGGAGTTGACGGTGCGTAGCTCGTCGTGATTCAACAGTTTTTAAAAAAGTGTACTCGTGAGAGAAGCATCTGTGCTGGGCCGCCTTTACAGAAGGTCTGGTTTTCATGTTAGAAACGACTTATGTGAAGACTTCTGCGATGTTCAAAGGGGCACCATTTTTCAAGTGCGTTAATGCATATTGAGGCGCCCTTTAAAGCTTCGGGGCGCCCACTCAGACCTGCGGAATGCATATTCAGGCTAGGTGGCACACTTTCAGTCATTGAAGAGCCCTTTCAGAGCTGGGGATCCTTTATCCTCAGAGTGTTATTTTAAGCCTCAGGTTCCCCTTTTAGGCCTGATAAGTGAATTTTCAAGTCTACGGGTGCTTTTCAGGACGCCGTAATACTGAACTTCCTTTGGGGAGTCCTGGAGGACATTGCACGTGCGTGAGTCACGCATAGTTATCAAGGTATCAGGTGCTTTAATGATACGATGAAAGCGTGATGCACGTGATACACGCAACACCTTGCTATGGGTACACCCTACTGACTAGTTCAAAACGCGTCTCCGGCAGTATATTGGCTGGACAGAAATCTTCATTCCCAACACGGCCACCTTTGACGACCAAGGACAGGACCATGACCCAATGTCACGGTCATGCAAAGACGTCCATAACTCTGTTTATCTACCTCATCGACCAGATTTCAATGTGAGTGACATACAGTGAGCTCAGATAAGCATTCTGAACACGGGATGCTGCATAGCCACGTTTTATTGGGACGGAGTTTGCTGAAATTCCGTTCCGACTTCATGGAAAGCACATGTGCATTTCGAAAGCCTACAATGCGATTTTTAATTTCGCCTTTAATGAGTACCCTTTTTACGTCGCATCCGCACCAGTGGTGTATCGAGATGGGAAAATCACTGCCCAAAGAAAGACATTGCCCTCTTCTTGGGCGCCGTAGGCGCTCCAGTCGGAAATGACGATTGCTAGCTACGAACGCCTTCGGCGCCCTATTAGCCATTATAAGCCGGCATTCACTGGAGTATTTAAAATCATCCCATTCGCTGGGAGGGGGTATTTTTTGCCTCCCCTCCCGTCTAACTAATGAACTGGGCAAACGGCATCCCTTAACAAGAACTTTCAGAAAATGTATAGTTTTTGGTGCTTAAGGTCACGGATGGCGTCAAAGGCCGGGTCAGATCGTAAAAAAGGATGTTCCCACTTTTGAAACTCACGTCAATATTCCAAAGTCGAAAGCGTAATTCACGTGATGAAATTGTTCTAAAATCTTCCAAATTTGTTGCCGCAAAGGCTCAGAGGAAAGGACAAAAGGACAAGATAACGGGTGAAGGTCAGCTTAAAAGTCAAAACCAGATTTTTTTCGAACAAAGTAGTTTCAAATGCCATAAAACTGTTTTATGCACCAGTTAGAACTTAAAACGGACTCTTCATTAGGATCGGCGCCCAGGCCGTAGCCAGGATTTCCCGGGGGATGGGACAAATGTAAAATGTTGTCATATGCCACTGGCATACGACAAAATTTGTAGAAAAAGCAGCAATTTTATGTGAATGGCCTCATATTCAAAGTATAAGAAAAATATATGATCACTATTCCGTGTTCCTGCGAAATCGCTAAATATCTAGCGTATCCCTTTTGACTACGTGCCTGTCGGCGCCACGAATTATCCCACAAACCATATAAAAAGGGTCACATAAAGAAAAAATGCTTGAACTTGAAAAAGGGACCATGACCTTGAATTAAGGTGGACATTAGGTAAAAATGATGATGTAATTTGATTGACGTAATGATGTAATGTGATGATGATTTATGTTATTTCGGTTCGTCCATTCATATTTCATTTGTTGTTTCGTCTTTATAATCAGATTTCTAGCGAATCTTCCAGTCCAGCTGGGACTTTAACGGGTCAGTGCGCGCAACGTTCAACTTTGACCTACCCTTACTCCGTGACCTTGCATGACTTTGACCTGAAAAGTTGACGGAACATGAGCTAGGAATTCATTCAAAGGTACACAAAGTTTCGTCCTGATATCTTGAACGGCTTGGAGAGATTTTAGAAAACCCCAAGGGTGGGTTGCAAAAAATATTCTCTCCCCAGAGTATGGCTGTGTAAGACACATATTACTTTGATGTGGTACCGAAGCAGCAGCAACGCGTCAAATGTTGTTCAGTTCTCCTCTGGAACTTTGGGATGCAATCCCAAGGGCTAAAAGGTCGCCCCCCAGGGCCGAAAATGCGCCACTGAACCTGAAAGGGCATCCCTAGACTTGAAAGCGCACCGCCGGGGTCCGGAATGGCGCCTCCCGCGTGTAATGACGTCCTGAAAAGTGGCAAACCTTTGAAATTGTTTAGGCCTATCATCTCTCATTTTCTAAACACAACACCGATCCACTCAGCGTCTCAGCTATTTCGTCAACATTCTTATTTAAAATCGTCCTCTCTCCGAAACGACCCAAATTCCGCTTTTAGTTATTCGTTCATATTTCCAGCTATCAGAAGATGTAGCTCGAAGGACAAAGAACTTTGTCGAAGTTTTCCGTTGTTATTTTTTAATACATCGGATTTAAGAAGTCCTATGATTTAAGAACCCATGACTTGAGATCCTGGCTAGGGGTGGGAGGGACGAGGGTCAAGTCATCTCCACTTTTCAAACATTTTAACATTCAAGCTTACGACAACGACTGGCAAGAAAAGACGTGAAATCTTATTCACACCGCCCCAATTTCGGAAATCTCCAGCAATGTTCGTTGCAACATTCATTTTGTGCACCTGGCAACAGACGAATAATTCCCTGTTTACAGCGGACATCTGTTTAAAATACATCGCAGTTACGTCCATTCTGTCTTGTGTCGCAGAGATAACATTATTTTGAAAACTATGGTTCTTGTAAACAATTCTTACACTGATTTTTGCCATACTCGATACAACAAGCTCACGTTGGGAGTTTCGCTTCATTTGGTTTGCAAACATTTTGGTTTATGTTGTTCTTTCGACGTTTCACCCAGCAAACTGAAGCATCCAATGTAGTTGCCAGTTTCGAAAAGAAATTCCTGTTCCATTGCTGTTCTTTCCTCTGTTGGCTTTCAGGTAAACCAACTTCAACCGGTAATGCTTTGCTTACGCACGAGCGTCTGTTGCTTTATCCACGCACGAACGTCTGTGCTCTTACACCCCGCAAAGGCCGCCTCTCCGCGCGAGGCCGGCGCCGTGCAAACTCCCGAGCGGCAGCCAATCAATACCGAGAATGCCGCGTTGCCATGGCGACCCCGGCAGCGCTACCTGGCCGGCCGCTGTGATAATGGCAAGTGGGAGCGGCCGCCGACTGCGGCGGGGCAGCGGCGGCGGGTCCTGTGGTCTCGGATGCTGTCGTCGCGGCCGGCTCCGTTCGCAAGCCTTTCGAGCCGCGACAGAAAGGTCGACCGGCTCGGAGGGCAGCCGACAGATGGAGGGGCAGGTATTCTCGTCTATCTGGGGCCGCGATAAAGTAATTGGACGATTCGAAAACGTACTTACGAAAGGATTCTGGCCGCAATTAGGCACGGCAGTGTTCACTCGGGCCATGTGGCGAGTCTGGGCCGCACGTTATCAGAGGGCAAATGCTTTGGCTAATCTCGGATGGTTAACATAGCTGCCCTGATTCGATAGGGGAAAGGGGAAGAGCGACCACTAGTCACGTGGCAGGCGAAGGACGTTCTGAACCAGAAAAACTGTCCTAATGTTCGGTTCACATGGCTGAGGGCTATGCCCCTTTTCAAGGTCAGACGTCAACTTTATTCTACACGCGAAATATGCCATGCACGCAGCGAATGCTAGATAACAAGTCTTGTGTATCATGTTTTTTTTATTTAGTTGTTTGACAAACTTGGGGAGGCCCATTTACATCAAACGAAGCTACGTAGGTAACCCTGCGTCACGTCATAATATACGGATAAAGAAATAAAGAGTGGTGAAAACGAGCGATAAAAACAAAAAATGGCAAGAACGAAAGAAAAATAGAAGTAAGCATACCGATGACAACATATAGACACATACGCGCATTGGAAAGAATTCATGGACAGACTTGGGTCGCCTTACAGCTGGATGAAATGCCTTTCCAGGGCCCGATTAAACGCGTCGCCTACGCTTACCCGCGCATTTTAATGCTTCTTTGCTTGCCATGGATGATCTGCTCCATAGGCTCATCTGTGTGCATTGTCTTCAGGAAGCGTCGTGTGTTTCCGTTGTGAAGTGGTGTTCTAAATGCAAATAAATCCAGACAACACGTAAAGCCTGTCGTGGGAAGCTGTGTGGGGTATCGCGTTCAGATCCGGCGGTATTCCTAGCAGAATGATGGTCTCACTTCAATAACAGGTTGAGGGTGCCGTTTTTTATGCTTTAACCTATTCTGTATTTGCTTGTTGGATTTTGGTGAATGACGAAACAGTCTACAAGAACCTGGTCCGTCGCGCTTTAGAGATTTTTCCTCCAGCAGACTCCGCTGCGACACGCCGAGAAACGAAATGTTCTAATGAGTTTTTATGGTATATACACCGGCTACGCACATGAAAAACCGAGCCTCGTCGGACTCTAGTTACCAATTGTCAATAATATCTACAGGCGCCATCAGCGGAATAATTCGAGTCAGACGAGTCATGGCACGTGCACGAAATGAGATGCGTTCAATAACGGTCCAATGCCCTGTACAACGGGTGACCGGCCGACATATCAGAAGTTCACTACACGTCGCATCAGCATACAGACATCTACCGAACACATACAAACATCCATTTCGCGGGTGCTGGCGCGCCGGTCGCCGCTACAATTGCACTGTCAACGTTGCAACACTCATCGATAGTCTGCGGGCTTTCTGCAGGGGAAAAATCATCCAGGTGTTCCTGCGCAAGCAAATGTTGTCTCGAACAGCAAAAGCACAAAGAGATGCCGCTACGATCTGGACAAGCCGCCATCACGAAAAGTGCAACGAAGCCTGGTGACGGCGAAACTAACAACGGCTCAGCTTTTAGCGGTTTTCTTCGGACTTCAGGTTGTTCTACCAATTAATCGACGAAATATACTGAAAAGTATACTAAATTTGCCAACAAATGTGCTGAAAAGAACAGTTCAAGTTTTTATCGGAGTAACATTCAAGTTAGGTTAAGGCCATCAACCACATTCTTCTAAGCATGGGAGAGTCCTGAATGACCGACAGCTGCTGCAAACGCATTTGTTTCCAAGGAATTCAATAAACATCTACATCCAAACACGGCAAAAACAAATATAGACAACGCTTCAACAGATCAGTCCTGAGAGATCTCCAATATGCGCGACGTGGCTAAAGATCTTGTCCATCCAGACTCAGTTTTGCATGAACAAGAATAACGCCATCATCGGTCATTTCAATACAACAAAATACCCTGTCGAGACACTAGTCCCAGACCGCCCTTACGCGAGTCATCTCATACCACCGTCTGCGCATGCGTAGGCCCGTCCACGGCTCGGGTCATCACGTCAGACAGTCGCTCCGGGCAAGCTGCCCCTGACCGACCGAAAAACTGCACCGCGCAACACCCCAGCCGGCCAAGAGCTGATCTGCGCGGCCGTCGCGTCGTCGTTTTGCACGTGCACGAGTCTTCGCTCGACGTCGGCTGCAGTGTTGGCTGCCGGAGGTCCGCGGGCAAACCCATTCGGCGACGCCCGCAACATAACGCTTCACCTGCCGTGAGCCCGGCCGGGCCAGCGTTGGTCCCATAAAGTCAGGTGTCTACACGACCAGGATGTCCTCGTCACTCAGTTCTGGAAGGCACTGCCTATCGGTCTCGAGTCGGGTTGGGAAGAGTTAATTTGGATCAGCCTTCCTCAAGCTAGTTCAGGCCAGACTAGATTCTGCCAGGCCAGGCCACGGGGCCCCGGGCCAGGCCGCGTCACATCAGGTCAGCCCAGGTCATGTCAGGTTAGTTTTTTCCCCAGGCCATACTAGCTTGAGTTAAACAAGATCAGTCCGTCCAAAGTCAGGCCAGTCCGTGTCAAGCCAGGCCAGGTCAGGCCAGTCCACGTCGTCAGGTCGGGTCAGATCACGTCAGGGAAGGTCAGAGAGGGTCAGCTCAGGTCAGATCAAGCCTCCGGCCGGGCCGCGGCTGGGTCAGCTCGCAGGCGACGGTCGCGTCGGGCCGAGCCGGACCGGGCCGGCACCCTCACGGACTGGACGTTTGCAGGCTGTCGTCGCTCTCCAGGTAGGAAACGTACGAGTCGGAGCCCACGTCCGCCTCGTACTTGATGGCCTGCGGGTGCAGCGTCGGCTCGTGCATCGGCAGGCAGCCCTCCGGACCGGACACGGGCGGCATCGGCTCGGCGCTGTAGCCGTGCATCTGAAGCGAAGAGAACGGCTGGTTAACGACAGACGGGGGAACAGCGTGGAACGCACGTCAGCGGCAGGTCTAGGGACAGCGTGCACTGCTGGTCGGCGTCAGATGCTTAGACAGCGTGGTTCGTACGCGAGCCGCGCACAGGACGTAGTGCGGACTGACAGGGATCTCGAAACAACAGCAGAAGTGGTCAAACGGGGTCAGAGTGCCCCAGCAGTCTCCTTCCATCAGAGCACTGCAGAGACGGTGCCCATGACGATGGCGTTAAGGCTTTCCAGCCAAACCTTCACAGCAGGAATGGTTTATTCGTAGCCTCATTGATTACTGGGTAAGGCGGCCGTTTTAACAACAGCTCGAAAATGCTCCAGTTGCGGTTAGTTCTGAAGATATCCGCGACACGGTACTTCGGATGGACACACGTTGCGCAGTAGTCAAACGTCCAAGCGCTTTCTTGCGAAACACAAAGTTCACCCTCTGATAAGTATGAACTCGGCTCGGTGTTTACATCCTCAAGGCCTGTCGTGCAGATCCAAATGCAGGGTGGGATGACACGGGAGCAGTCGCGTTAAAAATTCACGAGGACCATACCGAAAAGGTTCATGCACGGCAACATCGCATCGCTTGTCTAACACATGCATAATTCACCCCGCTTTTCCGCGAAGCGGCAATAAGCATAAACGACACGTCACAGCCTCGTATCGTACAACTGCACTAACACCTTTATTATGGACACAATTAAATGGCCGATGTTTATCGCCTTGTCACCACCCATCCATATGGCTCTATTTGAAGTGGAACAAGCCCGCGAATACCTCTGGGTATACGGCTGCATGATACCCAACCGCTAACAGCTCAACGTAATAGGGCGTAATTGCTCTAAAAGCCGGCGGGCGGCGGCGGCGGCGCCCGACCGTCCGGCCGACCCAGCCGTGGCCGATTGGGCCCTAATTACAGGTGTTAAAATCAATATCGGCTACCCTGCGTGCTGACTTGGGCGGGTCCCCGCGCTCGCCGCCGTGCGCCGTGGCCCCACGCGGTCCTGTTAACGGCAATTGTGCGCTGTGTGGCTCTCTGTGGACCACTGAATGTGCTCCACTGTGTCCGGGACTTGGAGCATGGTCATTAGGGTGTCCTTTTGCGTCATTTTGAGGGGCGTGAGCCCCTTGATGTTGGCTCGGTGCCCATGACGTGACTTTTAAAACGAGACTCTCTAGACTTCGTAAAAGTTTGAGGGAATGTTCTACATTCATCATACGTTTTGGACTGATATAGCCACATTGTTCTTGTGTTCTTGAGCACCGATTTATAGTGATTTGGGTCACAAATTCTATATTTACTGAGTTCCGAAACGAGTTTCCGAGAATTTCCCCTGTATGCCGCGTAACATCCGCGCCATGCTGTCGCCTGCTGCGAGACGACGCAAGAAGGCGAAGGTCAATGAACGTTAACAAAGACTCGCATTGTGTTATTGTCGCGGGTCTTATCATGATAAAGGTTTTGGCTGATTACGGCTTGTTCCATTTCTGAGTATTTCTCCGAAAAATTAAAGCTAAGACGCTGATATGCTAAACGTGAGTCGAAAAGGGTGGACCATTTCCTTTGTTCCCCCGTGGAGCTTCATTTCAGCTAAAACTGAGGTCGATCTCCGCCAACCGAATAGGATTCAAGACATGCAACTGCTAAAATATAATTACTTTTGAACCTGACAGCATTCCGCCCCCTGTCCGTGACTGCCAAACACAGCAGTAACTCCGCAGTCAGCCGAACCGTCCGCTGACGCCTCTGAGGGCGCGCCGCCGGCAGAGGGGCCGGTGGGGGGGGGGGGCGAACCTCCGGCCGCCAGCGGCGCGCCCGCCGACAGGACACTCTCGGCTAACAGGGCGCGCTCTGAGTTATAGCTGTCAATCAAGACACGCCCGCCTGCTTACACGAGCTAAAAGCCCGCAGCGGTACCTCTATTTTTGTTTACGTACACCGGCCAAGACGGGCTATCCAGACGTCAGGCGGGAGAAATTATCCACTTAGCCAAGGTATACAACAATTTGTATCAATGTATGATTTGTGTTCGCCAATGAGTGGTTTTGCGGCGCTTTTTGCGTGCGCGGGCTAAAACGGCTGTAAAGAAGTTGTGATTTAGATGTTTTGCGGCCGGCGGCGGCGGTCCGCCAAAGAATCGGCGCGCGGCGATGGATGCGACTCGCGGAAACACAAACACGGCCGGGAGAACAGACGGCCGGTCGGCGGCCCTCTGCGACACCGCGGCGGGCCGGACCGGGGCGGGGAGCGGAGGGCGAGCGGGCGCCGGCGCCGGCTCCGGCCGAACCAGCGGACCACTGTCGCGTCGCGAACGACTCGGTCGCGCCGCGTCGGCACGCCCGCGTCCGGCCCGCTGCGCGAGTGAGACGAGCCAGACGCGCGGCCGCGACGGCGGCGACGCGTCGTCGCCGGCGCGGCCGTTCGCGTGGGAACGGGCGGCGCGTGGAGGCTGTCGGCGCCGGACGATTGGCCGGGCCGCGGCGGCGACGGCGGCCGCGTTTTTGCCCGGCGTATCGGCTTTTTGCCGCCGCCTAATGCGACCGGTGGCGCCGGCCGGCCCACAGGCGCGCCGCGCCCCGAAAGCCAATGGGCCGGTCGGCGCTGCGCCTCGTCGCCGGCGCTATTGGGTTAGCGGCGACAGGCTGCCGCCGCCGCCCGCCCGCGAGAGCTCGCCCGCCGCCGGCGACGACGGGGCGGCGGCTGGCGCGCGTCAGGGGACGTCCGCCCCGGCCGCCGGCCTCCGGGCGTGGGACCCCATCCCCGGCTGCCGCGGACAAAACGGAGCTCAGCCTTATAAGGCGGGCAGGCGGCGGCCGCGTCGGCGGCGGCCGCGGCCCGCGCCGGCGGCCGGCATCAAATGAATTCCAGCCGGCGGCCGGCTGACGCGGCGGCGTCAGCGCAGGTTTTCCCGCCGGCCCGCCGACGTCTTTATCTCCGAGTACCGCCGCTTTTATACATACGGGAGCGGGCCCCTGCCGCGGGCGCGATCACGGCGCCGATTGCATAATTACGCCGCCTGCCAATCGCCGTCTGCTTAATTGCCGTCCGAATGCGGCGCCACGCCTCGCCGCCAGATATCGCCCGATATCGGGCCGGCGTCGGCTCGAAGGAGCGCGGCATGGCCGCCGCCGTTGTTATCGGGCCGTGCCGGGATGAGGAACGAGTGTAAACACTACCGGGCCGCGGCCGCCGGCGAGATACCGGCCCCGTGCAGCCGCCGTCGCGCGCCCCGCAAGGCGGACACGTCACCGTTCGATCGGGGCCTCAATCGTCCGTCCGCGGCGGCGGCCCCGTCCACCCAAGCCCCGGGGCCGGGCTCGCTCGAAGACTCGTGCACGTGCACGGCGTGCAGTGTCCCCAGTCGGCAACAGACGGCGCGCCGCGGGCGCGACTGATACTCTCACCCCCTCTAACGACCGGCTCCGTATCACCCCATTAACCGGGCCGCATGGGCCGGCGCGCCCGGGCGTGCGCCGAGGCGGCTGCGGCCGCGGCCAGCGGCATAAAACATGGCAGGACAGATGGAGGGCGCGCTTGCAGGCCGGGCCGCCGCCCTATCAGCGGATCGCGCCGCCGCCGCCTCCCGTCGCCCGCCGGCCGCGGCCACTTCAAAGGGGCCGGCGTCACGTGTCGTCACCGGGCCGGCGGCGGCGCCTCTGATCCGCACCGAGCGCCGCCCCGGGCCAGGGGGCAGGCGCCAGGTCAGACACACGGGCCGCCCGGGGTCAGCCGGGGTCAGGTCGCCGCACGGCGCCGCCTCGCCGTGAAGGTCAGGGTACGCCCTGAGCCCCCTTAGGCAGGAGCGGAGGCTGCAGGCAGCCTTTTCAGGGGAAGGAAGTCGGCCAACCCTCCTGGCTACTGACGACGGAGAAATCACGGTTCTACCTCAGTCTGAAACGCAAACTAAGCACCGACAATCGCGCTAGAACGACGGCACGTCTGTGTGCCGTACCTGAGCGGCGACCCCCTCCCCCGTCCGTCCGTCCGTCTGTCGCGGCGGACCCGGCGGTGGCGCCCGCCGTCGGCCGGGAGGCGACAGGGGCCCCGGTCGTGGCGCCGCGCCGCCGCCGCCGGAGAGGTGGCGGTCATAAAGCGCCGCCGCCGGGGAGCGGCCGGCCGCCGCGGCGCACGGCCGCCGGCCGGCATTAATATTTATGTGACAGCCGGTGTGGCCCGCCCGGCCGCGCCGCCGCCGCCGCCGCGCCAGATTGACGCTCTCATGTGCATGCAGCAGCGGCGGCCGCCAGACGCCGCGGCTGCACGGGGTCGCGCGAATTATCTGATGGCGGCGAGCGCGGCTCGGCGGCGGCTGCGGCACACACACGCGCACCACGCCCGCCGCCCAGATCGCGGCGATAGCGGCGCGGAGGCGGCGATCGCGGCCTGCCGGCGGACGCGCGGACCGGAGTCATGCGCCGACTCGGCGAGGGCAGGCAAAACGCCGCCCGGCTGTCATCGGAGAGGGATGGCCCACATGCGCGGGCGGCGCGGCGGCTGAAGGACGAGATAAATGGCTACACGGGTGGCGTTTTCCAGAGCCGGCCGCTCTGGGGCCGTGCCAAGACGAGCGGACGTCGGCCGCTCGCGCGACGGCCGCCGCCGCGCCACAGGTCCCGGCCATCTTGTCGTGCGTGTCTCGCGCTCGTTTCACACTCCTGTGTAAACACCCGGGCGTGCTTTAATCACGGACAAAGGAAGAGCCGTGTCAGGAAGCCCGGCCACTGCGAAAGCCCCTCGTTGTGCCTCCAGTCGCCGTTCCACCCTGCCCTAGCACCGGCAGAGAGCTGCAGCCCGGATCAGAGTCAGCGCCCGGTCCGCTCTCGCCGCGCGGGCCCCGCCGCCTCCGCGGCCTCCGCCGAGGCGGCGCGATCTGCCGATACGGCGAGAATGATCGCGTCATTAAGCGGGCGACGGAAGGCGGCGCCACCGCCGCGCACCCAAACAGAGCCGTAACGGCCGCGCTAACCGGGCCGCGGTCCGGATGTTTTCCGTCGGCACCGCGCGCGGCCCAGAACGGCTGCTCTCCGGCGCAGAGGGCGTGGCTCTCCCCATCCGTGACGTCACAGGTGTCAGGCGCGCGCACAGACGAGGCAGGTGCGCGCCGCGGCGCGCCTGGCGACCCGAACGTCAATAAACACCGCCGAGAGCCTTTTAACTCGGCTGCCGTGCGGGTCGCACAAACAACTCGCCGTCAAATCTCTCCGACGTGAGCCGGTTGGTGGACGAGACGGTCCCGGCGGGGCTTTCGTTCTGTCGCGCGACGGATTTACTGTGCACGGCCAGGAGGGCTGTGCACGGCGGATGCTCTGTGCGCGGCCAGGAGGGCTGCTCTCCTGAGGCTGCACGGGCCGGACGGCCGCCGAGGCGGCGCCGGCCGCATTCCGTGACCCCGGCCGGCCGGATGTGCCGGTGGCGAGGCTGGTGAGGTCACCGGTGGTGTCAGGCCGGCAGCCCCCCCCCCCTCCCCGAGCGGCGCCATACGACGGCGGCGGAGCAGACAGGTAGTGACGTCACGGAGGACGCGGCTCGCCGGCTGTTGGGGCCAACGCCGTCACCCAGCTGTCACTGTGAGGGCGGTGGATGACGTATACGTCATGTCGCCCGCTCTGCGATGCAAACGTAAGGTTCCGACAATTCATCTTGATCCCTTCCAAGTCGGCCCGCACTTCACCCGACGTAAAGCCCATCACCCGATCCTGAGCGTCCGCTGCCAGTCGGCGGACAGTTCCTATCCAGCCCTTTTGGTCGGGCCCGGCGGTCCCTGACGCCGGCAGTGCGGGTCCGCCGGCCGTGCGACGGTCCGGGTCCGGGTCCGGGTCCGTGCCGCGCCCGTCCGGCGGCCGGCCGGACGGGCCGGGCCGGGACGGGCCAGACGGCCGGCCGGCCGGCGCCGGCTCCAGCCAGATCGATCGGCCCGATAGCCGCTGTTTGTGAGTGGCACCGGTCGCGTAAAGAAGTCATTAGCTGATATTCGCCGCGGCCGGCCGGGCGGGCGCCGGCGGCGGCGTCGGCGCGGCGGCCGCCGCCCGCGATCTGCCGATACCGGCCCGATCATCGGCCCTAAACAAACCGGCGTCGCCGAGCCGGCCGGCGCCGCCGCCGCGCCCCGTCCGGCCGCGCCGCGATTGTAAAAACGGCCCGCCGGCCGCGAGGGCGGCGCGCGCCGTGCATAGCAATGCCGCATCCGGCGATAAATCATCGGGATGCACGCGGCCGGCGACCGCGGCGCATCGGCGGCGGCGGCGCGGCGCCGGCCGGCCGGCTGATTGCAGATGGCGTATCGGCGCCACCGGGCCGCCCGCGGCCGCCGTCGGCCGCCTCTACAAATTGCGGTCCCTTTTTCCGAACCTGTTCTTGCCGGGCGCCTGTCACAGCACAATGTCACGTGACAAACGACCCGAGATGCGGCTTTGACATAATGAAACGTTATCGCTGACCGCAGGGCGAATATGGCGTCGACATGATTAAAGGCCATTGTAGATGCAGAATTGCGGATACAGTCATAAAACATGAGCGGAGTCGGCTTGGAAGAACGCTCCGACGCTTCGGAGATGGATCTTGACCGAGACAGGGAATCAACATCGCTTTTCCGATTCAAATGTGCCGGATACGTCCATCACTGGCGGCGGCACAGAAGATGCGGCGCACGCGGTCCGGGAAATCCAGCTGACCGCTTTATAGCGACGCCGAGCCGGCGGCAATGTCGGCACTTCCGCCTCCGCCTCCGCCGGCTTCTCGCGAGCGCCGGCCGTACCCGTCCGACTGCATTCGCGGCGACGACGCGAGCGCCGCCGGCTCGTAATGAAGCACATTCGAGCCGGACCACCTACGGCGGCCAGAGGACTTACGTTATGAGGTTTGACACCGCGGACACCGGCGCCGTATACTAGACACGGCTAACGTGAGGATTAACGATCATTACACGAGATTGAGCGGATGTGGCCGGCCGAGGCAGCGCGGCCGGCGGAAAAATTTAACATCCACTGGGCAGGCCGGTATCAGGAGAGCCTAAAAGGCCACGGGCGTGTTCGTTTTCAGTGCGGGCAAGGTCGGACACCGGCGACAGGATCGCATGACCAAACGACAGCAAACAGTGGGTGCGTACAACCGAATCGAAAACGAAGCCGTCAAACGGGGAAAATCGGTCGAGAAGACACAGCCGGTTGAAGATTAGAGGGCTTTTCCGATTAAGCTTATTATGTCGCCTACAAGTCCGTCCTATCCTGTCGACTCGAACATTCCTTGGTCCGACAAGGGTTCAGTTTTTCCAACGAGGTGACAGACAAGTCTATTGCGACAGCAGTGTGGCCCGTGCCCAGCTGGCGGAGCTGCGGTCACCACTACAGTCAGACGGATACCAAAACGGTCGAACGGCTCGTTTGACCGAACGAGTCGATGACGAGCCGACCGAGTGAGTCAAACAAACACCTGCAAGACGCTACAAACACAGCATGATCTAAGCAGAGGACGGGCGCCACGGGCTGGCTATGCACGGACATTATCTGGTGTCAGGCAAGGATGCTCAGTTCATTTGATATTTGTCTTTGGGGTTGCCCAAGTCAGAGTTCGGCAAGGTCTCAACGTCTGGACATTGTGCGGTACGGAACCTGATAATGTTCAGAGTATTTACGTTCGGCAGCTGCGCCGTGCTTGGGCCGTAAGTTCGGAACGCCCGGACCTGTCACTGGGCTAATCAAGAGTTGACCGAGTCCGATTCTGCTAAGCATCATGCGCTGTCACTGACCGATAGCAGCACGCCGTCCTGAGGAATGCCCGTTCCCAGCACTGCAGAATGACGGTTCCCGGTGCTGTGGGGCACACGGGCCTGGTACCTGTGGGATACACGGGGACGGTACTGACCTGACTGAGCAGCGCCTGGTACTGCGGAGTGCCCGGGTCGATCTCGCCCTGCATGGCGTACTCGTGCAGCGTCTTCCAGGGCGGCTGGTAGCTGGTGATGTCGACGCTGCCGACGCCCGCCTCCATCGGCGCGTCGTGGCGCACCGGCGAACTCGCCACCATGTGGATCCCCTGGATCGGCAGCATGGTGGCCAGCCGCCGGCCGTCCTGCCGGTCACCGGGTCACACGGTCAGGAGGTTCTCCGGTGCACAAGTCAGCGGGGTTCAACCAGCCAGGCACGATGGCGAAGGGACGCGGTGACCGCCGAGTAAACTCAGCGTAACTTTCGCGCGCGCGCGACCTTGCATGGCGAAACCCTGTCCGTGACTTGCCCTGCGATGTCGTCACCGCGCAGGAATACGACGATCGCAGCCCTCCCAATTGTCTCCGGGTATCCGGCTCTGCATCCTCATGACGCAGCCGGCGGAGGTCGCGAGTCAAATCAATCAATCAGCTCCGGGCACCGAGCGACGACGCGTCCGTCACGGCTCTCGAGGCCGGCTGGCCGCGAGACGCGCGCGCCCGCCGGCGCCCGGCCGCCGAGGGGCCGGGTCAAAGTGCACGCGCGGCGCCGCTTTGATCGTTCAGGTGGGCGCCCGGCGGCGCGTTGGATACTCAGTAGCGGCCTGCTCACACAATGACCGGCCGATTTACAAACACAACAGCGGATTCGAGTGCGGCACCGCGCTGGACCTTGCTGTTTGCTCTGTCTATACGGTATCAGAGGCGGACAAACACTCTCTAATGTCGATCAGCTCGTCATTACGGCGGCAGCGGCGGCCGGCCGGCGGCCGACGATAAAGCGGCAGCCGGCACCGCCGCGGGGTTTTTGCGGGCGCCTCCGCCACTTCATACACTAATATTAGCCGACGATAAAGTCATGGCTCCGATAAGATTAGTTCGGGGCCGGCGCGGCGCGGCCGGCAGCCGTTTTTGCCGGCGCGTGCGGCCGAGCGGCCGCGCCAGCTGCAGGCCGGCTTCGCTCTGTCACCGCGGCGCCGATCAGTTGTGACGTGCCACCGGCCCGACGCCGGCGCTCGCCGCCTTTTTCGCCGGCGCCGGCGACGTTTTTCCGCCACCCGTCCCGGCGGAGACATGACGCGCGAAAACACGGCGAGGGGACGGGCCGCGCGCCGGTGGCGGCCGCGTCGCGGCGGGGCGACGTCGCCGCCGCCGCCGTCGCGGCCAGCGACCCCCGGCGGCGGCGCGGCCACCGCGCGGCGACGGCAGACGTGCCGGCGCACGGCGGCCGCGGATTAGTCTATGTAAATTTTACACCCTACTGATAGTGTAATCCTGAGCGCGCCATCATTCGGGCCCGGCGGATAGCCCTTATTAAGACCGGGCGGCCGGGCGGCGGCGGCCGTGGGAACGAGGCGGCGCCACCGCCATCGGCGCCGCTTCTGCACTGGCCACCGTGCAGGATGACCCCTCCCTCTCCGCGCCGAGCCGACGCGGCGCCGCTCCTCCGTATTCCGCGCCGTTCGGCGTTTTTCATGCCGGCCCGCGCGGCGATGAAAGGTGCCGCCGGGCGCGGCCGGCGGCGGCGACCCGGCGCGCTCCGGTGTCGCCGGGTCAAGTTCGCGCCGGCCGCGGCCCGGCCGTGCCCCCAGCGAGAGGGTCGCGTGCGGCGTCAGCGCGCGGCGCCCTTGTCGGCCGGCGAGGTAACGGTCGCCGCCCGGCCGCCCCTCCCCGCCGCCACCCCTTCCTCCGCCGCCGCCAGCCGGAATACGAAACCGGGCCGTGACGGCTGACTGGGAGTCACCGCGGCGGGCGTGTCGGCCGCGCCTCCACGTGTCGGACTGTCAGCTGCCCGGACAGAGGCGTCGGTCTGTGAAATATTATTGGTGGGGTCGCTTCGGCTGGTTCAGGCCACTTTATTTCGGCCGTTGGCAGGTTTCCGACTTCGTTTTGGTAACAGAAATGAACATAACTCAACGTTTCTTTTAGGACGAACTTTCGGTTATAATTATTCGTTGGTCCTCAGAAGGTCTGACCAAAGGCGCCGAAGAACAGGCCTCTACATATAAATATTCATAACCGAAAATTTACCTGAAAATAACTTTTCAACCATCTGTCGTGGGTCAAAACATGATTTGCAGATGGATATGATAGTATGTCATATAAAATAATCAATGTTTTTTTTTCTGCGCGGCACATATGAATTTTGTGCCAGATTATTAACTCAGGACATGTGCTGCATTGCAATATATGGCTGCTTTTGCAGTGTTGCAAAAACGAAATGTAACGACAAATGATCTCATTTTAAATCCTATGTACAAACGTATTCCTGCTCATCGCAATAGTAGGGACGATATCCACAGCGGCGGGACCCAATTTTTTATTAGTGAGGTTTGGGGCCTCCCAAAGAAACCGCAAAACGACGCAAACAGCGCCGCAGCTTCCACACGGTAAACAGGAGGCGGGAGCCGGCCGCGGCCCAGACGGCCGTCCGCAGTCTCTGCGTCCGCCGCTGCCGTCCGGGCGGCTCTGATTACGACGTGCGAGCTCGTAATCCGGGGGACCAGACAAAACAGCGGGCGCCGGCGGCGGCGGCGGCGGCGGCGGGCAGGCGGGCAGAGCGGGCAGAGCGGCGCGCGCCGGGAGGACGATCTCGGCCGCGCCGATGGCCGGCCAGATAGCGGCAGGTAGGAGGCGGACGGCCGGCCACGCGAAAACTGTCGCCGTATCGGCCCGGCATCGGTAATCGGAAATAGCGGGCGGCCGGCCGGCCGGCCGGCGCGCGCCCGCCCGCGCTATTTAGGTGACCGCGCCCGGCCTCGCGTCGCATCAGCCCGAAGTCGCCACGTAGGCCGATGCTGAGAGGCGCGTTCGGCCGATGCCGGGGTTTACCTTGTTGGCCTCCTGCATCTGGCGCAGGTAGAGCTGGCGCTTCTTGTCCTTGCAGCGCTTGTTCTGGAACCAGACGCGGATGACGCGCGGGCTGAGCCCCGTCATCTCGACCATCTGCTCCTTCATAAGCGCGTCCGGACGCGGGTTGGCGTTGTAGCACGTACGCAGCGTATGCAGCTGCTTCTCGTTGAGCACGGTGCGCACGCGTGTCGTCTTGCCCTCCCGCTTCTTCTGCTCCTTCTCTGCCTTCGGTTGCACGTTTTCTTCACCGGAATCTGCGAAAAGAGGACTCATTAGCGAAAGCTGTTTGTTTTAGCATTTGGAGGACATCCCCAAATACGTTTGGCAATATGTGCCACTTTTACCAATATTTTGTCATTTTCCAACTCTGTGAGGTGCGTTAATCGTCTATGAAGCTACTGACAAACAAATGTAAGTCAAGCCGATCAATCCATCGAAATGCTTATATGGACATTCATTAGTATTTCCAACATTCCGGTAGTTGTGCTTGACGGCAACATGATTTACATCTTTCAATGAGCGATGTATCACCGATTTCAACATGAAGATTGATATGACGTAGAAAAACCAGCTCATTTTCAGTCTTGGCAGTGAATGAGAGTTTACATGCACAGCCATTAATATTTCTTCCTAACCAAAACATGTTCATCAACACCGTCTCAGACGTTCTTCGATTAGACAAGTCGTAAAAATAAGGCAACGGGGCTAAAATCGATGAAAGTGGTAAGACGTAATAAACATGCCAAAACTCCATCAGCATCCATGTGCAAATTCCTGCGTAAACGTACGGCTTTGATGATGCTCGTCGATGCCGAAACATATCAGCACGGAAGAGACACAGAACAACTCCGAACGGTTACCGTCGGGCGAGACGTCGGATGGCGGAAGCGCTCGACACCGGACCACAGCCGTCGTGCTGTCGCCCGCCACCCGCGCCCCAGGCGGCGCCCGTCTCAGAGCGCGCGTCAGGCCCCACGTGGACCGACGCACATCTTGACATCGTCGCCCCGGCCGTCTGCCCACCGGCCCGTTCATCCGGAAACATGGCGGTCGTTCCCGGAGCCCGAGTCGGCCTCCCGAGTGTCTTTTCCCACAGTGAGGGGCGGACTCGAGATCGACCACCGTGTGTGTGGGAGGCGCGCGAACCATTTGTGGCCACCATGTCCTCCCATTCAAGAGGCTGCCGGCTTAGCCCGAACAAGCATCGTCCAATGGTCGTGGAGCCGTGGCCGTAAATGTGACAGCTGCAGCGCTCATGGGCCCGCTTGCGACGGGGCTGGAGAGCGAAATAACTTCCTGTGAAGGACGCAAGCATGAGCAGGTCTCGCTTCATCAAATGCATTCCGTCCGCCTACCACTATGTTTACCTAGAGTTTTCGCCGGCCGCTCTTCTCCGTCAGCCTAATATCAGCCCGCCGTCCGTCCGTCTCCTCGCGTAGCCGTCCTCGCCCCCCCCCCCTCCTCCCTCCCGCCGGCGCCGCCCGGTCGGCGGCGCTGTGGCGGGTCCGACGGTGGGTGTCCGCCCCTGCCCCCCCCCGTCCCCAAGCAGACACCGCCGGCCGGACCGCCAAGCGAAACAATGGCGTTCTCTCCGTGGACGCGTCAGCTGCCGCGCCGCGTGCCGCGCGGCGCCCGCGCGGTCGGCGGCCGCCGCTGACAGATGCAGGGTGACGGGTGTGGGTGGGCCGCCGTGCCTGGCGGGCCGCGCGGCCGCCCGCCGGCGCCGGCAGGGGCGGCCGGCAGACGCGCCGCGTGGCGACTACGCTGAGGGGTGTCTCGAGTATGGAGACTACGCTGAGTCTCCCTTTGGCCAGGCGGACATTTCGAGTAGGGAGACACGAACAATTTTTCTTCTTCCAAGGCAAATGTGAGCTGCAAGCTCTGTTTAGTTTATGGGGACACACAGTCCATCAGGAGTTAGGGACGGGCACATGAGTTTCTTGGGAGCACGCGTCCCGTGCGCCCTGCTAGCAGTCACATACTGGTGAGACAGAGGGGACTCGGCGGAACCGATATGTGGAGCAGGCTCGTGGTGGCGCGTGCCGTTCTTTCTTGTTGCGGAGGGCGGACATGGCCTGTGAACGTGGAGGTTCAAATGTTCCACTGTCTGCACCGTCTCACGTTGGAACGTTTGTCCGCTGCGTTCCCTGATTCGAGGCGGACGCAGAATCGTCCATCCAAATGAAGAGAGCGGGCGGCGACGTTCGTTCCTTCACGGTGACGACGTTCATGGTCAATGAATTCTGCGTTCGCTGTTTGGCCGATTTTCCAATTTGATACTCTTAATGTCCTGTCCATGAACATATACGATAGATACGGGTAGAAACCATAGGCGGCGGAAGGGGGGGGGGGGGCTCGGAGCACCGTGCCCTTCCCTGCCCCTTTCAACTGGCAAAATCTAACATTAACCCTCCATGGCTTTGCATGGAAAGAAATGGCTCGAAAGCCGGTGTCCCCTCCTCGAAACACGTTCACCCTAGAATATGGGTAAAAGAAGGAGTTTCAAAACCGTAAAGTTACGCCTAATTTCCAACTTAGTGCCCGAAGCGCGGCCGTTCACTCCAACAGTTTTTTCTCGGAAGTTCAAACGACTCGGTCCCATCCCGGACATATAGTTACCGAAGTAAATTAGATTGATTTATTTAACTCTGCGAAGCAGGTAGCCAGGTTAGCAGCTTATAACCAGGTAACCAAGTAGCTGGGTAATGCAAGACTGTCCGCCGTTTTGCACGAATAAATTAGGTACACCGGGTTTGCACTCCATGTCTTAAATTTACGCCTGTCTTCCTATCCCTCATATAAATCCTTATCAGTTCGAGCTACCCACGCCAGCAACTTGTGGACCATCTGCAGGTCTTCAAACGATGATCATGAACGACCTGTATTCGTCCATGTTATTGAGAAGCCATACACACATAGCCATACCAGGACCGCCAGCTCGCAAACGGTGACTCGTGTCCTAGCGAAAAACAGTTTCGCATCGGCTGGCAGACAGTAAACATTTACATGTAACAAAGTCCGGCAAACTGTCCAAACTTGCCACGGGTTATAACACCAATGGATGCATGTTGAACGTGACCGCACCAAACAGCGAGCCTTCGGTAGGTTGTTTATAGCACGACGAATTTAAGTAAACGGTAAAGATGACTGGCGAATCTGCGGGGAAAATACAATAAGCAGCAGGACCAAAAATATCGCTGAATGAGGCATTTGAAAAACCATGATACCTTGCAAGATAACTCGAGTGCACCTGAAAATGAGGCCCTGGGTGATTCATCTTTTGACCGACTGGAAAACTGTGGACAATGTCACTGCTCGGGAATAAGCATTCCGGTGTTCTGAGGCTATAACAGTGGCGGATCCCATGGGGGGAGGCATCGGGGCCATGTCCCTCTTTTGTTGGAAATCCGGGACCAACAAGGGTTTGCCCACCCGCCCTTCGGGACTGAATATGCAGGTATTTTGTGTTTCAAACCGATATTTTCCGAAAATGGCGAAGCATAGTAGACAAAATCCGAGGAAAAATTGACACACCGGGTTGCATTAGATGACTGATGGACAAACGAAGATAGTGACCCTTTCCCCTCCCCTTGGTACATGGCCTGAATTCGTCCATGGCCTGCGATGTGTACAGATTTCATCCGAACAACCCGAAAACCGAAACAATGTGAGTCACCTCCTACCCAGAAAATTGGGAGCAGAAGATGTGCAGGGGACTGTCACTGCCTGCAGCTGCATCTGTCACGTGCTGCCGTCGCCTTGAGTCACGACATGGCCGACGGCCTTGCCAGAACGAGTCCCCACCTGACCGCAACAGGCAGAATGTCGCCCGACATCCAGCGTGTTCCTGGGATCTGCGAACGATCGCAAAATTCTGATCGCCGACTCAGCACAAGAAAAAAGGAGCGGCGGCTCAAGAACCGTGCTGCAAATATAGCATCTTCACAACGACAGAGGCCACGAGGGCTATCGGCCTCGGCACCATCATTTCAGCCGATGTCAAACGCTGCCATGTTGACGTTTGCCAATCCACGTGACGTGAAAAGCGAACTTCAGTTTTGTTCCAGTTCTTCAACTTTCGGAAATTCCTCAACAATAAGTCAAACAGAAACGGGCATAAGCGTTAATCTGAAAGAACGAACTAAGTCCGCGCAGTCCCACAGCCGGAGAATACAGGCCTCCGTCTCCTCCTGGCCTATTGCCCACGCGAGTCGCGGCTCTGCCCCCCCCCCCCCACCGCCGACTGCGCCGTCGGCGCCGGCTGCACGCGCCGCCGGCACGCGCCGGCCCCGGGGGACAGGTCGCGACCGGGCGTGACCCGGTAGCCGTTCCAGCGGCGGCGTGTCAAAGCCGGCGCCGCCGCGGGGTAAACAGGATCGGCGCCGTCCGGTCCGGGGCTGCGTCCCCTGTCACCTCGCCGGGGCGCGGAAGAGGGGGGTGGGGGCAGGGTCGGCCGACGGTCAGCAGCGCCGCTCCCGGCGCGGACGTGAAGACGCCCACCCGCGGCCTGGCACGGACTCCGGCCGCCTGCCCCGGGGCGTCGCCGGTTGCGCCATGCCGCTGCCGGCTCAGCAGGGCTGCGGGTGGTGAGCGGGGGCGGCGAGAGCTTGATGTTCGCCGACTGCCGTGAGGGATCGGATCATCCAGGGAATTTTCATCGGCGGCCGGGTCCGGGACAACATTTCCAAAAAGCCGGCCCCCCTAATCGTTTCGGAAAACGAAAACCGCTGCCGCCGAGCAAACCGGCCGAGTTCTTTCGGCGCGAATCCATCGATGGATCGGCTGTCATTGGACAATTTTTCGGCCAGTTTTTCGGACGCCACCTCGGCGGAGCCGGCTCTGGGCGGCCGGGAACTGGCGGGCGCTGAAGGCGGCCTCGCTTGGAGCACGACCGCCGCCTCCCGGCTAACGCGAGCCGACGGCCCGGCCCGATTTCACAGGCGCCGCGTCACGCTACGTGACGGACGGCCGCGTGGCGGGAGATCGGTCCGCCCTGGCCTCGGCGCACCTCGAGCCCAGCGGCCACGGTCTCAGCCGGAGTCCGCTGAGAGGCTGTCTTTAAGTCTGGTATCCGGAGCAGAGTCCGCTTCTGTTCCCGCCAACACGCCAGCCCTCTTGGCCGTGTCTCGTCTTCCGTCCTCAACAATATGTCCACCGACGTATCCGTCACAACGTCCACCATCTGGCCCCTCATTGCGCCCACCACTGTATCCACTACTGTATCCGCCACTGTGTCCGTTGATGTATCCAGCGCGGCGTCCGTCAGCGTGTCTGCTGCTGCACCCGCCACCCGGCATGCATCACTGTGTCCGCCATTGCATCCACCACTGTATCCGTCTATCCGTCAGCGTGTCCGCCACTGTGTCCGCGGCGGCGTCCGCCAGCGTGTGTCCGCGGGCCGGAGGCGGCGCCGTCCAGTCGCGGCCGGCGCCGTAAATAAAGGCGCCGTCCGGCGGCGGCGGCCGCCGCTGCAGGAGCGGCCGCGGCGCCCGAGTTCTGACGACGCCGGCCGCCTCTGCCGGCTGTCAGGCCGCGCCGCCGACAGAGGACGACGCGCCGCCGGCGCCGACGCGCCGCTGCAATGTTGCATGAGCCGGCCGCAATCTGATTTACAAAGTGCCGAATGCAAACATTACGAGACGAACAGCCGTGCATGCCGAGCGATTTAGCCCGCTTTATGACGGTTTTTTCGCGGAAATCGAAGACGAGCCGGCCAGGGATTGGCCCAGCGGCCGGCGGCGTCCATGTCGTCGTGCCGCGTGTCGCCGACAGCCGTAGAAAAGCCGGCGCCGGGGATTTATGAGAGGGGCCCGCCGGTCGCCCCGGGCCGCCGGCGTGCGGGAAACGCGACTATTTTATCAGGACAAACTGGCCGTTCTGTTTGAAAGGGCCGGCGTGTCTGTGTGCGCAGGCCGCTGATCAAACAGCCACCCAAACAATCATCACCGAGTCAATGATCGGACGGAAATAGTGGCCGCCCGCCGGCCGGCCGGCAGCCATCCACATCCGACGGACCCCGGGGCCCGGGGCACATGTCCACCCACGGACTCGGGAACCCGAGATTATGACCTCCAACGGACCCAGGGACCTGGTCACATACCCATGGACGGATCCGGGGACCTGGGCACACGTCCTCCAAAGGATCCCGGGTTCCGGGCACATGTCCTCCGATGGGCCCGGGGGCCTGAGCATATGCTCTTGGACGGAGCCGCGGAGGACGGACCCAGTCACATGCCTTGTGACGGACCCGGGGACCTAAACATGTCCTCCGATGGGCCCCGGGACCTGACCACATGTTCTCCGACGCACACGGGTATCTGAACACATGTCCTCTGACGATTCCGGGGACCAGCGCATGTATCCTCGGACAGAGCCGGGGATCCGAGCACATGCTCCCCGACGGGCCCGAGGACCCGCGCACGTGCCCTCTGACGAGGCCGCGACCCGAGGGTGCATCGCCATCGAAGGCCTTGCGCGGACCAACGCCGTTCCAGTCTTGCGTATTCCGAACCGGAGAAGACGTTCGTCAGCTTTAGGGACCGCGACCGAGCCTCGTGGCCTTGACTGGTCACAAGCGGTCGACGGAATCAGGGTGCGCCGACTGACGAAAAACGTCAGACGCCTGAGGCAGACGAGCCAAAACTTAGGAAGACCGACTAGGGCATTTATGCAGCTACGTGCCGCATAAATAGTCTATGAATCACAACATATTTAATGCGTCAACAAGGAGAGAGACCGACGCCCAAGAAGCGCAAGCTTCCTTCCGTTGAACCCCGCCCGAGAGCCGTTGGCAGGCTTGGCAGCCGTGACAACTTGTGCCGGCTGTACTCGCCCTTCCGGCCTCTACCGTCCGTCCGGATGTCAGCGAACCGGCGCCATTTTCCGGCACTCTCTCGGGTCTCGATAGATCCTGAGCCAATGCTGGGCCGCGAGAAATTGATGGATATGGACGTCAAAGAAACAAATAAATTGCAACGAACTTGCTGCTTTTTTCTGCGAGTTACTGGAACAAATATGGGCACAGTAAGTCTGTCCGACCAAGTGTCGGAGGCCGACGAATCTGATGCGAGGCGGTGTGGAAAGATGTATCCAAATGGGAACAGCGACAGTCCAATGCCACTAATGCAGAGCCTCTTCGACATCCAGTTTCGTCCGCGCGGATTCCTGCATGCAACAGGCGGCATGCATGCACGCCAGCGAACGAGAACATGTCGCGACATTCCTCCGGTCGGCGGCGGCGCGGCGCCGGCCGCCGCACAAACCGGTAGCCGACCCAAACTGGGACGCCGCGGCCCGGCGCGGCGAGCGTGGCCGCCGAACAGGCGTCGGTGTCTGTCGGACACGCGGCTGCACGGCGGCGCGGCGGCGGCCGACAGGTACACGCGCGCGGGGACGGCGTGACGTCCGGTACCCACGGTACGGGCGGCGGCCGGCCGTGGTTCCCGCTGGCCCGGTGACGCGCGACACGGTCGGGTCGGCCGAGCTGCGTGAGAGGCTGGAGATATCGGGGTTAAAGCCGTCCGCCGGTGAGCCCGCACCGAAACGCGTGCGTGAGGCTTTGGAAAAGGGGAAATGGCATGGCGACAGACACTTCCGTACGTATTTAAAGTTGAATGACATGGCTCCAGGGAATCAGGATGGTGCTGACCAGTGGCTTGTAACAGCCAGAAAACTATCTGCACAGCAAGCTACGACGCCACCCGCATCGCATTAGCGACCGTGCATGACTAAAGACTTATAGCCTCAGAGTAGATAGTCCTCTCCTCCTCGGCAACAGAACTCAGGCGTCAGCGGACTTTAAATCCCTTGTTAACCACCTTCACGGCCACCGGACCCGGGCTCTAGGACATTCGGAAGAGGGTCTCCCACTGTCCTGTCGGCGGGGGAGAGAAATCGACGGCAGCAAAAAGCTATCCGGCGACGGAATCAGAGCTGCCGCCGCTAATCCAAGGCCGACTCACTGTGAGAGCAGGGCGACTGAGACGGACGCCCAGCAATACTGAACAGCAACGCGTCTGAGGATGATTGCATGGTGTGCTCGGCTGTGCCGTGGCAAGACATCCCCAGAGCCCTAGCGGTGCTACTGTAACCACGCAGTCACAGCTACGGGCACTGAAAGCCGACTGTTGCGGAGACAAAGCCTTTAAGTGTCCTTTAAGTGCCGGTTTACCGAGTGAAACTCCAGTGAAAAGTGCTGCTCCACAACAGAGTTGCCGTAATTCGCCGACAGGATACATGCACAGTAGCGCGATGGAAACCCGAGCAGAAAGAACGCTGCCATGCGAGAAACTTCCTTATGCCGTAGTTGCACTGCAGCTGTCTAAACCACAACCAGGAGTTGGCCAGACCCATGGCCTTATTTGTCTTACAACAGCGTTATCCCCTGACCCGGGCGCACTCAGTCCCGTGTCCCAGAGGAGCCCCGCGACCTGGGCAGGTCAGCGCAGGTCACGGACGGTTCTCCGCGGGGCCGGGCCGGGTCAGCGGCGCGCGCGGCGGCCGGCCGGGCGCGCCGTGTCCGTCCGGCGGCGGCGGCGGCGGCGGCGGGCCGCGTTTTTGTGCGGCCCGGAGATGGTGGCGCCGATACGGCACCGGTCGGCGCCGACTGAGGCCGCCGCCCGCCAAGATGGATCCCCGGCCGGCGGCGCCATTGACGCCGGCCGGGGAAACGGGCCGCCGATCGATCAGCGCCGGCCGCGCGGCGCGCCGCCACCGCCGCGCCGCGCCACAGGTGCCGACGCCCGAAGCGAGCGCCCCTCCGGCGCAACTGTGGGCCGCAGGTGCTTCCGGAGGAGAGGAAACCGCCCGGTGTTGGCGCGATCTTGCTGCAGGCTGGCACGACCGGCCGGAGAGCATTGCAGAGACCAAAGATTATGATCGTGATTGTGAGCTGCCTGAATTTGGGGACGGGTGAAAGTGGGGGCCATGGCAGGGAGGCCATGGCCCCCACTTTCCCTTACTTCTTGACATGTGTATAACGTGGCGACATGGAAAGAACTGCCTCGAAATCTGCCGGTGCCCCCTCTTCCAATTACTCTATTGTATCAGCCCGTACGGCGCGCCAAATGCAGAAGCGTGTGACTGAGTAAAAGCCAAATCCTTCCAGTCGAGACCAAAAAGCCATATCACACGTCCATTTCCTCTTTCGTTTTTCATTCGTTTCTTTTTCATCGTGCTTGTTAAGGATCAGGTTTTGTAACACTGGTCCAGTTCTGAGAAGCGCAGAACATCAGGCACAGGTCGCAGGACTCACCAACAGGACTCTTGGCGCCCAGCTTGACGTTGTTGTTGTCCTCCTTGCGGTCGTGGACGCAGCCGTAGTCGTCCTTGCAGTAGAGTGCCTCGTTGCGCAGCGCAAACTCGTCGCCCGGCACCAGGTGCTTGGCGCACACACAGCACCGGAAGCAGTCGATGTGGAAGATCTTGTCGCGCGCCCGCATCACCATGTCGGTGCTGCTGAAGAGCTTGGCACACTTGCTGCACTTGGCGCCGAACAACCTGATGGCGAACCGGTGACGGTTGGTGGTTAGATTGCGCCGCAAGGCATCAGAACATTTCCTTGCAATAGGATTTCTGGATTGCGCTCAGATCCGCTGATGAAAACAGTCGTTTTAATAAGAAATGTTGGAAATTCCATCAATTTCCGCGTTGTGTTGTTTCCTATTTACATAAAATCAGCCAAAACAAATGTCTCATCGGTATGGCACGTAAACAAAGATCGGAAGCCAGCGCCAAAAATTGTCTCATGTAATCCTCTTCGACGCCCCGGGTCGGGGACAAAAAGCTGGAACAGCCGCCGCCTGCAGCGCGCCGGGCGTCGGAGGACGCCGCAGGCGCGACTGCAGCCGCGCACCTAGGAAAACAAAGCGGCGGCAAAGCAAACAGCGGCGGCCGGGCCGGGCCGGGCCGGGTCGGGCCGGACAAAGAGCGCCGGCCGCGGCCCTTCGCCGGCGCGTCCATCTCGCGATCGAGGCCCGGCCGCCGGAGCGACCTATCGGCCAATCGATCGGCCTGGCTGTTTTTCGGCGGCCGGCCGCCGCCGCCGGAAAACTAGACAATCGCGTGCCCGCCCTAATCGGCTGCCCCATGATACCGATTGCCGATTACCGACTAATATTCGGCGTAATCCCCGAATCGTGCAGGGGCCGCTCATCTTGGGCGGCGGCCGGCGCGGGCGTCACGCAGCCGGCCGTCGCGTCGGCAACGACGCGACGGCCGCCGCCGTCGACGCGACCCGCGCGCGCCGGCCGAGTGACACGGTGTTTTATTATCGGCCGGCATAAAGGCGCCGCAAGGGTAATGGTCCCGGGTAAAAGCCGCCTTTGTTTAGTAATGGGAGGCATGGGATGGCCAAAGAGAAAGGGCAACGCGGCCAGTTCCCCTAATGGCCGCCCTTCTGTGTCACAGTGACGGGCACAATGCGGCGCTTTTAGGGCAAATTGAAGACCGGTCTTGATTGTAGTTCTATTGATCATGCCTCTGCAACAGAACAGACAGCCGGGAAATACGACCGAGTCGTTGTCAGCCTCTAGAATTGCCAAAGGTATTTCAACGAGCCGGCAAAACAAACAGCGGCGCATTTCAAATGCCGGGAACCCCGCCAGGCTACGGCAAAACGCAGCGTGAATGCTACAACAGCCCATTTCGTGCATTCCAGGCCATGGAGTGCAGGCGTAATGCGTTATCGTAGTTTCCACCGCCGTTTGGCGGAACTTTGCTTCTGATGTCGACAAGAGGTTGTAATGGCCATAGTGTGTGATGAATGACCTCAATAACAAGTCCGAGGCCTGAAGTCGCCACGCCGATTAGCGAGACCTCGGACCATTCACGCGAACAACGAACCGGTCCTCCGACCGCCGAGCCCGAGGCGGCGGCGACGCGCTCACCTGACGTAGTCCCGCTTGCAGTAGGTCTTGCCCTCCCTGACGAAGCAGGTGCAGTTGTCGTCGAGGAACTGGTTGCACTCGGCGCAGCGCAGGCAGGCGGCGTGCCACTCGAGGTCGGGTGACACGCGCAGGATGTACTGGTCGTGGATGGCGCCGCCGCAGCCGATGCAGGTCGACGCGCGCCGGCGGCCTGCGGTCACCCAGGGACCGGGGTCAGACGACTCAGCGTCAGGCATTAGGGCGAGAGGCTGCACGTGCAGCTACGTCGGCACGGTTCATTGCAGAAGCTCCTCGGGTGATTGGCGCCGCAAGCTATTGGCGCTGGCCACCTAAGATGCAACTTAAGTAAGGGGCATTTCGAACAGAATGTAACAAGTATGGAATGTAACAGAATGTATTCTATCATATATTTGAATACATACATAATGTATTCCATCATAATTTTCCTCACAAGCAACCGGATGTTTGTCCAAGTCAATAGTCTTCGGTACTCAGAACGTCGGGGCGCATGTGACAAGAGTCGCGTGTAGACCTTACCCGGGAAAATCCCTCCCTGACAGAATCAGTCCCATTTAAACGCTACACAGAACAGCTATGGTGTTCCGACAACAACACGCCTTCGTCCTCCGATTCCGGGTCCAAATCCTGTAACGGAACTCTAGACAAGGGTCTCAACAGCTCAGACGACCAGCCGGCATATGGGCAAGTCGCAGCTGTCCTCCGCCTGCTGGTCACTGGTGAAAGCTGCCAACTGTCTGACGGCAGCTGGCAGCGCCACTCGGCCACGGAATCTGCCAGTGTAGATCTTTCCGACCACGCGGTACCAGGCACGAATTGCCAATCACGCAGCCCCGGCCGCCGGTGAGCGCTGACGGTCACACAGTCTCAAAAGTTCACATCACACACATCACAGCCTCGGACACCGGTGAGAGCCACCACATCAGGCGGCATCAGGCAATGAACAAAGTTACTAATCAGGCGGCTCCAACCGCCGGCGAGAGCTGTCGATTACACACGGCTTCAAGAGCTGCCGATCACACTCTGGGGTACCGACAAAGCTGCCGATCACGCTGCCCCAGACATCGGGGAGATCTGCCGATCACAGCCTAAGACATCGGGGGACCAGCCGATCACACAGCCACCGACGGTGGTCGGGCTGCAGGCCGCAGGCCAGCGCGGACGCGCTGATTAGGCCCCGCCGCGCCGGCCGTCGCCGCCACACACGCCGATTATCGCCGCATCACGTGTCGCCGGCGCGTCACCAGTGTCACGCCGGGCCCGGCGGCCCGCCGCTGGCCGAGCACGCCCGGTCCCGGAAACATCCCCGGTTGTCAACCGGCGGCGCTCGAGACGCGCCGCCGGGAGCCGCTGGACTCCCAGCTCGCCGCGCGTCCGGCTTCGGAGCGGCGGGGCGTCGCGACCGGGGCCGATTTTTCGAGCGGCCGGCCGGTCTCCGCCGCGAGACCCCGAGCCGAGCCGAGACCGCGACCGAGCGTCGGCCGCAGCCTCCACGCGGGGAGCCGGCCGACCAATCAGAGCCGCGGCCGGCGCCGGGAGCTCCGGCAGCCATGTTCCCGGGCTGCCGTGGGAGCGGGCGGGCGCGCCGCCGGCCTGCGTGACCGCACGATGCGTATCATTGGCCGGACCGGCCGGGCGGCCGGCCGCGGTTTTCCTCCTGCCCGGTCACGGCAGCGCCGAGCCCGCCCGCCCACGGCGCCGCGGACCCGGGCCCGCCCGTCGGAGCGCCGCGGGTCCGGGTCCGCCCGCCGGAGCGCCGTAGGCCCGGGTCCGCCCGCCGGAGCGCCGCGGTCCCGGGTCCGCCCGCCGGAGCGCCGTGGGCCCAGGCCCGCCCGAAGGGGGCAGTCCACACGCGCGGGAGCGGTCCGCTGGGCGTTCTCCGGGGTCCGGGCCGGCCGGTGTCCGACTCTGGAGGGTTGGGATTCGCCGGCCACACTGAGGCGGTCCGGCCGGTGCCCGCAGCAGGGCGGGAGCTGACCTGGACAGCAACCAGAGGGCCGAGGCCGAACGTGGGTAAGATTTAAATATTCGTGTCCTCGTTCCTCACGGCCACGACTGGTGGCGAGGACTCACAGATTTCTGGTTTAGGTCTGATTGGAGCAAGTGTGAAATTTTGACCTGGCCACCATGTTTATCTCACACCTGGACTCCAATGCAAAAATTCCAACATGTTCCAAACACCGATTTTCCTTTTTTGTTCCTTGTTGATAGTAATGGAAAGTCAGCCATTGTGAGATCCGCCTGGGGAAACATTTTAAAAAAGAATCATTAAAGCTTACCAGCCCAACTTAACACCAAGGGGGTAACACAGACGCTTGTTATATACAAGTATACCATAGAAGGAATCGCTATTTGTCACCTCCTGTATCACACACCTGAAAAAATTTCATATCACGAATGTAAGCAAATTCGCATTACATGTTGATTGCGATCTAAAGAGGATAAGGGCTTAAGATTTCCATGATCTCCATAACACATTTTCGTGACGACTTAACATTTTAGATTCAGTGATTTCTTCGGTCTTGTGTGGCCAACAGTGGAGCTTGATCCTTGGCGGAGATACAAAAACATACATGACTTCTGTGAACCGACGACGCTAAATAAAAAAAAAAAATTCTATAAAAATAAAGGACTGTTCCGTGACCAAACGATTCCTTATCCATATGCCAAGTGTAAATGTCGTTAAATTGCAGGCACTCAGTGCCAGACATCGACAGTGTGTACAATTCATGTTGCCATCCCTTTTAAGGACACGGAGACACCGGATATGAAATCCGCGAGTACCATCAACTCACGAGCCGTAAACGCCGTAATCCGAGAGCCTCCCAGCAGCCTCCACACCTGCATCGGTTGCCGACAACATAGCTCCCAGCTTCGCCCGATGTGACGATAACCATGAGCTCAGGGCTCGCCTCCACTTTCCTGACGTCCGGGCGGCCGACCCGACTGGTCCGCGCCGCGACACGCCGGACGCGCCACGTGACGCGTCACACACGCCGCCGCCGCAGCCGGCCGCCTGGGTGGTCGTCGGACGGCCCGTTACACGCGGCGCCGTCAGCGAGCGCATGAGTGAGCAAAGCGGGCAAAAGGCGGGACACGGTTCAGGTGACCGAATTTGCAGCGGTTTTTGCGCGATGGTCAGGAGATGCAGACGTGCGATAAAATGGAACGCTTCAGGTAAACTGACGGAACAAGGCCCGTGAACAAGGCGGCTTCGGCCGAAACATGAGCGAACGACACGTTTCAGGTGACGGAAGAACATGCACATTGCACAGATGTGCACGATCCGACGCGGGCGACTGTGGCGGTCATAGAATTCGTCCTTACTCACCAGACTTTCAACTGGTTCAGCGCCAGACGTTAACCCCCAGAAAGATCTGTATCGGCTTTTATTCTTAAGACTGCGCAAACAATGGATGACGACGCGACATCTGTGCACATGAAAACTGTCAACGGAGGGAGATGTTACACAGGCTTCGCATTGGTCAAATAACAATATTCCTTACATTTTGTGCTTTGAATGCAATGCCGACAATGTCCGCGTTTGCTTCGGCTTGCAGCGTCCACCTCAAAACGTCTTGGGCGGAGTCTCTGATCAGGGTTGGAGCGGTTTTCTTAAAAAGTTAATGGGGTGCTTTTCGGCATAACGACATTTCATTTTTTGCGATAAAATCGCAATTAGGATGTCGGGAAATATCATGACAGGCCTATCAGATTAAACTTCGTTATCCTCGTTAAAACCGCGCTTTTTCTGTCGCAGGTGATTTCGGAGTGTTACTGGAAGCTTGCAGACGGGATTCTGACGGCACTAGCATGGTGACAGCCGGACCTCAGCTGCGATGCGTGTGTGTGTGCGCGTGTGTACGTGCAAAATGATGAAGTCATTCTGCTGGTGCAGGGCTGAATCATTGTGTCCATGCCTGCTGACGGGGAGCACAGTCAATATCCGGATCCATAGGTGGGGTGGACGGGGAACCCCTTCCCTCCTGCATTTGGAGTCAATGTAGTATCACCCTGCAGACCTCAGCAAGGTCCGTGGGGTGATGGGCCAGGAAGCTGATTGTCAAATCTTCTGAGATTCTAATGCTGCCACCGCGATACTGACATTGTTTTTGCTGATTGCAGGAAACAGTGGCGTCACTTACAACGCAGAAAAGGGAAAAGAAGGTGTCACTTCTTCCACTCGATCTCTCTGAATCGCAATACGAGGTAAATGCCTTACAGAGATAAAGCTCCGTCATATCTGCCGATCTGTTCCTTCACTACTGCAACTGCCTAAATTTATGCATGTGACAGGAATGACTCAGATGATTTACGTCTTCCAGTCATCATTGTAAAATCTAACCTAAAAACAGTATACACACAAATCAAACTCAGTGAATGATCAACAAACGATCAGGTGCGAAATGCTGGGAACATTTTTGTTAAAATACCATCTGTGCCTTATAACGCTCATGCCACATCTGCGCTCTCTCTCTCTTTCTCTCCTTGTCTCTCTCAATCTCCCCCTCCCTCTCTCTCCCCCCCTCTCTCCCTTTTTCCTACTTTTCTGCGCATCTGGTTTTTGTACCTTTCTTCTCTGTGGAATTCACAAAGTTTCTTTCCATTATCCTCCACTGTTTGTATCCCCGGCGCGCTTCCCGATTTTCAGGAACCTGTTTTGGTTCACTGTCCAACGCACTCAGGGGGCACGTATCGGTCGGATCACGACATAGTACACGCCCCCCTGCGGCGAACAGTGGCTGAGGGGGCAGGGGTCAGACAACTCATGACACCAGGACACGGCCCCCTGTAGCGCTCGGCTGGGGGCGGCTAGGCGGGAACGTATCACTGGCCGGCGCTCGGCCCCCGGCCCGGCCGAAGATTTATTTTCCGCATTTTTTTTATTAACCACACAGATGTTCCAGGGCCAACGTTCGGACGACAGGATCACATCGTCAAAGGCCGGCGCACCGTCCCGTCCAGCGTTCCTCCAGCGCGGCGGACGTCTGCCGGGCCCTGCACGGCGGACGACTGCCGGGCCCAGCACGGCGACGGCCCCCGGCGGGCAATCCGTCAGTGGCGGGCCGGGCGGCGCCGCGGGGGGCGCGGCTTAGGCGGCGCCCCGGCGGTGGGCGCGCGCCGGCCGGCCGCCCGGCCCGGCCGGCAGCGGCGCGGCGCCCGTCCGCTATCGCGCCCGCATCGACGGTAATTACCACCAATTAGATGAGCTAACAAGCGGGCCGGACGGCGCCGAATGGGTTGCGGCCTGATGGCCGGGCTGATGGTTTTTTCTCGCGCGCCCGACTGACGCCGGCCCGGCCGGACAGAGACGGCCGTGCCGACCCCCCCCCCCCCCGATCTCCGACCGGAGATCGCCGGAGACCGAACGGCAGAGGCAGGGGACGGCTGTGTCTGACCTCCCCGCCCCCTCCACATCCACCGAGCGAACCGGACTCGGTTAAGGAAGACGGGTATTGAGCCCAAAGCGAGGTGTCAAAATCACGTTCTCGAATTTTACGCTGTGCCAGAATCCGGTTCTGTGCAAAACGAGACCGAAGGCAAAATCAGTGATGTGCAAATTCTAGCGCGAACAATAATTGCGACGTTTGTGACAGCTGTGAGATCGTTTTTATTCCGTAACAACATGAACATGCAAAGTTGAGGGGTGATAAGACAATTTTAAAGATTTAAATGCCGCTTCATATATCAGTTGTGCATTGCAGAATTCTCTTATTTTAAGGTAGGCATAGTCACGTTTTAAATCTAATACAACCAGACGTATTACTCTATGAGACAAGCATTTTCCACACAACGGTACAGAGATTAGATTAAACTGTTCAAAACTGTTTGAGACCAAAGCCTCACCAACCGTCTGCACCGAACATCCGTGATTACCCCTGAACACCCAGTTTGTCATGGGCAGTTGTTTAATGATTCAGAACACAAAACAATGGAATCAGAATTATAGCTAGTTAAGTCGTCGGGAGTGACAAAATCGCCTGACATTTTTTGATGATTTCTGGCCCGTGTCAAAAGGAAGCCTTTGGTGAAGCTGTCTACGTCCTTCGCAAGCCGCTCTGAGGCTGCAAAGCAAGGTCCTCTATTGTCTCACGTCAGTGTGAGGAACTGTCATCGGCAGGCCCACATCAGGCCCACAGGTCACAAAAGCCAACGCAGCCAACTGGATCGTGCTCGCCGCAGTCCCAATAGCGTGTCGCTGCACCTCATCCCACCCAGGGAACCTTTGTGAATGTGTCGCCCAAGCTATCGTCAAAAGCAACCGGCAGTGCTGATCGTGTAAAACATGAAAAAATGCGCCCTTCTGCCCATCCTGCACAACATTTGCACGCACCACTGCACGTCGCCATGTGTAGTCTTGTTTACAGATGCCAACGAAACAACTCACGACAGCATTGCGTCATATCCTAAACTTGCGTCACAAGTGGCATACCAGCGCCATTCTGCAGTGAACACACCTACATGCACCCTTTTATATTTCCCGCATCTTCAGGTCGTTAATGGTGCCAGATGGGGAGGGCAGCGCGCAGTCGTGCGAATCATGCATACTGGGCGGCAAAAACGTTTGCGACGATCGATTATCGGTGCCATGATTTCCGGCCCGGCCCTTCGTCGGTCGCACGGGCACACGTGGGAGCCAGGGTAACCGCCCAGGCACACCCACACCCACACAGAGAGCCCAGCATGGGTGCGGTGGCACGCACGGGAGCTAGCATTGGCGTGGTGGCACGGACGGGAGCCAAGTGTGGCACAGCGGTGCGCCGAGATCGGCAGAGGCGAAGTGGCACACAAGGGAGCAGGCAATAGTGCGATGGTACACCGGAAGTTAGCATAGACGCGGTGGCACGCAGTGGCGCCAGCAACGGCACAGCGGCACACAAGACGGACGCTTAACGACTGTGCAGTACATCGAACCTGCGCATGCGTGGCACCTTCACTTCCAACCAATTCCTCATAGGCGAAACCATCAGCCTTGCGAAATTCCGGCAATGCTTTACCTCTGTTGGCGCGAGGCTTGAGCGCGAGGTTTAAGGGTGTTTGGTTGCTAAGTGGATGTGGGGAGAGGCTAGGAGAAAACTAAGCAGAATGGATGTTGAAAGAGGTTAAGGAGAAGCCTATACGACTTAGGTGGAAACAGAATTGGAGAAGTAGCAATTAGACCATGGATCTTTGCAGCCACTGCGGGAGAACGTTTTCGAATCAGTGCAATTTGAGACGTCTTGAAGGAAAGTCCACGACTGAAAATGCTGAAAATATAACATTTGTGACCAGGGATTCAAGAACCCCAGGAACGTTTGGCCACATACGCAAGAGATTCATGCAGAATTATTTGGTATTCAAGATGATTCTCCGCAGAACGTACTGATCGTGAAGATGCCGCGCATGCGCAGTTTTAATGAACTGTGCTGTCGCTAAGCGTTCGTCACACATGGGGCCCAGCCGTGGTACACGAGTAGCCCAGCAGTAGCGCAGGATTACGGGACAAAATATCCTACGGCAGAACATCGAATGGAAAAATATCGAAAGAAGGATTTCGAACGTAAAGGACCCCAAAAATATACATTAAGGGGATAACCATCGAATGTAAGGAATGTTACATGACAGAATATTGATGACGGATGAATATCGAAAAGGAATTTCTGCCAAAATGGGAAAATATCTTTGAGCAAGAGATCGAATGAAAAACAACGCGAATGGTTTCACAACGCATCGGATAATTCCCAAGTGAGAGTATCGCACGTTGGATGCGAGGCAATGGCTCCTTCCGAAAACTGACCGGGACATTCTGACAGGAATATTGAAACCTTTTCGAGGATTCAAGTAGAATCTACAAAGAGCTTTTTATTATTCCTCGAGTTTCCTAGGAACGACTGTTCTGGCGGCCCTGTTGTTTGAAGACGTTCGGAAAATTCAGTTTGCTTCAATGGACCGGATGGTGTGGCTGATAACACACTGGCATTTTAAGCCACAGTATACGGTTTCGAGTCCCGGACGTTGAAACCTTCCCTTTCCTCCTTTCCCGTATTTTTTTCGGATAAGCTGTGACTGTTTTCGGTAGACTCTTCCATCTGCTAATTACGCGTGACAGTGAAGCAGAAAATATTTTTCCTAGCGTCTCGAAGACGATATCCACCCATCACGCCGTAGCGCTGTGGACAAGACCTGCGATCATGACCATATCTGTCAACAACGACCTGAGCTCGCCCTGACCAATGAAAATCACCGGGAAAGAAGGAAGGGAAAATTTTGAAAAACGGGGCTGCAACCTGCCACTGGTCTTGAAAGATGAAAGTTTTAACCACCTCACCATCAGGCTCCCATTTTGGTGTAATCTTCATCCTTTGAAATGTCTAACTCTTACCTACATATTCTCCCGCGCCACATTTTGCTGTGGCAAAGTCAGATGTCTCCGTCAGTCAGTCTTCGTCCCCGCACTATGCCTACTGACACTTTCGCGATAGTCATTCGATATTTCATTCACCTGATGTTTATCTGGGTCGATGTGTTTCCAGTTCGATATTTCGTGTGCCTTATTTTTCCATTCGCCATTTTGCTTCGCGATGTTTCCCCAGTTCGATAAGTATCTTTATTTGATATTTCACGGTGTTCGATATTTGATTAAGTGAACTTTTCCGTTCCATATTCATTTTCGTTCGTATTTATGTTGCTCGATGCTTTGTGCCCCTTATTTCACTTCCGACATTTTCTTCATCTGATTTTCCGCCATGTTATTTGTTATCCGGTAACTTCGGCGCAGCGGCACACGCGGCAAGTGTTCGCCACGAACGTGGCAAAAATCGGCCACTGCTGTGTCCAGTAGCGTTTTCAGTGAAATCGGGCCAGGAAAGATGGCAAGTACATGCCGCCAAGGACAATGGGAGTGCCGACACATCAGTAACCAATGGGGGAACGGCAACAGCTCACCATCAACAGTGCGTCCGCGTTTCTTCCACCCATATCGACGCAAGCTACTTCAAAATTCCCTTCGAACGCGTTGTTTGGACTGCGTCAAGAGATGAAAGATACAAGGAGCGTTTGCGAGAGCTCTGAGGCCAAGTCTTCTGCGTCCCGAACAGCACCCGGGCTGCACGGTCCGCAGCTCTGCGAACTGCAGATCTGGGATGAGCAGAGCAGATCTAAAGCCTGTAAGAGCACCGCACGACGCTGAGTCCTGCTGCGAACCCGTGAAAGCTGTGAACACCGGCAGCCGAGCAGTCCAGGCCGTGGTTTATAATCTGGACAGGGTAGCCATAGCGTGCGGGATTCCTAAGCCCCATCTCCCATTCCGTATACGGAAACAACACCGCTCCACCGCCGGCGTAGATCTTAATTGGATGGACTGATGCTTCATAATTACGGAGTGCGCCATAATCCGGTAGCGGCAAAATGTCGCGCAGAGCCCCATACCAACCTCGCGGAGTCTAATTAAGGCGATGTGCCTCAACTTGGGCAAGAGTTATGATACCCCGGCCAGATATTCCTGGCCGGGATCTGTATCCTCAGTCTCACCAAGAGCTTAATTAACCAGAAAAATGGCAACTCAGGGAGCTATGCTCACTGCACCGAGAGTTACATCGTTGTGAGCTAGTGAAAGAGTGGAGCTGCATTAGCCAGGGAATGAGCTACATTGGTCAGGCTGTAAGCTACAACAGACTGACCGAAGGCTGCGTTAGCCCGGACTGGGAGCTGCATTAGCCGGGCCACGAGATACACACGCCACGCTGAAAGTTACATTAGCCAGGCCAGGAGCTGTATCAACGCAGCGTTAGCCCGGGCCGAGAGCTACGTCAGCCGGGCCGGGAGCTTCATTAGCCGGCCGCCGTCGATGGCGGCCGGCGCCGGCCGACAATGGCTCGGCGGCGGTCGCGGCGGCGCAGTTTTATGGCTGCCATCGGCCGGCGCCGGTCGAGCGGGCCCGGGTTCCCAGGCCGGCGCGTGGGAGAGCGGGAGAGCCGACCGGAGCGCGGCGCGCACCGCCGCGGGTCACGCGCCGCCGCCGCCGGCCGAGTCGTGCCCTCGTTCCGCCCTCGTCGCACTCGGCGCTAGCCTGAGTGTCTGTGCTCGACCTCTCGGCTCGACTGCGCGCCGCTCCAGCTGCATGAACTGCGCGATGCTCTCGACTGCGCGTCGCTCCAGCCGTGGGGTGTGACAGTTCCACCTCTGGCCTGAGGCCGTCCGGCGTTGCCGGCACATCCGCACGCTGTGGGTAGCACGACTGGCGGTCGCAACAAGAAGCTGGAGCTGAAGCCGTTTAAGGCTGCTCGGCGCCGGTGTCAGATGGGGGAAGAATTTCGTGATGGTTCAGATGTACACGGTCTCGCTGTTCCAGTTTTGGTTTTGGCGACACGACTGGAGATAAAAAACGAAACTCTAATCACGCATTTCATCAGGTTGTTACATGCTCGAAATTTCAAAAAAAAAGTTTGTAGTTTGCAAAGTTTGTTAGTTTGCAACTCAGTTTTGTGAGTGGAAATTAGAAGATGGAATCACCTTCAACGAAAAATATTCAGTTTACAGATCACGTCACTGCGGCAGCCTATTTCGGTACGCACACTCTGAAACGACGCAATTTACCATAGGTACAGTCAGGACACCCGCAATTTGCTGAACAGCGTGAATTATCCAGGCAAACAAACAGACACAAATCTGGAATATTTATGATCTTACTACTTCGTGTCATTGCAACTCCACAGTAATGCCCATTCGTTCGTAATCCTTCATTTCACAGAATGGTTGAAAAGAGTGCTAAGCAGCCAAGAAGAGCTACCTATACAGAAATTCGTTTCAGAAAACTACCCCAAGACAATGAACTGATGAAGTATAAAGAATAATCATACTTTATCAACGCCTTATGTTTCGCCCCAGTCGTGCACCCTTCAGTTCACCTGCCATTCGCATAATAGTTTTTTTATGAATCCGAATTTGATGAATCCGAATCACCAACCATCGCCCTTGCGTACGTTTTAAATCAATCGTACAGAGTTGGCAAATCGGAAAGGGGTAAAGGCACCAGTTCCAAAAAACCATCTGCTTAATGGAAGCAACGTCAGCGCGGTTCTTTTGCATAACCACTAACCCCAAAACATCACAAAACGTTTTTGGACATCACGAGAAAGCAGAACCCGACAATGCTTACAGCGAAACAGTCCATTTCCCCGGCAAATGTGTTTTGTTTAGCGTTTTTGGGGACATTCACCATCTAGGAACCAGACAGGCAAACAGAAGAAAATCGTTTTGGTCCCATCGATGCTCCAACAAAGTTTCAGCCTCTCTGAAATATCGGAAACAAGAATCCGCGTAGCGCGTGCCGCCAGCTGAGGGGCTAAAACTTTCTTAACGGCCGGCGTGATGCTGCAGACTTCCCGACACTGTCTGGGCACGGTGCCACCGCCGCCCGAGCAGCGGGCTGCCCTGATCCGAGGGGCCCTGATCCGCTCTGATCCGCCACAGACCCCGCCGCGCTGGCACGCAGCCGGGCCAGCGGCGGCAGCCAGCCGGCGGCGTCGTGCAAAACGCCGGCTTCACACGTGGGCAGGCACCGGAGGGTCTTTACTCCCGCCACACTGGCGACGGGATCCTGTACATGAACTCACCAAACAACCACCGGTCGTGGGCCGCGCGTGAATTTCGGCTGAGATCTTCTGGGGATACGATGCATGACAGCCATCTTTTAGATGTCACCCTCTAGAAAAAATGGAAAACTGCAGTGATATCACTGGCTTTGGGTAGCTTTTGGCACTACGGAATCTTGAAGATCATGCTTTTGTCGGTGGGCGAAAGGTTGCGATTTTGCAGATGGATATCCGTTGAACGACAGCGATTTCGCCGCCCTGACACTACAGAACTCGCTGTCTTTCCTGGACGGCCGTTTGATTAACCCGAATCAGGACATCATGGCCCATCCGAAAACGATTCAAAAAGCCCGACCCACGCCACGGCATTTTAGAGACGCGGCAAGCAGCCAGCAAGAGACAAATATATCCTTTGTACAGAGAAACATAATAATCAGCCTCAGTAATGTGTTGTATGAAATAAAACACCCAAAATCCGTTGTGCCTCATGAAAAGTTAAAACAAGCACCTTAATGCATAAAAAATGCTTTTCACGAACTAAGTAGCGGCAGATCTGGCAAATCATCGCCCACTAGGCGATCACGGTACTTACGCTCAGCCGATCCTGCGATGTATGCAGAGGACTGCAGTGTTGCGTATTGCTTGTTCACCTAAGCCATGAGCATGGGTAACGTGTCCCTGGCTCCAGATTTCCGAAAATCACCGTGGGTCCTCTCGAGAACCTCAAACCATGAGCATCCTACCGCTTGCGTTCTACACAGCCTTGTTGGATTAATGTAAAGAGGATCATGCGCTTTTTATTTTTAGATGCCGCAGAACCCAGCGCAGGTACCAAATATGAGCTACAGCTTCTAAACACTGTCCCACAAATAGCATCTGAAATTGTAAGCAATGCTTCAGAGTTCAGCGGCATCCCCTGACTGGAGGTGGGCAGCGGTGGCTTTCTGGCGCCCCCTCGACTGGCCGTTCGGGAGGGGAAGTGGCGGCCGCCGAGCCGTCACCGCGGCTGGCGCGGGCCGTGAACCGCGCTCACCATCTCAGAGCCGGAGCGCCACTGCGTGACGCCGCGTGTCACGGGATCCGTGATGCGTCGAGGGCCCGGGGGAGCCGTCGCCACCGAGCGGTTCGACCGGCGGCGGTGGGGTGCCGCGGCTGCCGGCGGCGGCACGATTTGCGCCTCGGCTGGAGAATACCGTGACCACCTTGGTCGGGTTTGATCACTTGATTAGGGGCGCCATGAAAACAGTGAAGATAAGACACAGAATGAGACATAAAAATGGCCTCTGGTTAGAATGACAATAGGAGTTCCTTGCAGTAATTATGAAACTACAAAGGCTAGTGAAGGCACGACGGGTTTGCGAGCACACAGATTCTGTGTGGCAGCGCTAATACCTAGCCAAAATTTGAGAGGAATTGATAAAGTGATGGACGAACAATTTTTTATGCGCAAAGCGATGGCAGGAAAGAAGGCATGTGCGTGCACAAACCGATTAAGCACACCAATCACAAAGAAAATGGAATTTTGGTAAAAACAAGCCACATATGCGTTATGGATTTGACAGACCTACCTATACAGAATACACAGAACTGCTTGAGACTAAGACTGGCGATACGTCAAACGTTTCAGCCGAATGGTCGCCTTATCGGCTCATAATGTTTTTGGCCATTGACTCGCAATTTTACATGACGATGGCGAGGCCTAAAACTTGGACCCGGATTTACCTGGTCGATAACTCTGATAATTCGGACACTGTAATCTTTAGTATGGAAGCAATTTTTGGCATTGCTTTTGATAACCGGGTTTATTTAATTTACACCATAATTGAAAAGGGTCCAGATGTGGCATCGCCCTGCACGCTTAAGAAATGCGCATCGTATCTATCTAGGAGATCACAATTTGGTCTATTTTTTATCGGAAACATATTCCGATTTATTTCCTATCTCAATTTGCAACCACAAATAACAGATTTTCAATCACGCCTCCGGGAACCAAAATTACATCGAGTATACATATGCAATGATCTGACACCATTTTAACATACACAAAGAAGTCATACGACAAAGATATGAATAACCGTATTTTAACACTAACGAGGCCATGTCATATAGCAATTTATACGCACGGCAGGACTCAGCGAAAAGTAGAAATTGCTCGCTTTGCCTGGAACTTATGCTCTTGGGAATCAGGCAAACATTTTTATGTGAGTTGCACGGACCGAAATGATAAAGTTAAAAATGGTCATTACGGGCTCTCGGGCCTTAGGTATGATTATGGAAATAAACAACCTCCAGTAACAATATATGTCTATCGTTAATTATCATGTCTTTCGCGTGTAAGCCCAAGTTTCTCCTGACATAAGGAAGGCTGTTTGTTTTCATAATCATGAACCGAAATAGCTTGGTTACATTGCTCGTCCGCAGCCACGGGCTTGTGGGAGGCGTTTCAGGAAGGTAACTTTTTGAAAAGGACCGAGGATGCCCGCTTATGCCACGTCTCAGGGACACCAAATCTGTGTGGACGTTCATTCCGCACAGCGCAACACCAATGGTGACGTATGTAAAGAGTGGGCTTCAAAGTGATCCTGGCAACGCCAATAACCCAAAGCCTTGGCTGTCACCATATTGAGTCTGAGCTCTGTTCTAATTCAGACAGCTCGTGTGAGGAAAGGATGCTTCCTGGAAGCAAAAAGCAGAAGCGGCCAGAGAGCTGATTCACCAGCTGAGCAGCATTTTCTGTTGCCGCGTGTGTCGGTGTAATCATCTGATCGTGGTACAAGATTAATGCCCGCCAAACCTGACGTAATATAAAATTTGCGTAATAGCGAAGACAGCGTGCGACAATACTCTGTCCCACATCTTGCGCGCAATCCTAGCTCCGAAAATCTTTAGCCATCCACCAAATCTGTTCTCTTAACCAGCGAGGGGTCGCGCGTTTCAAGGTCTCGGCGATTTCGCCAGCTTGTCGGCGTTGCAGAACGTCTTTGATGCGAAACCCTGCGCGGAACACCTCTTCCGTGATCTGCACTCACCGGGAGGCTGTTCCATCACCATCGCAGGCGCGTGCTGGGGTCGGCTGCGGCCGCGGACGGAGGACAAAAACGCGGCGCAGCGCGGGCACCACTCGCGGCGAGGCGCGGCTACAACTGAGCTGGCCGCCGCCGCCGGCCGCGCGCCGCTCATGCGCAGTAGGGTGCCGCCGAGGCTCCGCCCCCGCGTGCGTCACGTGATTCCCGGCCCGCCCCGGCCCCGCCCCCGACGATTGATTGCGCCGGCCGAGGCGGCGGCGGCGCGTGAGGCGTGTGGCTCCGCGTTCGGCGTCGTCTCGCGCCGGAGAGCCCCGTGAATCTCCCGATGCTGTCCTGCCTCGGCTGCACGCGGGTCAACATGGCGGCGGAGCACACGGTGGCGCAGCCGGGCTTCGCAGAACGGCTTCCTAGCCCGTCAAGTGCAACAGGTGCTTGGAGCGCCACCGCTCTCAGCAGGCATACAGAGATGACCATGTCGTCTGGTCGCTTGTCTGATCTTCCGAACAGGGCTGTGGGTATCGTCTGCGATCAGCTGTCTGGGATTATGGTCTGGAGTGGCACCATTTTAGTTTTCAAGGCAATATTTCGCAGAAGCGGGCCGAAAAGATCTGAAGGGCCCGCGGCCTTGGCAGCTCCAAACGCTTCGGGCCTTCAAAGACGATGGGCTTTATCAGTCCCTGATCATTTCATGTCTTCGTGATACATGGGCAAAATTTTCATAAATCATGATGGGTGCCTGACGAGAATGCACAGTGTTTTCAGTAGTGATAGGACGCCCACAAAATACGGTTGCATGTTCTTTTTCCTGAAATTCAGAACGAAGACGCATGCATGTGGTCGGTTCTTTACTTTCACAAAAAATTTATGATTCCGCAATGCATTGGCGGCAGCACGTATTTGCCTAACACAGCGCGGTGGCAAACGATATTTTCGAGTCTTTTCTTTCATCGCCATTGCGAAATTGTTCAATTCATAACCATTGGGACTATGTTCAATTTTCCCGAGTTTGGAAGAGAGCAGTTAGGCACTTGGCATCTTTGGGATGTTTATCACACAAAATAACTGATTCACCCACTTACACTTAGGCAAAACTGGCCAATTAATTCATTTTGCTGTAGGCAACTGGGTGGCCGACTGCAATATTTCGGACTTAAAATTGGTTGTAATTAGTCGCTGTCTCGTGATGTAATTTTACCTAAGGAATATTCCGAATCCACAGCTGTCATTTCTCTTGGATGCCCTGGTACCCAAATTAATAAAATTCAGTGCAAAGCTGTCCTGTAGTCGATCGAATGTAGGTCCAATCCCTCTCTGCTCTGCTGGATGTGTAATTCTCGATTTCTCTGTCATGTTGACTGGCGGGTCCCACCACATGGGATACGTTGAGTGTGTGGAGACTTTAAAACGTTCTTTCATGCAACACCCTTATGTATCATGTTAAAGGGAAGTTTTTGCCTCGATCGTGTTTTCTTGAATAGACTTGGTTGGTCGAGAACGTCATGCCGATAACGTTCTCAGTTTTCATTTTTTTCTGAGAAATGCCTAGAAGTTTAAAAAATGAAACTAATTTAAAACTACATTCTATAACAATCCGAAGCAAGCGTTCATTGACCTGAAGCCGTTCATGATGTCACGCAGCAGCCATAAAAAGGACGCAATTGAATAGGACACATGAGAAAATCACGGGAAACCGCTTTGAACTACCATATGTGAAGAGTTTTGAGACGAAATGTATGTCACAGATTGTCTTCTAAAATTGCAAACTACAATTTGGCTATATCAGTCCAAACATATCGGCAAGGGGGAACATTCCCTTGATTGTGTAAAAGTTGGGAGTGTATTCCCCATCCACTTGAGGTTTGGATGCTGTGTCAAAAAAACTGGCTTGCAGGAGCGGAAGAATCTCTGTGGAGATAAGGGGGCAAATGTGACTTTTGCCTCGCTCCTTTTCATGCATCGCCATAGGGTTAATGTGAAACGTTGCTCAAAGGTAGGGGAGCAGCTGCCCCCCTGCCCCCGGCTCCAACACCTCTGCTGGCTTGGATCGCCAAGTAACTGATTTTAAAAGCTTCCTGTAAAAAGACAAATAATATCATTGAGCAAACTGTCCAATAGCTACAGCCACAACAGATACTAGTTTTTAGTGCTTCGTTCCATGAAGGTAATAAACAGTCAAGAAATGATGAACACCGCATAAACCAAGTTCCACATGATAAAGTCGTTTGGGGTTTGACCGTAAATTGTGACATTCTATGCGCAATTTCTTTAAACATCCCAGACATTGTTTTCCATGGTTCCCATTCGCGCATCAGATAGGGAAATGTCTGCCTGGCAAACCATATCCCGCATCCCACAATGAGAGCTCATTCCACAGCGAGGGCTCGCCACAGAACCGTAGGTCGTTTGCGGTCCCTCTGTTCACTCCGTGAAAGCCCAGTCATTGGGACTTTACGATCCGCTGCCCATGACATTGTTCTCTGCCGGTAGGATGCGCTAACCGCGCGTACACGCCACACAGCCGCCGCCATATGCTGTTTTGCTGGCGGCCTCACTGATCAATGGCTCGCGCGTTGACGCGGAAAGAGAGTCGGAGCCGTGGGGCGTTCTTAGCTCGTTTTTTGCAGTTCCCGTTAAATTTGGTTAGTTGCGCACGAGGACGCATGGGCCCAAGCGAAGTCAGTCATGTCGGTTTCGCTGGACCTAACGTTAAAATAAAAGAAACTGGCTGGTAGGATTTTTTTTTCTTCTCTTGCTTGCAAAGCCTTTGATGGGACTTGGTTTATTTCGGGTTATTGTTGATTTTTACATGGGTTTGAAAATGTCCACTGCGACATTGCCAGATCGAGACGCTTTGTAACGCAAAACCAAGTGATGCATTCTGATAACAGAAAGTGAGCTTTTAACATTTCTGACATACTGGGGCAAACCTGCCCACAGCGAACGCTTTTTTCGGCCTGAGGACTGCCAAAGCTGACAACTAGACGACGATAACATACCGGCAGTCCAATTCGCTCAGTCATCAACGACCACGTCCCTTCCCATTTTTCCCACTTTAAAGCGGGGAAAATGAAAAGCTAGTGTGGAGGAAAACCCACACTGGCTTCCGCCCCCCGTCGCGAGTGTCGCCGTCGCCGCCGACGGCCCTCCCGTCGCCGGCCCGCCAGCGGACCTCTCGACGCGTCGCGCGGACTGGAGCCGCTCGCCGAGCGTCTGCGTGTCGCACGTCGTCCGCAGGGGCCTCCGGCGGCCCGGGCGGCCCCTGCGAGGAGAGGGAGAGGGAGAGTGGGGAGAGGGGAGGGCACCGCGGCCGACACCTGTTGGTCCGGATTACCGGATTAGGAGGGCACGGAGAGCCGGCTGGTCGTGCGCCCGACGCCGCTCGGTCGGAACGGACGGGCGGAACGGACCGGAGCGGAACGGACCGCCGGACGGACAGGCGGCGTGATTCGCCCGTCAGTTGACGTCAGCGGACGGCGTGGCCACTCGGCCGAAATATGTTTGTCGTTCGGTACCGCAGGTTGAGCAGTTCTGCGCAGTTGTGCACTGATTCGAGGCGCGCGCAAACAAGAACACTCTCCGGAACATGGCTAGTGGTTAACAGGACATGCCTATTTATTTTGGCCCATTACGCTGAGATAAAGACACTTGATAAGCACACCCTTGACTTTGATTTGATAAAGAAGTCAACAAAATATGGAGAACGTTATCCTCTCAAGCCTTTAGATCTAAAAACTTAGACCCAAATGTATACTGCACAACGCGGCACACTTTAGCTTAGTGCACATTGGCAAATCCAAGGGGGCCATCTCGGCCATGGCCCCCCCCTAGCCGCGATTAGGGGGCCAAATGGTCATTTGCCCCTCCCCAAACGACATGGGTATTTCTACTCAGAGTGTAAAGCTGCTGGAACTTCGAATCCAACCTATGGCCATCGTCCTCCACCCCCTCCCCACCCCCCGCTCCGGTCGACAACGTACCATCAATACCCAGCCGCCGAAGTACACACTGCAAACCCACCTGTTGGCCCGCGACAACAAATATTTTTTACGATATTTTCCAAACATGACTGGAGATCTCGGGCGTTGGGAGTGTTTAGATCCCCACTTCTCGAGTATCTAACATTTGGTCTATGACCGGAATGAAACGTTACGGAATTGTATTCAGACCCCTCTTCCCTCCAATAATTTTCGAAAACCAACTATCTTTCTGAATTAAGTTGTTCCTCTCTTTTAATCTGCACCGACCACACCCCACTAACGCTACCTGGATTGGCTTTCCGTTGCAAGTACCGCTCTTGGAGCAGACCAACCTTGTTTATCCTGTAGGCGACGATTCGTGCCGCAGAACAGAAAAGTTCTGTCATTATCTCCACACCGGCGGAAAATTGCCTGACTGCGAGCAACAGCCAGCAAACCCTCCGATCCATGTGACAACGTACTTCGAATATATCCATGCAACAGCAAAGGTGTCTCACAAACGCAGAAAGCAGCACTGCACTTATGGCACTTACATCAGAAACTTCTTAAAACATCAAATACCCCACAGCTTTGAACTGTGACGGGAGTTGTTGCATCACGCTTTCTCGCGGAGATGTTTGGGTCTACGTAACAACCTGAGTTGTTTCAGTTCATTCACCATCTGAATTCACGCATTGCATTTCGCCCGTTGGCGGCAAAACTCTTAAGAGTCAATTATGCCAGTAGAGACAAACTGGCTACGACAGGCGAAAAACGCCCATACTAACATCATGCATGTCGACAGCGAGTAACTGCTGCGCAACTGATCGAAAGAAAAAAGAAAATCTGAGGAAATAGAAATACCTTACCTATTCTCATCATGGCAATTGCTCATAGTATGTTAACTGCTTTTTATTATGCCATAAACAAAGCACGTCCTATAATTGTTCATTTGCTAGTCATTATCTTTAAAAACCTGTCCCAACATAGCTAAGGCTACAAATGAATTTTCTTCGTGGTGTTCAGAACGCAAAATATCATTATGGCAATTGACATGCAATCAAATCACGTTATTCGTGGACAACCGAAGATTGGTTTGGCATTCAGAACTCTCTGAATGCTGTGCCAGTTTTTTACAGATTTCTTCCTCGCGTCAGCTCACTTAGTGGCCGCGGAGCGGAAATGGAAGCTCAGCAGTTTCTCTGGCCGTTGACGTGGAGGTCTGCGGGCGTTCTCGTTCGTCAGCTGAATCCGAGGACGGACCTCGCCAATTAGCGCCGGGCCGGCCTGCCGCAACTGATTACTGGAGAGAGGCAATGGAGAGGCTAGCCAGATACTGGCCGTCAGAGACTGTAGAGAGGCGAGCGAGATGCTGACCATCAGAGACTGTGGAGAAATGAGCCAGATACTGACCGTCAGATACTGTGGAGAGGCAGTTGAACAGCCATGCAGATGTAACGCTGGACAAAGCGTCACAAATGTCCGACTTATCTTGCATCGAGTTGCGCTAGTCTGTGGATGACGACTGATGATCATCTTATGTCCAATATCGCTCTCATCTTTTCGACTGGCTTTCTAAGTCTGATTTCTATGACGGCAAAGTGATCAGATCGTCAAGAAACTGGTCACATATTGGAAACCGCGTCTGTGAATCGCAGTCATGAAAATAGTCGGTATGGTCAGGAATTAACCAATGGAACTAACGCAAACGCTATGCATTAAATGCACTGCTTCCTAAGTTTTCTGTTTGGGCGCAATTTAACTTTACGTGATTATGTTGTCTCGGCCCTGGACAGTTAGGGTTATGAAGTTTGCGCTTCAATTGATGTCACAACCATTTCTACTGCTATCAGCGTAAAATATAGGTGAACAAAGCTTTTAAGACTTGAGTGCGTGCGGCTATCAGGCAATACCATGCCTCATTATTCACTGCCGACACGGAAGGCTGCTACCGACGCGGGCTTTGTGGGTGTGCGTTAACGAAACCCGACCACCTTTCCGCATCGATTTGGCTTCATTACTCGGCGATTTTCCGCCAAATGAGGGTACTTGGCTGCGCTTTTAACGGCTTGGCAAACCTTTCAGACAAAGGAACTGCAATGGAGCTTCTGCGCCAGTGAGCTTTGATGCTAACGAGCTCCGGACGCGAAACGCAAAGTAAACCCGGAAAGGGGCCGTGCATCTCTATCTGGTCTGAAGTGCAGATATTGGTCCCGGCGAGGGTTCGATTAAGCCGGCGCGGGACAAGTGGCCGCCCGTCCCCGTCCCGTGCGTCCCGTGCGTCCCCCGCCGCCCTCAATGGGCCATCAGAGGGCGGGGGTCGTCGCGACCCCCCGCCGGCGCGCCGCCGTTGACACGTGTCCCGTCCGGCCTGTTTGCTCGGCTGACCGGCGGCCCGGCCGCGGCCGACTGGCGCGCCACAATGGGCCCCTCCGCGCCGGCTTTGTCGCCGTCCTGTGCCCCTTCCGGCGGCGGCAGGTAGGGCCGGCTGGCGGCCGCGCCATTCAGCGCGGATTACCGAGTCGCGGGCGCAGGAAGCGGAAGGGTGCCGGCCGGCGGACAACTTGACATGTGTCCGATCGAAACATAATCGCTGTTTGGCATCTCCATAAATACTTGACGTTCGCGGATTGACTGCGCCACAATGGGATGTTTCCCCGTGCGGGTGCGTGGGAGGGAGGGGCCGGCGGAGGGGGCAGCCGCCCGCGGCTCCCCGGTCGCGATGTGGAGGAATTATCCAGTCATCAGGGCGCTGGTAATCCCGTGCTGACCCGGCAGAAGAGACGCTGACCGGCCGGGCCGCTGACGACAACAGAAAGTCAGCTGGCGGCGGGCGTCCCCCGGCCCTGGCACGCCGTCGCCCGCGGCGGTACGCCAGCGCGCTGACGCTGACGCGCTGGACGGCACGCGGCTGACGCGCGGCTGCGTCGCGGCTGGCTCATGTCTGACTCGCAGCTGACACACGGCTGACTCGCAGTTTAGAAACGCGTGACTCGCGGATGGCGCACGGCTGACTCGCACCTGACACACGCGCGACTCGCAGCTGACTCGCGGCTGACTCAGACGACTCACGGTTGATTCGCGGCTGACTCGAGGCTGACCCACAGCGGTCTCGCCACTGGCTCGCGACCAAGTCGCTGCTGACTCGCGGCTGAATTGTGACTGGTGAATCACGGCAGCTGGCCTGCGTGCAGCCTTCTCGCGTCACTCGTCTGCCAACCGACTCCAGCCTCCAGGCTCACATGTCGTGCACGACGGGAGCGACTCACGAGTCGCCGGCGGCAGGGGTGACTCGAGAGCCACGAGCGGCGGGAACCAGCCCTGATTCGTTCGCCGAGGGTGCGCCTTGCGGTTCTGGTGGAGACTTTTGGCCACGGACCGGGGGGTGGCCCTGATTCCTCCAGAGTTCCGCACGGGAAGCGCCCCTTCAGCTGGGCAAACACGGACGTCCGCCCGATGAGCAGGGATCTGCTTTGAACAACGCCCGTAGCTGCCACTGTTTGCGCTGGGCTTACGGGATATGAAAGTAAAACAGTCTGCCCTGTCCCGGGAATTGCATCGCGCATGTGTATGCGACGGTGATCATACACAGACTAACCCTTCAATGCGGTCTTATTTTATCAATCACGGCAGATATACCGCATGCTTGTTGCAGGTGCCCATCACTCTGTCCGAACACCCGCCAACAGCTTAACGATCGTTAGCATTTTGGTCGGCCGCGAAGAGGATTAGCCAAGTACATCCTTTTTATGCCCGTAATTAACATATCGCATGGGGTATTCATCACCTCCAAGTTCATAAATGTCAACGCTCTGCTGTGATGACCGCAGCTTAGGCGGGGCTGCCAGCGTCTCACGGCTTCTTGACGACAGCGCCTGCCGTCGCTGCGGTGGACCGCCCGGTGGGACGCACGGTGGGACGCCCAGCGGGACGCCGCGGCGGGAGACCGTGGGCGGGCCCGCCCCCTGACCCGCCGCGACCCCCCTAATTGATGCCGACAGGGGCCCGACGGCGTCGCCAAAATACACAGGCTGGTGGCGGCCGCGCGGCGACAGGCAGCTGGGTAAACGCCGACAACAGGTACGGGGAGACGACCGGGTGGGCCCGGCGGCGACGGCGCCCGGGCAGCGCGCTACCGATATCGGGAACTGGCGAGACGGATCCGAGGCGCCGGACAAACGATATCCTCGCCGCAAGGTCGCTCTCGCGCGGCCAAGTCAGGCGAGATTTAAGTGGATCTGTGCGTGCGTTGATTGTTTCAGGTGCACTGGAAAATAGCGACGTCTCGGGAAATTTCAGTGGTGTCTGTGCATGCTCCAAGCCTGCATGCTGCGTCAATTTTTGCCGGCGTTGTTCATTTTTGCTTATTCATTTTTGCTCGTTGTCCAAATTATTGAGGCTGCAAAAACCATATTAAGGGCAATTTCCTATCTTAAACGCCATCATGGCGCAATGATTTTCGCTGGCTGGGGATACACGTGAATCTCCAGTTTACAATGGACTTTCCATCCTTGCCTATCCCTACCTCACCATGCCTGGCACATATTCCCATCGTAATTAAGGCCACGTGTCTGCGGTAACGCGTCGCGTGTGGATTTTTGTGCTCGTATCGCTGAATGCAGGCTCATCAGCGGCATAAAAACTCGGCAAACAGCACCAAAGCCCCTCCTCCAAGCCGCGCCCGCCGCCATGGCACGGCCTCTCGCCGCGTGGCCGGTAAAAGCCGGCGGCTTCAGCGCCCGGGCTGAATCACGGGCCGCCCATTGAGCCCGTGACACCTCTGACGTCATCCATCAGGCGCGGCGCGGCGCGCGTCGGCCGTCACCGCGCCGCCACCTCTCGTCACTTGAAAACCATTATCGCGCCGCGCCGCGCATTCAGCACGGCCCGGCGCGCGCGCCCCGGGGGGGAGGGGCGCAGCAGTGATTCATCTCCCCTAGGTAGCCGTGTTTGTTCAGGTTGTCACGGGGCGAGCCCGCCGGCGAAATCAAAGCCTCCCGGCCAGCTGATGGTTCCCAGCGGCCCGGCCAGCGCCGCGTCGCCGCCGACGGCCGGCGGCGCCGTCCGTCGGGCGCGACACCGCGTTTTCCGGCCGCCGCCGTCTGGGTGGTCCCAGCCGGGTGAGATGAGCTGAAGCCGTCAGCCGTCACTGGCTCGTCTGAAGGGGGACGGAGCCTTTGTTTTCCGTCGGCTTCTGGTTGGTTCGGAGAATACCGAATGCTTGAGGATTTCCCCGGAACGCCTCAGGCCTCCTGTTTAAAGGCTCAGAAAAATGAGGTCGTGCTCCCTGCCCAGTAATCCCTCCCGTTCCAAAGACAATGCGTTTGGAACTGTAAAGGGTAGGTTATAACTCATAGCTAAAAGAGACCCAAAGTCATCGATCAATACATTCAATTATTTGTTCTCAAATACCACGCATAAACAGATGTATGCCTGCTTCTTATCCCAAAACAGGCGCCTTTAAACGACGTAGATCTTGACGTAGATCTTGATCTATAACTTTTACGCAGGTTTCACAAGCAATGAGGAGGGAACTAATTCATTAAATGATTTGACTTAGTCTTCAGCTGTAGGTGCAGGCATAGGCGGCGGAACGGGGGCGCACCGGGACACCGTGCACCTCCCCCTTAACTGGCGAAACTTAACTTAAACGCTATGACGGTGATGAAAAGGAATAGCTCGAAAAGCAGCCGGCGCCTTCCCCTTGCCTGAAGACGTTCCGCCCCACGTGTAAAATTCGACACCATTTGTCGATTCCGTACAACGCAGTGGCCATTACGTCCCGAGTCAGGTGGGGAAGCACAGTGATACATGTCAAATGGGTACAGGGATAGAATTTCGTTTACTTTAGTGCAGCCATGGCACCACCAACTTTGGTTTTCGCCCCACCACCATGGATTTGTCCCCACCAACTTTGGCTAGACAATGTGTTTCAACAATGAAAATACACATATAAGTCACTGTTAATGCATTGCACCCAGTATCACGATAAATATAACAGTAATCCGAGAACCTGGCTAAGCCTTCCTGGCTCGAATGTTTGCTTCACATGAATGTTAATCTTGCTTAAAAAAATGGCCTGTAAGTAATATAGACTAGTGTGCATCACAGACCACATTTTTTACCAGCAGATGTACGTTTAAGTGACGTAATGGAGAGGGGAAAAACCATGAGCCAGTGGTTGGGGTCGATCTCAATGTTAAGCTCAGGGGTATGTGAGACGACATTTTGTTTTCGACGAAAATCCGGCTTTGGTCCCAACAACATTTTTGGAAAGCTACACCCATATGTAGGTGGAGTTTTTGGCCACGTGTAAAATTCGACACCATTTGTCGATTCCGTATTCTGTATTCACGATCGTGGGGTTATCCACTTTAAAGCAGTGGCCATTACGCCCCGAGGCAGGTAGGGAAGCGCAGAGATACATGTTAAATACACAGTCATATATTCTAAACATTTATATAGACATTATTAAGACCAGTAGCAAAAATAGAAATATATATGTGGATATAGATATACGAATATACGAATAGATATCATCACACACACACACACATATATATATATATATATATATATATATATATATATATATATATATATATATATATATATACATATATATTATAATAGATTATAACAGACATAACATAAAAGATATAGGTATAGGAGTAGGAATTGTGCGCCGGAAGATACGGACCAGTGGTAGCCCCCCCCCCCGGCGAGCCGTGTCCGCCGACCAGGGACTGTACCCCCGGGACCGACCGTCCAGGATGACGGATGACGGCCGGCCGATGACCGCCCGGACCCCCGCCGGCCGTTCTCACCGGTGGCCCCATCCATAACGACAGCCGCGTCATAATTGAATTCGCTCGAGTGTCCGCCGGCCGCGCGACGGGCGGCACAAAAACGGCGCCGAAAACGCGGCCGGCGGCGGCGCACGTCGACCGCGTCACGCCGCCACGTGACGGCCGGCGCGTGCCGCGTGCTCGTGACGTCCCGCGGCGGCGGCCGGCGTGACGGGCGGCGGTGCGGGCACGGCGAAGGCCGTGACGCCGCCTCCCCTGGCCGGGAGCCTGTGACCGCCTCTGCCGGCGGTGATTTATTGCAGCCCGGACGGCGGCGGCCGGGCCGCGGCCGCGCTGCCCAGATGGGCCGCTGTTTTCATTACCGACAATGACGGGGATTATGAATATTGATTCGTCCCAGTCACACCCGAGCGCCGGTTTAATGACTGTGAGAAAGCGGAGCGGCGCGGCGCGCGGCTCGTGGCGCACGTGCGGCGCGCGGCGCGGGACTTGCGGTCGGGAGAAGCGTGGTAATCGAGGTGAGAAAGGGATGCAGGGCGCTGGGCAGGACCGCTCTTGATGTTCCACTGAGTGATGCATGTTTGTTATGGTCCAGTGCCGGAGCTAAACCCAGTGGCATGTAAACGACTATGCCGTTTGGTAGTGTTTGTGGTTGGGCGCCCTTCTCATCAGAACTTGCTCTGGGTTCGACGACGTCGGTCTAACATATCTGTTTTTGTTTATGAACTTTACCTGAACTTCTGTGAGCATCGATTTGTGAACCTTCCCGTATCAACGCATTCGTTTGCTATCGAATTGTGGCGTTTAATATCACTCCCGGATACGGATATTTCATGTTCTGATATGAAACTATCGCGTTTGCGAAATGCGTATTTTTGCCTCACTGGAAACGCTTTTGACCCTGGTTCTCATAGTTAAATCTAGCGTGTAGCCTGGAATCTACAAAAGACCTCACAGGCTTGCGCTTACTTTTTACACAAAGGATTTATCTGTGCGGTGGTGTGTATGCCTGCCGCGTCGTAATGTTCCATCTTCAATTAATCTTTATTCTTCCAGTTAATTTCCTCTAATTTCCTTGCTGACCAAAAGCCTCGGCTAAGACTTGATACAGCCCGCCACACGCACCCAACGAAATTTTAATATCGGAATAATGAAAAACAACACGCAAATGTGCTGCCAACGTTGGAACGGCACAGGACATGGCGGTTGACGAGGCCCGTTGAAATGAGTTCCTCTAGCCCCTCATTTCGCCGTTATAAAACCGTACTGGAACATTCTAAGCAAGTTGGCAACATGGGCGAAATACACATGCATCGCTGCACTAATGCAAAATGATGAACAGGCATTCTGCTTTCTTCGTACACTGATTTTTTCGAGGTACGAACTGACCGCGGGTGTGTCTGACAGACGACATAACACCGTTATACAAATGCCGTCGGACTTACGTTGCACTTCTACACATGCATTAAAATGACTATTTGACGTGACTGCGTTGCGTGGTGCAATGTAGAGTGTCCATAGGCACGGGAGCCATGGGACCTGGGGGGCTTCAGTCCCAGTTTTTTTTTTAATGTAGCATTGACCCTACGGGCGTTGACTGGAAAGAATTGACCCAAAATGCTTCTCGGTCCGCCTCCCGTCCAACTGAAGAGGAGTTCTTGTGCCCCCTGGGAGTGCCTGTTCATAAAATGCTTGAAGGCTGTAAATGCAGAAACATAACCTGGGTCTGGGTCTAATATTTCTGTTCGTTGCTTCCAGGGAACTGATTCACCTCTTCAAACATGACTGCAGCAATACAGCTTTCTTGCAGTGCAAGTCAGAGTTCATTTAATCGGAACATATATTGTGTCCAGTCCCACAAAATACGACATATGTGAGAGCATGCATGTCGGCCACACAATAAAACATTGTCATTTTACGGGCCTCACAGTCGCACTCCTGTCGATACCACTTTGCCGCTCCCATTATTTACACGACGCTCTCACCAATAAAACCAAGCCTCTTGACCTTTTCGTTCCAAACCTTTTAACGCGACCATCTAACCCCTTTCCCCATGAACCGTGGAAGGATCGTAAGCCCCATGCCGTCCACGCAGCTACCTTCAAAGCCACTGTCCGGTTCTATGGCGCAAAGCGCTGCCTGACAAGCGCCACAGACCGGTGGCAAGAGGATCCTACACTGGCCGGGAGGTCACCACCGGTTTGCACTGAATCCCGCGCGGAGCCGTCTAGTGCTGTGATGTTCACAACTTCTCGGTCAACTCAGGCACCGCCTTGAACAGATCGGCTACCAGGCCCAAATCAGCCACCTGGAAACACATGTGATTGGTTGGTAAGTAGCTAAACGTAAATGTACAGAGTCTGAATCTAGAAAAAACATACCTACTTTCGATCGCATCTCGTTTACTACGGATTCGCGTTCCGGAATACCATGGCAGAAATACGCAGGACGTAACGTAATTCCTGTCACAATGAGGGAAAATGATAAAATCTGACAAACTGTAATAATTTCATGAAAGAATCGAAGAAAAAGCAAGCGCTGCCACACATCAGAGATACATCTAACGCCACCTTTTAACAACAAATGCAAGCTGTAATGAGCAATATCACCAATAGATGGTGGTCACGGACCTGGAAGATCGGAGCTTCCGGGTCTTTGTTGATGGCCACAATGGTCTTCGAGTCCTTCATTCCCGCCAGGTGCTGAATAGCACCGGAAATTCCGACGGCAATGTAGAGGTCCTGAAAGAGGAAAACAACCGCAGTGAGTTTCAAACAAATGTTATATATCCGTCCTATATACTACACAGTGCGCGAGCGCCCACTAGGCGCTACCTTGCTTCGGGCAACATTTTTGGACACTCTTGTGCAAAGACCTGCTGATGAGAAATGAGTCATGAACAGTTCACATTGGGGGCAAAATGATAATACATGATCGTCAACATTCCGGAGAAACAGTATAATAATTCAAACAGCTCAGTCCACGAAAAAGCTTTCCACACGCCTCCACATGTTTATGTACACGTTTCCACCTCACTCGGGCATCTCCGAGCAACGCCATCCCACCCGTCCCCGCTCCCCAGCAGGGTTGGAAATTTGTTTTTTGTTCTTGGAGTCGGAATACAATGTTTGTTATGCAGTACAACATTTTGCAGAGTAATGCTGGTTTAAGTTGGTATTTTCGGTGTAAGTCAAATACGACATCGCATCTGCTTCTTACTAAATGGAGAGTCATTTGCTCGCAGAGTTACAAATTTGTTAACATGGTTATAACACACCGCCCCCATCCATATCTGCTTCCGAATGGGACTTCTGTCAGCCGTTCTGCGCCGTGCGTTGGAATGCCGTACTTTCAGGAGGTGCAAAAAACGTCCAACACAGCGTGTCACCAAGCTAACGTAGCTTTTTGATGGCGGCATAAGATCACATTTTTGGGGTACAAAACAAGTTTGGAGAACACATTTTCTATTGTCCTTCAACACCAAAAAGCATCTTTTCCAGTCTCGCTCCCGAGTCAAACACCAATCCCGGCCGCCGCACGGCGCCACTCACCGGCGCGATGATCTTGCCAGTCTGGCCGACCTGCATGTCGTTGGGCACGAAACCGGCGTCGACGGCGGCGCGGGAGGCGCCCACCGCCGCGTTCAGCTTGCTGGCCAGCTTGTAGAGCAGCTCGAAGTTCTCGCCCGACTTCAGGCCGCGACCTGGGGAGGACGAGCACCTCGGCTGGTCATCGTGCTTGGCTGTTCGGGGACGGTTGACAAAGGTACGGCATGGCAAAGGCAGACCCGATGTAACACACCGCCTCCATCCGAACCGGTTTCCGAATGGAAATTCTGTGAGCGATTCTGAGCCGTGCGTTCGAATGCCATACTTTCAGGACATGTAAAAAAATGTCCAAAATAGTACAATAAAAAATGTACTGTGTGACAAACATAATGACGGGGACAGGATATCGCGAGCAATGAACGCGATTCAAACAATCCACCACGGCCTCCGGCAGAAACAGCCGCCGGGGACCACAGGCTGGTATCAGCCGGCGATGCGCTCCCCCCCTCCGACTTGGCCCGCCTGCTGACCTCCGCTGACCACGTTTTGGGCGCTGGTCAGCTCGGGCCGGTCGCTCTTGCTCAGCTCCTGGCCGACGTATTCCGAGGCGGCCTCGTCAAGTGGGGCGTCCGGCGCCGGCTCCGGCGCCGCGCTGCCGCCCTCCACCGGCACCGCCTCGAAGTTGGTGCCGCGCACCGTGATCACCTTCACCGGGTCGGTCGACTTCAGCGTCATGATGGCGTTGCCTGGCAGGAGGAGAAGATAGTGAAGAGAGCGGGGAGAACAGACACGAAAGCCAAGGGAGGCTGCAGGCATTTTGGTAAAAAGAACATGTTTAAATGGTTTAAGCACTCATCAGTCTAAGTCTACATGCAATATGCATACGAGAAAGGTAAACGGTAATAAGGTGGAGTGGTAAGAACAAGGGTGATAATCGCACGGTGGCACCGCCGTTCGAAGAAAACACGGTAAAATAATTTAAGCACATACGAGATAAAGCCTGCGTGTGATTGTGCAAGAAAATGCCGGAAATAAAGTGGAAGGGAATGAAGTGCTCAAACCAGAAAAAATAAAAAGGTTCATGGCAGCTTTCTCCTTCCTAAGCCGCATGACAACTCATAAATTTAGGAAACTGGGAGTCGACAGTGACAAAAATGACGGCAATGTAATAGCCGAATGACTGGCGAAGGGAAACTGACATAAACTGCTGCAGCATGCCCTTGAACTAATTCAAGACTGAAACCGATGTGTAGAAGAAACGCGCTGCAGCATCCTGCCAGAGTAGCCTCCCTGCAGCTCTTCGAGAGTCCCTTCGACAGGTCCCCACCACCGTCGCTCTGTCCCTTTCCGCGGATCGTCCCCGGTCCCCACGCTCGGTTCCCGCCTGGCCGCGTCGATAACGACCGCCAGACGGCCAGCAGGGCGAGACCACGTACCGGCGTAGATGGTGCGCACGAACGTGTCCGGTCCCTTGACGGCGATGATGTCCGAGATCGGCGACACGTCCAGCTTGGCCGCCACCCGCGGCAGTACGGACTTGCCGAACGCTGTGGCTCCAGCTGTGCGAAAAGAGACGGCCTGTGATGGGGTTGAATTGAAAAGGTTTTTGTTTTTGGTGCCGAAGCATAATTCTTGTTTTAGAGTACACAATTTTGAAAACAGGTTCAAAATGGCGTTCTTGGTGTTTGTTATGACATCATACTTGCTCCTTACCGAATGGAGACAGCATCATTTGCTTGCGCAAGGAAGTTTGTCAATATGGTAATAATGCAGCTTTCTAATGGAGGCACGAGATTAAACTTTGGGAGTACAAACTGTTTGAGAAGCACATATTTTTGTGCTCTTCAACAACAAAAAAAGAAACAATGCCTTTCCCAACCCTGGTCAGGGACAGAGAAGATGTGAACGCCATTTACAATATGCATGTCATTACAAGCAAGACATCTGACCGAGATGGGAAGAACTATCTGTATTGGGGAGGAACCAAAAAAATAAATCGCCGGCGAAGGGATGGAGTCGGTGCGTTAATGGAGCACAACACAGAACGACTTACTAGTAGCGGTTACGCTGCGTGCAAACAACCGGGGGAATTGCTAGAGAACATCCTCACGTATCTCTTAATACCAAGACAGAAACTCGGTAAACCTCCCACACACCCAGATGGGGCAGATGAAGCTCCTTGTGATCAATTACTAAATTGTTCGCCTTTACAGGGCATACATTTAAAATACAGCATTGTTTTTGATACGCCGTGCGTAATGGGAACGTGGCGAAAACTTAACTAGCTTCCAGGTGCATCTACACGAAGGCGCAGTCCCCGCTATCCTCACACCTCAGCGAGTCTCTGCTGTCACAGCCGGCCACCGACAACAATCGATTTGCACTCACCGACTATGTGGCTGAAGTTGAACTGTTTGTGAGCGGCCAGCAGGATGGGGGCCACGCGTTCGGGGAGGGCTCCCTCCAGCGCGCCATTCTCAGCCACCAGCAGTTTGGAGATGCTTCCCACCTTGGCGACTTCGGCCGCCACCTGCCCGCGACACAGCGAAACCCACTGTTGGCCAAGCTCGCATATACGTCGGCTGTGCCGGCGGCTGTGCTCACGTACCCATATACAAACGGATAACTGCGTAATGACATAAAAAGATCACTCGAAAATGAAACAGAGACGGACAAAACATAGTTACCAAACTTTACCGAACCTCTGGCTCCATGCCTGACGGTGATGATCTAGACAGTGTCTTTTGGAACAGCTTCAATTATAGCAAATAATTCGGTATAAGAAAAAAATGACAGTTAATGCACTAACATCTTTACAGCTGCTGCCAGCAACTATGCAGGTAATCTCATGGCCAATCTCCTTAGCAGCTGTGATGGCACTGAGGGTGATGGGGTTCAGCTTGTTGTTGGCGTGTTCAGCAACCACCAGGGTACTGTTCAGGCGATGAAAAACACCGGTCTGAAAATCGTATTTTTGTGTTAACTTCATGGTAGCATTCTGTGGTAGGAACAATGAATGTAATCACGACGAAAAATCGAGGGTCGCAACCACATATATTACCTCAGAAACGATTCCGGGCATCGGCAATGCCTGACAATGAATGCATCCAAAATCCAAGTGTACAGTCTACAGATCAAAATGGCAGTGGCTCAGGACAGTTTCTCGGACGATCTTTAACCTCTGTCATGCCGGGAGTCATGAAACTCATCCAGTTCTCTCAGGCTACCAATACCAAAAAAGTGCGCAGATACGGAACTTAGGGTGCCTTTTCATATGCCATTCCTAATCCCTGTGTCAGTTTTTAAGCTCAGGGCAACCTCAGCTCATTGACCTAGGATATGTCACGTAAGTCCATGCTCAAAAAATGGAACTGGCAAAACATTTTGCAAAATATATTAATCTAAATAAAACTCGGCATATTGATGGAACACGACAAACGAAGAAATTCTGCCGTCTCCGATTTTTGGGAAATTTCCCGGCCAATGACCTTCAATAGCAACGGAATCTCTGTGGAGATGGGTTGGGTGGGGGGTGGAGGGGCAAACATAATTTTTGCCTAGTTTCTTTCCATGCAACGTCTTGGTTAATGTTGCCCGAAGTTGCGAAGTTGCGGGGAGCATTCCCTCTGCCCCCTCGTTCCAACAGACCTGTTGACCTTGGGTCAGCTGAGCTCTCAGCCTTTTTACGATTGCTGTTAAGCCTAGAGACTGGTTCGATGGTTGTCAAGCATGGATATACACCCTGGTGCTTCTCACGTTTTTGCATACGTAACTTAACTCCCTGACTCAGGGCCTGGGGCCGGGCCACGTTTCATACCGAATTTTCGGATCCGCAACCGAAAAAAATCTGGTTTACAATCTTGGAATGCTTACTGGTAATCACATGTGCTTCGGAAGCACTAACACACGATAAAGACCTATTTGCCGAGGCTGAGCCAATCCCAGCTGACCCGGATTGCTCTGATTCCACCTTATTAAAAATTACGTTTGTTTCCAGTGAGAACACACTTTGTATGGACATAAATGATGTGAACTACACCTATGCCTTCCTTCAAAACAGTTTGTACTGCCCAGTGCTCTTAATTGTGGCCACCAAAATAAAACCACTGAGTTGCAAAAATAACTTCCAGCCAGTTATTACGTTTTTGCATTGCGGCCGTGCCCTCTGCCAGGTATCTGACTTACGTATGTGAAAAATACTTTGGGCAGGGATTTCAAGATTTAGAGGGAAGACATGATCTGATGCCATAGTTTTTCAGCTGTACCGCACTTGATCAGTGATAAAGCGGCACATGATATGACACCCACCCAAATGCCAGACATATCAGAGCCAATACTTTAAACTAGGCTGACCTTGTTTTACTTTCATATGCCAGCTGCTGACTTCATATGCATGCCAGACACATTTGCAGTATACTCCATCCAAGACACATACTTAAAGATTCAGAAAACACAGCACCTCTACCTTTATAATGACCATTTTTTGCCTTCATTTTCCACTTTTCTTGAAATGGTCAAATTTAGCCATAAGTATCCCTTATCCATCCCATATTGGTAAATCAGTTCTTATTTTTCTGTCAAGCCCCTTTTGACCCAGGTAGAATCCCTGGTTACAAATGTATTCTACCAAAAATGTCAAAAGATGACCTGGGCTAAAATGACCACTGGTGGTCTTAATTTTGAACTTATTTCAAAAAGTTCTGGTGCTTTTTCTGGTTTTGGGAAGCAGTTTCCAACAAAGTTTCAATTTTCCTGTGGGGCTTATATGTGTATGTATAAATGTATACATATACATACACACACACACACACACACACACATATATATATATATATATATATATATATATATATATATATATATATATATATATATATATATAGTTATATATATATATATATATATATATATATATATATATATATATATATATATATATATATATATATATATATAGTTCCTGAGATCCTGAATGATTCTCATGAACCCCTTAGCCTGGGAAAGGCTAGGGGTTTCATGAGGCTGGCTGGAGGATATCTAGAGGCTGGCCTGGTGAGGAAAATAATATATATTTGCAGTTAATAAGATGTACATGATATGTCCTCTTTTTCACTGGGTGCCAAGCTGTGAACATGCTAATCCAGGAGACTAAAGAAGGCCTAATTCATGGCAAAAATATGATTCACACTTAAAACTTTGCCAAAAAATGAATGAAATGATGGAGTATGTATGCTTTAATTATTTTACCATGATAAATTTCAGTTATTTATTTTTCACACCTGCACTTTTTTGCAAGATAACATTTTTTGTCTCCAAGATGAACAGGAAGTTATGCACTCTCAAATTTTGCAAGGGGAAATGCAATTGTATGCACTCCTCTTTTGAAAGGCATGACAGCTTATGAAAAAATATGAGGAAACAAGGAGCAATACTGAATGATCCCAGAAACAAATAACTACATATGCAACCATGTGCATTTGCAAGATATTGCAAGTACATTAATACATATGCATGTGTACTGCAATGCTATGATTCTGGTCCCCATTTGTGTTATACCACTAAAAAATATTGACTAAGTTTGGTAATGACATTTCTTTTAAACTTGGGCATTTGCATCTGTTTTGAAAAATGTTTCCTCTGATATAGAATATATCACACCCTGGCACATAGACAGCCACCCAAAGGTGTGCATTCCTCCAGACCAGAAGCACATTATCTAGCCTGCTGCCATGTAGGGGTGTCTAGCTATATTCTTTTGCAGGGCCCATGCCCACCCCCAAGGTATCTCTCCTCTCCTCAATATTTTCTAACAGTTTAAAAACTTACTTGCATGTAGAACAATGAATTGGCCAAATAACAGTGCATTAAATTTGCTGAGACACTGCTGGGAAACCAGACTTTGGGGCTACATTGGGTTGCCAAACCATCAATGCAGCCTCAATCATTTGCATGAACTGACATCCCTGTGACCACAACTCACATTATAGTGAACATACTGTAGGCATGCTCCAAAGATCTGGCAGACATGTCTTCCTGGCCACAGAACAAAAATAACACTGAGAAACTGAGCATGAGTTATTTGAGTTACAACTCATTCCATTATGATGGAATGAGTTGCCAGTTTTTTCAATTTTTACCACCAGAAAATGCAACAAATATGAAAGTTCACACACACTTTGGCTTCATCCTCCCCAGCCACTGGCCAACACACTGCAACTGTTCAAAAGACAGCTGAAAAATTCACTCCAGAATGAGTTTCATGGTGTGAAAATGAAAATTGTATAATCAGTTATGTAACCCTTCCCCAATCCAATGAGAAAGCCTGGACGTATTACCTGAATGAGACGACTCGCTCTCAGGGAAAACATGTTTTTTATAAGTAAGACAGTCGGCCAAAGTCAATTTATGACCAAAATGGGATGCGCCTCAAGGCAGCCTGTAAGTCTGAACGCTGGCAGGACAACCCCACAGTCAACACCAAATCGTTTTTTTTTTTTGCATCTGCGTGCCAGATTCCGACCACGAGCGTCGGATACGTCAACAAAGCTCAACAACGCACTAAAACACTGGCAGAACTGCTGCAGAGTACACAGCCGCACTCTGAATCAAACGGATAAAACCAGATATCTCGATATCACTATGAACTGGATGTGAATAAACATCATAACAAATATGCGAAGCCAGCCGACGGTAAAGGGTCTTACATAAATGCCCACAGAACGGGAGAACGGAGAAACAAATCTGTTCAGAATACTTTACATAGTCTATCAACTCATAAGTGCCAAAATGCTGAGAAGTTCTCCCAACTCTTTTCTGAGATATTTGCCGATTTGGAAAAACACGAAAGAAATTGCAACGCAGTGGGAAAAGGAGCCGGAAACCTGCTGCAGAATTAAAGCGATGTCACACTGCTTAATAAATTGAAATACTACGTATTCATGATAAATACACCCCAGCCACGAACGCTAATCGCGCGCCGTTCAGCAGAGGTGAAATCTGGGCGAAACGCTCCCAGACCAGTGGGAATGGGAATGAGGCGTTTTAACGCAAAACCATGGGGATGGAACTAGTTGTCCCAATAGGTCGACTGCTACCCTCTTCCGACTACAGCACAACCACTGCCTAGATCACGCAGTTGCGGTGAAACAGCGATGGGCCCGCCGTAACTAGCCAACCGTGTGCAATCTGAAGCTTAACGTGTCCACTGACCTTGAGTTTCGGATAACCCGCGCAGTGGAGAGCCACAACAGATGATGCAGGGTGGGGGGGGGGGGGGTGAATGGTACCTATCAGGAACGTACCAAACTGACCATTTTGTAGCGCTAAACCACTTTGGTCGCTTCTAAAATACATGAACTCGGGTCCCGTGCTAACGTGGAATGACATGCGTATCCAGTCAGAACCTCTGGCATTCAGGCCACGGTCGCACATTCCTCATAATTTGTTCACACACGCTCCGCAACAGATGAAGGTATGACAGTAATGTATTGGATCCATTCAGACAAATCAGGCAGTTTGAACATTCTAGGGGATTTGACGATCATGTGGGGGAGACAAAAACGCAATTAAGTGGAGGGGAAGGTAGACAACTTGCCGAACTTGCACATTTGCTGAGCATCATCCACACGTCACATTGAACCGGGACACTAGCAAAACCCTTCGATGTGCACCAAATAAGAATGCATCGGACGTCGGGCCCGGAGGCCCGGCAGCGAAAGAACGCCCGATCTTTGGCCTCAAATCAGAGACGCGAGCGTGACAGATCCGCAAGGCAAATTGGATTGCACGCCGACCGGGCGGAGCAGGCCCGCGCAGACGGCTAGGGCCAAGACAAAACTACGGTCCAAATGGCATACCGCTAACTTAGAGTACTCAATAGACTGGTACTACGAGGTATAAAGACACAGTTCCAAAATAGGGCGACCCGCGGCCGGGCGCCGGCGCCGCCATCCGACAAACACCCGGTGACTCTGCACTGCTCACACGAGGTCCGCGCGCCGCCGCCGCCCGGGCCTCGCTCCGCGGCGCGGCACGGAGGGCGCTGCCGGCGCATGGCCCCCTGTGAGATCCGCAGCAGGAGCGTCCGCGCGTCGGGCCGCCGCCGCGCCGAGATCCACCTGGCGGCCGGTCGCCGCACTGCGAGTGTCCTCCGGCGCCGCCAGGGCCCCAGTCCGTGCGGTCGCTGGCACCCCAAGTACAGCCAATGGAAAGTGATAAAACAACGTGGATGCACGCAGGCCACCCGGTGAGAGAGCCGGTCCGGCGGGAAAGACGACCGGCCGGCGCTGGCGGCGCGCGCCGCTGCGTCCGGCCGGCCTCTAGCCGCCGACGGCGCGCGCCGCCGCCCGCCCCCGCCGGGCGCGATTGTACTGGTGCAAGTCTTCACAGGAGCTTCTCGGCGAGCGAGGCGCAGGCACTCGGGCTTAGAGACCGTTCATTGACTACGCCGCCCTGTTCGGGGGGAGGGACGGCCTGCAACAGGGTACGAGGCGTTAGCCGGCGCCGAGCGGCCGCCGCCACCCCCGGAATGATGAGCCCAGCGGCCGCGGCCGCCACCGGCCAGCACTGCGCGACGGCGCCCACATCCAGAACATTATGCACAGAGCGCACTAGATCGCCACCGGATTACGACCCGAGCCGAACACAACAGCCCCGACCGGCTGCACAATCACCCACGCGATGTAAAGAACAGACTCTTTTCCATGCCACATGCGGTCTACGCGACTGACAGACAGAGAAGCCTAGACAGGCAGTGGACGCAGCGACCGCAGGCCAGGACAATTTCCGACAGCTGTAACGCTAACCAGATCCGGAGAGAAAACACAATTTCCCATGCGGATGATTCGGAGCGACAATGCCTTTCCGGACTAAAAGGGCCACGGTGATCCACCAACGAAAAAAATACGACTTACAGAATACAGAATCGGCACTACCACAAAGAGCCCGCCGCTACCAGCCACTAAAAGAACCACTCAGCTCCGTCGAGATCCACGCAAGAGCAGGAACAAAATTGTACATCGAGCCAGCGGTCCAGCGGCCGGCCTCTCCGCCGCCCGCCCACATGCAGCAGCGCAGCCCGAGCACGCGGCGGCCGGCGGAGCGCCGCTCGGCCCCGGCCGCGCCCCTGCCCCCGGACAGCGGGGCGGCGGCCGGCCGCACCGCCCGGCGGTCAGCACGAGCCGTAGACGCGCGCTGCTGGACGCGGCTGCTCTCTTACGGCAGAGGTCTCCGTCGGTGAGTGTTCCGGCGCACGATTCGACAGTCTGCAACACAGCCCGGCGGCGGGTCACACAGAGCCGGCACGGGTGAGACAGCGCCCACTGGTGTACGGTCAGAGCCGGCCACAGGTCCGGCAGCGCCCACTGGTGTACGGTCAGAGCCGGCCACAGGTCACACAGCGCCCACTGGTGTACGGTCAGAGCCGGCCACGGGTCAGACGGCGCCCACTGGTGTACGGTCAGAGCCGGCCACAGGTCACACAGCGCCCACTGGTGTACGGTCAGAGCCGGCCACAGGTCACACAGCGCCCACTGGTGTACGGTCAGAGCCGGCCACAGGTCACACAGCGCCCACTGGTGTACGGTCAGAGCCGGCCACAGGTCACACAGCGCCCACTGGTGTACGGTCAGAGCCGGCCACAGGTCACACAGCGCCCACTGGTGTACGGTCAGAGCCGGCCACAGGTCACACAGCGCCCACTGGTGTACGGTCAGAGCCGGCCACAGGTCACACAGCGCCCACTGGTGTACGGTCAGAGCCGGCCACGGGTCAGACAGCGCCCACTGGTGTAGGATCAGAAGCAGCTTCGATGTGGATTACAGGGGCTTTTATGGGTCAGAAAGGACGTGGCGTACGTCAAATCGGATCGATGGGGTCAATGGGGGACCGGCGTGCATCAGGTGACCAGGATGTGGTTCAGAATGGGCCTGCTGTGAGTCAGAGGGCTCCGATGTGGATCAGCGGGTCAGGGTGCGCGTCGAAGGCTCTGGGTAAGCGTCACAGAACGTCAGTGCTGGAACAGGGACGGTACGACGCCAAAAGTGGCCGCGTCCGAGCCGCTGACTACCGAGCTGAGGCACCACTGCGACCCGGTAATGTCGGACACCAGGCTGTCAAATTCCGGCCAAATTTCCTGTCCCCACCTTCCCTACCCAACAGCGTAGTGTGCCTAGGCAGCAACACAACGAACGACTTCAGAGCCACATCCGCCACACTATCCGCGCACAGAAGCGGGATCCAGAAAATCCGATTACGCCGCCTCAGAAGACCAGCTGGCAATGGGTCCCGTTGCTGGCAAAAAGCACGCCAGTGCCGCAAGCCAGCAATTTTCTCGGGCACTCTGCAACGGTCTACGACACCGTCCGACATTAGCGAGCCCCTGGGCTCTTAACGACGAGCCGCAGCTCTGTGACCGGTTGCCGGGACACCAGGGTACACACGCGCCACTACCGCCGGGCACGCTCTGATCGGATTGCAACCGGACCTGACGCTGCTGGGCCGGGCAGCTGACAGCTCACGGTAGACCGCTCGGCCGCCAGGCACCGGCCCGCGTGCTGATATCGACCAGAACAGTTTGCAGTCGCAAACCGTTATATAATCCAGCCCCGCGGCCGGAGGGGAACGTCCGAGACGAACTAATCGAAGCCTGGGTGAAGCCCCAACCTCTGATAAATACCTCAGCTGCACGAGGCTCTGATCCATGTTGCGGATGAATACAGACAAAGTTACCATATTCGTTCAAGACCAAACCACGGCTGAATGCAACCCAGCACATCAAAGTCTAAAATTTCGAACAATTCAGAGAAAGTTTTCAACCCATCAAGGTGCGTCCTTTCCACACATGATGGTGCTGGATGTGGTTGAGACGTCTGGCCGCACAGCCAGATTACGAGCCAAAGTTGTGTGGCCACGTTTCTTTTACGTCCCCCCGTCTCCCACATTCCAAACCTCACAGGAATATCGGCCCCAGAACACCATTCCCGCGGAGCGCCGGGCCCAATTTGGTCCTTTCCCCGCGCCCCGCGCCGTCCGCTACCAGCCCGCCGGCGGGTGCGCCCAGCCGAGCTCGTTCCGCGGCCGCGGGCTCTGCCAGGCCGCGCGCTGGCGCCGCATCAAAGCCGGGCGGCGGCCGCTGACAGCGGCGCGGCCGGCTGTCGGCTGCCGCCACGGACTGTCAGCCGACCGGCAGCCGCCGGCGGCGGCCGACCCGGGCAGCGAGGCAGCGGGACAACAGGGGCGCGAACATGAGGGTCGCTGATTACCGGTTTCTGACCGCAGCAGTATAAAATGCAGAGTCGCAGTCTGTGCTGCGTATGCTCTCGTGGAGTATCGCAAACCATAAGGTTTGCGATATTCCACAGATTTGGATCTATAACAATGCGAAGGAACCAGGCTTTTTCACACTACGTGCCGACACATGATCTCGCGATCACCCCACCAGCCCAGCGTCCGCCGGCGACCAAAGTCCGGCCCTGCGCAAGAGGTCGCAACAAACGCAAACAACTGCCCCACAACCGACCCGGTCCCGCGCCGGGCGACGCCCCGGCCCGTGCCGACAGCAGCGCGGGCGCCGGCGCCGCTCGGCGGCCACCCACTGGAGGCTGACGTCGTGCGCCGGCGCCGGACGTCAGTTGGGCAGGTCGTCGGCGACGAACTTCTTCAGCCGCTCCAGGTACTGCCCGTGCACCTCGATGTCGTTGTGGCCGGCGCCCTGGCGGCAGACGCGGCGCACCGTCACGGCGGCGGCGGCAACACGGCGCACAGACTCCGGCGCGACACACGTCAGGTGGCACGGGCGAGCGCGGGCCACCGACCGCTTGTCAGCGCAAAGCGATCGGGACGTCAGACGAGAACACCGCCGGGCGGAGCTGAGCATAAACGGCTGGACGGCCGCCAAGTACACACACATCTGAGCGTTTCGGTGCCAGAACTGACGGGGCCGTTGTTCTCGCGGGCGCATCATCTCGGCAGGCGGCCGACATGTCACGCATCGTTTCAACAGGCGTCCGTCGTCCATCACCCTGCACGCGTGTCATACGGTCACGCAAAACAGGGTCGGCGCGGCGTGACGTCACTGAAACGCGGGCCGACCGCGGGCACGCGGCCGTTCTCGCTAATAGAGCGGCCACATTGATCTGCCAGGCGCGCGCCGCGGATAAATTGCCGATCGACAGTCTAATGACCAGGCGGAGAATGCGCCGGCCGCGGGCCCACCGGCAGCGGACCGGCCGGCGACTGACCGCCCAGCCGGGGGGGAGGGGGCGGGAACCGCAGAGCGCAACGGCCGTGAGTCACCGCTGTCACTGACCTTCCGGAGGCGGGATACGCCGCGCCGGGACCGCGTCAACGCCATTCAGCGCGCGGACAATGATGCAGGTCGTCCATCGCGCCGCCACGTCCCCAGGGAGGGGCGCGAGACAATGGCCGGACCTCCCGGCCTGCGATCGATCCCCGCAAGCTTTCTCACTCTGTTCCTGTTTCTGTGCCTCCGTATCTGTCTGTCTATGTCTGTGCCTGCGTCTACGAACGTTCTCCAGTCTTCGTGCATGTGTCCATGTCTCAGCGTACGAGCAATCGTCCGCGTCTTTGTCTGTCTGTCTTTCCCCTCTCCCTCGCCACCCCGCCCGCCTCCGTCTGCGCGCGGGCCAGCCCAGTGAGGCGCCGCCGTCACCCGTGAGTCACGCCGCTCGCCGGCCCTACAAGGCCAGTATCGGCTGCCTTTCCGGCCGGTCGCGGCCGGCCGCGCCGGACCGCCGCCGCCCGGCGCTGGAACAGAGCCGGCCGACAACACCCGGCAGCCGGTCCGGGACGGACGGCACGCCGCGCCGGCGGCCACCGTGAGAACCGGGACCGGCCGGTCCGGCAGGGCCGCCGCCGGACCCGGCCGTCGGTCGCTCACCTCCACCCAGAGCGGCTCGACGGCCCGCGCGCACTTGGCGTGGATGGCCAGGCCGTGCGAGAAGTCGATCACCTCGTCCTCCGTGCCGTGTATCACCAGCACCGGCGACTTGATCTTTGGCACCTTGTCGATGCTGAAACGGACCAAACGCGGGGTCACGCGTGCGGCGAGCCGAAAGCGCACGACACAATTGGTCCCCGACAAAACACATCGGACACGCGAGCGGCCAACACGCAGCAGGCGGCCGGGCGCCGGCCCGACCGAGAAACCCAGCAGCCGAGGAGCCGCGTCCCGCACCTACGACCGCCACCGCCGCGCTGTTTTTCGCGCCTCGGACGGGAAAAATCGGACCGGTGACGGCGGCCGGGCCGTCGCGCCGGCGACGACAGCCCCCCGGGGCTCGGCGCCGTCTCCGGCGCTCGGTGAGCCGGACCGGCCGGCCGGCCGCCGTGCCGACCACGCCCGGCAGAGCCGGCACGCCGTCACCGGACAGCGGCCCGCCGCCGCCCGGCCGAAGGACACAACGCCCGCTGCGGCCGCCGTTCCGGGAAACAGAGGATTTTACTGGCTGAATTCCGCGCCGCAACGGGCAAGCGCCATATGCCGCGCCAGGGGAGAGAGCACGAGAGACGGAGCAGTGACAGTTTCCTCTGGGAGAGGGCAAGAGCGAGGTAATGCCACGAAAGCCGTCTGGGAGAGAGCAAGACAGCGCGAGCGAGAACATCGATCCGAGAGTGCATTCGAGATGCCGCGGAGGCGTCCGCGTCAGCCCACCTACGGCGATTGCGAAATGGCAAGACGGAGTTTGCTGAGAGATGCCTCTACCAGGACCGAAGAAGTTTTAATTCTCCCATCCAGCCTTGCGGAAACATCAAAGCCAGTTGCTCGGCGGAACTAAACCGTACGTTGAGAATACAAGCACGGCGCAATTTGCACTCTGGAAAGAGGACGATCGAACATCTCCCACGGACGTGATTTGAGTCGAGAGGCACTCAGCTGCGGATCTGCATTCCTCCCACCTGGAGCCGCCGGGTCCGCTCCGTCACCGCCCACGGCTGCCCCGGACGATCGACCGGCGCCGCCAGCGGGCCGCCCCGGGCTCCGCAGCGTCAACACACCGCCGCCGACTGCAGCTGCCACGTCCAGACGCGCAGCCCTTCCCGGCTTCCCCGCCGCCGCGCCGACCCCCCTCTGGAACCCCCTCTGGACCCCCGCTCGGCGCCCGAGTGACGAACTTTGCCCTTCTCACGTCCCCACTTTGGCATACATCGCCGCGTGGCGGGTCGTCAAGGCCAGGCCGCCACTCCAGGCCCGCGCGTGCCGTCGACCCATTACGGATAACGCCAATGGTCGATCACCTGATCAAGTGGGTTCGTTGGACCTAATGTACGTGATCTACGGGAAATGGTGTACGGTGATGATGCAGTTTCCGTGAAAGGTCACAAATGCCTGTGCTTCAAACTCTGTGCCAAGACGTCGACAGCAACGAAGATGACTGATCGCTTTCAGATGTCGCGGAGGGACCAGGAATGACCAACGCAATGAGCGTGCTCCCAGAAAATATAAGCAGATAATTGGGTTATGCCACATTTCACTTCAACATAGACTTCTTTCATGGAACAGCAAGTTCACCAATCATCTCCTACAACAACCATACCTCGATGACTGTGTTGAGCAAGAGCTCAGAAATTGCACACAAGTTGAAGTTCGTTGGCGACGACATGTCAAAGCCTCCGGGTCCACTGAATGGTTGCAGAAAACTACGTAGGAATCCCCACTACGTCAGACTGAACGTCACATTTCACACGAGACACGACACTAGCAACATGTTACGTGAAACGTCAGTTGGCACCATCGCCGACAGGATACCAGAGGCCTGATGGCCGCAGTGTGTGACATCCAGGAAGTGGAAAGTTTATTGGGTTTTCTTGTGTTTTTTTTTACGTAGAAAAGGATGTTACATTTATGAACTTTCGGGCCCCATCATGGACCCTTCTTCAGATGTTTATTTCGATGTCCATTTGTCCTTCCAACCCTAAACCGAGACAAAAGCCTACAATCGGGCCCCATCTGCAGGGGCTGCATCGACATTAGCCTACCGCCAGAACACAGAACTGTGGTACTCCAGTAACAACCTCTGTTTCATAACATATGTTTGTTCTCGGCTATTTCTTTAAGGTCTTGTTTCTGTGATCGCAAGCTCATTGGCAATATTTCTTTTCATAACTGTACTGTTCTGCATTAACCAGAAATCAAGACCATATCCAGCAATAAACACCTGCAGACAAGTCTTAGATCAGGCCCGAAAGTTCACAAACTTAACATCCTTTTCCACATAATAACACGGGAAAGTCCAAAACACCTTCCGTGACCGTAACCTGTGACTTTTGGCCTTAAATATGACCTTAACAGCTTGATCATTACGGAAGTGACGAAACAAGCGAGGCGTTCTAAACTGATGCGACTGACTGCCAAAATCATCCCCTACCGAAATGATGATGTATTACTGTGTTTGTATGACGTTCTCAATGGTATGGCTAGAATTCAATCATGGCTAGATCTATTGTCGCGCCGGGATAAGAACCTTCGCTGCCTACGTTCATCATCATCGATTTCCCAGGGGTACTACTAAGCATACGCCCCATATGTGGCAAGGTGGTAGTGTTTATCCAATTCCGAAACTGACCTGGCAACCCTTTTACCCAGGCAAATCGTAACAGAATGTTATGCCAAGTGTTTAACTAATCACTCTGGCGAGAAACCTCATTAACATGACAGAGTTAACGCAATAAAACGGCAGCTCTTCGGACTTCTTCCACATCACCCCAAACCTAACAACGTCACCAACATCACGATACCATGACATGACCGAGAACCAAGGCAACGGATATTGCGATAGCACACAGAAGACATCAAACGGCTATCTTCCTTAGAGGGCTGGAAACAGGGTCCGCCGAGTGCAAGGCTGATAACACGTGACGAAAATAACCCTTCCATTCGAATGCTCCCTGATCCACGGCGGACGCATAAAAACATTTTGTTGCACGTTCAACATCACGGAACGCCCATACAAAAACAGGGCACATGGGAGACGAGATAACACGGAGGCTCCGCCGCACAACTCGACCAACAAACACAACAAAGAGGCATTAAGCACAACTCGAACGGCCCTAAAGGCTCCATAGCAATAATTCCGACACCAACACAAAATAACGCGGTAACCACACACATAACAAGCTTAATCGGAGACAAACTGAAAGCGTTAACAACGATGGTGATGAGTCAAAACATCAATGAGGATGCTGATAAGTCAAAACATCACAACGCTGCGGTTGGGTCCAAACATCAACAGTGCAGCCACCACCTATCGGGAAGACAGTCATCAGTTCTCGCTCCGCTCAGTCTGCTCCAACAGCAGGCTGTCCCGCCCAGGACAGGGCTGGAAATTTTGCTTTTGTTATCAGTGTCCGAGCATAAACCGCCTCTTGGAATGATATTAAGCCCTCGAGGCCCACAAACGAAAATACATACGTCGATTGCAGACTTCACATGCATTTCATGAATTTCACTGTCACATGTAACAACACGCACGCAAGCATATGCAGTTCTACGATCCCAAGAAGCATCGCGAACGACCAGTAGCGGCAGCAGAAGCCGCCCCACGCCCGCCTCCCCCCCACCCGTCGTCACCACCGGCGGCATCACTCACCTCGGGAAGGCGTCGAAGAACCACGTGCGCTGCGTCTTGAAGGCGACGCGCATGCCGGACATGAGCGGCGAGTGGAGCACGACGCCGCCGAACTCGTGCCGCGACGCCAGGTCCACGGTCGGCACGGTGCCGATGCTCTGTCCGTAGAGGATGACCGACTCGGCCGGCACGCCGTAGCGGCCGTGCAGCGCCTGCCAGGCGGCCTCGATGTCGGCGTACAGGTTCTTTTCGGACGGACGGCCCGTGCCGTCGCCGTAGCCCGAGTAGTCATAGCTGAAGATGTTGCAGTTGATGCGCGAGCCCAGGCCCAGGTAGAAGCTGCTCATCTGGCCCAGGTCGACAGCGTTGCCGTGCGAGAAGAGCACCGTGTACTTGGCGTTGGGGCAGCACTTGATGTACATGCACGCGATGCGGTTGCCCTTGCTGGTGCGCGTGTAGAACGCCTCCATGGCCTCCTTCTCCTTGTCGGTGTAGAGCCAGTCGGCGCGCTCCGTCAGGATGATCTTGTGCTTGTTGCCCGTCTCGTCGGCCATCAAGCTGTAGGTGGCCTCTGGCGGCAGGAAGGCCAGCTTGGCCGCTATCCGCGACGGGCACGGCGGGCAGCAGAAGAGGCAGCACAGCTCGGTGAGGCTGAGGCCGTTCATGGCGGGCCCTGGCGGCGCGGCGCTGCCGGCAAAGGACGGCTGTCAGCGCGCCATCACGCACAAACACGGACGGGCGGGGCGCCGGCACGCTCGACAGCGCTGCCGCACGACAGGGGGCCGCGCGCGGAGCCGGCGGCGAACAGCGCCGGACGGGCCGGGCCGCCACCGCCGCCGCCGCCACCGGATGCTGTGGGGACGCGGCCATGCAGCGCGCACTGGTCGGGCGTGCAGACAGCGGGAGTACCACGCCTTCGCATGACACAAACGGCAACCGGGCGGCGCGCTGGCCCAGAACTGCGAATGCATCGCAGCGCGCTGACAAAACGGCACGGGCCAGACCAACAGCGGTTACGTCACAGCCCCAGCAAGGCCCCCGTAAAGCCGCAGACTTCGTACCAAAGCCGCGTGCGGCTCTATCCGGCATGACGGCGCCCTGTCCGCCGCGAGACTGACACCTCGTGACGTCACGCGGTGGCAGGGGCGGGGGCGGGGGCGGGGGCGGCCGCCGACAGCCAGAGTCCGCAGCTCAGCGGCCGCCGGCGGCTGGGCGGGGGCAGGGTCCGCGGCAATAATGGGACCGATAATGACACCGGCAGAGGCGGCGACACGACTGGCGGCCGGCACGCGATCTGCGGACGCCGGCCGGCGGCACGGACCTCGCGGCCGGGGAGGCACGCCACGGCGGCCGGGCCGCAGACGGCACGTCTGGACGGCACGAGACCGCCGCGCCGGCCGCCGCTTCCGGCGCCGGCAGGAAGTCGTGCTCGGCTCGGCGCTGGGACGGCCGGACGGAAGGGCGGCTGAAACTGGCGGGGCTCGGTCGGCCTGGCCCGCGCTGTGGCGCCAGGCCGGACCGCGCTGCACGCAATCACGGGACACGGCGCCGAGTTTTGCCCACCTGTTGCACGCTTCTCCGTAAATCAATGGCTAGGCGCCAACCTACAGCTGCAAAAGCTTTGTTCGGCGCCCTGATAGACGGACGAAACACCACAATCGTCTTCCATTTCCGTTTTTCTTTCTCCCCACCGCAAATCACATCACACGTGAGTTTCCTTTCCGAGTATTTCCTACAAGAGATTACCATTCACGACAACGCCAATGCCTATGACCGGGGTCCCCGCCCGCGGACCCCGTGAAACCTCTGCGGTGGCCGGTCAGCGCGGCGCGGCAGCACGGCCGGCGGCGGTCTCCCGGCAGCGACCGCCGGCGCCGCAGAACTGGGTCAAGGCGGCCGTCGGATCGCGCGCGCCATTACCACCCGGCCGCGGTCCCCGCCAGTCGCCGCCAAGGGGCACCGGACAGCGCACCACGGAACTACCAGCGACAGCGGAACGATAGGATCGGACGGCTCCAGGTCCGGGCGCAGCGGCAGTTGACGACGCGAACCGTGGGCACGCAGAAATAGGAGGAAAACACGGAGGCAGCGGCCAACGCAAATAACACACGGACGAGTCACAATAGAATTCCAAAGAGCCGAAACGTAACGACCTGAAGCAAGCGGTTAAGATTTTTGAACAACTGGACTCAATGCATACTTGCACATGTCGTATCTGAGTTACAAGCCTGATAAAGCATCGCCCATTAACAGTTTCAACTGCTCGTCGCACCCCTCCGTGTAATCGAGATCAATAGAAGAATCCGTTTGCACTCAGGTATGCTCACCAAGCCGGCTAATAATACGGAAACGGCGTCCAGACATCCCCGGCCAGTAGGCACTCTTCCCCAACATCTCAACCCTAGTAAGACCTCTGATGCTATCAGCACTCATGTGACCAACAGGAAGCCGATAAGGCCGCACTTACGGGCCTGAGAACTGACGTGTCCAACGTGGCTGATCGGTACACCTGCGGACCCGGATGTACAGTGCCTGCACCAGCCCATCAGCTGATCTGATACCATATACTGCTGACATGATAGCAACATATGATGGACCAACATGTTTGCAAATGGTACAAATAGAGGATACGCACGTTCCAGAATCTCCTGAGCCCCATAAGCACCTTATAATAAGAAGGATGTTTGTTTTCGTTCATGAGTCACAGACCATTAACAAACTCTGTCCTGGCCTTCCACTACACTTCCAGATATTTTAGCCTTACTTGAGCAACAGTGAAGCTTCTCTGCTATAATTCTTCAGGATGGCTAGCATTTTGCTAGTATGCTAGTTAGAAAACACAATCTTCTTTCAGGGAGCAAAATCAATGCTCTGGGAAAAACTGATACTTAATCCTTGCTGGAGGTAAGGATTTCTATCTGCATCCCAGACAAATAGGCTGGTTGCTAATCTGCCTTCCTCTTTCCCTTCTAATAAAGATACAGTGATTAATAAAAATACATGCTATAATTTCTAATTCCAATGACACCAATTTGACTGAATGCACTTTACACATTCCTGATTCCAATGACACCACTTTGACTCCTAAAGGTTAGCTAGTGACCTCTCAGGCCACAGTGGAAGCCATCAGGTCACCATTTATTGTCTCTGATCTCATTGTAGTAGATTTTTATCATTTTGGCCTGCAACCATACTTTTGTAGAGACTGGGTTTACAAATTAGTCAACTGTGGCATTCCATGGCTGCTTTTCTAAGTCCAGGTCTGGTTGATGAGAAGTCACTGTCAATATCATTATCAATATCAATATCAATATCACCGTCAACCTTCACTGTACTGGCAGTGCCAGACATGATGCTTCATTATCAGAGAGAAGAAATATGGTTGCTGAGAGGATCAAAAATAGATTTAATTGCTGAAATTACTGATGAAATTTACAAATGGCCATTTTAAAGTCCAAGAAGACCAGCATTTCCAGATGGCCGTGGGTGGTCACCAGTGCTGGAAAAGCTGTCATTTTCTGGTGCCAAAAAGCACCAAAAAATTTATACTCCAGGAAAAACTTTGAACCCAAAATGGTCATCTGCCCCCTCCCCCCAAGACAGGGGCAATCCTACTCAACCACAGTAAGACAGTCAGCAGCATCCCCCCCAGGTGATGGTTTAACATCCATACTCAGCTGCTGAAGTACACCCTGAACCCACGACTAGCCACTTCCCACCCCCCATCAAAAACTCTGCTGACCTACGATGTAGACCCAGGAAACTGATTTACCCCCTCCAAACGGAGCCAATGGATCCACCCCTGCTGGCCACATGTGCTTGCAAAGTACCTAGTTAGTCCATGTTTCTCACATAAATGAAGAACATTTTATACTCCAAGAGAATTTGTACTCTGACACCAGCAAGAAAAACCAGGTTTCTGACACTGGTGGTCACAGACCTTTCAGTGCCATCACATTGTCTTGGAAAGGTCAAAGACCTTTCAAAACCCATTTGGTTGCCAAACAAAAGTCCAAACATCCCTGATCAAAATCCAACCCCATACTGCACTAACCATGGATAAAAAATGGTAATGAGGCTCAAGTGTACAAAACCAGCTTGCAAGTCCTGGTGAATAATATAACCTGTTGACCTGACATAACCAAGCAATCTTTTGAGATGCAGAAAAGTTGTAACCATTTAAAACTTAGTGCTCTTAACATGGCTTATCCAGCAGAAGCCTAGGAAAACCTCTGGGGGGGAGTGGCAACCACATGTCTTTCTAACTGGGATCATTGAACACACAATGTAAAAATGGTAATTTGCATGAAATGTCATCTGCATGCCCCAGAGGAAGCATTACAGCTCAGAAATTGGGGGAATATTTTGCCTTAAGTTAAGATAAGAAATGAATCTGTTCTTTCACATTACTTATCTGTCTGCACCATTTTGCCACAAAATCTTGGGGGAATGCAACAACTTACAAGCCAAAAAACAATGCAAATGATGCTTGTCATGCTTACAGATTAAAAGAACACAAAAAGTTGCTCTGTTTTCTCTCTGGTATGTTTCTATTACCCTGTATGAAACTCAATGTGTGATTCCTATGCTTTGGGTCAATGACAAGTTGCTGACAGGACATTCATTCTTACCTATGGATTGCTACTGGAAGGCCTGGTGGCAGACATATGGCAGAAAACAAGGTTAATGCCAGATAACTCAGGCCCTGAACTGATGTGGACTACCCAAATATGCAAGAAGTTTCTCCTATGGTACAATTTGGATGGGAAATATTAAATGAGGAGTGCAACTGAGATGAAGCTTTAGGTTACTTCATGGTTTTGCTTGATCAGAAAGCATTTGGTAACAAAAAGCAAATTCTGCATTCCTAGCAAAATGATGAAAAATATGCTTAACAGCCACCTGACAATTCTGACTCATTCCTAGTACTCACAGCTCTACCCAGATTCACATACAACACACCTGATACCTCCCAAACAAAATCCAGGAAATGTCATGCTCAATACCCAGGACTGTGGCTACAGTTTACAGTCCCCTTCTTGCAACAACTGTGAGAAGACTGTGGTACAGGGATCAACTGTTTTGATAAATCCATCAAACCTATTTACTTCTGATGGACCAAATTTGGGAAAATTTTGTCTACACACACACACACACACACACACATATATATGTATATATGTATATATGTATAAATATATTCATATATATATGTATTCATATATATGTATATATATGACATATCTATACACATACAGATAAAACATACACCTGCCTAAAAGGACATCATTATAACAATATATTCTGAGCAAATGGAATTATGTCATTTTGTCAGCAATTATAGTCTTTGTATTACAACATAATTTTACCATGCCAGAGCAATGCTGGTAAAACAGACTGTACCTGGCATGTCATATTCTGGTGCTTCATCATGATGAATATCACTCCAACACTTCACTGCTCAATCCCCAAATATGGAATGTTTTTGGCCTGTATAATGAACCTTGGACTAATGCTAGCAACTGTTTCTATACTCTGTTTAGCTGCCAAATTTGGAAAAGTCCATGCATAATCATACCTGCCATGACCACTTGACATTGCTCTTTTGAATGCATGCAGGTAAACTGGGGCAAATGGTATATATTTAATAGTTTTTGCTGTTTCATGATGTAAATTAAAGTGGAAGCACCCTAATGACAAATCACAATCCAGTTTTAATCTCCAGAGCTGCAAACACAATGTAAACATGACTTCAACTTTTTAGGGACTTCCACATAAGAGGTGTAAAATTTCTTGTGATTCTGTTGTGAAAAGGATATAATGGTAGTCTTACACCATATTCACAAACATAAAACATACTTTCCCACATGTTTACAGAACAAATCATTGCAGGCTTAACAAATTTCACACAAAAGAAAGGCAAATAAAAACAAAAGGAAGGGGGGAGGTTTAAAGGGGACCCCCCACCACTTTTCAACAAATCCCCCCCCCCCCAAAAAAAAAAGAAAAAAAAAAAAATAAACAAAGTGGTTAAGAAAAAAAAAAATTTAAAAAAAAAAAAAAATTTTTTTTTTTATAAAAAAAAAAAAAAAAAAAAAAAAAAAAAAAAATTAAAAAAAAAAAAAAAAAAAAAAAAAAAATAAAAAAAACAAACAAAAAAAAAAAAAAAAAAAAAAAAAAAAAAAAAAAAAAAAAAAAAAAAAAAAAAAAAAAAAAAAAAAAAAATGGGGGGGGGTTATATATTATTATGTCCAAAGTTCAAAACATCCAACGTTCATACCATCCAAAGTTCATAATGTCCAAAACCTCAGAAACGATCATAATAGCCAGAGCTCAAAACATCCAAAGTTTATATTGTCCATGGTTTGTAATGTCCAAAGTTTGTAATGTCCACATTTCATATTGTCCAAAGTTCAAAACATCCAAAGTTCATAAGACCCAAGGTTCACAATGCCCAAAGTTCATAATGTCCAATGGTCATAACACCCAACGGTCATATTGTCCAGAGGTCAGAATGTCCAAGGTTCAGAATGTCCAGAGCCTCCATCAGCTGAGTGCTGCCAAATCTAGAAAAAGTTAGTTCTAGGGCGTCCGCTAGGGTAGAGCCGGTCATGCTGTTTTCGCCGGTATTTACCGGAGAGTGTTGGTTAGTGGGAACCAAGATACCTGAACCGTTGGCTGTCAGTCATGTCCGAGAGGTTATGTTGAACAGTCCACAGAAATACGTAAGCTTTGGTTGTCGCTTAGTATCTGCGTTTTGCGGTATGATGAGTGATGATCATTCTTGCCAGTAAACAGTGATAATGCCATCCAATTCTTTGCGCGGTGGAAACATCCAGTCATTTGCAGCTATTTGTGGTTGCTTGCACCCTGTTGAACATTGGAGTGTGGGAGGTATTTGCTCAGCGTTCTGGTAAATTTTGTTTGATGTCATGAATTATGGTGGAAATAATTGAATGTTATTTGGATTGAAAAGTCTTTGGTTTTATGATGAAAGACGTATTATGTTCGAGTGTTAGGGACTAATATTTAGGAACAGGAAAGAGAGATAAAAGCACATTTCTGGGGCTGGGGTGCCATAACAAATGCTTTGGGGTTCCTATGGTATGGGTTTGGTAGGTGTTATCATAGTGTGCACTACCCATAATGGCAATGCTGCCAGTGACAATTCTACACTATTGCCAGACATAAATGCATTCTCAAACAAACTGGGTCCAGCTGTCAGTTTTACTGAACTATTATTTGTGTCCTCCAGACACTCAGCCAAAATTTCCTGAATAGGCCGAGGCTTGTCACTGGAAAACTGAAGACTGCAAATTAAATTTTCTGGATGCATTCCTATCTGCTCACTGAAGATGGATTTTTTTCATATTGTCTAGCATGAGATGAAGGCTGGTTTTAACCTTCATTTAGGCAATATAATACATCTGCATGTTTTTCCAGGCCACTTTTGCAATATCTGTTGAGCAGAAAAGTACATTGATCTTCGTGCAAAAGAAAAGCATGGTGACAGGACTGGTATTGTTTCCAAAGAAAATTGATGTATATTGCACCACAAATAATCATGTTGATAACTCCTGGAGACATCTTGCCTACATTGCCTGTTCTGGGGATGGTCTTGTTGCTGTGGAAAATTTGATGATGTATTGATTTGGTCAGCTTTTGTGTCATTAATTTTATTTTATTATTCTCATCTTTGTTACTCTTTCCCATTATTGTTCATTACATAGTTAAGTTTTTTATTACCATAACAACTAATGTATCATAAGTATGAAATTAAATAATATATTAAGGGCACCATAAGGTCTGAAATGACCCAAACATGGGTATCATCTTTCTGCAGCGCACAATTGGCATGGCAGTTGGTGGCAGATAGAGTGGCAGTGTTATTTGGTGATGTCACATTTTTCATCTTTCAGTGGTATTATGCAGCACTGTATCACAAGTATGTGCTGGAAAACCATTTTGGCATGGCATTTGGGCAGTACCAAGTATTTGCCATAAAACCATCTGTTTTATTTTTATGCCATTCAAACCATATTTCTGGAAAAAAGTGCTTGTTGGAAGTGTACTGCACAGCCTCCATCCATACTATTAAGGGAAGAACTAAAATGTGGACATGGTGGAGAGGAAGGGGACCAGGCTCTCCTTGCCTTCACCTGTGATTAATACATTGTCATGGCAAGCACCAGCAATGCACTGGCAAATTTGGGTCATGTGCAGAGGGGAGGGGGGCAAGAGTCACATGCATAATATGATCTTCCCCATAATGCTGACTTATCCTGAGATTTTGAACACTGCTGTATTTTTCTGAAAACTAGTGATGATAATATGCAACTTTTTGCATTGCATTGTATTCTCTTGAAACTGTTGTGACCTTGTACCATGTTCAGCATAGGAATTTGGAGATCATAGTGCTGCAGTTGTGATACATGGTTAATAATTTCATCAGCTATGTACAAAGGATTAAATTCCTTGGAATTGGAAGTATTCATCACTATTCTCAGATAAAATCATTGGATGTTTTCTTTGAAGAGGCTATAATTTTTACAAATCTTTTGAGGGGAAAAGAGAAATGGAAGCACCTTTCTGCAGCAGCATAATAGATGTTGTGTAAAAGCTCCCTACAAAGTTTGGCATAATGCAAAGGTTTTTTTCAAAGCAGCTGCCAGTCATACCTCCAAGTCACCACAGTTTTGCTGTGTCATATGAGTATGTCACCCTGGGGGGGGCCAGGAATGGTTTAACAAAAAAATAGAAAGGGAGTAATATTAAAAAAATTTTTGGGGGGCCCAAAAAAATTTTCCCCAACTCCTTTCCTTTCCTACCCTTACCCCCAAACTAACCCCAAGAATCTTGGGTGTTTTAGGCCGGAACCCCCCCGGCCCCCGGGGCAACCCGGCAAAAGTAAAAAAAGGGAAAAAGGGGGGAGGGTCTGGGTAATCTGGCAATGTGATCTTCACCCTAATGTTCATTTAGCTGGGGATTTTAGGCACTTTTGATGTTGTCAAAAATTAAGATTTATGCACATTTTCTAAGGAGAAAAAAGGGTTAGACATCTTGCCTCTGGTTTTTCAAGAAAGTGGGCTGTGGCCTCCATAGACCCCTGGATCAGTTATTGCTTGGGTGTGGAATATGACAGGGAAGGGGGTTGAATGACCAGAAGAGAAGGGGGCTGTGGCTAGCATGTGTGTGAAGTGGGTTTTCACTCCTGCAGTGTCATGCAAATGGTGCACTCTTACTGAGGGTCAGGAAACTAGTTTCTGATTTCTGAATGCACGGTACACTAGGGTAAGCTGATGCATGTAGAATAACTGGAATTTGCTCAGGGATGTAGCCAAAAGGGGCCATAAGAATCACATCCCATGCTCTCCCCCAACTCAAGATGTCTTACTAGATATTTAGTGAATGCAGGAATGTGTTGCAATTTTCCAGCATATTTTGTAAGAATATCCAGGAATTTCTGGCATACAACAGGATTTGGTGATTGCCTGCCACCCCATTAGAGGACATGTGTCTGCTGGCACATAATACAATCTGACATTTGGCAGCCTCCTGGGGGGAAATTCTGACTCTGCACCTGGATATGCATGAATCAGATAATCTGATGCCTTCAGGAGGCATTTCACTCATGTCAGCCCATTTCCTTTGCAGTTCATTAAATATCTCAAGGTTATCACAAACATCATCTCTGTGTCACAATTTTGTGTTAAACCTGTTAACTGAAGAGTTGTAGGTTACATAGAGCAGAGTTCTTTTCTGGCACTGGCATGTGATATAGGTCAGCAACAGTTAAACAGCACATAACATCAAATGATGGCAGTCATGATTTTGAAAATGTGAACATCATTGTGATCATCAACTTTTTTCTTCTTTACATGCTGCATGCAAAGCAGAGCTTGTTGTTTGTACCCACTGCCCAGTAGTGCAATTCCAGTGCAATAGATAATATTGTTTTTGATGGCTGGCCTTTGCATCACACAGGGCTTAAGAGGGATCCTTTTTTGCATGGTATAGTGTTATGACATGGCTTTTTACAACCCATCACAACCCAGTCTTATTTAATATCATGAATATGTATCACATGTTTGATGCCACAAACATGTAAATAATTCTTTTTGGAATACATTCTGTTTGGGACTTTGTCATAGCCTTTGCACCATATTGACAAGTTTATTGTGTTAAATATGTTAAAATGAGTGAAATTACTTAGCATCATTGCAAGCCTACGATATTCAGAATTATTGAAGGTCACAGCATGGTTATATAGTGCTGCATCATGTGCAAAAAAATTGAGGGCCTCATAACCTCTCATTCAGGGCACACAGGCTTCAGTATCCCATCAGTTTGCAAAAGGCTGCATCAAATGCAAGCAGTTGTGATGCTGACATTAGTCCTGAGAGCAAAGGTGAAGAATTATTTTGAAAGTTGGTATAGCAAAGATCGGCCCATTCGGTCCTGTATGCTCATTGTTTGTCTCCTTTCATTATTTTCTCACCATTTCAACCACTGTATTTTTTATTGTAATGGAAATGAACTGAAGACTTGTTTTCCTGCTCTCTTTTGCCCCTGCCTCCTACTCTGCTATTTTCTCACCATATTTCATCTGCTTCATTTTGGGTTTTGATGAAAATGACCAGAAGGCTTTTTTCCACTAGTTACGGATTTACACTACAGCACTGAGTAAATCCACATAGAAGAGTTTGAAGGGATTTTTACAGGATTTTGATGCTCGGACATTGGCTCAGCCAATCCACCAATTTGGTTGCCTGTTATAAAACCCAAATCTTTTGCCAAAAACTAATAATTGGCATTGTACAGGGTTGAAGCATGTGCTGAATTCGACTGTGTTGCCCAAAATAGTCATATCTCACAATGTAAGTCTAAACAAGGTCACTAGAGGTCATCCGAGGTCCATGGCCCTTTTTAACTTGCATTAAAGAATTTGTTTTGGCTTTGAATAAGTCACTGCAATGTGTATTAACAGTGCTAGAGATAAATTGTGGGAAATAAAGTTCCATTAAAATAGATAGTTATTTGGCCACGTGCACCTTTCTTATTCATGCCCACGGCAGGCGAAAGTGGCGTCGGAGACCGTCGGCTGTTGACGTCATATTACATCTCTTCATCTCCTTTTGTTCATTCTGACGCCTAAGAAATATTCCACTAGCCACATAGCCACTGCTAAAACTTTGGTTTTTTTCTATTCATGTCACTTGGAGATTTCACCCTAGTTTACCTCAGCTGAGTTTTGGTTCAGCCTGAAATAGTGCTTAGGGGTATCTATAGGGTGCTTGGGTATCTCATCATTTCCGTGTGACATGTGAATTAGTCATTAAAACGTGTTCGTCGGTAAGGAGGAAAAAAGACTTGCAGTGGGCAAGTGTAGCATTTCGAAACGATGACGAGACATGACCTGGCTCGCGGCGAAGGTCAAGAAGAGGTAAATCTGCTTGAAGAATGTTGTTTGATGTGTTTTTAGCCATCCTTTAAGGTGTATGTTGCTTCAAGATATAGAATAGTTGCTGAGCTACTATGAAATAACAAAATCCTAATTTCTCGAAGGATTTGGATAAATTTGCTTAGCTGTTTCGTGCTTTGCTCTACGAGTGCTTTCCAATGATGTATCTTTCATTTTCCTGTGATACACAGCTCACGAATTAAAAAGGGAGAAGTGTTGTTCAAACACCTCCCCCTCCTCCTGGTAAGGTATGGACAAATCCCGCTCACGGTCGGGGCGAGTGAAGGGCCAGCCGCTCACAGGGCGACCGTGTCGTGGAGTTGCACGGTATGATGAAGATCGTCCAGGGCGTTTTTGCGAAGTGCATGGGGCAATATTAGACATTTCATTTTTGGGAAACCCTTGGATAGCAGGTACAGAATCAACCAACAGGCTTGG